>OX596004.2:28916228-30137563 GCA_951394115.2 Drosophila phalerata | reverse complement strand
GATACAAAAATGGCTCATTGAATGTAGCTCAAATCCCGACGAGATTCAGGATGATCTCGATGATGAATTCGATGAAAGCATGCGACCACAGCAGGCTCAAACGCCGCCAGGACCAACAACCCGTGATGACAAGGAAAGCACAAGCTTTAGCAGCTCCTCGAATAAGACACGTGGCGAGCTCGGCAAGAGCGAAAGCGCCTGGTCAGCCAAGGGACCATCGCTGAAGGCAACTCCAGTGATGGTCAGCACAGCGGCGGCAGCAGCAGCAACAGCTGCCGAGTCGGATGCTTTGGACTTTGACAAGTGTGTGACGGCTGTGAATCTGACACAGAAATCACAGCTCGACAGCGATAAGAAATTGCCCGATAAAAAGGTAAAAAACACAGCCAGCAACAGTGTCAAGGCAGCTGTTGCAACCGTCACAACAACAGCAGCAGCAGCAACAACAGCAGGCAGCAAACGTAGCGCTGCAGCCACGCCCACAGCGAGTCCAACACCGCCTAGTAAACAGAAGGCAACCAACAAAAAGAATGCAACAGCAGCAGCAACAACTGCAACGACAACAACAACACCTGCCAAACGTACGCCTGTCTATCAGAATCAGAGCAACAAAACCAAGGCACAGTTGCAACTGGAAAACAAGCAACAACAACAACAACAACAGCAGCAGCAGCTGCTACAACAGCAACAACAGCAGCAGCAATCAGCAAAGACAACAACTTCGATTTATGCCTTTGGCAAAGATGAAGATACAACGACAACAGCAGCTGCAACAGCTACTGCTGCTGCCACCAAAGCAACAAATCGACGTCGCAACGCTGAGCTGGAATCAATAACAACTATATCAAGTCCGCCGCCTGCGCTTAGCGAACGTTCGCCAACCAAGAAGCGAGCAGCAGCAGCTGCAGCTGCGACAGCAGTGCAATTGACATTGAGTCCAACGGATAAACTAGAGAAGCCCAAAGCAACAGCAGCAGCAGCGCGTAATGCCAAAAAGCAACAGCAACAAGAGAAGCAACAACAGCAGCAAGAGAAGCAACAACAGCAGCAAGAAAAGCAACAACAGCAGCAAGAAAAGCAACAACAGCAGCAAGAAAAGCAACAACAGCAACAACAACAGAAGGCGACAACGGCAAATCCTGGTGCTGATTCGGATGCAGAAGGTGCCACATTTTATATACCACTCTTGCAGGGCACCAGTGGAGGTGCTGGTGGCATACAAGGCGTTGCCGTTAAGCTGGGACGCGAGGGACCCGATGGACCCAATCAAAAGGTTGTGATGCAGGCAACACTCGTGACCAAGGCACAAATGGATACCAACTCAAAGCCATTGCCGGATAATGAGCTGGTCAAAACATTGCTGAATGCGGCAACGACCAGCAATGATGTTGCAGCGGCAACAACAACAGCAGCAGGAGCAACAGTTGTCGCCAGCAGCAACAGCTTAAAGGCCAGCACATCAGCAGCTGCTGCTGCTGCAACGACAACAACAACGGCGACAGCTACAAGTCTCGTGCGTGTCAATTCCAATTCATCGTTATTCTCCGGCTCAGCCAAGTCACGAACAGCAGCAGCAACTGTTGCTGCTGCAGCGACGGCAGCAACATCCGCCTTGGCCAAAAAGTACAAAGATGACACGCCCATCAAGATGGCGAATAACACGGCATTCCCGCGACACGATGATCCCACGCAAATGGTCGAGGCGCCCATCTTTAAGCCCACCGAAAAGGAATTTGCCGATCCCATTGAGTTTATCGAACGCATCACACCAATTGCAGCCAGATTTGGCATCTGTAAGATTATACCGCCGGCTAGCTTCAAGCCCGAGTGTCGCATCTCGGATGAGATGAGATTCACGGCCTACAATCAGTATGTTCATAAGATGTTGCATCGTTGGGGTCCCAGTGCCAAGGAGCTGAGTGCGATTAAAAAGTATTTGGCCACCCAGAGTATTGTGATGAATCATGCACCATGGATTGGCGGCATGGAGGTGGATCTGCCGCGTCTCTATCACACGGTCCAGGAGCTTGGTGGTCTCAAAGAGGTCATCGAGAAGAAGAAATGGGCACGTGTCGCCGAGGAAATGTGTATACCAAAGTTGGCCCAAGATCGTGTCACCAAATTGGATGACATCTACTGCAAGTATTTGTTGCCCTATGACACACTCTCGCCGGCGGAGCGACAGAAGCTCTTCGATGAGGTCGAAGCGGATTGGGCCAAACGTGAGGCACGTGCTCGCCGCAATGCAGATCGTTTTGTCAATAGCACGGAGAGCGTCTCCAATGAGGAAGATGATGTCTCTACGGATGAGGATGAGGAATCCGAAGAGGAGATCGATGGTGTCTCCATGGAGTGCATTGTCAAGGGTCGCAGCATGCCTCTCAGTCAATTCTATCGCATTGCCCGCAATACGATGGCCTTGTGGTTCAAGAGCACCGATCCCACGGTCAATGAAGTTGAGGCGGAGTTCTGGCGTCATGTTGCCGTACGCGACAGTCATGTGTGTGTCCATTCCGGCTCCATTGATAGCTCCGGTTGGGGTTATGGTTTCCCCAGTCCGGGGCCCAAGGGCAAGGGATCCAATTATGCGCGACATCCGTGGAATCTGAAGGTGCTGACCAATAATTCAGGATCTGTTCTGCGCTCCCTGGGACCTGTCATGGGCGTTACGGTGCCTACGCTCCACGTGGGTATGCTCTTCTCCGCCTGCTGTTGGTATCGTGATCCGCACGGTCTGTCGTGGATTGAGTACTTGCACACTGGTGCCTCAAAGCTCTGGTACGGCATTCCCGACGATCAGAGTGCCAATTTCCGTTCGGCGCTTACGTCGCTGATACCGACGCATTGTCAGAACAAGACGATTTGGTTGCCCTGTGATACGGTGATGGTGCCACCACATATGCTCACCGATCGCGGCGTCTCCCTGTGCCGCATCGAGCAGAAGCCTGGCGAGTTCATTGTCGTCTTTCCCCGTGCCTACACCTCCAGCTTGGCCACCGGATATGTCGTCTCGGAAAGTGTATATTTTGCCACCATGTCGTGGCTGGATTTAGCCAAGGATGACTTTAGGGTTAGTGTAATTGCTGCGCATTAATTATTTGTTATGTATTACTAAAATTTGTCTATTCTTGCAGGACATTCATGAGAGCTGTGAACCGGCCATGTTCTCATTGGAGCAGCTGCTCTTTGCACTAGGCTACGATCAGCGCGTCAACTCGGATGCATTGCAGCAGATGCTCCCAATGCTGAACGAGGTCTGCGAGAAGGAATCCGCAGCAAGAGAACAACTCAGGGTATGTTCATAAACGAGATAAATCGATTTGACATTTAAAATGCTAACACTTATTTATTTATGCAGGCTGCTGGAGTGACATCCACCGAGAAAGTGCAGGCGGAGAAGGGTCAAAAGGCGAAGAAGCAACAGCAGCCACCGCACAAATCCATCGAGAGTGAATGCGATCTGTGTCGTGCCAATCTGTACATATCCATGGTTCGCACCGAAGATGGCAATGTTTATTGTCTGCAGCATGCACTTAAAAATCTCAACAATGGCAACATTCAAGCCAAACAATGTAAACTGATTTACGCTTACAACGTGGACGACATTCAGCAACTAATACGACAGCTGCAGGAAAAGATTCAACACAAGGCGGCGGTTAAGAAAAAGTAGCATCGACGGCGTCGCTATTAAACGCAGCGCAATAAAGATTCAACTAATTTTATTATTATTGTATCGACGATAGCGTTTGAAAGTGAACAAACAAAAATCTTTGTACATACATACGCTACATATATGCATTAATGTATTTATAAATGTAATATTCATATATGTAGATGGCAGTGGCAATGACAATGCTTGCAATTTGACTAGTTTATACATGCATACGTATATATATAATATAATATAAATATATATATTGTAGTTTATATATATAGGGAGGGAAACTTATATGTTTAAGTAACACTTTTGCAATGAATTTTGTTTTCCATTATCTTTTGTTATTACTGATTATATCCTGTGTGTTATTGATTGTAAATAAGTATATATATAAATATATGAAGCATAGTAATTAGTTAGACCTTTGATTAAGTCTCCCTCAGTTGATACAAAGATTTACACACTGCTAACAAGTGGCAATTTCTACTACCTTTTATACAATATACGATTAACAATTAACAATTACACTTACAATAGGCATATAGAGACACCTAAAGTCAATAGGAATCGTAGTCTTAGACACAGCATTAACAATAGCAGCAACTGGCCAAGAAGCCAAGTGACATAACTAATTAAAAATAAAAGCAAAGTTTATTCCTATTCGCCTGGCAAATCTTGAATGATGATATAGTAAATGTTCCAGTTCCATGTATGTAATTTTAAATATATCTACCATCCAACCAGTGCTATATAGAAACCGCATAAAACTCACACAAAACAATAAACGAAATGAATATAAAACCAACCACAAGGCAGTCAATGGCAATTATAAATGAGAACTGTAATTTAGATGTTCAATGTATTTATATAGTTATAATACAATTATTAAAATAACAAGTGCAACAATAAATCTTAACTCGAAATATTACAGCTGCACAGTTTAGTTTTTATTTATACATTTATACATTACATACATGTAATGCGGCAGTATTCATTGAGAAATGGTTATCGAGACTTGTGATCTTAATCTATATGATTCAATACTAAGTACACTATTTAACCTATGATCATACATTAGAGTTATCTTCACCTTCATGAGAAAACACTAAGCTTTTGGTTTCTTGCTACGCGGCAGACAGTCAGAGGCGACCGCGGAGCGTTTAACAGCGGTACTGGGAGACGCCTCTAAGCTTTTGCCCCTGGCCAACACATCCTCAAGTTGACGCTTCAGCTCCGACACCTGTGTGGTAAGTTCTGTAATGCTGCCCACTGCTTCCTGCAAACGACGCTCTTGTCCCCTGCGTGATACTTCAAGGAACCGTATTCGCGACGTTAGTAGTTTCTGTATCTGCCATTGTCTTTGCATCTGCTTGGACAGATCGCGATCACAAGTGCACTGGGTGGCATCGATGTCTGCTGCACTAGTAAGCAGCGATTTGGCCAATACAAGTGACCGTGCCAGGCATACCTTATTTTGACATTGCGACTGTTGTTGTGGCAGTGAATTGGCCAATAAAAGTGATCGTGCCAGGCAGATTTTATTTTGGCATTGCGACACTGGAGCCTTCTTCATTGGATCTACTTTGACACCGTTGAAGCTAATGTCACCTAGGGAGCCGCAGACAACGACACGTCCGCTTCCCGAGCCTGAAGATTCGTTTAGTTTCATGGCCAATTTAAAGTTGACGGCGATCTTCTCATCAAAATGCTCAATAGCCATCGAAGAGATATCGCGGAGCTCATTCAATACTTCGTGGGGACGCAGATTTTTCGTTGTGCTGGACAACAGTTTCAATATGCTGATGATCTCGTCTAGCACGCGACCTGGTATAAAGCAGCATATGTTAAGATCTATAAACTTTGAGTACGTCATTGTCAGCATTGAGATACGCGTCTCGATGGAGGTCAGGATGTCGGTGTGACGCGCTAGCATGTGATTACTGCAAGGAAACAACAACAGATTTTGTAATCAATGCAGAATCAGAATCCGATAGATTCTTAATACACTTTACTTACCGTCGTTCCGATTCGCGACGTGGGAGCTGCGACTTGATGCGTTTAGAAATCTTGGCATGCTCCCGCACAACCCTATTAAATCCCGTATTCAACACCTGTTGGCAAATGTAATTGAAGCGAGTGCAAACCTAGAATAGAGTAGAAGTTTATTGATGCGCGCCTTCAATCATGTATATATGCTTTTTATTAATTACCCACCTCTCGTTTCCTGGATACCTCATCGTAAGTGAGCAGTTCCAATATGTCCATCAACACTGTGTCCGGTAAATCCAAGATATTCATTTCGCAATTAAACTTTCTTTGCCAAGAAAATAATTGAAATAAAACCAAACCGAAATAAATTTGCAGTGAGAGCGCACAGCAAACGTGGCGACGCTGCTTTCTTTTTTTTATTTAATGCTTGCACTATTTATTTCACTTCTTGTCGCGGTATTGCGCTATTTTAATAAGATATTATTCAACGTAAAATGCTTAAATTCACTTAATTCTATTAGTTTTCATGCAACAAACAAATTTTTTTTGCGTTCCTATAACTTGAAAGACGTTGCCACCTTAACAGACAAAAGTTACATTAGAATGCTGCCAGATCTCGAAATTCGTTATAGATCCTTATTTATTTAGTAAAAATCCTTTTGAAAATGTATCTTTTGGGAAAATTGTATTCTCGAATTTAAATGCTTGTTTGCTTTTAAAATTTGTTAATTCAAATAACGCGCCGTTCCGCATGATCTTTCTGAGCCGGTCACAACAGTGTGGCAGCTTTGCTTTACCAAGATGCTGATTTTGGCTGACTGCTATGTCACTTAACATGTCGGCATTTAACTGTAACGGCACTTTTTAAAACTAATTAAATTAAACTGAAATTAATTAAACAATGGATTTGCAACGCAAATTGCCAGCTGCAAGTCCAGCTTCTACACAGTGCTCTGAGTTGGAATTTTTAATAGCATTACAATCGGATGAGATAGGAGGTTCCCAGCTGCGGCGTTCCCAGCGTTTGCGAGAAAGGGAGAAAACGAATTTAGAAGCTCGCAAAGAAGTTGTCGAGAATACAATAAATAATACTAGTATTAATTATTGCGCTAGCTCGCCGCAAATGTTCGTGGAGACGGATGAGGAATTCAGCCAACTGGGTCAATTGCCTCCCAATCAGGAAACTATTCCCGACGCGACTATTAAGCAAATCCCACAAAATGTTGCGAGCAAACGCGCCAATAATGAGACTCCCATGGACATGTGGCCAAAAGAAAAGCGTCGTCGCAAAAGTACGAGCAAAGCCCGTGCCAATAAACAAACAGCAGCTGTGACGAAACCAAGAACGTTGTCTTCAAAACTGAAACAAAAAACAAACTCAATTGAGTCGCAAAGCGGAATAATGTATCCTTATCCACAAGAGGATAATGTCGACTGGCAGCATTTCTATAACCCGCTGGCAATTGTCATCCCATCTGACCCCAACTCAGGCGAATTGAAGAACAAGACCCCGCCTGAATCTATACATAATCCAACAATAGTGCCACAATATGAAATACAAGTAACACATCCCTCGAAAGCAGAGCCGTCTTATCAAATTTGTAGTCAACCCAAGCGGAGATCCCGTAAAATCAATGATTCTGCCTCTGGAACTAAGCGAAGTCGTGCCAAAAAACAGCGGGAAGATGAGCCAATATCTGCCAATAGCAATGTAACTAATCACTGTGCACATCCCGGAATATCCTGGCGGCACAGTTACCAACAGCCGACTGTAAACCCATTAAATCCAACAGAGCCGCATCTGATAGAATCCATCCACGGAACTGTACAGCATCCCCAGGCTCATGCTGGAATATCCCGACAGCACAGTAACCAACAGCCGACCTCCGTAAAGCCACCAAATCCAATAGAGGCGCATCGCACAGTATTCAACCATGGAACTGCAGCAAATCCACAGGATCATCCTGAAATATCCTGGCAGCCTAGTTACCCACAACCGACTGTAAACCCACCAAATCCAACAGAGCCGCATCTGATAGAATCCACCCACATAACTGTACAGAATCCCCAGGTTCATCCTGGAATATCCCGACTGCACAGTAACCAACAGCCGACCTCCGTAAAGCCACCAAATCCAACAGAGGCGCATCTGATAGAATCCACCCACGGAACTGTACAGAATCCCCAGGCTCACCCTGGAATATTCCGGCAGCACAGTTACCAGCAGCTGACTGTAAGTCCGCCAGATCCTCAGCCATCTGCGTTGATCACCAATGCCACTCAAACCTATGTATATCAACGTCAAAATTTGACTCAAACTTTGCTTCCGGAGCGTTATCCGGACCACTTTATACACCAGTTGCCGCCGGAATCCACTACAATGAATGGAGCAATCATGTCAAGCGAATTGCAGCGCGTTGGAGCTGAAACAGCTGTGCCGGATTCAACTAAAGCCTTGTCAACCAAAGAACTGCGACAAATGTGTCCCACGCCGGATACAACGCCAACCGTCCCCCATGAACCCTATTCCCCATCGCCGCCGATTACGGATTCGTTGACTTCATCGACGCCATCACTTAGTGATTCGCTTGCCGAGGTATTTGGCACCAGGAAAGTACGGAATATATTAAACATTGAGCCGCCGCGCAAGTATCTGGTGCTGGAGGTTCATCTGCCAGCGATCGCTTTTATGCTGGACGTGGAGCTGGGACGCCTGCGTGCCGTCCTCGGAATGACACAGCGCCTGACGCACGAGCAGATTGAGCAGATGACACAGGAATCCCGTGAGGTTATAAGCATACACTCATCAGAGGACAATCAGGAGATGGAGATGCACTGAAGGCCATAAACAAATGAGTTTATAACAAAATCTTGTCAAATTTTAGATTAATTTGTATATTATTTTGTTATTGTTGTTGTTGTTTATCATGTGCACAGCAGTGGCACTGTCTCTAATTGATTTAATAATGTTAATCACATATTGAGACAACGAGAACGACGACATCAAATGTAATGCCAATATATATATCTATATAGATATAGATATATATATATGGATTCATCACGAGTGCACCACTGTGCGAAACTGTACTTAATGTTGAACTTTTCGTTTTAAAACTTTTGTGTGTTGATCATTTAAATTTTGTATTTTTGTATAATTTAGTTGGTAATCAATATATGTATAATGTATTGTATATTTTGTTGTTTTTGTTGCCTTCGACTTTCAGAGTGCACAGAGACAGACACAGAGAGAATTGTTTAGACCGTTCTTCATCTTATTTTTGTTGTGGTTGTGGTTGTTTTTGTAGTTGCTGTTTGTTGTTTTTGTTGTTATAAATAACCTAATGCTAAATGTTATCTAGACTTTAATATAATTCATAATTGGTTTTGTTTCTCATTCAAGATATAGTATATATATATATATATTAATTATGTAATTATATACAAGCGCTCAGACTTGGAGACCTTCTTTAGTAGTCGCTGTCGTAGCTAACATCTTGCTGCGCCTGCGTTGAGTCATCGGAACGCTCCGAGGTTGGTTCAAAGTCCACATCCAGTACAGTGTCATTGGCTGGACAGCAATTGGGATGCGCCATTGAATCGAAGGCATCTTTGATTTGATTATTGGCGCCCTTGGGATCCAGATCGGTAGCCCAGCTGAAATGCATCAATGCCAGATCCATATTGCCGAGCGTCTTGTGTATCTTGCCAATTAGATAAAATACAACCGACTCCTTTGGCACAATCTCCTTGAGCTCCTCCAGTTCACGCAACGCTTCCTGGTATTTGCCCAGTGAGAAATATATGGAACCGCGATGAAAGCGCGCCAATGGATTTTTCGGATCTAACGAAGCCGCCGTATTAAGTGTCTGCAGAGCCGTATCCTTTTTCTGCATAAAGAACTGCATCGCTCCGATGTGCACCAATATGACCGAGTTCCATGGATTAATCTTCAATGCCTTCATATAGTGCAATTCGGCTAGCTCGTATTTCTCCTGCTTGGAGTAGATGGTGCCAATGCCGAACCAGGCATTATAATGCCGGGGATCGCGTACAACGGCCGCTCGGAAGTAGTCCATGGCCTTGTCAAACTCCTCGGTAAGCACTAGTTCATGTCCCAGCAGTGTGTAGCTGTAGACAAAGTCCGCATCCACTTGAACGGCACGCTTGAAGAACTTGATGGCCGTCTCGTGCTCCTTGTGCAACGAGAAACAATTGCCGGCCACACACCACGTCACCGGACTGCGTTTATCCTGACCGATGAGGTCCTGTGCGAGTGCCGAAAGCGCCACCTCCTTTTGCAAGTGCCACAACGACGTGGAATAGATCTCCATGTAGTCCAAGCGACACGGCTCCGTCTCGTGTATCCGTTTAAATATGACAACGGCGGCCTCATATTCACGAAGCTCGTACCGACACATGCCAATCAACGATTGCACCCAACTGGAGCTTAAATGATGCTTTGGTATCGTCGACTCCAGCTGCTTGATGGCCGCCTTGCAATGGAATGCCGACAGCAGCTTATATCCCTCGGCCAGATCACGGAGCAGCAGCATTAAGCCATCCGCCGATTGCTTCTTCATGCTGAGCAACTGATGTGCCAAGGTCTGTGCATTGTTGAGACTATTGTTAAGCAGAACCTTGGCATCTTCTGTGCTGCGATTATTGATTGTGGACTGTTGTTGTTGATTGTTGTTGTTGCCGTTGCCAGTTGTGGCTGCCGATGTGATCGTCTCCACCTTTTCCTTCTCCTTGCGCGACTGCTTCTCGTTCAGTTTCTCGGCAAGATGATGATGCGTCTTCTCCTCAATTATCTCGTTGTTTAAACAGATTTTCGACATTCGTGATGATTTTGTTTTACGTGGCGGCGAACGCGGCTGCACAAATTTATTATTGTTTGTTATATTTGGCGATTTGTTGTTCTCCTTAACCGAATACGCCGAATTGCTAAACAGCCGGGAGCTACGACGCACTGCCGCATTGGTATTAGATGGGGCATTGCCTACAACATTGTTGGGTGTGCGAGGCGTTATGTTGCCAGCCTGTGTAAATACGGCGGGTTTGCTCTTCTCCTGACGATTGATTAGGCCACCCACATGTGTTTTTAGCTTTTTGCCAATGATTTTCGGCTCCTGATTGACCTCCACCAACATTTGGGGCAATGGCGAAAACGCGGACATGCTTAAATTGGACTGTAAGGCGGCTGAGTTGCCATCGCAGGGACTAGCCAAGGGCATAATGCCAAAGCTGGGCGTTAACGGTGATATTGCAGACAAATATTTGAATTGCTTGCGAAAGGGTGTCCCATTGTTCGTATCATACAATTGCTGCTGTTGTTGTTGCTGCTGTTGCTGTGTGTGCACATCGTGTGTGGCATAACCCATTGGTGTGTCCTCCAGGAGCATCATGTTCGAGTTATTGTTGCTGCTGCTGTTGTTGATGTTGTTCTGTTGCAGCTGTACGCCACCTCGCAACATGGTAATGGAGCTGTTGAGATTGTTATTGTTTATGTTATTATTGATGTTGTTGTTTGGCGTCATCAGATTCTGTAGTGTGACAATGCTGGTGTTGTTGTTCTGCTGCTGAAGCTGCAGCTGCTGCAACTGCTGCTGTTGCTGATCCACAGGCGTATTAAGTATATAGTTTGAATTATTGCTTAAATTGTTCAACAATAGATTCTCCAGCTGCTGTTGCTCGTTGACCATTTGGCCATTGCCACCAAAGAGCACCATGGAATTGGCATTGGCGCTGCTGCCCTGGCAAGTGTTGAACACATCAGTGCTTTGAATTTGGAATACTGCCGCTGCATCCGTGTCCTGACCCAGCAGGCACAGATCGGCAAACGCATGCCACAAAAATGGGTTCAATTTCAGTGCACGCTGCAGCGCATTTACCGCCAGCTTCTGTCGCTCCGTCCGCATACAGACTTGTGCCATCAACTGATAAGCAAAGCACGCGATTTCGCCAAATTCTCGCTGCAGCTCATCAAAGTGTTTGCTATCCGCAAAGCCATTGGAAATCAGTGCGCTTTCAGCTTCAGCATATTTCTTCAGTTCATAGGCGCATTTGGCCTGCAAGTAGCGACACTGTGGCGATCGACGCGACTTCTCCATAAGCAGCCAATAGGCCTGATCCAATAGATTTGAACGATAGTAGCTGGTGGCCAATAAAAATATCGTCTCGTCGCTTTCCACTAGAATGGGGCAGACAACAGATAATAGGGACAGGGTCAAGAGTATTAATCATCATGAATATGTGGTCAAGACTGTTTGTTGTTGTTGTTGGTTGTTGTTGCACTCACCTTCTGAGCATAGACGCTCGGCCAGAAAAACGGCATCTTTATGATCGTAGTGGTTGAGGCAGTGCCATATGGCGGCCTAGGTGAAGTGGCAAGTGGCAAGTAGCAAGTTGCAGAAATGCAGGTAAAAAGTAGATGTGCGAGAGAAAAATTGTAATTTATTATTTTTATATCGTTTGCTATCGATTTACCTGCACGGGCTCTTGTATCATCATGATTTTTTAATTTTATGTCAAATTGAGTGCTGCAAAATCTATTTCCAATCCACTCCACTCCGATCCGATCCGACGCCACGACGCTACCGAGCTTTTCACTTAGCGGGGCGCCCTAGTTACAGTTACAGACAGAGCTGCACTTTTAATCCGGTTTCGGTTTTTCTCTGTTGGTTTTTTACTATGCTTCAAATGCGCAAACTACAAAAGATACAATGGATCATGCTGCACTGGCTCCATACGAGGTGCAATTTTCCAGCAATCAAATGAGAAAAAGTGTGGAGTCTTCTCGCGTGTGTGTGTGTGTAACTTAAATGCGGGGTGTACTGGCGCTGATGTTGCTCCCTGACCACGACCACCACTTCTAAAATATTGCGCTGGCGAGGCTTCTCTGCTTCTTCTTCTTCGCCTTCTTCGGCACTCCGCACGTCAATCAGTCAGTCAATTTTCGTAACAATTTTCAAGGCCTTCGCATTAGCTTTTCCGCACACACACACTCACACACACATACATTACAAAAATCGACTCTGTTCGAGTAATGCAAAGTTATCTATTGTATATATATATAATCTAAACGCGAAATTTGTGGCCTATTCGTTTTGCATTAAAAACTAAAATTAGTCGAACTTTTTCCGTGTGAGTGGCGATGCCAGCAAAGTATTTGCCATTCTATTTGGCATCGATATGTTGGAATGTCGATAACAGCATTACACTGAACTATCGATATCGTTATCGCGACAGGACTTCATTTATTGTTTTTGTTTTTTCAAGAAAACCAACCAACTTTTTTTCATTAATTTAATTATATATATATAATTCTCTTACTGGCTGGACCGTATTACTATTTTCTTATGCTCTATGTTGCCCATTTAAGAAATTCTACTGCGAATCACTTGAACTTGAACTCGAGCTGTCTGTGGACATGACTTCGACATCATCTTGTGCTGAGGATTCTTTGTGTGCACGTGTTTCCAAAGCCACCGAGTTCCCAGATGCACCCATCATGTGCAGTTCACCCAGATTCCAGCTGAATTGATTTTGGAATGCATTTGGCACTTCTCCGCCGCCGGCACTGCTTGGTCCGCTCAAGTTTCGCTGGGCATCCGATTGGATAGCACTATTCTGATGTGTCACAACTCCGCCATTGATATTCTGCTCTGATTTACCCAAAAGTCCATTGCGCATTTCAATGTCCGTGGGATATGGTCGTCTAAGGTCACCAATGCACCAGGTCAAGGGAGCACTAACGGCATTTGCCGAACTAATGCGATGGGCATATTTTATAAGTTCTTCCGAAGAGACTGGTCGCTTATTGGCCTGATTAATGCTTGCCAATTTTTGACGTGCCTGAAATATTGCCGTGGAGAGAATGAGTTCCGCATCTTTCAGAGATTTCTGCAGCTTTTGAATTTCCCGATCCTGGAGAGCAGTTAAGAGTCAATGTAAAATGGAGACACTAAACTAACTATATATATTAACATACGTGAATCTCAACTTTAGCACGCAGCTTATCCATTGCTTCCTCAACTTTGGCTTGCTCATCTGCCAGTTCCAACATTTTCCTGAACTCCTCATCTTTGGAAACAAGCAAGTCCAGCAAATCCGCGAGGTCGTTATTAGAGCTTTTCTGGTGCGCGTGTTCGATCAGGTCCTTTGAGATCATTTCAATGTCGTCAATTAGCAGGAGCAAGCGCTCCTTAGTGCTTAAGTGAAACGACATGTTGGCGCAACAACAATCTCAATTTTGTTTGTTTCTGCCGTGCAAAAAAAAAAGGATTTCTTCTTCTTCCGCTACATATGAGTTTCACTGTTGCCAGCATAGCTATTTTATAGCTAGATTTGACTACTTTCAGATTTCGTTTGCTAAAAAAATTTTAAAATTGCTATTAGATGAAAATCTAGCTATCTTTTTTTATATATTTTCAGCTAAGCTTGTTATAAATAGTTTTGGTAAAACTGTGCAAAAGTGTTCACAATAAATAACAATATTAGATGCTTTCCCGACAGAAACAGCTATTGTTCGCCCTAAAAACTTAACAGCACTGATGTGGAAGGCTGCCACCCTGCACAATATCCCAATCTGTCAACTTGTTATGAGCTAGATCATTTGACAAATGTTTTCCTCCTATTTTCGAATTAAAAATTTGTATAAAATTATTGATAAAATTGTTGCAAGTGAACTAAAAATAAATATATATTTAAATAGACAGATTTCCAGCTACTAAAAATTTTGAAATTTTACTAGCAAACAAGCTGTGAAATTAGCCAGATCTAGCTATAACTTAGCTAATATGGCAACAGTGACTAAAAGTGACATAAACAAAAACAGCTGTTTGTTGGGCCAACACCAGCCCGAGCAACAGACGCTAAAAACACAAGAGCGAGAGACCCACTTCTTATTCATCTTTTCTAAATTAATAGATAATATTACTCAATTAAAATTATTTAAATATTATTATCATAGTGCAATGATATTTAAACCGTGAACATGTTGCTGCAACTGCTGATATTTGTCTTGTTTCTTTTTCTCTTTATTTACTGGTAAGTGCAGCCGCACCGGGCTTAAGTGAATTACATACATATATGTAGCTTCGTAACGATTACTCTGCCTTATCGTCCAATTAGGATTCTGCCCACGGGCATTAGCTGGTATCTGATCAAACGCTTTCGGGTCAAAGTGCGCATTGGGCGAATTTCATTGCCATATTTGTCACTTAAGAATGTCCACATCAGCAAAAGCGGCTTCTCTGTCGTAAGTGCCAAATAATTGACCTGTGGCTAACCGCCCCCATATTATTCCACTATTTTCATATTTTCTTTTTTCTCTTATAGCAAATTGAAGAGGTTTGCTTGCGCAGCAGTTTCTTTACCACAGAGGTGACAAAGCTATTGTCAATTTATGTTCGGGACATTCGCATAAATAAGGATATACATAGTAATCGTCAGGATGACGTCAGTGAAGGTATCTATTACGAGCCGCGTAAACAAAAGTCGGAGGTCAGGGGTGTACCAGATTTTCGGCAAACCAAAGTGCCTGCGAGTATTATAACATTTGCCCAGTTTATGGCCGTTCATGTGAATAATATATCCGTGGTGCTGATGAATAATGACTTTGATCCGGGCTGGTTTATCCATGCCACCGCCAAGGAGCTGCATCTGGATGGCAGCATTGTACAGAATGCGCGTGTTCTGCTCGTTAATGCCGCCCTGACGGAGGCGCAGGCCAAGATGCTGAGGCATTGCAATGCAAGGAGACAGTCACTGGAGAATCTCAATAAAATACGTCCTTGTCTGGGTGAGGTGAGCTTCGATGTGGCACTGGATGCATCCCTGTTTGCACATGGTCCACTCTCCATGGATGTAAGTTGCTCTAAATGTTGACGATATATAAAACATTTATTAATCTTCTTTCCAATTGTAGACACTCAGTCTGATTATTAATAATTGCAAGTCTGTTATTCATGGTGGACTCTACGAGTTTCTCAGCGAGGCTAAGAAACGTACTCATCCTGGCCAGCAGTCCAAACGCTTACAGCAAGCTCTTACACCCGCTGTCAAGAGCTATGACAATGATAACTATGAGAAACTGGCGCCCATAATACCAAAGAACTTTAATTTCAGCATCAAGGCAGCAACATTTTCCGCGGTCAAAGAAAACTCGCAAAATGATTTTAGTGCCAAATTACAACTATTTACGGTAAGTATTTACACTTGATCTAAGTATATGATGTTATAACTATTTTTTTTTGTTTTTCAGATAACGGGCAAATTCAACTCAAAGATTGTGGATGAAAAGACGCTGTTGCCTTCGATGCTGGCCAAGTTGGTTTTTCAGCATCTAGACATAGATACCAAATATGAGAAGTTGCTTTTTGTGGAACAGTTTACAATTGATTCAGTGGTAAGTTAATGAAATATTCCCTTTAGGGATAACCATCAACTACCTAATCCCTTGCAGCTGGAGAAGGACATATTCAATCTATATGTCAAGCTGAAGACATTCCAGATTATTTACAATCACAGCGAGATCTATGATTTTGTAAATAATAATTTTTTGGCACGCCAACGGGCAAGCAGCCATCAACTGCTTCAGCTGGGCAACAAGCAAATGTCACTGCCGGAAAATTTGGGCTTGGATGCAGTGACTCCAGCCACGTCGCCAACTAAACAACGTCGTGATGGTGGCATCCTGGAGTGGATAATGCAACGCATTGTGGTCAAGGGATGCGCTGAGTTGTGGAATGTTTCGCTGCTCATGAAATTGGATGATCAGCACATTGCCATGAGTGTGAGCCACACACGTTTTCTGCTGGAGCAGATTGAGGAAAAGCGCAGCTCGATGTATCGCAACAAGTTTCTCAATTTGTTGCTAAACAAGCGGCAATGGAGTATGGAATTAATGGTGGAAACCCTGTGGTCTAATCTGGGCAACTCCAACAATGATACCAACAATCTGAAAAAGACGCATTCACCGGGTTCACCATTTTTCCTGGGCGTCAGTCTGGTTAAGCTGTGCTCCTATGCGAATACCACCAAGTTGGACATCTCCATACACACCTTCCGCACCGAATACAGTATGCAATTGGCCGAATTTATTGTCATGTCGATGATGTGTGTCAAGCAGTACGGAGGACTTGGGAATAAGCGCACCAAGCAGATACAACGACGACCTAGTAACACCTCCGAGGAGCACCAAGGCACATCTTTGCGTGTCTCTGTTAAAGTTAAGGATATCACGGCGTATTTTGTAAATCATCACAATGTTTATATGCTGCTGAGCTTCTCAGAGATTAATCTGACACGATCACAGCATTTTACCACGCTCAAACTGGAGGAGTTTCAAATGGCAATCATGCGATCCATGACTGCCTCATCGCTCTGTCTTACAGACTTCTCGGATGTGTTTGCCAACTGCAAAATGATTCGTCTGGAGCATGAGCAGCATTCAGAAATGGAAAACTCTCTCGGCAAGCTATCCATTTATATACCCGGCAACACTGAAGCCATGTGGAATTCCAATTTGCACATGCATCTGTTAACGTTAGTGCGGGACATGAAGGATTTGAAAACGGAGCTGGCAGTACCATCATCACCTGTCGAGCTCCAAACGTCGAAGACCAAACGCTCGCTTATCATTGAGCTGTCGGCGGAGCGTAGCACTATCTGTGAACTGAAGCTATCGGAGCGCCACTCAATACAGTTCTTTGTGGAGAACCTATTCTTTAGCAACAAAGAGCACAGTATTATCTATGCAGAAAATGTATTTGTCAAGATCGATGATCAACATATCTTTACGGTCAAGGAGCTGAAAATACAGTCCCGACCGCACATGGAGGTGCTCAGCTACGAGCGACAAAACTTTCCAGGCTTTGTGCTGCCCTCGAACAAAGTGTGGGAGACAACAATTGGTTCCTTCAAGGCAATCTTTCCTTATGATCATGACTTCTATGACGCCATCAATAATGAGTGTGTTACGCACTTTAAATGGCTCAAACTAGTCCACAATTATAAGAAGAAGCCTTTCACTGTCAATTCACCGCTGCCTAGAGATTTGGTCATTAAAATCAAGGAATTTCTAATCGAGATTAGTGATGATCCCTTCGAGGTGAAGCTACGTGACAATTATGTATTGTTGGTGGACGAATATCTGGAGAGTCTGAAGCGCAAGGCGTTGTTCGACAAGAAGATTGGCGAACTCTGCTCCGAGCGTCTTCTTGTCCCCGCCGGCACCATCGAAAGTCTTTACGCGAATCTCGTCAAGAAGAATGCAGAGATTTACATACAACGCTCGAAGAAGATACGAGAGAGCGGTCCAGTTCGCACTCGTCTGCTCGCCTGGATTATGACGGATGTGGAAATCTTGGCCATGGCAGATACCTCCATACATGGTTATGATAATGTTACGCGTACAATGCGGGAAATCGATTCCGAGAGTCCCTGGCCAGAGGAGGGACTCCAATTCACGACACTCTGGTGTCGCGGCGTCAACGTCAGCTGCTCCGAATGGAAGTTTATGTTGCGGTGCGTATAGAATGCTCATTAATCTTTGCATTTAATATATTAATAAAATAACTTTCATTTGCAGTGATTTTCCACAGCCCATGTTTTATGTGAAGAGCATGCGACTCTATGGAAATCTCTGTGGCGCCGAGCAGATGGCCTCGAAACGTGCAAAGCGTGATGTCTTCGTGGAGGTGGGTGAACCCTTCCAGACGGACGTCGTGCAGCGCAGCATGCCCTCGATTAAGTTCTATCACGATTTCGACTGTGAGCTGGAGAGCTGCAGTTATGCCTTTGGTCCCTGCTGGGAGCCCGTTATGGCCCAGTGCAATTTGAGCTTTGAGAAGATCTCAGCACCCTCCAAGGATCCCAGTCCAACGCTACCATTCTGGGACAAATTGCGATTATTGTTGCATGGACGCTTGACTCTGATTGCCAAGCAATTTACAGTGCTGCTGCATGCCTCCTTGGATCCCTACAACACCACAGAGGAAATGGAGCTAACGTGGAATAATTGCGGCATTGTCTGGACAAATGCCAAGATCATGTTCAAGGGTGAACTCAATGTGAGTATTTAAATGTGATGTATTTTAAAATCTTAACTTTTATAATATTCCGCTAGGTGACCGTGAGAACTGCGTCTCGATACGATGATTGTCGTCTATTGCACTTTCCCAATTTGAAGCTAACGTTTAAGCTGAATTGGGTTTGTCTGGCAAATCCAAATGATCATCATGCTGTAATGCCCTGTGCTCCCGATAAGCTGCCGGAGTACTCAAGCAACCAGGTGCACGATTCCTTCCGAGCATTTCGCTCGCTTAATCTCAATATCTGGGCATCTTTTGAGACGAAACCAAAGGTGGGCGAGGAGGTGGAGTTAGACATACCCAGTCTTGTGTTGTACGGCAGTACGTTGCGTTGGTTTGAGAGTCTCAAGCTCATTCTGTCGGGCGTAACACGTCCCACACGTCGTGGTCCAGTATTCAACAATGTGCGTCCTCGGAAGAAGCAGCTGAGTCGGCACTACAAGAAGGCCAATCTGCAGATGTGTCTGCACAAGTTTCAGGTGCTCTACTGGATGTCACATGCTCTACACAAGGGCTTCCAACTGAATGGACGACGTGTTTCCTTCAGCTCCGAATATTGCCTTACATTGAATCCCATTGATGATGGCCTGATCCATAGACCACGTGCCGATTGGTCGACAGTCTACATGAACTGTGAGCTCAACGACGCCGAGATCTGGCTAAAGAGCATTGTGACCGAGAAGCTAGACAGCAGCTCCGAGAATTTGGCAAGTGCTGGGGATGCCTTTAAAATTGTGCGTTTCTATTTTCTGAGTGTGGCAAAAGTTTCGTATGGACGGGAGGCATTAATGCCAACGACGGCCAGCAATGCGGAGGAGGATGCCAAAACCAAGTCATCGACACCCACACACAAGCTGGTGGTCTATGATCTAAAAGGTGCCTGGACAAAGAGCAATCGGGATGTGGCATTTGCACTTTTTGACTCCTTCATGAAGTCGCAAAAGCTGAAGAACAATCTGTCCACAGAGGCGGTTAAAAGCTACAGAAAGGAGGCGTCTAACTCGAATGTGCTGAAGCACAAGCGGAGCGATAGCACCATTACACTGTCCAGCACAAGCAGCGAAGTTCTGCCCAGTAAGTAATCATGTCAGACGAACAGTTCCAATATTGATCCCTTCTTCTCCTTCACCTTTTGCAGTTGCCAATGCGAGCACCTCGCTAAAAAAGGCTCCAGGTCAGGTGCACGCCAAAGCCATGCTGCAACAGCTCATTGCGGAGGCGGATCACAAGTTCAATGTGTACAGTGATGACCATAGCACACAATCCAGGGAACTGCAACTGCAGGGACTGCAGGCATGCTCCATGCAGGATATAATCCATGAGAATTGGTCCATCAGTCTAGTCAACTCCCAGGTGTTGCTCAAGGGCTGTGAGACGTCGGGTTATGTGATCATCAGTGCGGCCAAGGCGGAGATACTTCAACGTGAACATCGACCTGTGTGGCGAGATCGTTCACTCATATCAAAGACAACCTGGAAGGGATTGCTCGAATGCATGCAGTATTATGCAACGGTCAGTGCTGGAGACAATGATTCCCTGCTGGAGCGGGAGATCATGTGGTTGACGGTGGACAATATACAGGATAAGGATGAGACAGTGATTAACAATCATCTGCCCGAGGATATTTCACATCTCGTGGGTAGTGGACGCAGTGTGGGCGGTGTTGTTTCCGAAACAGTCGGCGCTTTTCTCAGCGACAACTCTGGCCAGGCACAGCCGGTGCAGCTGCAACGCATCGTGTCCAAGTGTAAGTGCGAATTCTTCTATGTCAGCTATGGCGATGCCATCGATCCCAACAGCATCACAGAGGTGCCGCCGCCGCCGTCCGAGGAAACGCTATCGCCGTGGGAGAAGCAGGACGATCCCATGGATGCCTTCACGTTGATGCATCACGACTTGGACGTGTTTACAAATTCACTGCAGTACGCTATGATCCTGGACGTTGTCAACAATCTTCTGCTCTATGTGGAGCCACAGCGAAAGCAGGCAGCCGAGAAATTGGCCCGGATGCGTTTCCAACTCCAGTTGCATTCCACGGAGGATCAAAAGCGACCCATACAACAGAAGCAGACGGTCATACGGAGTCTGTTAATGAAGATACGATCCCTGGAGAAGGACATTCATCTGATCAGCAAGGAGCGCGTCGAGGAAGGTGACACCCTCGAGTTACGCATCGACTTTGAGCGGGTCCAGCAACAGATTCGAGACAGCAAGGAGGAGCTGAACACCTACAGCGAGGAGCTGGACATGATGTTGCTTTGCTACAAGGAAACTCAACTCTCCCAGCTCAGTAAAATCTCCAATGTGCGCTCCGACAAGTCGGTTACCATGGTGCGAGCCAATGAGATTTGCTTCAAGCGTGCCCAGTGGCGTCTCACGGAAACAGATGGTCAGATTGGTATTGCAGATTTGGTTCTAAGCGCTTTTCTCTATACCAAAAAATCAAAGAGTGATGATTCTGTGGAGCATCTCCTGGAGCTGGGCAATATACGCATGGAGAACCTGTTGCCACGAGAGATCTATCGCGATGTCCTCCTGGCCACGGAGATACAGAAGGATATGCCCGTGGATACACACAAGCGCGTCCTCCGCATCTTTTGTCGCGAGAAGCCGCCTGTGGGTGGAATTTCTGTCAAGGATCACTTTGAGATTAATGTGGCACCTATAACGATAGCAATCACCAAGAAGTTCTATAGCACCATGTTGAAGTTCTGCTTCCCAGACCGCGATGCATCTGAGACTGAGGTCAGCGATGAGCTGGACGATAATGCCTCAACCAGTTCGGCCTCCTTAACGAATTTACAGGCGAAAACAGTGTCCAAACGAACGGCCAAAAGCAAAAAGAGCGCCAAGGATTCCGAGTTTTATGTGAAAATCGAAAAGGATGACGTGGAAAAGATGAAGGAGCGTGCGGAAAAGAACAAATTGTTTATTTATATTAAAATACCCGAGGTTCCTGTGCGTGTCAGCTACAAGGGCAACAAGGAAAAGAATCTGGAGGACATCACCGACTACTCGCTGGTCATACCAACGCTAGAATATCACAATGTCACATGGACCTGGCTGGATTTGCTACTGGCCATGAAGTCGGTTAGTAAACGGGTTATCGTCTCGCAGGCCATCAAACAGAAGCTGCAAATCCATCGACGTCAGCCGGTTCTATCAGCTGGTGAGCGTGCCACGCCCCAAGAGGAGGATAAGGCCAAGATGCTCTTTGGCAATAGATTACTGGTAAGTTAACTAAATTATTATTTTACCTGTCATATTATTTAATTATATTTCTCTTTTCCTTTTGTAGAGCGAGAATCGTAACCAAAGAAAAGGCGGCGGTGTCTTTAAGTTTCCATCAAGTGGCAAGAGATCTGATTAATAAAGTAACACTCGACAACTTAATACTGTATTTAAATCATATATTTATTAATTATTTATATGCATATTTATTACGGTATTGCGGATGTGAAAACTCGCAGTGGGCACAGGCAAATCCTAATTATTTAACAAGAATATTTATCGAGCCCTTTTCAAAATAGTTCCTTGATATCACACTTACAAACAGAGCTAGGAATAGTGATTTAATTTTAAAGGTATAGTTTTATTTACCGGAAACTATTCTTGAGGTAACTTATACATGGTCATACCAATGAACTCAATAATTATTGGAAGGAAAACATTCAAAATAAATATTTAGAGCTATTAAAAATTTAGTGAAAGCTGATTTTGTTAACATTATCTATGTAGTATAATTTAATGAAATATAATTTTTATCACTATTTCCAACTCTGCTCACAACAAACACAACAAAAACACACACATACACATAAACACACTCAAGTATTATGCTCTACATGTAACTATAAATATAACTTTATATATGTATGTGTCTGTCCTTCTGTCTGTCGGTCTGTCTAAATAATATTGTTCTTGTTGTAAACAGCTTTTGCTTAACTTTAGGCCAGCGGTGGGCACAGAATTTGCAGTCGCGAGCACTACAACAACATTTACAACAAACACAACTTCTAAAGTCATAAATTAAAGCAAAATGAACACTTTTATGACTCTGTGCGCCGCGACGAAAGATCTGTGTGGTTGTTTTTGGTTTTGATGAGCCAAAACAATTATACACTAAAAGAAGTTTTTATTAATCTTATTTTGTAAGTCGAACTCTTATTATGTGGTAAAGATCAAAATGCATCAAACGCATCAAAACTTTTCACACAGTGTACAAAACGCTACAGAAGTCATAAATCTTAGCAAAATGAACACTTTTATGACGGTCAGCGTCGCAGCCGAAACTCGAGCATTTGCTGTGTGTTTGTTGTTTTGTTTTATTGGGGGTAATAAAAAGTGGTTGTTGTATTGTCAAAAATCGCGAGCAAGCCAATTTACCGTTGCGAGCAACGCGAGTACCGCGAGCAAGGGCTTGCCCACCGCTGCTTTAGGCAAATAAAGAGATATTTAGAAGTAGTTGCATTTTTACATACCACAATGATATATTAAGACTTTAAAACACTTAAATTAACAAATGACATTTAAGTTGCCAACAACAAATTACTTGGTCAGCTGCTTCATCGGTGGCTGCAAAAAAAAAAAATTAAATTCTTGGATTAATCCAAATAATTTAAAAAGAATTCAGTGATACTTACCAGCACAAAAACACGCTTGGGCAGCGCACGCTGGACGAGCTCATCGAGCAGCACATTCTGGCTATCATTCTTTTGAGGATCGGCCTTTGTGTTGTACTCCAGCGTCAGCACGGGCAGCTCCTGCCAACCCACTTGCAGTGGATATAAATTGTAGACCAACTCCTTCTCATCATATGCCATGATGGAAACGTCCAGCTGGAGTCGGAAAATTGATTAAACAAATTAAGTAGTAAATGAATCAATTACAACTCACCTGTTTATGGCCAGAACATATGAAGTTATCGGATTTGCTAATGGACAACGTGGCTATCAGATGGAGTACATGCGTTGTGGGATTCTTTAGCACCACCTTAAAGGCCATGGGCATTTTGACGAACATCTTCTCCTCAATGGTGCAGTAAATGTTTAGCGGCGGCTCCGCTATATCAAGGCCACTTATAATAAACTTGGATTCATTCTCCTCCTTGACGCCTGGTCGTCGCCAACGTATGCAAAACACACCAAATTTGGGGATTGTTGTGGGCGCTGCAGAGTCCAGCGTGTAAACGCCTTTGATGAAGCCACGATGATGTCCAGTTGCCTGAACCGCCTCCAGCGCTTTGTTGAATATGATCCGCATGCTCTTGGGTGCATCCTGTCCAGCAACTGGCAAGACTGTGCTATCCTCAGCGCAGCTGAGACTCAGTTTACCATCATCCGAATGCATTGAGTTGCTCATGATCCCCGCATTGGCCACCTGCAGTCCAGTGTTGTTATTGATGATGGTCATGCTTGTTGGAATTTTAGACATTAGGCTTTTGCTCATGTATCCGCTAATTGGAGCGACTGGCGCCGGAGGAGGTGCATCTCCTATGTTGCCCGTTGGCGGCACCTTTTGTTGGCGACTTATAAACTTGCTGGACACACTCTCCTCGGACTTGGAGCGCTCCAGATCCCGAGCGGTCGTCCAATCCTGGAGCGTGGCATTTGTGCGCAGCACAATCACACTCTCCAGCTGGTCACCAGCTCTGTACTTGTTGGTATACTTTTTACGCTTAAAACTGTAGTTTGATTGCACTAAATTGTGATCCTGTCGAGAGACCCGAAGTATTTATAAGTATACTGTAATTGTGGAAAGTTTTCACTTACACATATAAAGAAGCTGTCCAGTATTTCTACATCGTCCACAGCCAACACCTCCGTATTGGCTCTCAGAAGGAAGTTCTCACCACGATAAGCTTGAGCCAATGGTCGCCGATTGAGAGTATAGAAGCGGGCACTAAACTTAAAGTCACCAACACATTTGACAATCAAGGTGTCCTCCCGTGACTTGCGCAACCTGGTCTCATCCAAATACTCGATCTGTACCGGCGATATGGTTGCCAGGCTATTGGTTATAACTTTGACATGCTCAGGCGTTGTCTCTGAACTGTTGGGCGTTGTACTGTGACTGACATTGGCAACTCCTCCTCCTCCTGCACTCCGATCCACATCCAAAGTGTAGCTGAGTCGTTGCAGAAGTTTGATCTCCGTCTCCACCAAACTAAAGATGTAATATGTCGCCGTGTTGCTCCCATGTCCGGACAATTCACCCACATCGATCTGGATCTGGGCATGCAGCTTCTGACGGCCAGTCGACACATCCGTCGTAAGAAATACTGTATGAAATAAATGCAAATTTATTGAAGTTGTGCAACTAAATTAAGGAAAATTAACTAAAGCTGATATGTATTAAAATAGAATAGAATAATGAAAGGTCTCAGAATCAAGTTTAAAGTTCTATTTTATACTAATTATGATATAAGGAGTTAATTAAAAGTGAAAACTTGAGATTTAAAATTTTAAATTTTCAAGATATCAAAGGGGGGACCCTTAGCATCAAACCCATAATCTAGAGGAAAATAATTTTTTTAACAAAATTAATTAAATTTAAATGCAGAATAAATTAAGGGACCAAACGATGATCAAAATGACATTCCGCTTGAGAATCGGTTCAGTTTTGACAAAGTTATGAAAGTTCGAAGTTTGTCGAGTAGCACAGCAATACGATTCAAGTTCCACTTTGTGGAACCCATATGGGTGACAAGTTCAATACTGTGTGTAAACAGTATTCACAGGTGTTTTCAGTACTTGTCTGTGTAACATCGAGTTGATGATGTTGGATAAGGTCAGTTACGTTGCTTGGGGGACTTTTCGAGCATTTGAGGTTTCCCTTCTTAGCCATATAAATAGGTTGCAGCTGTAGCGCGACGTTAGTCGAATCGAAAACTATATTGCAACAAAGTCAAGCTCGAGATGCGGATTATTTTATTGCTGCTTGGAAATTTTGTTGCCCTCGGTCTGGCTGAGATGGGTCCTACCAGGGTACGTCGGGTGGTGGGCGGTCATCGAATTGGAGTGAATCTGCAGCCGCATATGGTGAACATAAGACGACGCGGTAACTTTCAGTGTGGTGGTTCCCTCGTCACTCCACGTTGCGTCCTCACCGCTGCTCACTGCATGCAGGAGGAGAAGCACAAGCCCTCGGATTATGTGGTGCGTGGTGGAGTGTCCTTTCTAAGGGATATGCGCAATGCACGCTTTGTGAATCAGATTCTCTTGCCCAGTCTTTATAACCATACCACACTGGATAACGATGTGGCGCTGCTGCAACTGCAGAATCCGCTCCAGGGATTACACATTGCATCCATTCCACTGGCAAAGCAAGTACCACTTCCTGGAAGCTTAGTGCGCATCTCTGGCTGGGGATTAACCGATGAACGTGCCTTGGAGTTGCCCAATCAACTACACAGTGTTCAGGTGCAGGTGCTATCACAGCAAAAGTGCCAGCAACTCTATCAAGGCTATAGGAATATAACTGATAGCATGTACTGTGCCTCTGTGCCCGGCTCCAAAGATGCCTGCGACGCTGATTCCGGCGGACCAGCTGTCAATGCCGATGGTCTGCTGGTGGGCATTGTGTCCTGGGGCAAGGCCAATATTTGTGCCCACAAGAATAGTCCAGGAGTCTACACAAGTGTGCCACATCTTTACGATTGGATAGCGGACACTATGGACAGATATTGCTACTGAGTTAGGTTACCACTTAAGATTAGGATTATCGTAAGCCGTTGAGTATTAAAACTGTATTTGATTTGTAATTCTAAAAAACTTTTAATTATGTGATAAGAAAAAATCTTAAATTTAGAGTTTCCAAAGTAAAACGTTTTTGAACCATAACTATATTAAACCTCATCCGATTCTTTCCCGAGATCAATGTCTTACTGATCTTTATTTGACGTACGAATCGATAGAGTTTAAATTTGTTTAGTCGTTGATCAAGGATTAAACCCAGATACTTCACTAAACCAAGTTCAGCTTTATTTGTCTATGTTTTCGTCTTAGGAATCTGCACCTTATTGACGTCACACAAGCTTTCAAGCAAGGTCTTTTTATAGACCATTCTTATTGTGAAAACTTATTTGCACAGTTGTCTTGGCAAATGTTTTCGCCAATTGCCTGAGCATAAAAGCCATGCCAAGGTTGATTCGCACTCATTAAGCTACCAAGATGCGTTGCCGTTGGTTATATTTGATATTTCTGATACTTCTGCTGGATCAGTTGACAAAGTCAGCTGGACAGAGAACACGCAATGGACGGCGTTCTAATGGCAACCAAGTACAGTCCCGCATTGCGGGTGGCAGCAACAACAACAGCCCAGGAAGAGTTCGAGGCAACACCGCATTGAGGCGTCCCCAAACTCGCATTGTGAGCGGCAACTCGAGGAGACGGAATCGCGGCACGAGAAGACTCAATCGCAGAATCCGAAGAAACCTGAGAAGAAACAATCGTAGAGGCTCTACAAATGGAGTTTCCCCCAGAATTGTGAGCAACAGTGGTCGGGGAAGGACTTCGCAGGGACCGACGGCATCGATTAGCACAATGCCACATTTGGTGCAAGTGCATCGTGGTTCCGATAGCTTCTGTGGCGGCTCTCTAATTTCTCCCCTGTGGGTTCTGTCTGCCGCCCATTGTATCTTTGGTTACACTGCCTCCGATTTCTACGTGATTGCTGGCACCTCCCGACTCAATGGCACTGATGGTGTCCTAAGAACCGTTTCCTATCTCGCAGTTACACCTCTATTCACCAGCAGGGCAATGAACATGGATGCATCGTTGCTGAAACTGTCCTCGGAGATGACGGGCACAAATATTGGAACCATTGCATTGGCCCAAAGAATGCCACGACCAGGTACTCAGGTTCGCATTGCAGGCTGGGGCGCCACCAGAGAGGGAGGCAATGCTGTGACCAATTTGAGATCTGTCCGGGTGACAGTCATCCGGCAACGTCGTTGTAGAAGGCAGTACAGAGGAGAGGCTACCATTACCAGGTACATGTTCTGTGCCGGCGGCGAAAGTGGCGATTCATGCAGTGGGGACTCTGGCGGATCTGCTGTCTACAATAATCGACTCTTTGGCATTACTTCCTTTGGAATGGGTTGTGCAAGAGCTAATTATGCAGGTGTCTACACCAGAGTGGATAGTATACAAGAGTGGATAGCCAACACAATGGCAAATAATTGATATAAGATTTAAAAATAATTTTTATCATTGTAATTATTCATAACTGAGTATATATTTTTCCACCGTTAATATAGTTTCTTAAATAACACCTGTGTTGGTCTCTATGTAATTCACGATCAACTAACAATCACAACACCACAACTTTTTTAAGCATTTTATCTCATATGGTATATGATTATTCATATTTTTAAGAGAACATTCTCTACTCTTTAAAACCTTATTTCACAGTTCATAAGATCTTTCTTATACTCCCACTGAAGCAATTACTTAATTTTTTAAGTTTGCGAGGAAAACAATTGTGTAAATTTTGATCTGGAGTTCCGCTCAGATTTGTTTGTGTCTCAGATTGTATAAAAGCCACAATTCACTACCGAAAATCATTAGTTTTTTCTGGTTGCGAAGATGTTTGTAAGACACGCACTTTGCCCACAGCTTTTGGCACTAATTTTGACCAGCTTTTGGGGTTTGCTGGACGGAACAGAACTCATAGATCCACGTATTATTGGTGGTTATGTGGCGAACATAAAGGATCTCAAGTATCTGGTGCAGGTTTCCACAGATGAAGAAATCTGCGGCGGTTCATTGATAACATCACGCTGGGTTATAACTGCAGCGCATTGTGTCTACAACGTAAACCTTTCCGATCTCCGTGTCATTGGTGGAACATCCGAGCAGGGCGACCAAAATGGCATGAGAAGAATGGTGGACTTGGTGGCCACTCCTCCGGGTTTCAGCATGAAAACAATGAACATGGATGTGGCAGCGCTGCTGCTTAGTCAGGAAATGTCCGGTCCCAATATGGAGACTATAAAACTCGCCGCCCAACCAGCGCCACCTGGCAAACTGGTCAAGGTCTCCGGCTGGGGTGCCGTGTCAACCAAATCCTCCCAAACAGCACGTCAAGTGCACAGTGTCCTGATGCCCATGTGGTCGACAGCTGCCTGTCGCTCCGCTTATCGTGGCAAGCAACACATAACCCGCTCCATGGTCTGTGCATCGAAGCCGTATCAACGTGACTCCTGCGACGGCGATTCCGGCGGACCAATGGTCTACCGTGGTGAGCTTGTGGGCATTGTATCCTTTGGCTTCGAATGCGCCAGTCAATTACCAGGCGTCTACACCAGCGTGCCTGTGGTTAGAAGATGGTTCTACGACATGGTAGAAGAGTATTCCTAAACCAACTATTTTTAAATCTAAAGCATAATCTTATAGCAGAAATTCCACTAAGCAAATAAGTAAATAATTTCGCAGAAAATAATTAAAATTAAATTAAGTGTTACATACTTTTCTATAGAAATATGTTGTTAATTGACTCAAAAATTTAAAAAGTCAAGAATTAGAAATTAGAGTATGGTTCTTCGAAATGATAAAAGCGAATTCCAAGATCTTTAAATAACAGTTTACCTTTCCCAAATTCCCCTAACTTGAAAATATGTAGAAATCTCGATGAAACGATGCTTAAAAAAATTATGTATAATACATATCAAAATACGGATGTCATTTGACATTGTAGAGTCAATAAATTATTTGAATGTGATGGGTTTGCTTATCTGTCTTCAATTAGCTGAGGAATGTTGAGACCTACGACTACTATATAAGCTCACATTCCTGAATTTGCTTCAGTTGCAATGTGGTTAAATTTCTTGGCTTGGATTACGCTAATTCAGCTGCTAAATGGCGCACCTAACAAGGAATTGGGTAGAATCTATGCTGGGAAGACGGTGCCTGTTAAGGATTATCCATTTCTGGTGGCACTGCGCCGTGGCCGAAAATTCATATGCAGTGGAACTCTCATCTCGCCAAGTTGTGTACTGACTGCTGCTCATTGCCTGGAGCATCGTGTTCAGGTGCAGGATTTGTATGTGCATGCCCAGCAACAATGTGTGGAAGATGTGTCACCTCTTCCACATGTACGCCAAGCGTGGTACTCTCTGGTGTCACCCCAATATGGAAAGCGAGGCTACGACTCGGATATTGCGATTATCAAATTGTATCAACCCTTCGACATCGCTGGCAAAGCGAGCACCATTCAAGTTGACTTTAATGAGCTGCCGGAGCAGGCGAATCTCACAATCGTTGGCTGGGGACAAATTGGACAGGGCTGCAACTGGAATCAATGTCTCCAAGCAGCTAATGTAACCATGATGAAGCAACAGGAGTGCGTTCAACGCTTGGGTGTCCTTGGTCCCTTCACCAGCAATATGTTTTGTGCCTTGGGTCAAAATTGTTCCGATGCCTGTCTTGGTGATTCTGGAGGTCCTGTTCTCTATGCCGGACGCACAGCAGGCATAGTCTCCTGGGGCGTTGGCTGTGGCTCCGGGTATCCTGGTGCCTACACGCGACTTAGTAGTCTATCGATGACCATGTTTGTGAAGAGCATGATGCAGAAGCACTGCTAGCAAGCATTAAATTAGATTATTACACATATTTAAGTGCATTTTCAATTCAGTCACTAATATTATGATCCAGTTTTAAAGTTAATTGTGAAATTAAATATTATTCAATATCTTATTTCATTCATTAGGTTTTCAATATTTGTTATGTATCTTTGCATCACTAATTTTAATTACCAAATTATCATCCTAATCTTTTATCATACTATCTATTATCATGCCTGAATTAACTCTCACTCAAATAGTACGAGTAATATCTATTAATAAATTATATTGTCCAGGTTAGGATCATTACAGATTGTTATTGACATAAAGCGTTCAATAGCAAATTGGTTTAAATTTGTAGTTTGTGGCTTCGTTGCATATATATTTATATAGTTTAGTTTGGACACGCCATGAGCTGGTTATGGTTGTTTTGGATGCACTCCATCGTTCTCAATGCTGCGAATGGACAACGCATTGTGGGGGGCCAGGAGACGAGCATTGGACAGGTGCCTTATTTGGTTTATCTGCGACAAAGTGGCAGATTTATTTGCGGAGGATGTCTGCTCACTCCGAGAAGTGTACTAAGTGCTGCCCATTGCGTTTATGGTGCCAAGGCGAAGGATTACACTGTCCATGCAGGTGCCAGTCGACTGGAGGAACAAGCTCCTGTGGTGCGTAATGTTGCCAACTTGCACATCGCTCCGGATTACAGACCCAGCAATTTTGACATGGACGTGGCCATACTACAGTTGACATCACCAGCTCCTCTGTCTCCCGGTCAAGTGGCCACCATTGCACCCTGCCGTACTACTCCTTCAAGCAATAGCTATGTACGCATCAGTGGCTGGGGCGTGACACGGGAGAATAACCGAGATCCAGCTGCCCAAGTGCGCACAACCAATGTTCGTATGCTGCCTCAACTGGAGTGTCAACTGGCCTACGCTGGCCAGGCATTGCTCAGCGATTCCATGCTCTGTGCCGCAATTCGAGGCATTAAGGACTCCTGTTCCGGTGATTCTGGGGGTCCATTGGTTTATCGCGGCCAAGTCTGTGGCATTGTCTCTTGGGGATTTGGTTGTGCACGTCCTGCCTATCCGGGTGTGTATACGAGTGTCGCCAGTCCGCGTGTCTACAGATATATTGAGCAGACTCTAAGAAAACTTCAAGTCGAATGAGTGATGTTTCCGATTCGAGCGCTGTTTCGAAATTTATTGAGTTCTCAAAATTTTAATTCAGAATAAATCACTTGTTCAATTAGTATTTAATTTCTTTGTTGGAAATATATGTCATCAATGATATTTAAATTATCCCATTTTCTTTTTAATCGTTTTTATAATTATTCGATTTGACAGCGATTGGTATTAAAATTTGTACAAATCGTTAAATTTACATAGATGTGTGTGAATTTAAGTCTACATCAACGATCATTGTGTAATCGACTTGCAGATACCTTATATTTCATTTAACTTTAAAAAATTTTATAATGAATACTATATTGAAGCAATATTCTTATTTATGCTACACCCGCTACAATTAGTTTAAAAAATACCATTTTTACTCCTTTTTTATGAAAGTCAAAAACTCTTTTTCAATATTCCATTCATAAGGAATATATTAAAGAAACCTTCTTCCTCCTGCCACACATACATTATCTACACCTAATTATTCTCTTATCATTAATTCCTAATGAATACAGGGTATAAATTAGAGGGAGCTGTAAATGTTTTAATGACCACAAGGTCAAAAAGCGTCAAGTAAAATAGAAAACATCAGTTGTGTTTGCGATATATCTGGATTATTAGTTGTTGGTAGTGTTACACTTTCGATGGAAGATAAAACAACCAAATGAATTATTACAAATAATTGTTATTTGGACAATAAAAAATAAAAAACAAAGTTATAATTATTTCCTGAAATGCTGGAAACCACATATAAAGTCGTGAGCAAACAAACGCGCGAGCCGTATCGGAACTAGAGACTGTAGAGCTCTATTTGTACAAGTGATCGGGTAGGAAACGCGACAGGCAGCGGATAAAATAAATATTACGCATTATGAGCGGCTAAAACTGGTATCACTATTGGTCTTGTTGATGTTAAACCAATGCAAACAGTGTTTGTGGTGCTGCCTTTGCTCCTGCTCCGGGTAATCTCTGGCAAGGCCGCCAACGACGCCGGTGCCCGCATTGTGGGCGGCAGCCCGGTGGACATCAGCACGGTGCCCTATTTAATTAATCTACGCATCGGTGGCACCTTCATTTGTGGCGGATCCTTGGTTACGCCCACTCATGTGGTGACAGCAGCCCACTGCGTCAAGGGCATCTCCGCTACGAGGTTTGAGGTCGTGGGCGGTGCCACATTATTAACGGAGGCGGGTGTGCGACGCAGCGTGGCCAAGGTTTTCACACCCAAAGCGTATAATACGCAAACACTGCACTCAGATGTCGCCGTGCTGAAGCTTAAATCTCCTCTAGAGGGTCGCAATATTGCAACGATTAATCTGTGCAACTCCAGCTGGAAGGCTGGTGAACTGATTAAGGTCTCAGGATGGGGACAGGTCACAGAGGGCAGCAAATCTGTTTCACAGCACGTACGCAGCGTTGACGTGGCATTGATCTCTCGCCAGAACTGCATAAATCAGTATAAATTTCGTGGGACAATTAGCAACACCATGTTCTGTGCCTCGATTGCCGGAGTTAAGGACTCCTGCGACGGCGACTCTGGAGGACCAGCTGTCTACCAAGGTCAACTGTGCGGCATTGTCTCTTGGGGCATCGGCTGTGCACGCCGCAATTCTCCAGGTGTTTATACAAGTGTCAAGACTGTTAGAAGCTTTATCGATAAGGCTTTAACATTATAGACAACAACTTGTCCATGAGGGTGAATAATTATATGCATAGAATTACTCAGATTTTCTTAACTGATTTAAATATAATAAGAAAGTGACGTCCCTAATGTTAATTTAACATTGGCGTAACATAGAAGAGAAATGATGTTTGCATTGTCTAAACTGATTTCACTTATGCTTAAGTGTGACACTGTTAATGCTATGTTAACAATTTCAACATTAAGAAATGGTAAATGGAGCACTTCACTTACCGCTATTGCGCAGCTCCACCGGCACGCTGATGTGGACGCCCACATTTTGGAGATAGACATTATAGGGATTGCTAATTGTGGTCACCACTGGATAGTATTCATTAACCATCATTGTTGTTGTTGTTGGGGCATCGTTCGTTACATATCCAAGGTTCGTTTGCGTGCTCAAATGGAAGCTGCAATAGAGATTCAACAGAGCGTTAAATGAATTTCACATGCACGACATCAATAATAAGTTGTTGGCTTCCTGTACGAAGCGATTTGACCTACGTGGGCGCAATATAGCAAATGGGATTAATTGTCACGTTATCATCGAGATCGCGACGGCGCGTGTGATGTCGGAATTGTTGACGCGTATAGTTGGCGCTGCATGTAAGTAATGCACCTATTTGATCGGTGCCCATATGCGCCTCTAATCGCACAATCCGCAGCTGTGTATTCTCATTGAACTGATGCGCCTCCGTGCTGCATAGCAATTGGTAATAACAGCCTGGCTCTAATCTCATATTTTTCTCATACGTTTTGAGCTCCAAGTGTTTGCCTTGCTGCGGACTCTGCTGCTGCCGCAGTTCCAGCAAATTGGGAAAGCATAAATATTTGAGAGCCTCCAGTTTGTAGCTGTTTTGCGGATTACTTGCATCGGCGAGCAGCACATGGAAGTTGCGTATACGCAGCGGGACGTCGGTAAGAACGCTGCAGGTTTCAAACAATTATTATACATGGTCAACATGGTGTAGACAGCATATCCAACTTACCGCACTATGAGATGCAGCTGCAGAACATCGTTATTGTTCAGTTGAACTTGTTGGAATGTTGCGCAGAGTTCTAGCACATCGCTGACCTTATCTAAATCAATTTGAATTGGCGACTTAACGCTGGCCAATGCATTGTTCCAAAGCGCTTGAATATCGGTCGTCAATTGAGATTGTGGCATTGGAGGTACGCTTTGAAAAACCTGCCAAAGATTCTCCAGCAGCAGCACGCGCTCCTTCTGCTCCCCATGATGACGCAACGACAACGCCTCAATGCTGCAGGCAATGTAATCTGTCACAGAGGCAGAAAGCAGAGCACAGCGAAGAGTCTTCAACAGCACATCACTAAAAATAGTTGACCACTTTTCCTCACGGTAGTCGGGCAGCATGAGAGAGTATAGACTGTATGGCGATTAAGTTATAAATAGTCATTAATAATTATTATTATTATAACTCACGTTAAGGCCTTGGCATGGTCACCACTTAGTAAATACTCCTCGGCCATGTCAATAGCCAGTTTCTTGCGGAATCTTAAGCATTTGTAGATCTTAAACTGTGCCATGGCCTGACTCAGCAGCGCTATAATTGCCGATGAATGATTATAGTTACGCTCCAGCTCGCACAACTGAACATTCACCTGCTGCTCGGCAACAGGATCACCTGTCTTCACAGCACGTATTCCAAAGAACTCGGTGTATAAATTGGACTGTGTTTGACTGGACGACGCATCTGTTGAGCTCAAGAGCTCGACGCTGGCCTGTTGAGCAGCTTCGCGTCGCTTGATCACATACTCGGCAGCTTTTTGGAAGTAAATACCCGGATGCTGAATTTGTAGAGCCGGCAATCCATTTTTGATGGCCTCACAGAATAGCTCTGCGAAGACGGAGTGTCTGTAAGCAGAAAATCATGAAGTAAATGACTTATAAACATGAATGCAGTCTGCAGCTTACTGCGTACTTAGCCAGGCATGATGCTCAAAGGCCAAATCCTTGAAGCCCACGCGACTTTTGTATTTCTCAATGTGTATAATGAACTGATTGATGGAATCCCTTGGAGTTTTTAACTTGAACATTAGCCTGCACATCTTGTAATTGAGAAATCCGGCAATCGTTTTGATTTCCATGCAGTTCCCATCATTGATCCGTATCTCATCCAAGTTTGCATAGGCCTGAAAATAGTGTCTGCACACAAAGTTGATAAATTAATACATTTTATCATTTAATACTCAGTTTCTGCTTACTTTTGTGCCGTGGTAAAGTCCTGACGCATCTCAGCCACAAATCCCAGCTTGAACTGATGTCGAATCTTGAGAGTTGTATGTGCGGCGGATAACTGATCCCGATGCGTTCGAATGCGCTTGGACATAAGTGCATAGTAGGACTGAGCCATGTCCAAGAACGCCGACTCCAGACGCAGCGTGTAGCCCATGAGATGTTCTGTGTGTGGCAATATGAATAGCATTTTACTGGTAATTCCACAAGCGGTTGTTAGACTGGCAGCGCGCTCAGACGCCAACATATCCTCGCCGGGAGGAAGCGGTGCCGACTTTTGGAGCAGCACAAGGCATAGCCTGGTATTACGTTCCTGCAATGAATTCTTCAAGGCCTGCACAATTGCAGCGCATTGCACCTGTTTCTCTGTCCACTGGCTATCGTTCCATTCGATGTCCTGAAAGAGAACCACCACTGATGGCAATACGTGAAGATGCTTTAACATCCAGTTACGCTTCAGAATTCCCTTCGGATGATACCACTCATAGGAAACACGCTTCGGCTTGGCCACCGGGAACTCGTAGTTTGGAGGCAGTAGTTTATATTGCACGGCTGCCCGATCCCTCTCTCTATCCGCAGGTTTCCGTTGCAGAGTTCCGCTGAACGCATCCCAAATGGATTTATGGACACTTTGACGTGCCACATCTAATCCACAGAATCCAATCAGCGGTTGTGGTATCACGAGCAGCTCTGACGGCAGGGTGGAGCCATCAATCGTCATAGTTTTGTGTGTGTGTGTGTGTAATAAATGTTATTACCCTCCCTCTCACACTGCTAACAAACTGAGCCCGTGCACTGGACAATTCTCGGTTGTAGATTGCACGTTCCTAACTCCTTTCAGTGCATTAAACGCACTTGGCAAATTTATTTATGTGTGTGGTGAGTTAGTGTCTTTAGAATTCCAATAATTTTAATGTATAAAAAATAAATAAACGCCGCCCCAGAAAATGCAATTCGCAATCAGCTGTAGTTGTACGTAAGCTAGTTATCGTTATCGCATCGAGCTCCGATATGTTTGGTACGGCATGCAACACTGCGCTTAGCTGTCAAACACGAACGAACTGTCAGTGGCTTCGGCTTCTTTATACGTGTCGCGCTACGTACTTTCACATTCGCTTTGTTATTTTCAATCTGAACGCAGGTAGTGCTCGTGTTTGTTTTGTGTGTTGTATATAGTATTGATAATTAATATATATTGCATTTTATTATTTGAATTATTGCAGTGCATCCTGTGCTACTACGCAACAAACACATAAAATGGCTCCACCACAGAGAATGCGCGTTGCTAACGAAAAGGCCAGCAAATATGTGACAATGCGTGGCAATGTTCCCAAATCGCAGGTTTGTGTGTTTATATCTTAACACATTGGCATGAATGCAATTTGAGTCACAGCTTAACGCACTATGCGAAATGCAAAAACAAAGAAAACAATGAGATAACGGCACCTGCACGCGCCGTCCAGAATCAAAGCCAATAGCGAAAAGTGCCACGCCGTCATTGATTTTATTGTTGTTGCATGCGTGTGTGTTGGTTGTGTGTATGTGTGATAGTTCGCTCGTGTGTGTTGGTGTTAAATGTTATCGCTGTTGCGTTGCTGATCTGGTGATTTTGAATTAATGTTACTCTCGATTTTAACTGAATCTGAGCTAGTGTTAATCTTTTTTTATTTTTCAATATGTTACAGAAAGCGAAAGAAGGACAATACCCCGTGGGTCCCTGGCTCTTGGCGCTGTTCATCTTTGTTGTGTGCGGATCAGCGATTTTCCAAATCATTCAGTCGATTCGGGCTGCGTAAAGTGGAGCAGCAAAGCAACAACAAATTTAAAGATTTATTCATAAGCTCAGCACACACACACACACACACTCAACCGCAGGTCTGACTTCCTTTTCCCCCTCTCCATACACCGCTCGTAACTGAACTTTCCCGGCAATATGTGCAACGTCTGCAGAGATTAATGTGAACTCCACGACAACTTGGCTTTCCAGTTCATTGATTTGTATGCAATATGTATTTCTATACACATACAAAATTTAAGTCCATATTTGTATTTTTTATTAATAATTAAGCTTTAAAACCGAACATTATGTGCGCCCATATATTGTAAAAGCATTCCTGCGAACCGCTCTGCGCACTAACAATTTACTTGATTGCTGATTGTGCAAGGAAGGGGTAGGCACAAATTTATAAATAGTTGCATTTTTAGATGCTTTTGCAGCAATTTGAAACATGCAAGTGTTTAGGCGTTGTTTTCGGATATGATGACAATTAGAGAAAAAAAACTACAAGAAATACATAAATAATAAAAAATATATACGATAATTTTTTACCTAAACAATTTGTGTCTTCGTTTTTGGTTGTTAATGATTCTGATTCCAAAGATTTGCAGAAGCTAAATATAAAATATAGAAGCTGGCAAAATTAAATTTTGAAAATTTTTTGTAGAATTTTTGTTTGATTTATTGGATTTAATTAAATTACACTCACCCTGAGACATAACAAACTCTCAGCATTCAACAAACAATTTCACCTTTATTTAATTTTAAATTTTCCTTAAATAACAATTATTTGCGGAATTATCGTTAAAAAATATTTAAATTGCGCGCTGCAGTTTCTGATTATTTTTTTAGTTGCACTGCAGCCCTGGTTTGTTGTATCGCTACAAGCTGACGTGTGTGAGCCTCCAGAAACTCTTAAGCAGCTGCGAATTTTTGACGCAAACTCGATAAAAATTTATAAATTTGATTAAAATTTAAATTTAGAAATTAGACAAAATTAAAATTAGCATTTTAATGAAGATTTGAAGTTCGTAAGTCCCCGGGAAGAGAAGATAGGAAATTTAATTCTAAAAAAAAAAAAATTATATCAAAAAATCAAGAAAAATCTAAAACTAATTATGCAAAAATTTAAAAAATTCTAGAAAATCAAAAAAAAAATCCGAAAAAAGGTACAAAAATAAAATTAACCTCAAGTACAAAATCAAACCAGATCGGCAAATTTCGCCGGCGCCAACAAAAATCAAGCCAGATCGCAAACTTTTTCGGGATGGGCAGCCCTCGAGACCCCGTCCCATAAAACGGTACATCAATTGTTATTATTGAAAAGTATTTATTGATGACAAACTGGGAACGTAATCCCTCACACATTTTGACGCGAGTGCTATTTTTGCTAGTCAACAAATGTTTTCAATAAAAATGAACGTGAAGCTAAATTCGAAAAGATAGGATTCTAATGCGACGCATTTATACATCGACATACGCACACATAATGTCGAAAAATAAGGGGAAGGGAAAAGCAGCGGCAACTGCAAATGCGACAGCTCCACCGGCAACGGTCAACACGCCGGTCACATTGGACAAGGGTGGGAACATTGCCATAAAAATACTGGCCAAACCAGGCGCCAAACAGAATGGAATAACTGACATTGGCCTAGAAGGCGTTGGTGTACAGATTGCAGCGCCGCCAAGCGAAGGAGAAGCTAATGCCGAGTTGGTAAAGTTCTTGTCAAAGGTGTTGGGGCTGCGCAAGAGCGATGTGTCGCTGGACAAAGGCTCCCGTTCCCGCAACAAGATAATCCTCATCAGCAAGGGCGTCTCCACAGTGGAAGCCGTTGAACAGTTGCTTCGAAAAGAATGCGATTCTTAAATGGCCTCCCCTTCAGAACCTCCTTCCACACTTATTATAAAATTAAAGTAAATAAAGAATTTTTGTTGATTTTCAAACACATTATGCTTGTTTAATTAGTTTTTTTATCATCGATCATCCAATCTTATTACATATTCCATTTAATATCTAGTGCGTATGTAGTCTTTGTATTTTTGTTCTTCATTACATAAATTACTTGGATTCTAAATTAGAAATTTCTTAAAAACGACAACTGCTCTTAGTGAATGTAATGATCCTAACATGGTTTTTGTTTTGTTTTTGAAGTGAGTTAAGCGTATTTCTGTCGCCTATAACGCGACAAAACGTAAATACAAATTACAATGTAAACTGAATATTAAATAACTCTGTTGTCAAGTCAACACATGAAGCGGCTCCAACTAAGGTAATGAAATGTGATTAACTTCAAGTAATTTAGCATATAATGGGTGAATGGTGATGGTGAGAGATTAGGTGTTGATCGATTTGTTTAATCGACCTCCTCCATGTGGGATGCATCCTCGGTATCCTCAACAAGGGATGGAGCATCGCCGGCGCTCTGGGCATCCTCGGTGGTCATGGGCTCATCCTCATCGATGCCAAGACCCAGCTTGATCATGCGATAGATGCGGCTGGCGTGCACCTGGGGGCTGTCCAGGGAGAAGCCAGAGGACAAGAGCGAGGTCTCGAACAGCAGAATGACCAGATCCTTGACGGCCTTATCGTTCTTATCGGCATCGGCCTTCTGGCGCAGAGTCTCGACAATTGGATGATCGGGATTGATCTCCAAATGCTTCTTGCCGGCCATGTAGCCCATGGTGGAGGTGTCACGCAGTGCCTGGGCCTTCATGATGCGCTCCATGTTGGCGGACCAACCGAACTGAGAGGTGACAATACAGCATGGCGAGTCGACCAAGCGGTTGGACACAACGACCTTCTCAACTTTGTTGTCCAAGATCGATTTCATCAGCTTGCACAGGCTCTCGAATTTGGCCTTATCCTCCTCACGCTTCTTCTTCTCGTCCTCATCCTCGGGCAACTCCAGACCCTCCTTGGTGACGGAAACAAGCTGCTTGCCCTTGTATTCCTTCAAGTGCTGGATGACATACTCATCGATGGGTTCGGTCATGTAGACCACCTCGAAGCCGCGGGCCTTGACACGCTCAACGAAGGCAGAGTTGCTGACCTGGTCCTTGGACTCGCCAGTAATGAAGTAGACATGCTTCTGGTTCTCCTTCATGCGGGACACGTAGTCGGACAACGAGCAGAAGTCATCGCCAGAGGCTGAGGTGTGGAAGCGCAAGAAATCGGCCAACTTGGCGCGGTTGTTGCTATCCTCATGGACGCCCAATTTCAGGTTCTTGCTGAACTGCTCGTAGAACTTCTTGTAGTTCTCCTTGTCCTCGGTGAGCTCCTCAATCAGCTCCATGGTCTTCTTGACTAGATTCTTGCGAATAACCTTAAGGACCTTGTTCTGCTGCAACATCTCACGGGAAATGTTGAGGGGCAGATCCTCAGAGTCGACAACACCCTTCATGAAGTTCAAGTACTCGGGAATGAGATCCTCGCAGTTGTCCATGATGAAGACACGACGCACGTACAACTTAATGTTGTTGCGCTTCTTCTGGTTCTCGAACAGATCGAAGGGAGTACGACGTGGGATGAAGAGCAGAGCACGGAACTCCAGTTGACCCTCAACCGAGAAGTGCTTGACGGCCAAATGATCCTCCCAGTCGTTGGTCAACGACTTGTAGAACTCTCCGTATTCCTCCTGGGAGATATCATCGGGATTGCGTGTCCAGATGGGCTTGGTCTTGTTAAGCTCCTCATCTTCGGTGTATTTCTCCTTGATGGTCTTCTTCTTCTTGGCATCCTTGTCCTTCTTGTCGGCATCCTCATCCTCACCAACATCCTCGATCTTGGGCTCATCAGTGTCCATCTCCTTCTTCTCCTCACCCTCCTTCTTCTCATCATCAGCCTCATCATCGCTGACCTCCTTCTCACGCTCCTTCTCCACCAGCAATTTGATGGGATAGCCAATGAACTGAGAGTGCTTGTTGACAATCTCCTTAATCTTGCTCTCCTCCAGGTAATCAGTCTGATCCTCCTTGATGAACAGGACAATCTTGGTACCACGGCCCAAAGGCTCAGAGTTGTCGGCACGGACAGTGAACGAGCCACCGGCGGACGACTCCCAGACGTACTGTTCATCATCGTTGTGCTTTGAGGTGACTGTGACCCTATCAGCGACGAGGTAGGCGGAGTAGAAACCCACACCGAACTGGCCAATCATGGAAATGTCGGCACCAGCCTGCAATGCCTCCATGAATGCCTTAGTGCCCGACTTGGCAATTGTGCCCAAGTTGTTGACCAAATCGGACTTGGTCATACCGATACCGGTATCAATGATGGTCAAAGTACCAGCGGTCTTGTTCGGTATCAGCTTAATGTACAGCTCCTTGCCGGAGTCAAGCTTGCTGGGATCCGTCAGCGATTCATAGCGGATCTTGTCGAGGGCATCAGACGCATTGGAAATCAATTCACGCAAGAAGATTTCTTTGTTTGAGTAGAATGTGTTGATGATCAACGACATAAGCTGAGCAATCTCAGCCTGGAATGCGAAAGTCTCAGCTTCTTCGGGCATCTGCAAAATATACAAAAAAAAAAATACAAATGTTTTTAATAAGAAAATACCTTAAAGGGTTGTACAAATTAAACTAAAAGCAAAAGTTGACAAAATTAAAAACTCTGCAAGCAGGGTTCTTTTGTTCCTCTCCGCCATTTGCTTTCACTCTCTCAGAGAGTTTTCGCATGTTCATGCTTACTCACTCATGTATGTATGTACATACATAGCTGATGTACACACTGTCTCATTCATATGTATGTATGTATGTACATGTGTATGTATGCAATTGGGCAAACATCAACTTGGAAAAATCGAGAAGCGTTACCTTGCCAACGAAATTCGATTGGCGTCACTTATTTTCTAGAAAATGTTCTTTTATGTGATAATGTTTGCAAATGTAATTTCGGCAAATTTCATACATACATACTCATTTGAACTTTATTTCAGTTTGGAATGAGCGAAAGAGACAAAGAAATATGCAAGCACGTGTAATCTTACAATGTGCAGATGTAAGTACATACATACATTCACATGTATTTAAATGTGTGAAAATGCGATTAACTTTCTTTTAAAACGTTAAGCTTTATGCTTTGGATACAATGTTCCAGAAAATTCGCAAATTCTCTGCAGCCGGCATAATGTGTGCCTGTGTGTGTGTGACTCATCAGGCGTTCTTTAAATTAATTGATTTGAGGTATTGGAATTTGTAATTTCTGAATTAAACATACAATTCGACCGCATTTTCTAGAACTTTCTGCAATCGATATTCAATGAGGAAGTGTGTCAAGAACGAATCCTTCACACACTAACACACACACACAAATAATAGCAACTGTCGCACAAATTTCAGCTGATTAATTTAATTCATCACTTAAAACAAGTATAAAATAAATACCGCGAAGTTGCTATAGCTTACCTTGTTTTTTTTGTTTCACAGAATAAACTTGAAAACAATAAAACTTTTCAGTTTTCTTTGGGCAGAAAATGAAATTCACTTTTTTCGCTTTGCTTTCTAGCAGACGCTCACCGTACGAATTTTTTTCAATACTGACAAGCCGGCAATGGCGTGCTGCCCCTTTTATAGAGGGTGCACAAAATGCTACGAAACTTCTAGAGGCTTCTAGAGACTTCTAGTCCACAGGGCTACCACTTCCGGTTTTTATTACAGAGTTGCACCGAATAAATATTCAGTGTTGTAGGCTGCTAAGTTAAATTTGAATGTAAATTTCTCGAAAGAATTTTTAAACTATTCATTCAAAAAAGTGAAGCAAGGCAGACATGATTAAAATCGCGTTGCGTTTAGAGCAATTTAATACAAGCATATCAAATTTATTGTACTGCAGTATTGGTTGTGTGACAACTTCCATTATTGAAACACCTTTACTTAATAAAAATTTATAACAGAGATTCTATTCTTAAAAATGAAGACAATTTTAATAACTAAAGAATTTAATTAAATTGCGCGCCATGCTTGGGTCTCAGGGCTACCATGAATAAAACAAATATCGTACGTAGGGCTGCAAAAATGTGGATAATGATTTTTGTATCGATATATGTAATTATTTTAATAACAAAATAAGTCAAAATAATTTTTGAAATAGAAAAGCGACAATAAGGTCTTTATAATACAATAAAAATAGTTTCATATTATAAAATATATACAGCGATATATCGATGGTTGATATCGAAGAATTGCAAACCATTGAGAATGTCGATTTTTCGATCGATGTTCTTGCAGCCCTGACATTTGTTGAAATTAAAAACAAAATTAATAAATTCTGCTATTTTTATTAATAAATTTGGTGAAAATTAAAATTTAGAAATTAGACAAAATTAAAATTAACATTTTAATGAAGATTTGGAGTTCGTAAGTCCCCGGGAAGAGAAGATAGGAAATTTAATTCTGAGAAAAAAAAAAATTATATAAAAAAATCAAGAAAAATCTAAAAAAAACTATGCAAAAATTTAAAAAATTCTAGAAAATCAAAAAAAAAAAAAAAAAAAAAAGGTACAAAAATAAAATGTAACCAAATACAAAATCAAGCCAGATTTTTTTTTTTTCTCCGGCGCCAAAAAAATTAAGCCAGATCGCAAACTTTTTTCGGGATGGGCAACCCTCGAGACGCCGTCCCAATAAACGGTACTGCCATTGACATTTGATGGGACCATTTGTTTATATAGTTGAATTACAATTATATTTTAAATATGGGAGGAACACGTTGCGTTTTCCGAGACTGTCAAGTGTCCACACAGCGAAATCCGAAAATGCATTTTTTTAAACTGCCAGTTCGTGATCCTGTTCGTCTGGAGGCCTGGCTAAAGAATTGCGGCAACGCTGATATTTTAAATGTTGCACGAGAGAAGCTATCAAATCGCGCGGTTTGCGCGCGTCACTTTCGGTACGAATGTTTCATGAACTATAAGCTGGATAGGCTTGTTCCAAATCAGATTCCCACGTTGGCACGCATTAGCAAGGAGCTCGCCTGGGATCTTGGTCATCTGGACGAGAACGGCGAGGCTACGATGGTCAAGTTGACCAATCCCACATTGACGCACCTAATTCCTCCAGCGGATTTCGAGTGTCCCCTTGGTTTCACAGAGGATGCACGATTTGGCCGTAAATATGCAGCAAGAAGTCGTACTCCGCCTCGTCCCTTAGCAATAGATGAAATCAAAAGACAAAAAATTGTGCACGCTCATGAAGAGGAACCTATGAAGAGAATTGAACTTGTGGAGGTCATTGAGGATAAAAAGTCTGCTAAGGAAGAGTTGGTAAAAGCAACTAAAACAATAATCGATCAAATGGAGGAAGATGAGCCTGTTATACCTGACACAAGTGGACCTGCATTGTCAGATCAGATTCTAGAAGAATTACAGCTAAAGTATGATCAATTAAAAGCGAATTTTGATCAGCTCTCATCGGAAAATGTAGCTTTAAAGGAGAGAGCACTGAAGCTGGAGGCCCAACAACAGGCGTCCGAAGTCAATTCCTCATCCAGCTTAGCCCCTGCACCACAATTGTCCAAGACTCAACTCTATAAGGGAATCAAAAAGTATTTGGGTCCAAGCATGGCGGCACTAGTACGCATGGAAATGTTTGGCGGCGGGGAGCGCGAATGGAAGGAGGATGAACGAGACTTTGCCATGGAGCTGCTTCAGCTTGGCGAAGATGTCTACACCCATTCCTTGGATGAGTGGCGCTTTCGGTTACCCTCGCTGCGATTGACACGCAGTTGGTTGCAAAACACAAGGTCTGCTGACCTCGAGGATGAAAATCTATAAGTCCAACTGGTATCTTTAAGTATAAGATAATACCTATTCTGAATTTGGGTGAAAACTTTAGTTCAGAAGGAGACTTATCTGTTTGTATGTACATACTAAAATAATAAAACTCGCACCTATTTTGACATTTTTGGCATCAATGCCAAAATTTATGAATGACACAATAAGAAGAACATCTATTTATTTAACTATTCCCATCTTTATGATTATAATCCGTTCATAATCATAATGCCGCATTATTAAAATGCGTTTGGAAGGAACAAATTCGTCATAATTCTTTCAGCATCTTAACTGAGCAGACACACACAAAAAAAAAATAAAAAATTCAACATGAATCCGACTCTGAGAGTGAGTAAAAGCTGCCAAATGTTAGCAAATTTGTATATTAATAAATTAAAAATAACAGCTCGTAATGATACTTGCTTTCCTTGGAACTGCGAACTGTAACGAAAATAATTGCAATGATTGTGCACTAAGTGACGGAGTCTATGCCTGCTTGGATGAGATCACATATGGAGTCTGTTATAATACGGGATCTGTTGATCCTGGATCTATAGAGGCATGTCCCGACGGCTATTATTGCAATACGGAAGGGGGAGACTTTTGTACACCAACGGACACGACATCTGTAAGTTGTGTTTAGCTCTTTAAATTCTAAATCTTAAAAATTGTTATCCATTTTCGTTTAGCCATCCTGTGTGCCTGTTACGACAACGACTCAAGACTCGACAACTACAGAATCCTCTACACCAATAACACCCACAAAGGCACCAGAAATAAATCCAGATAAATATTGTACGGATTTAAATAAAACAGGATATTTCCGAGTAGAGAGTGATCCTACCTGCAAAGAGTGAGTACACATGCAAAAATGTGTTTTAAATTATTATATTATTAATGTTATTATAGTTATGTATACTGTTACTTGCTATCGGGAGAGTTTATGGGTTGGATCTATCATTGTAATACCGGCGAGTTTTACAATTCAAAGTCAACTCTTTGCGAAACTACCAGACCAGATAATTGCTGAACAATAAATTGTACTATTGAAACTATGTAAATAATTTGACTTTTAACATTTATTATACAAATAAAAGTTTTTTAATTAAATCATAGATGAAGAAATCTAAATGAATCAAGAATTCAGGTTGATATAGCAAACGAATTTTACTCTATTAACCAGTACTTTGGATTGCATTCATCTCATCAATACTTTTATATGTTCTCATGAATCATAAAGATTTTTCGACTGCAGATATAGTTAGTTAAATATGGTTTTATGCTGATCACTGCGAAAGACGACTAGCTTTTTATATTCAGGAAAAATGGGAAATTGCCCCGACTGTCCGATCAGATCCAGTTATATACAAATATATACTACGACATTCAAATTTTTACTACGTCCTTGATTTTAGTAAAACTGACGAAGCTTTGACGTAATTGAAAGTTAGCTTAGTAAAAAAAAATCAAACAGGATCTTAATAATAGTAGTAGAGGTCTTGTAATAAATAAATTTAATTGAGTGTTGTCTAGGTATTTTTTTTATAATTCTATAGATATTAAAGATGACTATTTACATTGTCTTTGGTTTTTATTTATATTATTTTTATTCTTACAAGTTCTAGGTAATCATATTTTAGGAACAATAATCTGGTTTCTTAAGAATGCACTTGTCCATGCCATTAAACCAAGTTTCCTTCGAGTTAATTTTCCGACACTTCCTTGCCTCTCCCTTTCCATCGTAGCACCAAATAAAACTGAAAAATATACAATAAAAAAATAAGTACAAAGAAACTTAGCCTGGCATTTGCAATACATACGTTTTACAAAACGGATCATTTTCATTTGTGTAAGACCCATTGCCATTCTTTTTGCAAAACGTTCTAAACGTCGTATCTTCAGTCGTGCTTTCTGTAGTTGCGTTTTCCGTAGTTGTACTTTCTGTAGTTGTGCTTTCCGTAGTTGTACTTTTTGTACTTGTTCTTTCTGTAGTTGTACTTTCTGTAGTTTTGCTTTCCGTAGTTGTACTTTCTGTACTTGTACTTTCTGTAGTTGTGCTTGCAGTTGTTGTCCTTGAATCCGTTGGGGGTGTACTTCCGGACTTACAAATGGGTTTGTAGTCATCAGGTTTTGGATAACAAATAAACTTATCCCCCGTGCAAGTGTAGCCAACTGGACAGGTTATATTGCTCCTTGTTGGTACCCCTAAGCCCAGAAGAGGTTTATCTTAAAGCCTTGAATATTTGTAGAATTAGTTTTCATACTCACCGCCAATGCATATCGAATATGTGTTCTCGGTATGACAGGCTGCTTTTCCAGATTGACAAACATCGCAAGAGGCACTCAAATAATGCACAAGGAGCTTTTATAAAAGGATAATAAAAATTATCTGAACTTCGGAGGATCTATTTAAAATTTGGCTTACCAGAGTTATAAGCAGATTAGACCACATCTTAACGATCATACCGAAGATTTACTTTTCAAACTTAAATGTCTGCACATTTTATATTTCAATTTTATCTCTGAAAGACATAATATCTTTGCCACAAATTAACTATTTAGCTTATTAGTTTAAATATAAAGCTTTTGCCTTGACACATATGATAAGTATGTTATATTAGTCCCTATGGGCCCTGAAAACTTTATAACGAATCGAATAATAAACTCGTCAGATATTATTCTCATGTGTAGGATTGCGTCATTGACAACTTTATTTTTTCATTATTTGCTTTTCATAGAATATGTATAGCTCTTACAAATTAAAATATTTTTCTATAAAATAAATATACAATAGAAATTACAGAGGGCTTTTCTCTTTGATCCATTAGGCCAGGTAGCGGACTGCTCATCCCAGCCGAGGTTCGTTCTTTCCAAGGCATCGTTGTCCCTGTTCTAACAGGGGCATATCTTTGTCCAAATATGATGCTATGTTGGGTACTTATCAGCATTACGTTAAATATATGCATACATATGAACAAAAAATTAGCCATGTTTATTTCATCATCATTTGTAGAAATTGTTAAACTTAAGTGTAAGAGTTTTACCTTTTATATTGCCATTTTATTTCTGATAGACATGTTATTTTTGACAGAAATTCGCGATAATTTCATTAGTTTAAATTTAAAACTTTGACGTAACGTAACGTATTTGAGCGTTCTGGATTGCGTCATTGACTAAAGTTAATCTGTAATTCAATTATCTTTGTCCAATGTGAAGTTATATTGGATGATACGCAACACATTAATTATATGCGTACATGTAAATCATAAAGAATATTCGACAGCAGATTATAATTTTATGAGCTGCAGTTAACCATAATAGAGTCTTAAGGTAAGATAACAAAATTGCCAAATTAAGTTCATAGTTTAAGTGACATATATTTTATATTTATATGATGTTTATTTGTTTTTGACTTGTTTTTTTTTTTATACATTTATGGTATTTTCAAATTAGGAACAATAGTCCGGTTTCTCAGTGGCGCACTTAACGCCATTGTACCAAGTTTCCTTATTACTATTGGTTTTCTTACACGGTTCTATTCTTCCCCTTCCCATGAAGCAAGAAATAGATCTAAAAATATATTAAAAACAATACAAAATTAAATATCCAGATTAGAAACTTAACCGGGTTGTTGATATACATACGTTTTACAAGTGGGATCATTTTCATTGAAATGGAATGTGACTTCGTGATCATTGCCATTCTCTTTACAAAATGTTCTAAATTCTGTATCTATTGTCGTGCTCTCAGGAGTTGTGCTTTCTGTAGTCGTACTTTCCGTAGTTGTGCTTTCTGGAGTTGTACTTTCAGTAGTTGTGCTTTCTGGAGTTGTACTTTCCGTAGTTGTGCTTTCTGGAGTTGTACTTTCTGTTGTTGTGCTTTCTGGAGTTGTACTTTCTGGCGTTGTGCTTTCTGGAGATGTACTTTCTGGCGTTGTACTTTCAGTAGTTGTGCTTTCTGGAGTTGTACTTTCAGTAGTGGTGCTTTCTGGAGTTGTACTTTCTGTAGTTGTGCTTTCCGTTGTTGTACTTTCCGTAGTTGTGCTTTCTGGAGTTGTGCTTGAGTCAATAGGGCCTGAGTCTCCAGATTTACAGATGGGTTTGTAGCCATCAACTTTTGGATAACAAATAAATTTTTCTCCCGTACAAATGTAGCCTTCTGGACAGTTTAAATCGCTTCTGGTAGGTACCCCTAAGCCCAGAAAAGATTTTCCTAAAACCTTTAATATTTGTAAAATTAATACCATACTCACCGCCTACGCATACTGAATATGTGTTCTCGCTATGACAGGCTGCTTTTGACTGACAAACATCACAAGTGGCACTCAAGTAATGGACAAGGAGCTTTTTTAAAGGGATAATATGGTTATCTGGACATCGAAAAATCTATTACAATTTGAGGTTACCAATGTTATAATCAGTCTTAACCACATCTTATTGTACTCGCGGAAGATTCACTTTTTAAACTAAAACGTCTTCTGCAAGAGTTGTACATTTTATATTGTCATATTATCTCTGATAGACATATTATCTTTGCTTGAGATTTATGATTATGCCTATTAGTTTATTATTACTGCACAATATAAGAATATAAAATGACGAACACATTGCAAAAAAAATTCTTGTAGTAAACAGATCTTTCAGATTGGGCAATATATCACCATAAGACAGGAAAAGAGAGGAATTCTATGGATTTCTGCAGTATATAGATGTAGTACTCCACATCAGATTCAAAAAATTCAGATTCGCTTATAGTTGCATATTTGCTTAAATATTGATTTTTATTTCATTTTAAAAAAGAGGCGGATTATTATTAATCAAAATATTTTTTGAATTGTTTTTAGAAAAACAAACTTCAATGAAAATGGACATTCTCCTTCAGTCTCCAATTTCTTCGAAATATAGCTGTGAAAAATTAAATGTGTTGTTGTTGTATTGGGTAATTACATACGTTTTGCAAGCACGTTAATGTTGTTTTCCAGACTCGGGATTGCAGATGGGAACAACCTCAACTTTCAATTTTAAACTAAAATGCTGAGTAAAAAAAGTAGACTCTTTATAAGATATTAAAAATTTGATTTTAAACTTTTTAAGCTTTTATTGTGTATTTAAGCTTTTGTCAATAAATTACTTTACTTTATATTATAATTGCTTAATAATACGATTATGCTTAAATAAATATAAATATATTCACAAATTGAAGGCGCATTCGTTAGCTGTAAGCTGTTAGCTGTAGTATACAAAATATGTAGGAATATATTCGAGTTTGCGTGTTTAATACATAAATAAAATATGTTAAACTTTTGATCGGTTGCTCCTATATAGGGGAAGCATTATCTTTTGGACGTTATGAACATACATTTCTGTATTGGTGTACACACAAGTGTGAAGATATACTAGTTAATTACATGAATTCGTAGTTTCCGTATATAGTCTTCGTTCAGTTACATAAACACAAATACAACTATACATATATGTATATCTAAACTATATCTATTTGTATAACACAACATTTAATATATATGTAATATATAAATGCTTTCAACTACGTATACGATGTGCAGACTTGTTTGTCTGAATCTTAAGGCAAATCATAGCATTTAAGAAGCACTTAAGCTAAAGGCATATAAATTCGTTACTTTCTAAAACGAAATAATACTTCGTCGTCAGCAAATGCAGTTTATTATTATACTAGTTTTAGTCAAATGCACTAAACGCAACCGTATTCATACCAAATGCTATTGCTTTTGTCTTCATTACGCTTGCGCAACGCTTTATCGTCCTGGTTTGCGGAGCCGGTGACGCTGCCGCCACTGCCACTGGCCTGCAGCAGCGGACTCTGATCATTGTTGGTGGATGTGCCTCCGATTGTGGTATTAATGCGATTGTACATAAGAAATGTAGCCGGACTGTCGTTCTTCTGTGGCGTTTGCGGCTCGGCAGTTACGTTGGCGGCACTGTTGCCGGGTGTTGGAGTCGAGCAGGCTTGCGGCTGTTGGGATTGCTGAGTGGAGCCATTGGATCCATCGGGCAGCTTCTGATGCTCGTCGATTAAATAGACAGTGCGACGTGAGCCAGCTGTCCCGAGTGTTAAACTGCTGCCGGTTACATCAGGCGCTTCCAGACTGCTACAAACAAATGACCATTATTTAGAGTTCATAGCAAAATAAATATTTACACAAATTAATTAATAATAATAGACACAATAACACTGCAACATAGGAAGTAGGAAGGTGGGATAAGGTATATGTCATTTGTTTGATTTTTTTTATAGGGTATAAAGTATGTTAAACATTTAAAAGCGCATACCCGTGCACGCTATTTCTACGTGAGTTACTCAAATCCGTACGTTTCTGTGCCTGCAGGCTACTTCGCACAGTGCCACCGCGTTGAATGGAGCTATCCAGTAAATCTCTGTTTTATATACAACAGTACATATGTAATATGCAATTGTGTGCGTTTGTGTGTATTTGTGTGTGCGTTGTGCGTGGTATAGTTGTTGTTTATAATACATGTAAATAGAACAAGAACAATAACCATAAGCCAACTAAAATATAGGGATGTATTTAAATGTTAAACGTACCGTTGTAGGCTCTGACGCAAGGGAATATTACGTTGTAACAGATGCGTATCGGATGCAATGGACAAAGGTTCTTCATTACTATTGTCAGATTCATTGCCACCCGATTCGGAACCGATGACAAACTGTGAGCTGGTACGTGCATCATCCACCCAAGAGCGTCGATTCTATAAATGAAATATGTCAACAATTTCCTGGACAAAATATAAATGTTATTCCCTTACCCGACTCGGTACCTTGTTCATTAAATCGGAGCTGGCTTTCTTAACGCGACGTACCAGACTACTCGCAAATGGTTTCCTTTGGAAAAATTTTGGGGTAAGTAAAATTAAAATTAAATATAAGAATTTTATTTACTTCTTTTGGACGGTCGTCTCTGATTTTTTATAGTGTTCCATTATTTTCTCTTCGAGCTTTTCCTTTTGACGCTTAAGACTGTGCACGCGTTCCGTGTAGTTCTTTTCCTCTTCGTGAAAATGCTTTTTATCCTCCAGAGAAATGGCCAGTAGTTCCTGATACTGCGACAAAAGCTGAGATACATTATCCATCAAAGCCTTGCGCTCAGAATCCAAGTCGGCATTGTTTTGTATCAGCATCTATTTGATTTAAAAAAAAACACACAATTAGTCTGGGATATGTTAAAAAGTCTGAATTATTTGAAACTCACCTCGCAACGCTGTTGTACCTTAGAGTACTCGATCTGTAGTAGACGCACCTGATCTTGTTTTGCATTCAACTCGCCTGTGAGTTCGGTATTTTGCAGTTTAAGGCTACTATGCTCCATGCGAATCATCTTGTATTGTTCTTGGATGTTCTTGTATTCGTTTTTGAAGCGATCGCTAGTGGCAAATAGATTACGGAAGTCATCGGTTAACTTGGAGTGCTCGGTGCGTAGTATGGCGAGATCTTCGTGGCAGGTTTTCATCGTGCTAGTTTGCGTGGTCAAGTCTTCGATGCGTTGCTCCTGTCCTTGGATTGTTTCTCGTGCATCGCGACTCTCCTGTCGTAAATCGCGCACTGCCGCCTTTAGTTGTTCCTTGTCTTTGTTGAGCGATTCATATTCAGCGGAGAGCTGATCATGTAGGCACTGCAATGTCACCTGATCCTGCAGTGCATGTTTGTGTTCCTGCTGCAACGCATCGATGTCCTTCAACAGCGTATCCTTCTCGGCGGCCAACTGCGAATTTGCCAACTGCAATGCCACATGTTGTGTATTAAGCGATGTAATTTGTGATCCCAGAGCTGCCACATCCACACTGAGTCGCGCATTCTCCGTTTGCAGCTGTGTGTTATTATCCTGTAGTCGCAACATTTCCGCAGATTCACGCGCAGGACTCAGACGTACCTTATGCTCGAATCGGAGTTCCTGCGCTGTTGGCACAGGGACAGTAGCTGACAACTCGATGTTCTTCTCCACGGTATAGATTTCCTGCCGATGACACAGCACACACATGTCCGACTTGACGCCAGCCTCATGTTGCTGCTCACGATTCACATTCAACATAATTTCCCGCACAGTTTTAAATGTCTCTGGATTCCGCACCAGTTTCTCTACCACATGCTCTACATTCAGCTCGGTGGACTCACCATCGACCTCGTTGACATCGAGGCCGAGCTTCTCCAGATTGTGTCGCACCTTCTTTGTGACTAGCGTACCATTAACCAGATCGTTTCGCAACGTGCTTATCATTTCCTGATCAATATTCCGCTGCGAGCTTAGCTCTTGATTTTGTTTCTCCAGCTCCACAAGCTTTTGCTGCACAAGCTCGGCTTCTTCCTGCGCCTTGGACAAACGCGCCAGTTCCTTGGCTTGCATCTCCACTCGATTGATGCTATCATCCAGTTCAACAGACTTTTGTTCACTGCTCTCCTTCAGTTTAGTCACCTCCTTCAGAAGGCTGGCATTCTCCCGCTCATAGGTGCTTACCTTGGCCTCAATCTCGTATAATTTCTGCTTCGTCTGCTCATAAAGCTGCGTTTTCTCCACATACTGTTCCAGTTCCTTGGTTTTGCTCTCAGTAAGACGCTCTAAGTCATCAGCTCGTCGTTGTATACTCTCGTTGAGAGTTTGAATGCGTTGCTTTTCCTTGTTGAGCGTCTCCACGTGCTGTTCAGCGTCTGAGAGTTTTTGACGATCAGCATCACGCTCTAGGCTCTGTCGATCATAGCTTTTCTGGCGATTATCGACGGCATCCTGTAGCTTTTTGTTCTCCTCTAGCGCGTTCTTGAACACGCTCTCCAATTCCACATTCTGTTGTGTCAATCTTTGTATGTTCTCCTGCATTTGTTCGATTTTCAATGACAATTTCTTCTTTTCCTTTTCCAGTTCCAACATTTTACTGGTAGATTCATGGAAGCTGCTTTCCTTTAACTGCTCTAGTGCTGCAGTTAATCGACGGTTCTCCAGCTCCAGTTTTAGTGCACGCGTTTGCGCATTGTTTGTGAGCTGCTCGGATAAACTGTTGTCACCCGAATTACATTCGTCCTCATTGTCTGAAAAGGATTTGTCAATCTCCTGCGTTGAATTTAGATTCTTTGCCACCAGCTGCAGTTGTGCATTCTCCTCCAGCAGCTCTTCTAGCTTAGATCTATCCACATCACGCTCCAGTGCCATGTCATTCAATTTCTGTTTGTATTTAATGATCTCCGACTCCAAGGTGATGGCGTGCTCTGAACGCTTACGGGAACGCTGCAGTTGTTCCTCCAGCATTTCTCTTAAGTGTATAACAATTATGTTATGAAATTTAAATGTATGTAAAATACGTACTTGGATTCCAAAAGTACGCGATTATCCTCTCGTAGTTCCTCGACTCGTGATTTATAAAAGTCGGAATCGCCGAGCTTTTCCCGATATTTCTGCACTTCAATCTCAAGACGATCCGCGCGTTCAGCTCGCTCTCGCAATATGTCCACCTCATCCCGGTAAGCTGACGCCCGCTTGGCCTCCGTAAACCAATCCTGGCTCTATGATGGATAGAGACATTTTAATTAGCTGACAGATTCATTTAAAACTTGTAGGAAAGGTTCAAGGTATGAATGTAACTTACTTCCTGACGCAGCTTATCGAAACGCAGCTTTTTGTCATCCAGTTCCTCGCGCAGTTCCAGTAGATTCTCTGATTTCTCCTCCCTAAGAATAAAGAGTTATGTTAGTATTGATATTATAATTATAGTAATAATAATAACTCTTACAGTTCTTGGCGTAATTTGCGATTCTTTGATCTTAAGTCCGCGCACTCCACGGCTAAGTGATTGCTCTCAGAATTGGAAGATGATGATGGTGTTGAGGTTGCTGTGCCACTGGAGGGAGACCGTGGAACAGTGACGCCTTGCCCGCATTCAGCACCATCGGTGGCATTCAACTCGGGCTCAACGCAAACCGTCTCAATCCACTTCAAGTACATGTGATCACGTTCCTTGGTTAGACGCATTATGTGACCGTACATATTCTCCGGAGTGAGACGCTCCAGTGAGTCCTCAGTAAGCACCAGACTGTGGCTATCTGTGACCTGTTTTATCAGTGCCACAATTGCATGCTGAGTCTCAAGATCTAGCTCCTTGATGCGTGCGATGAACAGCTCCTTATTCGGGCATTGCACTGCCGCGCCCAGCAACAATGTGAGCAGCGTTTTCATCTGATCCAGTCCATGCTTACTTTCCGGATAATAGCCCAACATGTACGCATCAGGCAGCACCAGAATCGTTTGACCCAGTTCCTCCTCGAACAGTGACTTTAAATTCCTCACAATGCACTCAAAGTTCTTAGCACGGGCAATGCTTAACGAGTTTCCGCTGAGATCGGCCAACAGCTCGCTGGGATTGTTCTGTGGCTCAGGATCGATCTGAAGCCAAACACTGTGTATTATGATGCCATCCAGCAGCGAGGTATAACCGGCTAGCAGCTCGGCACGTGGCAGGCATGATTCCAACTGAAAGCGAAAGATGATTGCGAGAATATGATGCGTTGGCAGCTGATTGTTGAATCTATGTAAGATTACAACTACAACTACAACTTCGACTACGACATTCAGGTGATAATTGGCAACTTAATTAACAACGCAACATTTCCTTATTTGAAGGTGCACTGAACTTGTGGCAAGCACAAGCACAACTGTAAAGGGTCTACTCGACTAAGAGATATCCTGTGAGTGAATCAAGGGTACTCTCTGTTTTTTTTTACTATTAATTTATATAAAGTTTTCACCATATTTACATACATATATTTAGTAAATAAATATTATTTACATTAATTGTCAATATGATATTTGTACAGGCAAATTAATATATATTTTAATAATAAATTATTATTAATGTTTTAAAGAAAAAAAATGTAAAAGAGGAAATATATACACATACATTTTAATATTTCTGTGTATAGTTTAACTGCTTTATAGCATATAAGATGTATGGTAGAATTAATATGCTCTACACGGTTTAAACTTTTTGTTGCACATAATTGTATCATTTTATTATACCCTATTTAACACATTTTATGTGCCAAGGGTATAAAAAGCCGGTCGAGCATTTCTTTCAGTTCTTTTCCTGTTCTCGCGAATTGCAAACAAAAAAAAGGCTGCCGATGCGACGCGTCAGTCCGCTGCTAATGACAGCATAAAAATAAAAAAGAGTTGTTTTTGTCGTTGTTGTACCGTAAACGGTAGCAGTAGCTGTTCCAGCCAAAGCCACAGTTACAATGACCTTGGGGGCTACGGAAATCTATGTAAGTCGTTATGTTGTATGCATTGTTAATATGTGCGGGCGCATGTATGTAAATATTGAAATATATTTGTATGCCAATCACGTTGTTATTCGGTTGCCCTCTTATGAGCATGTCGAGCATGTTCATTTACTTACCCAAGAAACGAGCGCTCCATTTACGAATTCGTCAATTTCCATTGGTGTTGCGGTTGCCGTGCCAGCCATTGCTGTTAGTGTTTTTGTTGTTGCTGCTCTTGTTTCACCTGTGTGCGTGTGCGTGCGTGCGCTAGTGTATGGGGCGATGCCGCTGCTGCACCTGCAACTGCACCTGCCGCAAACGTCAATACAGCTGCTCTGGCGTTGGCAACAGCAACGGCGCGGCGCCTCTGTATTTGTTTCTAATTCAATTGCCGTCGCGACAGCTTCACAGCCTTCAAATCATTACACTTGCTAGCTCACATACACACACACACACACACACACGCGCGAGCACATAAACAGATACAGACCAATAAACAAATGTCTGCATTCAAGAAAAAAGTCAAGTTACAGCTTGTGCGAAAGTTGGGTGACACTTTAGTTGATTTATCACAAGCAAAACGAATATTATTTCCAGGTTTATTTATTTTTTTTAGCGAAAACACCTGGCTGCGTTTGCTGTAAAATTAGAGATGTATCGAGTCGTTCGTTGTATCGAATCGTTCTATTAAACTAATTCCTAAAGTGAACGAACGAACTGAGTCCCTGATCATTTAGTTCAGTGACTAGAGTTCTAATATATCGATAATAAAATTCTTAGCGCTCAAAAAGTCCATCACTGATCAAAGCTGAAAATTCAAAAACCCAAAAAACTCAATAAAAATTAATAAATTTGATGAAAATTAAAATTTAGACATTAGACAAAATTAAAATTAGCATTTTAATGAAGATTTGAAATTCGTAAGTCCCCGGGAAGAGAAGGAAGGAAATTTAATTCTGAGAAAACAAAAAAATTATTTCAAAAAATCAAGAAAAATCTAAAAAAACTATACAAAAACATGATTCTACCAATTTTGCCGGCTGTGTTTACTAATAATTATGAATGACGCCAAAAACACGTTGCACATTTTGTAATATTGTAATTTTGTAGGACTCCCACGACTATAGTTCCTTCAAAGTGGTCCTGTTCTACTGCTCCCTAATTGTATTCCTGCCCGTGGTGACATTCTTTGCCCTCAAAGGATTTGTACTGGATCAATTCTTTAGCATGTCGGATGTGAAAGTAAACATTGCATCTGCTGTGGGCGCAGTTGCAGCGTTGCATGTTGCTTTGGGCCTGTATATCTATCGGGCCTACTTTGGTGGATCTGATAAAAAGGCTGCACAGTCCAAACAGGATTAACCCCATGGAGCAACAACAACAACAATTGCGGCGGCATCAACGACTGTTAAATATGTACCATTTCCAATTAAAACGTTTTTGTTTTCGCTTCGTTTATATGTTCTAAGCTTAGTAACATTAGCGTTAAGTAAAATAACTTACAACTACCTACAAATAGTATGTTTATTTGTCGGACTCTGTGTGTCATGGGAGTGAAAGTAGCTCTGTAAAAGGTGTACGTGTATCGTGTACGGCACTGTAATCATTCCATTGCATAATTTTCGATAACAAAACACGCGCAACATATTGTAATATCTCCGGAGTCAATCCATCATATTGTTGTCACTGATTTGATTTATAAATTGTGTATTAAATATATATATATATTTAAAGAGATATGAGAGGTTTATTCGGTTGGGGCAAAACTATTGTGCGTAACTGTAGCTGGACAAATGCAATCCGGAAAATTCTGCCAATCCGAAGTAAACAAGTTTACAACCTGGGCGTTTCTTTTGAAGTAAAAGATGTGGTGAGTTACAAATGTTCCAGCAATATACAGCATTTAATTAAATACGCCCTCATTTCTTAAAAAGTTATATAATTTTTTCTATTCGTTAAGTTTAATTTAGATTAGCAGCTCATACATTCATAACTTTAATTGTACGTTTTCCAAAGATTCTATTCTATTAATTTAGTTTTTTATTTTGATTTATATTTAATTTGGTTATCAATTAATGAGCTGCCAACTTGTTTAAATAGTTTTGTCAATAAAATCTAGCTGACAGTCAGCACTGTGGCCAACTTAGCTATACTACAGCTAGTTCTGGCTATTTTCAGAGATCAATTTAACGAAAAGATAGTAAAAAACTGCGCATGAATTTTTGAATTTAAACAACCAAAAATGTTTAAATTAGCCATAAAAGCAACATGACAAATGCAATGAAATTCTAAATAAGTTAAAACAAAGATGAATGATTGTTTAAGGGGTGGAAATTCGTCACTCTTCGGGGAAATAAGTTACAAATTTAAGTCAAATAAAATATTAAGAATTCTACAAAACTCTAACAAAAATTCGATCAAAATATTTAAAATGCAGACTTCAAAATGTAATACTAAAATGACCAATAGGATAATAGTTCTGCAAAGTGCATAAAACATGGAAAATGATCTAGGTCAGATTTCTAGGTCTGGCAACATAAATAACTAGCAACTTTTTTCTTTCAGGTGGCAACTTCCAAACTGTTTTTTGTTTGCATCGGCCGATTAGCCGATTAGTTACGTTATTTATTAATAATGTTATAAGTTTTAGTATAAATATGTTTCTGAAAGAGACTACTTCGACACGTTGCAATATATACAGTACATATACACACGTATGTGTGGCACAGCATAGACAACTAGACAACATCTGCAACCACCTGTGCGAATAATAGAAACAGAATAGCAAAACAAACAACCAAAAAAAAAACTTTATAACGTTGTCCACGTAGCAAATAGTAAACATGCTATCGCTCCAGCTTCACAGAATACGACAGTATTTGTGGCCTTCTTTATGCCTGCAGGTGGCCTTATTAGCCACCTCAGTTAAAGGAAACGGCACAGCTGATTATTTGGTTGGCCGCAAACAGGTAGCATCCACAAACAACAACAACAAAAACAATAATATGTTTAACAGCTGTAAATACAGTATGTCATGTAACAGTTTTGACATACCAACTTGCTTAAAAATCATTAAAAAATATTAGAAAAAATAAGAATAACTAGAATGAATGATTTTCAACTCTTTCAGAATGTCTACAATCCCAGTCAGCTCTCGGAATCGCAATTTCTGGAGTATAGTAATTTATCGGACGGACAGCATTTACGTGAAGCTGTGCAAAATATTTTAATACCCCGTGTGGTTGGCACGGGAAATCACACAATTGTGCGGCAATATATTGTTGAGAGCCTCAGGGATCTGGACTGGCATGTGGAGCTGAATAGTTTCCATGACAGGGCACCAATTGTGGGAGATTTGCATTTTCACAACATTATCGCAACTCTTAATCCCCAGGCGGAACGTTATCTGATTCTCGCCTGTCACTATGACAGTAAATATATGCCGGATGTGGAATTTGTGGGTGCCACCGACTCCGCAGTACCCTGTGCCATGCTCTTAAACCTGGCCAAGGTGTTGCAGCAGCAGCTTAAGCCACTTCAGTCGTCCAAACTGAGCTTGATGCTGCTCTTTTTTGATGGCGAGGAGGCGTTCGATCAATGGGGACCCAAGGATTCGATATATGGTGCCAGGCATTTGGCCAAGCATTGGGAGAAGGAGGGTAAATTGGATCGCATCGATATGCTGGTGCTGCTTGATCTGCTGGGCGCACCAGATCCCGCCTTCTACAGCTTCTTTGCCAACACCGAGCTGTGGTATATGCGATTGGCGGATCTCGAGCAGCGTCTCTCGGAGAGATCGCTGCTGGAACGCTATGCCAACAGTGGGGTCCTGCAACGCGATAGTTCACGCTACTTTCAGTCACAAGCTCTGAGGAGCGGTCATGTCGAAGACGATCATATACCCTTCCTTCGTCGGAACGTACCCATCCTACACCTGATACCAATGCCCTTCCCCAGTGTGTGGCACACACAGCACGATAACGAGAGCGTGATCGATTATGCGACTACAAACAATTTAGCGCTGATTATACGACTCTTTACGCTGGAGTATCTGCTGGGCGGAAAGTAAAAACCCCACAACAACCTACCAACTTAACTAATGAAGCCTTATCACATTGACCTGTCTAATACCTGATACGCGGTATCGTTAATTGTTTAACTGTTTACTGTGTGGATTTTGTTTACGTTGAATGTATTTAAATTGAATTTGAGCTTGCTGACGCAGATGTGTTTAAAATAAAAAAATAAATCTACAAATATATTTTTTAAATATTTATAAAATGCTAAGTTTAAATGTAAATACATTTAATGAACTTAAAAGCAACATTTTTTATATGTTTAACTTATTAAATATGTCTTATAATAAACGTGTTAAAACTACTTAAGCGTCTCATGTTTAAATGTTAGTTCCCAATTTGTATGGCAAATAAATACTATATTTATGCTAGATTGTTTGTGAAATTAACTTGAATTCAAACCTAGCATAAATGCAGTAATTAATTATTAAATTAAACTTATGTTCTAGCTAAAATCGTAAAGTCGCTGCCTTAATACTAAATTGGCTGGAGATGGAAAATCAACAGGATTTGGCGTCAGGTGTTGTAGTTGTTGTTGTTGTTGCAGTGGCAGGTAGTGATATGCTGGACGGAGAGACAGGCAACGACGGATCCTCTTTCACCTGGATATCCTGTACTTTCTTTATAAGCTGTGCTACACTCAACTCGCTGGGTTTGTCCACAACAATTGTGCTCAGTTCAGCACAGGATTTAGTCTTTGGGGGAATTGGCATTGGACTATCGCTAACCTCACGTAAATCCGTACGTGAATCCCGACAGCAAACCTTCTCAATGCACTCGGCTGCTTGGCACTGCATCAGGCATTCCAACGATGCAGATGCATTTTTATTGGTCGACGGATAGAACTCCGGCTGAATGGTGACCTCTGTGATACCCTGTTCATGGAAATATCCACGCACCTGCTCAATGATCGTCAGATATAGTTTGGGATTCTGGAACTGTATGTGAATGGTGGCCACATAACTGTTTGCTGCCAGCTGCCAAATGTGCAGATCGTGATAGCTGATAATTTCCGGAAATTTGCTAACCAGTGTCCGTTCAAAGATCTCTAAATCAATTGAAGCGGGTATCGTTTGCAGCAGAATGAGGCAGGATTCCTTCACTGCAATCAAAAAAAAAACAGTACAAAATTACATGTTATACCTTTAATGTAAAAACCTATTGTATAACTCTTAAACAGTTATACAGACGTTATTTGACAAACTGTTATACAGAAATCATATGTGAAATGTTCATATATACGTCGTATGAAAAACTGTTATACAGAAGTTATATTAGAAACTGTTATACAACTGTTATACTTAATTTAATTTTTACTTACTGTAAGGATAACTCAATGACACCAGCAAAACACAGGAGAATATAGACAAAACTGGATCTATAAACTTGGCCGTGTGCTGTTCATCCTCAGCCACATAGACAATAGCCGCACAGACTATGACAAACAGGGTGCTGGACACATCGCGCAGCATCTCGACAGCACCCTGTCGCTTCGTAGCGAAATAGACATTGCCTCCCTCCGCCTCCAGGGATTCTCGCAGTTGACGATCGTTGCTCGTAGATTTGGTCAGAGCACGATCCGTGGACTTGAGAGCCAAATTCGAATGACTAGAAATGGAACGTTCCAGGACAACATTGCCGGCTGGCGTCAGATGAAGAAAACTGCCCTGATGCAGGGTATAGCCACCGATCATGAAATAAGTAAGGCCGTTTAGTATGAGACCGACAATGCCCAACATCATCACGGGTATGGGCAGATGCATCGTATCCTGATGATCGATGTGGACAAGCGTCTGTAGAGCCTCGACAACTAGCGAGAAGGATAACGCGGCCAGTATGATGAACACGATCAGCATGGTCAGAATATCGATGCGAGCCCAACCAAAAGTATTACGTAGCTTCTGTTCCCTCGACTCGCGATTTGCCAGTTGCTGCTGCTCCTCGACCTCGCTTACGGTTAGCACCACGGTGATCTTGTCCTCCGTAGAACTGGTTTTTTGAATGGGCGCCACTGGTGTCTTCTCCTTTTCTGTTTCATTCTGTCTGCCGTGCTGTGGAAGGAATAGAAAGAGAGAAGTCAAATGAGATAAGGGTTGTCGGAGAGAGCTTTGATATAAGAGTCTACGAGAGAGAGAGAGCTTTGACTAAAGCTTTTGAGAGAAAAGCTGCAGTCTAAAAATGAAAGCTATTTTATTATAAGAGTCGCATTTCCGCATAAAGTATGTATAAGAGTTTAACTTGGGTGCTAATTGAATACTTATAAAATATCTAAAAATAGTATAAGAGCTTGTGTAGATACAAAATATTAACTTGTTGCATATCTGAGGATTTGTTTTAACAGTTTTACATACTAAAATAAAATATTAATAGCAAATAGGAAGTTTAATTCATACAAACAGAAATAAAAATAGCATATAAAATTCCTTTTCGCCAATATCTAATGTTACAAAAATTTCTAAATTTCCAGTCAAATAATGCCCCAAAAAATATTGATTGACAACAATTATAAAGCTGCCTGTTCAAAAATAAAAACCTGTCACCAAATTGTTGGCAACTATTTTAACGCTTCGCTTAACGCAGTCAACAAACTGTCTGTCAATCTGTCCGTGCCTCTTTCGATTATATTATATAATACCTTACAATTCACTCAACTGTCTCCTCTGTCTCTGTGGTGTCTATCTGGTTCACTGCGTGGTTTCTCGCCACAAATTGTGTGTAGGCTCAACATATTTTTACCTTTGTTTCAACGGTTTTCAATCTCGAAACGTGCCTGGCACGCTTGCCCATATCCATCCCCTCAAAATATTGCCAAAAATAGAGACCGACCACACGAATTGCCAACATTTTGCATTGACACAAAATGTTTGCATATTTGTTTTGATTTAATCATAAATTTGCATATATGTATATTCAATAGAGTTTTCACCTTGGCTTGTTGTTATAAATATTATAATAAGCAGAGAGTCTTATTGCTTAACTAAGTTAGGAGAGCATAAGATATACGATTTGTCATGTTATAAGATACAAAGATCTAATAGGCTATTTCCACGACAGCACATTCGGCACATTCGACGCCATTTTCATCATCCGACCCGAATGTGGACTTCATTTCAGTACAAAATCCGGATGATCTTTTTGGGTCATCCAAAATGAATGTGCCGATTTTTTGCCAGTATTTTCAGTATTTTTTTATCGAACACCCGATGTTTATCGATATACTCGTGAAAAAAACCAATTATCACCTAACCAAGCTGTTTTGTGCAATAAAAACAGAAGGCAATTAATTTTCGCCAATTATAATTTCAATATAAATATTAAATTGTTGTTATTGTCATCTTTTTATTATATGTGCACAGAAATCGAACAGCTGATTTATTCTGCTGATATGGCAAGTCCATTGAATGTGTCACATTTGGTCGTGGAAAGCCAAAATTGAGTCACATCTGAATGTGCTCGGATGAGCCAAATGTGAGTGGTCGTGGAAATAAGCTATAAATCAGCTGTTCGATTTCTGTGCACATATAATAAAAAGATGACAATAACAACAATTTAATATTTATATTGAAATTATAATTGGCGAAAATTAATTGCCTTCTGTTTTTATTGCACAAAACAGCTGGGTTAGGTGATAATTGGTTTTTTTCACGAGTATATCGATAAACATCGGGTGTTCGATAAAAAAATACTGAAAATACTGGCAAAAAATCGGCACATTCATTTTGGATGACCCAAAAAGATCATCCGGATTTTGTACTGAAATGAAGTCCACATTCGGGTCGGATGATGAAAATGGCGTCGAATGTGCCGAATGTGCTGTCGTGGAAATAGCCTATTATTCTGCTGATATGGCAAGTCCATTGAATGTGTCACATTTGGTCGTGGAAAGCCAAAATTGAGTCACATCCGAATGTGCTCGGATGAGCCAAATGTGAGTGGTCGTGGAAATAAGCTATTACATGATCTTGGATCACATGTGCTTATCAGTGAAGTCTTATCATAATCCCTGTTGGAGATATTTTAATAACTTTGTCAGTCTCCCTCTTAATTTATGTACAAGCTGTTAACAATTGTTGTTATCTTTGACATTATGAGACTCTAATTAAAGTACAAATCATAGATAACGAGTAATACCACTATGATACGAAAAATCTTGATTCTACCATAGACAACTCTGTGATGGGATTGATATCTCTAAGCTTACACAAAAATTTGTATAACAGAAGATAGAATTATTAGATTAAAATAATCTTGTATGACATTTAAAGAGTATATTTTGAAATTCTAAACAAGTGAGTAAACTTGTATAAAAAAAAATTATTTTTTAATTGTATAAAATTAGGTGGTATATGGTTTAAGGATTGCAAGGTCATACTGATATAAGAAATTATCATATATTTATATTAATAAACTAAGCTATCCTTTAATTTAGTTTACACTCTCCTTTTAAAAAATACGAAATTAAAAGAGTACATCCTTTTTATGTATACCCTTTAAAAATGCCGGCATAAAATTTTAAAAATTTATTTAAGTATAAATCAAAATTTTTAACCAAATCAGGCACCAAATGAAACCAGTTTTAAGAGGTGATCAAACAAAAATGTTCAGTTCAATGCACTACATCTGGTTTCTACACTGTGTTGTTGTCCCGATTTGCTCATCAGTTTTTTTTTTAAATCGTAAGATCTCAAAAAATTAACTTGTTACTTCCCTGTCTGGCCGAAAGAGGCATTGATCCACTTACCTTAATTGTTAGTAGGCAACCGGCCAGTGCTAAAATGTTGCACAACATGTGGTAGGAAGCGAGGAGCAGAGTCAAGGCGTGTGTCAAATGACTGAAGATCAGCTGTATCACTAAATAGCACACGGATAATACCAATACCACATAGAGTGGTATAGGCTGACACCTTTGTATTCCCTCCTTGGCGGGCATCTTGAATCCAGATAGGGAAAAGTTAACGATTTTTGCACTGCAATGGAAATAAGAGTGTTGACAGTTTGTGAATTAGTTGTTTAAATATGGGAGGAACTCGAGTTGTAATTGTATCACAGTGACATGGAAATTAAATTGACAGACGGGGAACTAGACCATATTATTGATCCTATCAATTTGCAGTTGACATCACAAAAGACTGACAAAGTGTTGGTAATATTACTTGATTACTTTCATAATTATAATGCTATTGAAACTTGTAATTAAAACAGTGTCAAGTTCAAAAGTAAGGTCATTAAATGAATATATTTAGGAAGGTTTATGATAATAGTTTGAGGATATTGAATTCTTTTTTATAGAAGAGATTCTTACTGTACTTATAGACATTTTATTTTGTTCACATATTCTCATATATTGAGATAAAACTCTCCCCTAGCCGGGCTTTTTTTTTCGGTGTACTTCAAGTATAGAATACCCTCTTGCAGTAAGCCACAAAAATAATTAAGACCCAAAGGTGTCAAGTTCAGGTGTCTATTGAACTGAATACGAGTATCTCCTCATATGGTTAGGTAGTGTCACATATGGTAATCATGAGCCTTATGACCAGGTATGGTCAGGTGGGTTGAGGTACCGCCTCAGCAGCTGTTCGTCAAAGGTGGGTTGGCCTTTCCGCCTGCCTGGCATGCAAATGAAGATGCTAAAGCGTTTAATCCAATACCTATAACTACCTGACCGATCGTCGGTCGTCCGACATTGACGTAACGTTACGTGACCATTCGATGGGGACAGTTGATTTTACCATCAAGGTTAGCCCTTTTACAGATGGGACTCACAGACACGTAATTACATTCGATTTTAATTGAACGAATAAACCATGAAACGATCGTTAAGATATTCTACAAATGATAGGCCTAAATATTTATGAGACAATTATACAATAAATGTACTGAATTCGTTATCTATTCACTAGTAAATGTATCTTTTTTTAATGATAAGTCTAGAAGGCTTATAAGCTATGATCAAAGGGCAATTGATGATATCTTTCGGTAGCTTAGAATATGAAAGGCATTACTTATTTAATAAATTTAAATAATTTACTAGAAATTATTCTTACTCATAAAATAAATATCGCTTGAAAGATTTAAGGAGCTACCATTTGATTTATGTTATATTTAATGATTAATTTACGATACTGAATAAGTTATACATTTTTAGTTCTGATCTCAGTATTAAAGTATCTATAAACTAGCCCACATCAGTTGACGTTTAAAGATCTAAGTCTTCTCTCAATTAGACATTCCAAACGGCATACCAGATGCAAGCCCAATAGATCACTCGAAACCTCTCCCAGTCAATAATTAGCTTTAACTGTCAAAGGCACTTACGGCATTTTAAATTACCCACGTGGGTGTCGTTTACCTAATACATAAATTCAACTTATACGTCAAATCGATAAATATTGCTCTCTCTCTATCCAAAATTAAGCCGAAAAAACGACAGGTGTAAGATAATAAAATTGGTATCTAGTCACAAGTTGACATATGTACTACCCGTACCTCCACTCTGTATTTGACTGCTAGATACTAAACGTTCATTTCCTCAATTAGAACTAATTTTCATTGAATTAAGCACAGTTTGGGCGGATAAAGGGAAGATGGGTGTCAGGCTAAGGGGAGTATTGTGCTAAAATGTAACGTTGGAGTGGGTTCGCATACGATAACAAAAGCTATAGCTAAACATATAGTTCATTCAGTCTGTCGCCATCGACGTAATACAAGTAGCTAAGTTAATCTGTTATACAAATAGTTGATGCGCTTGAATGGATTGAATTGAAATCTTGAAGGTTCAGTTCACTGACATTTACAATCTGTTTTCCTGTTTACCCTGTTTTCATTTAAATATTTTTATAATATACCCACTCAGTCCGTGACAGTTATTAGTAATCAGTGGGGCGTAATAAATGTTTCTGACTCGACCCAGTAACAATAAACTGTTTGTTAGAGAGCGAGATAGTCATACATATAGATAGAGATAGTGGTAACTGCTATCAGCAGACTGTTTGGTGGGACTATTCCAAAATCTAGGATCAACATTGATAAAAATATTAATAATAAAATAATGTAAATGGTTTCTAACTTTATATGAACACGTGTCATGACACGATCTGATACGAATAAGTTTATCGGATTTTTCCTTTTATATTTAAAATTACAAATGGTGCTAGTCGTAACATGTCCATGCATGTTCTGACATGCTTACCTCTCTATGCCAAATTTAAAAGGTTGATAGAATTTCAAAATCAAAAAAACCGCATTCAACTCATGTTATCTACCTAAAATTCCAGGTGCGTGGGTTGAGTTCGACCTTGTCGACGTGTTCAAAATGGTCAAAATGCAAATACTAGAGGGACGAATACTACGTTCATTGCAGGGGGAGGGTCATTTGTACAATTTAATGACTGTCTATAAGCAAACGGGCCAGGGACCCACGTTAACGTAGAAACATTTCAAAATTTTCAAATCAAATAAAATTCAAATTGTGTTTTTTTAGTTTTTTTTATTTTTATTTTGGTTTTTGCCAAAATTAATTTGTATGCAAGCATTGACTTTGCGTTTGCAGTTGATGCCCAAAAGATATACAAATATTTAAGCCGAGAATGAAACCCGACGGAAAAATAATGCAAGTAAATAAATAAATGTCGTTGAGCCGAAAATGATATGCGTTGAATTTATAAATTGATCGATGCATTGACTCGTCTTTTTATCGATCAAATTGACAAGTGAAGTGCCAATGCTGGCAGACACAATTACAGATTGTAAATTACGAATTTACGCATTTACGATTTGGTGATTTAAGAAATATTCAATCTAATCTGACTAAGTTGTATACAGTGTATAATATAGTTAATAAACCCATGATTCAATCTGATTGCTTTTCTTTTTCTTTATTTTTAAACAATTATATTTAGTTGAGTTAAGCTTTTGTTGACAATCTGTAACTGAACCTCAGTTCTATTTGCAACCATTTATACGTAATTACCTTTGGTTTCTGTATTTAGAAATTGATAGACTTGTTAAAAATAACCTAAGTGGTTTGTAGGTAACGGAATCTAATAATACCGTATTTTTTAATTTTTTCCTAAGGTTTTTCGGACAACGATTTGTAATTGATGAGTATTAAAAAAAAAATAGTCATTTAAAGAAACCTATTATCCGATTAATAGGCTATTTCCACGACAGCACATTCGGCACATTCGACGCCATTTTCATCATCCGACCCGAATGTGGACTTCATTTCAGTACAAAATCCGGATGATCTTTTTGGGTCATCCAAAATGAATGTGCCGATTTTTTGCCAGTATTTTCAGTATTTTTTTATCGAACACCCGATGTTTATCGATATACTCGTGAAAAAAACCAATTATCACCTAACCCAGCTGTTTTGTGCAATAAAAACAGAAGGCAATCAATTGTCGCCAATTATAATTTCAATATAAATATTAAATTGTTGTTTTTGTCAGTATTTTATTATATGTGCACAGAAATCGAACAGCTGATTTATTCTGCTGATATGGCAAGTCCATTGAATGTGTCACATTTGGTCGTGGAAAGCCAAAATTGAGTCACATCCGAATGTGCTCGGATGAGCCAAATGTGAGTGGTCGTGGAAATAAGCTATAAAACATTTCAATAAATGATCATATCATTATCTATATATTATCATAAGACATTATACAATTTAAACATTGTTCTTAACTCCCAGTTAGCTCGAAATAAAGTCATGTTTTGACAACTCTCTCACAAACCAGATGGCGCTTGTAATATAACTCATAAGTAAGTAAAATTTTTCTTATAACTACTGCACCTGTCAGGCTGTAAAGCACTTTTAAATCGAATTTTTTCTTTAATATCTTTGAGCGACATGATATCTACGCCTTTATCAAAAAACGCAAAGAAATAAAGAACACTAAATTCCTTTAAATACTTTCTCCAATAAAAATTTATAAAAATCAACAACAATCGACAGAATAGTGTAATTGAAATATTACAATGGAATCGCCTGTAATAATCAAAACCCTATTAACTGTAAAATTACACTTAATGAGACGTCGCTGCGACTTTGCTGCAAATTGTTCAATACAAATTGTGTATACCGTTTTTCAATTCTCCTGAAGAGAATTAAAATAAATGCAAAATTAACAAATAATAGATTAATGTTTACTTGTCGGAGTTATTTCAAGGCCCGTTTCACAATTTGCATACAATTTGTTGATATTTTCGTGTTCTTTCTTTGTAGAAATTAGCATTAATTTTTTTGGGAACTCTATTTAAATACACCCTGAGTATTTTTGGTACCAAGCTCCAAATAATCACTTGCTAAACGATGACATTCATCTTTCTGCTAATGAATCACTTGACTTGATCGATATAACATTACTTCCAAATGGAATATTTTTGTAGACAGTTTCCCAGTACTCACAGGCCCCCTAGACTTATAGATCTTATCAGACATGACGCGATTTCCTTATGATTGTCTGGTTCTAGTTGTTGTTATTTTTTGGCGGGCCTTAAATTAAAGTATCGCTTGCCTTAAATTTATAAACAAAATTATGAAAGCGACGACAGTGCTTAACGTATAAATAGAACCACGCGCACGGAAAACTTTGTTAATTTGTTGTTATAAAAATAATAAATTTGATACATACAAATATTTAATTTCTATTTATAGTAGCACACCACACATTCAGCACCACAAACCACATTTAAATTTGCGATAGGCTTATAATTTATTTTGCACCGTTAACACAATTATTTATTTTATTTGAGAATTCAAATTTGTTTTGGGCGTTAATTTTCACACACACGCGGCGACACCTGTCGGCTGATATTTGCAATGCGCTCAGACGACGTTCACGACTGCGCGGCTGAAACTCAAATGAAACTAACGTTCGCATCAAAAGCGAACACAGATCAAGACGCAACAACAACGACAATGATAATGCCATGGAAAGCACAAATGAACAGTAATAAATACACACCAGGCAGGCAATTGAAAGTGAGAGCGTAACAGCGAGAGTGAGAGAGAGTGAGAGAGCGTAACATTTGTATGGGGGTGTAAGGTATTATTCAGTGCGTGCGTTAGGTAGACGGCCATTATCAGTGGGTGGAACAAAGGAAAAGAGAGTAAGAGAGTGGGAGGGGGCAGTTTATATTGTCTATTTCGGCGCTTGGGTTTATGCGTGCAGCTTATCGTGATTATAAAAATTAAATGTATAGACTGCGGCTGATAAAATTTCAGCAAAAAGCACATATTTCGTGCATACATAAACATGAAACATATGCTAATCTTTTTTGTAATCACTGCGGTGTCAACTTTCTCATTTATTTTAGTTTGTCTACTTCATGCACGCACTATTTGTTGCCAGGAGCGCATTTATTTTATGGCGCTGAAACGTTAGAATTTACCTAAAAAAAATTCGGTTGGTTAGTTTATTCTGCTTCTTATCGGCTTTTCGAGGTCGATAAGAGCATTGTTTTCGTTAATTTTTGTTTTGTGTAAAGTACGGACTTTGTAGTATTATACGGTTTTAGGTACTTTAATTTTCAGCAGACACTTTACTATTTTATTCGCGACGACGGCATGTTGCCAACTGTGCGTTCCTTGTGCTAGAATTGATAGATTTCGTGCAGAGCCCATGACAAAGGCAATTTTGAGCATGGCACATGCATTACACACGCTCATTAATTAGATAGAGCAAACAGGTAGTCACAAAAGTCTGGAGAGTTGAGAAATGCATTTTATCAGAGAAATGCTTAGAATGAAATGTTAAGGTTTGTCAATAGAACTGCTTGCACGCTTGCGTTTTTTAGCTCCATCCTTTTTAAGAGGATCTCAAAATCATCCTTCATGTATGGAAAAATAGTAAAGATGATATGCCTATGGAAATTGCTTTTGAATCTTATAATGCCGCCAAACGATGTATTCGAAGTTCTTAAATTTAATTGTATGTACAAATAAAAAATATGGTGGCTTGCAAACGTAACGGCTCAAAAAGACGGTTTGAAGCAGAGTGGCAGCCTGAACCCAAAAGCGGTGTGGCAGCCTGAGCTCGCGGAAACAGGCCCATTTTCATATATATTTAAGAAATTACATAATGGATATGTTTTGTCAATTTCTATAATTTGAAATTATATTAAATAAAATTATTAATTTCTGATTTCTTGTCAAATGTATTAAAAATAAGTTCACAATTGCATGAACAAAATTCAAAATATAGTTCATGAATAAATGAACAAGCTTATTCGTTCAATGACCCGTTCACTTGAACTTATTCTGACAGAAACGAGACAGCTCTACGTTGCAGCCCTAAAATCCACACTGTACCCGAATATGAACGGCGCACAATTCAAATGTTAACTGAATTAGGCAATTACTTCGCAGTAAATTAATAATTTGATAACATTTTAAAATTCGAAATTTGATAAAAAAAAAAACAGGCAAACATTTTAATGAAGGTTTGAAGTTAGTCACTCCTCGGGAAGAGTCACAAAGTTACAAATTTAATTATAGAAAATATATTAAAAATCGACCAAATTCTTACTAAACCCGTGCAAAAATTTAAAATATTCCAGCATAAAAATTTAAAAACACTAAAAAAAGGTACATATTTATTTATCAGGGTACCATTTTTGTCATTGTACCCTAAATATTACGAGCTGCCAGACAGGTAAGTTTTGCTGGGTGGCAACCTGTGTGTGTTTTCATTCTCGCCGACCCACCAGACGTGTGAATCTGCGTGGAAAAATATAATAAAAACAATTATAAATTAACTTTCCTTAGTGTATCGAGCGGCGCTACAATATGGCTGCCATAGTACTAACTAGGAATATGCAGCTGGCAAGTAAGTGGCATTGCAAGCGGCTCAAAAAGTCGCTCGCAGAAATTATGTAATGTTCGTTGGTTGCAGTTTCGCTGATCTCAGTGTGATTTTGTATTTTGAATTTTGCAGAGCACCATGGCAGCGGTGTCGTGGGTGTGCTGTGTATGCGCGGCTATGCAGCTGCTCCTTCGGCAGACGCACAGGACGCACCACGTCCGCTGACGACAACGAATCTGTCGGCAATGAAGCGCGGTACAGGTGGACGCAGCAGTTTCAATGGGATTGTGGCAACCGTGTTCGGTGCCAGCGGCTTCTTGGGACGCTATGTGTGCAATAAGCTGGGCAAACAGGGCACCCAATTGATATTGCCGTATCGTGGTGATGACTCTGAGGTGATTCGTCTAAAGGTTTGCGGTGATTTGGGACAAGTACTGTTCCATTTCTACAATCTGGAGGATCCGCGTTCCATTCGAGATGCCGTCAAGCACTCTAATGTGGTCATCAATTTGGTGGGCCGTGACTACGAGACGAAGAACTTTAAATTCAAGGATGTGCATGTGAATGGTGCTGCGCGTCTGGCCAGGTGAGCATTTGTTCCATAGAAGTGTGAATCTCAGTCTGATACTGATTATTTGCAGCATTTGCCGTGATGTCGGCGTGGAGCGTTTCATCCATGTTTCCTCGTTGAATGTCGAGGCCAATCCCAAGCCGGTGTACGTCTCCGGTGGCAGTCCATGGCTAAAGAGCAAATATGAAGGGGAATTGCAGGTGCGTGATGCCTTCCCCAATGCCACAATCATTCGCCCAGCGGATATCTATGGCTCGGAGGATCGCTTCCTGCGCTACTATGCACACATCTGGCGTCGTCAGTTCCGTTCCATGCCACTGTGGCGCAAGGGCGAGTGCACGGTGAAGCAGCCCGTATTTGTTTCGGATGTGGCACAGGCTATTGTCAACGCCGCCAAGGATCCGGATAGTGCCGGTCGCATCTACCAGGCTGTGGGGTAAACTTATAGCATTGCTTAATCCCTGACATTTGGATTCACTTTCTATTTATATTGTAGTCCTAAACGTTATCAGCTGAGTGAATTGGTTGACTGGTTCCATCGCCTGATGCGCAAGGATCAAAAACGCTGGGGTTATCAGCGTTACGATTTGCGTTACGATCCCACCTTCATGTGGAAGGTCAAGTTCACCAACCTGATTTGTCCTGGAGCCCCAATTGGCGGTCTGTCTGTGGATCGCGTTGAGCGGGAGTATATCACCGACAAGGTACTGCCGGGAGTGCCCACGCTGGAGGATCTGGGCGTGCAGCTGACGAATATGGAGGATCAGGTGCCATGGGAGCTGCGTCCCTATCGCGCTGCCCTGTACTATGATGCCGAATTAGGTGAATTCGAGGCGGCGTCGCCACCAAAAACGATTGAGTCGCGCGATGAGCTGCGTTTGTTTGCCTGAACGTTGTTAATGTGAAATTCTTAGTGCGTTTATCACTTTAAATAAAATGTCTGATAATAAAAAGATAAAAAATTTAGTTAATTAAATTCAAAACATAAAATAACGTTCTTTTTTTATTTATTTATTTTTTAAGTTTCCTTGTGTATACTTACCAACACTGGCTGGTCGTGCGTCAACATTATGCAATACTTGATTGGTGCTGCCATATCATGTTTTTATCTGCACAATCCAAGAAACCAAAACAGCAACATTTCGACAGATCCAGGCAAACATTTTTGATGGAAATCTTCCGAAAAAAATAGGTGAACTTGCGGTGCGAAACGTTCTTAGCACCGAAATCTCGGTAATAATTGCTAAAAAAAATACTAAAAGTAATTTAAACTGCGCGCTTCAAGTGAGGAGTAATGTCATCAAATCTTATGCCTAAAATTTACCAGACTGTTCTGGTACATCGGTGGTAATTAAAATATACTGAGTCAGTATTAATTAAAACCCTTTATTGGTCGTGTGTGGCCACACTGGAAAATTTAAATGCAGTTAATTTAAATTTCAAAACGCAATCACTTTGAAATAAATTAATAATTTGATGCAAATTAGAAATTCGAAACTAGATTTAATTAATGAAAACATTTTGATAAATGTTTGAAGTTATTCACCCACAGGGGAAAGAAGTTACACATTTAATTATAAAAATAGTTTAAAAAAATCGACAAAATTCTAACAAAAACTCTGCAAAAATTTAAAAAATTCTATTTTCAATATTAAGAAAAATTCTAATTTGGGCGAATTTTCGTAGGTGCACCTAAATTTTCATTTTGATTAAATAAGAACAAGTTGCCAGATCGGGTAATTCTGTAGGGTGGCAGCCCCAAACATTCTTGCAAACATTTTTGAGGTAATAAGAATATTTCCTAGCGGCAAAAGCTTTTGCAGTTTTCCTTCAACCTTACGCCTGTGCAAGCTGCGCGACACGGAAAATTCACACCGCAAAAGCGGCTGAGAATTCGATTTTATAAAAAGTCAACTTCTTTTATTCTAAAAAGCAGTGAAAAAAGTGCACGCGCTTCGTACGAAATTGGTATTTGTGCATGTGAATGTGTGCACAGTGTTCTCTATATGTGTGTGTGTGTGCGTGTATGTGTGTGTGTTGCGGCGCGCTAACACAAAAATGGCAAGTGCAAGTGCATAATTATGAAAGCTGAATATACACTACCAACGAATTTACATACGTATTGCAAATCGAATGAATTAGCTGATGCTGCAAACAACAACAACAACGGTAACAACAATACATATTCGTTCTTCGAAATCGAAGTGAGCCGCATCAATTTCATAACAGATAAATCGATCAAAGCGCAAACGTCAGCAGCAGCAGCGTCCCTATACGAAAGCCCTGGGCAACCGAAAGCCTCGACGTCGGCGTCGAGTGTTGGTGTTGGTATAGGTATTGGTGTTGGTGTTGGTATTGGTGCTGTAACAGCAGAAATCATCTGGTGTGGTGGGAAGAGAGAGGAGAGAGCAGAAAGCGTCAGCATCAGCTGTGACGCCTGCAGCAGGAGCAAAAGTAACGGCATTCAAAAGCTCTGCCTTCGCAGACATCAAAGCACAAGTCGGCAAGAAAAACAACAACAACAACAAAACAAAAAGCAGCATCATCATAATCGTCATCATCATAATCAGCATAACAAATTACGTTATTGTGTGCGCAGCAAACCCCTCACGTTATTTTTAGACTATTTTCGCGAGTGTCGGTCCATTGAAATTGTCACCAAGAAGAGCGACCACGCCTACGATCAACAAACAACGCCCACAGCAGCATCAGGAGCAGCACGTCTGCTGCCTCTGCCTCTGCCGGCAGCAAATAACAACAACGTCAACGGTTGCAATTTCGAGTATAAAACCAAAATTTATGCTTTATATCGTCACGTCCAGATTAGTGGCACGTCGGGTCAAGTGCAACAGCAACAGCAGCTGAGAGTCGCTGCAATTGAATTGCGCTTTAAAATGCTATTCGCCGCTGCCGCTGCCAGCGCTAACAAAACCGTACGAATTGGAGGTGCGACAGTGCCACCACCTCTGCCGCTGCCACCGCCAGCGTCGACCTCGCTGCCGGCTGCACTGCTGCAGGATCATCAGTTGACCATCATCAACAACAACAACAAGAACAACAACTGCTCTCAGTCGCAGCCGGGCGAGCGCATTTCAGGTGAGTGACGTAGAGAAGCTTTACTACGTTCTCTTATTGCGTGCTCTCTCACCCGCTCATCCGCTCTCTTGTTTGAACCGATTACGCTCTCGAGTTCGTTGCCGTCACTGCGTCTGTTTATTTTGGTTTTGTGCGGCATTTTCATGTTATTTATTTTTAAATGTATATTTATGTTTATACCAACATATGAGTGTATGTATCTATGTGTATATCTAGGTACTATGCTTTGTGTCCAAGCTCTTAAAAGTTTGTTGACTCTTACGTAACGTAACAGACGCTGATTTGTTTGCTTAACCTTCGCCTTCGCCTTGGCAATTAAATGTTTTGCCAAATTTAATTTATTAACAACAATTGCAATGCTTGAAATAGTCTTTCGATTCATTATTATCTACTCATCGGTTTTTCATTCAAATGTCTCTGACGATTTCTTGCAGGAACTTAACGGTCACAAAATTTTCCATTGCGGCGCGTCTGCCTCAAAGCAAATGCCGAGAATACGAAAGAACAAATGAAAACGAACGAGCAAAAGCCCAGAAATAGTGCGATATATAGCAAACACGTGCAGTGCACCAATACAAACACACTGCGAGTTAAAAGAGAGACTGAGAGGCGTCACATAAATATTGCTTAATCTCCTATACTATGTATGTAGCGGAGTTAAAATTGCAAGGGGTTGGGCCGCTGTTCTATAACTTCATTTGTCTGGCTAGTTTTTTTTTAAATGCAGTTTGGCTGAAAAGGAGGAGCTGAAAGCGGAGATGATAAAACCAAACATTTTTGATTGATAATACAGAGCTGAAATTAACGCTTTATGAGTGCAGTGTGTTTGTTTTTTTTCTTTGCTCTCAGCTTTCAGCTCAGTTTTCAGTTCAGTAAGGTACAAATAAATAAATAACATAGATATCATTGCAAAAAAAATTAGCATTCCCTCCTGCAACTCTTAAGTCCGCTCCTGTCTAGCCCAAGCGAATTCTCACTCACACACATGCACAAGTGTGAAACTTTATCTCGCTCTACGCTTTCATGCTCTATTCCACGCTTTTTTTTGTTGTCTCAGCTTTCCGACAGTTTGCCGGCTGAGCTTTTTGTGTTTGTTTTGTATTTCAATTTCAATTCAGATAAATTCTGCGTCAGACTCTGAAGGCCAATTGTGGAAAAGCCCGTTAAAAGGCATGTGTGTGTGTGTTAGATACACAGATATTGAGTCTGGTTTATTATCTAAGATACACACGATATGTTTTCGTTAGATATGCCGTCTCAGGCCAGCTGTAAACTGACTAATTGCGTATAGAATATCAAAACGAAATGCAGAGAACATCTGAGTATGTTTATATGTATGTAGATATTTATTTTAAGTAGCACTACATAACACCCTCACTGAGCTGTAATCAATAGGCCTAGGCCTTGATAAGTAATCCTCGTCTTCCTATGTCTCGTTTTTCAGCTTTCATTTCTCATTTACCTTTTACAGACTATGTGAATTTCTATGGTTTTTAATCAGTTGAGAACCTTACATTATCATCCGCTGTTAACTGGTTGTGTGTGGTAATATTTGTAGAATCTCCCTCTAATTATGTCATTGAACCTGGAAACATTTACTTATCTCATACGACTGATACGATTGTCGCGTTGCTAGGCAAAAAACGAAATAAAAAACCGTTTTTAACCTTGAATATATACATTTCAAAAATACTCGTACTTTAATCTAATTCTAAACTGCGCTTGCGATTTTTGCGCTATCTTCGCAAATCTTTCAGTCGTAGACACTCTCTCCATTAAGCGCACACTTTGTAAATATGTAAACAGATAGTATATATTGAATTCACATAAATCTGTAACGTTTGCAATGGAGAAATTCCATAAATTTTGGGTTCAATTAGGTTACCAAACTTCCTATACAATTAAGAGATTGAGTAGTTTAGCTGGCAAGCGTCGTTTGTGACATATTTGGATTTTTATTGAAATGAAAAAATAAAACATAACGTAGTAATACTCTAAAAAAAATATTATGATAACCTGAATTTTATGCTTACATATTTTCTTATTCAATATGATCTAGTATTTTTAAAAATCTAAATTGAAAACAAAATTAAATTTGGTAAACAAAATTAGCTTTAAATACAAATTACAGATAATGGATGATTAAATTTAAATATGTAAGTAGCACAAAAGCTTAGATTACAATGTTAATGGTTCAAAAAATCAGGTGCATTTCATTACAACAGCGTAAAACGATCAAAGTACAGTTGTATATGATAGCTTTTCGAGAGTATTACAACATCGGTGGGCTTTTGGAAGCACTGTGTGATAGGAGAGAGAGGGATAGAGCGAGAGCGTGATGGAATGGCAAAGCAAAGCATAAACTGCGATTAACGGCGACTGTTGCCGGCGCCGGCATCCAATCAGCAGAGCGAGAGGCAGCGAAGTGAGAGAGCGAGAGAGAGAGAGTGAGAGAGAGAGAGGGAGGGAGAGAGAGGGAGGGAGAGTGAGAGTAAACTTACTATCGACTGGCGACTGTGCTATCATTATAGAAAACCACGTTGCGCTGATCGGACACGCGCACCGCTCAGCTTAAATCAAGAAATTGTAAATTGTAAAGCTTCTGGAAGAATACCTTCAATCATTAATCGAAATATATTGAATTATTTCAGGTACAGTCAAGTCAATCGGATCAGCAATTGCTGTGCCAGCTAAAATCGAGCTAATGGAGGCCATGAAGAAATTGGATGCGGATTTGGTGGCACTGTTTGCCACGGCTGGGGAGCCAGCAATGGAGCAGCTGAAGAAGCATCAACAGCAGCAGCAGCAACTCTGGCCGGAGCAGGAACTCTCGGAACAGGAGTTGCCAGCTGCCGTCAATGGGGAACTGGATCAGGATCTGGCAACCCCGGAGCTCTTCAACCATGTTAATGCATTGCAACTACATTTGGAGGCGCTCACCTTGCAGGCGGAGGGAACCAAACGCATGGAGTTGCTCCAAAGCGAAGTACGTCCCATTTTCACCGTGGAGTGTCAACTGTCGGAGGAACTGATTAACGCTGTGCCACGTGCTCCCATGTTCCACATCATGCAATTCGAATCGGAGAAATTCCAATCTCTCACCCAATGCACGCGTTTTGGACAAACCCAACAACGGGAGGTGCATCTGCCCAAGCGGGACATGGATCAGGCAATGGGCAACATTCATTTTACGATCTGGTGGCGTGAACCGGGCACCTGTCTCAACGAGATGCTCGGCATGGGATGTCTGCCTCTGGCCGAGCTCTATCAGGCATCCTTGCTGGAGCAATGTAAATGCATTGCCATTCAACGTCGCGATGTCCATTTGGCCAGTTTGTATCTCAAGATTAGCTTGAGGGCCGATCAGCAGCTGATGTTGTCCAAGGCATTGGCCAATGAGACCAACAACAACAACAACAACAATAGCTACCACAGTGCAGCTGCCGCAGGTGAATATATTTGACTAAATTCGCGTGGGTGCAAACAGCTGCAACAACCACAACAACAACAACAAAAACAAAAGCCACGACAACAACAACCACGACAACAACAACCACAACTACACAACCACAGCTGCAACAACAACTACAACCACAACAACAACAACAACAATTTGCACTCTGACGTCACCATAATGCTGACAACTCTAATCCTTGCGAGTCTTTATCACATTTTGGTAGCCGTTATAAAAGTGCTGCCCATCATCATGTTAAGCTTAATAAAAAATTTTCATTCGATTCGGACAAACGAAGAAAACAAAACAAAAATGCCTCGTCTTTTTTATATATTTTTTTCTTTATTCTTTCAACCTTTTCATTTAGCTTTTTGCCAACAGCTATTGCCGATCTCTATTTATTTATTGATTTATGCTTATTTATAGCGATAAATTTTAAGTTTTGCCGCACAGTGGGATGAAAGCCGCTTAAGGAACGATAAAAAAATTCGGTTTGAAGGTTTTTGGAATACAATAGGTGTTAAAGCCTTACATTTTTGAATTTTGAGCAAGTAAAAATCCTATTTTAGTCAAAATTGGTATGTTAAAAATGTTATGATTTCAAGAAATCACATCTTGCCACATTTTCGTTATGAATTAAAACAAATTAAAATTGATGAGCATTTTTACACAGACAGTGTTCAATCAAAATCATATAGAAACTTAGATATCGTAACATATCTAACAGAGAATTCAAAGATAGGGCTTTAATAATAACTTTATTATTTTAAATCATATAATGTACATAGTATAGCTTATTTCGCAGATTTAATTCGTTTTACATGTCGTAAGCAACAACTATATTTGTAACGACACGTCATCATTTTTATTATATATATTTATTTCTTTATTATAAAGGTCGGTTGTTTTCAAGGTTTTTATTTAATATATTCACAAAGTCTTTTAAGATATAAGAACTTATAAATTTTTCATACTTATTTTATTTTGTCACAATTTGTAATACGTATACGTAACATTTTTATAGAAATTGCTATTTATTCTTGAATTCTCATTAAATAATTTATATTTTAGACATATGTATTGCCCACCGAGTTTAGGGTTTTTTTTAGTTGGAAATAAGTACGTGTACCTTGTCTTATTTTTTACTTTCTATAATAAAATTTGTTTAATTTGCTTTCGTTATTATTATAAGTTAAGACTTAAAATATTTAATGAGTTATAATATCAACTGTTGAGATTGTGTTTTTTTTATCTCAAATAGGAATTCGACTTGTGTGTGCCTGGTTTCTATTTAACATATATTCTTGGAATTTAATTTTTTAAATTTAAGAATTTCTCTAATGGGTTTCTAAGCTTTCATTCCACTGTGGTTACCGGTATTCCAATTTTTGGCCTGGCCAAAATGCCGCTTTCCCATTCTATATTTTAAATTAGTTTAATATAAAAAAATCCAGTTATCAATACATGAGATGAGCACATGGTTTAAATGCCTGTGTACGCTTTCCATTCACTTGATTCGATTGCTTAACATTGACAATCTGTTGGTGGAGACCCCTTTAACCTGGCTTGGTTCGTGTCCGTCTCCGTCTCCAGGCGTAGAGTGATGGCGATAACAAAGCTTCCCGACGCTGATTCCATTCAATTCATTCTAAGTTCTTGGCACATGGCAAACTTGTAGGGGTTCAAGGTGCAGCTGTCTGTACACAAACATATACATACTTATATACGTTTGATCTGTCGCGGAGTGTGATGCTAATCTTGTCCTGCTTTCTCTTTTGCAGCCAACAATAGGAACAACAACAGCAATAGCGACAGCAACAACTCAAAAGCCGCATCAACGTTGTCGCCGCCTTCTAAAAATAACAACAACAACAAAGCCTCATTGGAGAGCGTTAATTTCATGGCCGAGACGACCAAAGTGCGTCTGCTACGTGGCTATATCTATGCCAGCGAGACGCGTCATTTGTCACCAGCAGATGCCAACAGTTGCAAGGAGCTCGTGTTGCAGCCATTCTGGCAACCGCAACCTCTGTGCGTCCAAATGACACCACAAGGTGACTTCCAGCTGCAGGAACAGTTTGCCATCATCAACGATGACAAGTTTCTGCACAGCGTGGAGCGGCAACATCTGGTTGTGGAACTGCGTCCACTTGGTGGCAAGGTGAAGCTGCCACTGCATCAATTCTATATAGCCTACAAAGATGCCAGCATTACGAATCATCTGTGCAAGGGCAAGGTAAGTGCAATCATTTCCAAGCAAATGATATTATATTTCATCCAAGAACTGCAAATATGTTATGAGTTATGAATACAAATATGAACCAAATTAATCAATGTAAAGGAAATAAGTTACGACAACTTGGAATACACCAAAATTTCTATTTTGCATATTTTTTTTAATTTCTTTACTTGATATTTATTTTATAAGTTACAAATAATAGTAATTTCGTAACTTTTAATTTAAAATATAATAATCAAAGTAAGAGTTTTTTTGTTTAATTTTTAGTATCTATTGGTATTTTCTTTGCCATTAAATGCAACATATAGTACTGCAATAGAATATTAAAGAATAAATGAAATATGATCGCAAATAGTGGGATCCTTAATAGTCGTCCTAAGTAAAAAATAAAATTATTTTTAAATTTTGGCAATGCCAAATAGATTTTCAAAATAACTCATATTTAAGATTAAAAAAAGTTACAGAATATCTCATATAAAAATTCTTATTTGTAGCTTTTAAAATTTGTATTTCCATTGAAATGGTAAAAAATAAGTGTTATTCCGAAACTTTTATACTTAAAACTTACAAGAGTTACGGTCGCTGATTATATCAATCTCTCTTATTTCAGCTGCCCGTTATTTCCATTGATGGTTGGACGCCCATCCTACATCCCGAGACGCAGGCACAGCTGGGCGAGCTTAAGGTGCTTCTGGCCATTGGCAGCGAGTCGCAAATAGCCCAACTGAAGCAACTACGTGGCTTTGACCCGGATAACAATCAACAGCCGCTGAGACGCACCACAGATCTGCTGGACATGCTGCAGAATGCACTCAGTGCTCCTCCAACGACTGCTCCAACAACTCCCGTTGCCACTGCACCCTCCACAGGCAGTCAGTTTAGCTTCACTTTGCATATTGTTGGTGCTGCCGGACTGCCTTTGAATCCGGGCTATGGCAAGTCCGGCAAGAAGCAGGCCAAACGTCAGGCGGCTGCCAAACGTTTTCCGCCCAACGAGCCGCCCAACACATATGTGACCTTCCAGGCGCTCAGCTGCAATGCCCAGACATATAAGTCGCACGAGGGTTTGGTCTATGCCACGCCCATTGTGGAACGTTCCACAACACCGCAGTGGCACAGTAAATTCCAAGTTGCAGTTGCCGCCGATTATCTAAGCAATGTGAGTATCACTTAAGTTAAGAATTTAAATTTGAATTTGAGTCGTTGTCGTCAGATCTGGCAGCACTGTTAAACTTCCTTTCAAGTTAAGTTGGCTGCATTTGATTACATTTGTCGTCAGATCTGGCAGCTCAGTTAAACTTCCTTTTGCGTTAAGTTGTCGTCAGATCTGGCAGCACTGTCAAACTTCCTATCGAGTTAAGTTGGCTGCGTTTGATTAAAATTCGTTACTTTTATTGCAGCCACAAAAGCTTTTCGTTTTAAAGCTTTGGAAGAAGACAGCGTTGAGTGCCGGCACAAGCACAGAGCCGACGCCTCTGGAGGATGCCATTATTGGATTTGCCGCCTTGAATCTTAATCGAAATAGCACTGGGGGATTTCCCAGCGGTTGGCACAATATCGTTGACTTCAATGGTCGTGTAACGGGCGGCTTGGAGATACATGTGCAGCCGCTGCCAGGTGGCGCCACCGCAACGGGCAATGTGGACAGTGCCATTGATCAGTTTGAGCAATCCCTGGAACTCCGGCATTTGCAGCTGGGCCAGGCTATTAAGCGTAAATTTACGGAGTTGGAGCAAATCTCGAATAGATTGCGTACACGTCTGGTTGATGTTACCGGAGAGTCGTTGCAATCGCCGCAGTTCGATGTGGATACGGCATTGGACAATTGGCAACCAGATGAAATGCAGCAGTGTCATGAGGATGATGAGCTGGTCGCGGATTTTGAGCGTACATTGCGTACACCAACTCCACCGCCAGCTGAGTCCACGACAGCGACAGCGGCCACACCCACCGCACAAAGTCCTCCTCCAGCCGAGGCTGGCAAGGAATAGCCCAAGCTAAGGCTCAATTTTCTAGCGTATACATTTAGTCAAAACTCTTTTTCACACACACACTCTCCCTCTCTCTCTTGATGTCTATGAAACAGGCTCAAACGTAGTTATATGATCTTTAGATAACCATCTATATATATATATATACAATTATATAAAACCTAGTTATATATTATCATGTGCTGTACTTAAATTGGCAAACCTTAATTGCCTCAATTCACTCACCTTTCAATATGGCTGTCTCATAGCAAGAAATCAAAGCTTGAAATCAAGTGATCACCTAGCGATCATTTCGTTTTCACTTGTCAACAATAATTAATAATTGTTTAAGTTCAACTGCGTTATTCACAATATTCGACAGCAGATCCCCCCCAAAAAAAAGGAACCATTTTGGCAACAGTTGCCATATATGTATTAGTTTTGAAACTGTGTTAATCACCTAAGTATTTAGTCACTATTACTTAATACAAATTAAATGCTATGCAAAAAATTTAATTACTTTTTTGATTTATCATAGATTGGGGGTTAAAAAGGTTACGAACTTAAAGAATACATTTTGAAATTTTGTTCGTATTGTGATAAGGTAATTTGGATCACAAGTATATATCTACAATTTATAATGTATATATGTTGAAGTACTTTCAGATAATTGCAAACAGTTCAAGTGTTTAATTATCATTAAACTGCACTTATTTCATCATAAACAAAAGTAGCTGTTTGATTTTCACTGATAAACAGCTTAATGACGTTTTTTTTGTTAACAACAAAGACAAATAGAAATTCGCATTGAAAATTGATTCATTAGTCATTTGTTGACCGCAAATTGCACTTTATAATGAAAACAAGGCAGGAATACGTCAGCTCCCAAGTTTTCGACCTCTAGAGTCAAGATTCTCTGTTGACGCTTTAAATAACAAACACTTTTTATGCTTTTAAATAAATGTTGAAAAATATGTTTTTAATATAAAAATGATTACATTCGTAGCTTAAAACTATTGTGTATGTGTGTGTGTATTTTTTCTCAGGATACATTCCCGTACTAAACTCATCCTTAGTATTTCACTTTTATATGCTAGAAAATCAAAAACATGTACGACGCATAAAATGTATAGATATATATGATTGTATCTATATGATTCAACTACAATATGCCTATATATGTGTATGTATATATAATATAGTCAAAAGTTCTAAGAATGATTTGGATTTTTGGCGAATGATTGATTGTAAATGGTTTCGATAAACAAAATCGAGTGAAAGATCTTCAATATAGAGACTCTATTTTAAGTGTGCGATCTAAACTTTACTTCTGTTCATCAATATGTTTTTGATGTTGTTTTTCTTCATATAAAAATTGTATAAAATATATGTATATAGAAAAATTCTGTTAAACCCTTTGCCTAGGCATTTAGCTGCTTATGTATAATATTAATTATATTATATATTGCTGTATGTATGTGGCTGTATGAGAGGTTAAAAATTGTTATGGGATGAGCTGGAATACGTTTGGCTGGCTGGCTATTGACAATGCGCCTCTTCTCTTTTTCTCTCTCTGTCTTCTCCTCGTTATATGGAACGTTTAATGTTCTGTTGTTTTCTTTTTTTTTTCCTTGTTTACTGATGGATTGATGTGCATATTGTTTATTGAAAACGTTTATCGTTTATGGCGTCTTTCAGTCAATGACCACACGGGTAAGGAGTATACCGCGCTTGCTCAGCCACAATCTATAATTAGAAAATGTAGTTCGGTTTAATTTTAGTTTGTATATTTTTGACTATATTGTTTATACTTTACCCAAAGCCGGCGCCAAGGAGCAGTGATAGGACATTGGTAACCAGCAGCGAGTATAAAATTTCGCGGGAGAACAACGAATTGGCGCCCAGTCGCTTTAAGCGTATGGAATAACCCGTAGTCTTCTTCTTCTCATCCTCATCCCCATCCGTGGAGCGCTCGAATTTCCAATCTCTGCAAATAAACGATATCGAATGAATAAATATTGATATATATACTTAATATTAATTGCTTACTTTGGTGGCTGCTCTTCAACGCCGCGATTCCAGTTCTGCAGCCAATCGCCATTATCGCTGTTTTGTTTATCACCCGCCTGTTTATGCATATATATAATGATTATAATTGGTTCAAGTGGTTAAATCGAGGTCAGTTGGATTATCTTTTTGTGCTTACCTTAGTCCAATAATTGATATATACATTCCGCAACTCATCATCCGGGCACTGCTCCGATTGTGGACTATTCGGTGGACTCTTAGGACTGTCTCGGGGAGTGTCACGTCGGGAACTGGCCAAGGATACGACGCGACTGGACTGATTTGATTCCCGTTGCGCCTCGCGCAACAGGCGCAAATATTCCTCGCCATTGCTGAAAGGCAACGGAGTGATTCTGTCGGGACTCTTAATGCCAGCCATGGCAGCTGTATTGCTTAGTTCAATCCAAGATTCTGTAAAGTACACAAAAATTAATATCAATTTCGCATTTCAATTTATAAATAGTGTTGGTAAAGAAACGTTTAGTGAACAAAAAATTTTGAATGTTAACAGTGCTGCAATTAACAGCGACAATGATATTTAACAGCTCTGTATTTAACAGCATACATAAAATGCCACAATATGTTCCGCGTTCTTTATGCAAAGCTTGCAACGTAGCAGCTGTTTATATACATTTATACATATGTAAAGTGTTGACAAAGCAGCAAGGTAACACACATTTTTTAATTTGAATTTATTTATTTATTTTATTGCCGGCAGACTTGGCTACATTTTCTTGAATTCACTTTGTTTTGACTTTTTTTTTGGCTGTTCTAGCTTTTTCTGCTGTTGTTTGACAGCACTGTATCTGCATTTAACATTGGCAGTTACTTTTAACAGCTGCGCTGTTAGAATAAACCCAAAATGCCGCCCCCATTGTTTTTTTCTGTTTGTTTTTGTATTATATACTTTGTGTGCATGTGTGTTTGTATTTGTGGGAGCGTGCGCGCCATTGATAAGGTAAACAACAAAAACAAAAAAAAAAACCACACAATTTCCGTTTCATTATAGTGTAGTTGAAATGCATGTTATGTTTTGTCTATGGTTATCAACAAATTTCATTTTCAAATTAAACAGACGACCAGAGAAATTGCATGACAAATGCAATAATAAGTGATCGCTAATAACTATTTAACAAATATAATAAATTACGCCACAGGCTGAACAGCAAAATAACACTCACGTGGCAAACCGATCATCTTTATTTACTGACAAGCAAATCTATACTGAACAAGATGAGAATTTCACAAATGTCAACTAAATTGAACAGGTAAAAGTAGCTTGTCCATGATTGCACACAGGTAGACTCAAAACAATAACAAAGATGACCCATTGACAGGTACCACATTGCAAACAACAACAATAATAATAATAATAAGGGTAGGCTGTCAACTTTGCCTTGCTGACTCACGGCACGTAGGCAAAGTGCTCTCTTTCACTCCCTTTCTCTTTCGCCTCCTTGTAATCTGTGTATGCGTGTGTGTGAGTGTGTGTGCATCATGCGCAGCTGTTAAACCCTGAGCCGAGGCTGTCAAGCGTTCAGCCCAATGAACCGCCTTTTGTTGACTTCGTATAAGGTATTGGTATTGGTCTCAGATTTGCTTGCTTTTTATCAAACAGACATACACATTTATAAATACAAAACACATATATTATATACAAACATACACACACACGTTTTTGATAATGAACCCAGAGAGCGTCATACACAAATTGCGGCTAGGCTAAAGTCGCAATTTCTCTACTATGCGAAAAAACAAAAACAAAAAAAAGAACAAGTGCTTAAAGGCAAATGCCCTCCCACAATTGCCTTTAAATGAACTTTGCAAACACATTTAAATATGTACGTACTACGTAAAGTCCAAATAAGCTCATGTGACGTCAATTAGGCAAAATAAAATATTTATCTTAACGAATTTAAAGTGCAAGTGCAAAAAGAAAAACAAAATGAAGACTTGACGGGACACGTATGAATGGCGACTTCTCCTTGCTCTTTTTTTCTTTGATATTCGCCTTTGTCTGCGGCGAAGTTACTTGCGAGTCTTTGTTGCTGCTGCTGTCAACAGTTTGACGGCTGCTGCGCAAGAGAGAGAGAGAGAGAGAGAGTGAGAAAAATATGTATGTAAACAAAACAAGACTGGCAACAACAAAGCAGAGCCTTGAAATCGTATATGGGCAAGTGCAATGGAGATGTCAATACAGTTACAAGCACACACACATATATGTATATACCACTACGTACTTACAACAAACAAATCAAAACCAACATCTATTTTTAACTAGACACAAACAATAATAACAATAACAACACGTCACACCAGAGCTCTCTTGCATTGTTATTATTATTGACAAATACTCACAACACACACACACACGGACGGATTCACATTCACATTGTCAAGTTCTATGTGTGTGTGTGTGTACGATCGCAAAACTTACCACCCAGCAAATCTTCTGACGATTTTGGTGTCGTAGACATTTTGTTTTTTCTTTTCTGTATGAGTGTTGTTGTTTATGTTAGTTATATGGTACGATCCGTTCCGTACAGCAGTCGAAATTTTTTTATAGCTTTGTTATTTTTGTACTAAACACGTCGACCAAAGATAACCCGTTTTGTTCTTGTTATTGCGGTGTACGAATAGAATAAATTTATGTAGATTAAACTAAACTTTTTGCCACAACGGCCCTTTTATTGCACATATGCCGTCGTGTGTCAGTGTTTGTGTTTGTTGTCTGTGTGTTTGTCTGTTTCGGTTTAGTGTATGCGTGAGAATATGCGTTTTACTTTTTTGCAGTTCCTGTTCCGTTTGCACTCGTTGGCTTTGTTTGTTGTGCTTTTGCTAAAGCTTAACAGTTGTCGTTTACTCAATGCTGTTTAGTTTAATTAATAAAATGCGCCTCTATTTAGTACAAATGTAGTAATACACAATTTTCTTTTACGCACGCTGCAAAAAACCTAATGCGTAGTTCTTTTAAAGCTGCTGGAAGCAGCAGAAAACACAAACGGTTCGTTGAAAAACACGAAGATGACTGTTACAAGCACAACAAAAGTACGACATGAAGAAACAAAAACAAAAGCGAAACAGAAGAAGGCTGTCAACTTAACCACTGTTGCGAACGTAGCTATTTTATAGCTAGATCTGTCTATTTTCAGAGTTTGGGTGCTAGATAAATTTCAAAATTGCTATTAGCTGGAAATCTGGCTATTTTAAACATATATTCTGCCAAGATTTTCTAGAAATATTTTTGGTTAAACTGCCACAATAACAAATTTAGATGCATGCCAAAAAGAAACTTGCCAGCACTGGTGTGAAAGATAGCTATCCCCTTAACAGTGGTTGACAGCGTTGCCAGATAGGTGCACCAACAATTGCAGAACTGTTATCCATTGTGCGCGCATTTTAAATGTTATTTATTTTATAAAAAATTAAAAGCAACTTAATATTTGAATCATAAGCTTTATTTAACGTGTTTTCAAAAACATATCAAATGTTTGCAAATCACTCTTAGCCACGTTTCGCACAAAATAAAAGTTATTGCCTTGCACCACGTCACTGGGAGAAATATATAAATCCTTTTGTGGATCGTATTGTGCACGACCCAACAATTTGAGGAATTCGTGCCGTTCACGAAGTCGGAACTCGCGGGAAGCCAAAAGCTCTGGACACTGCACAATCTGCTTGTGACTCAAACCCATGTCATTGTGGACATAGCTGAAACGCTCAATGATGTCGTCTGCAGCTGTGGAAGTCATAAACGTGAATTGGTGTTAAGTTGTAAAATTACTTTACTTACGTATCATCATCAGACGTGGCTTGCGCACAATCAACGATTGCAGCTCCTTGGAACTGAAACCCATTTCTTCGCGCAGTGTAAACACAGATTTGCGAATATGCTCCATATTGTAGGTAATTAGACGTGGCTCTTTTGTGGCCAACAGGCGCAGATCGTGACCGCTCAAGTAGAACTCCTTTTGAAAGTATCCCAAGCGACGATCAATGCGACGTGTGGAGAACATCAGCCAAAATGGATTATGTGTTAAAATGCGTTGTCGTGCCTCATCCGAGAAGCGTTTACTTTTCAGGTACTCGACCCGTGTCTGCAAATCATCTAGATCTTCTTTAAATAACAGCGGATTCTTGGTAATCATCTTGCCAAAGTCATCTGGAGATAGGCCCTGATCCACCAGGAAAGTCAGATATGGCTTCACATTCTGCTCAAAGTCCAATCGCAGCACAAAGTCGCCCAATCCCTTGCGACGTTCAATACTGTGGAGATCAACGCCCAGGCTGAGCAGCTGCTGCAGCGTTGACGAGCTGTTTACATGGGCAGCAAGATTAAAGGTGGGCACCTGCGCCTCCCGATTGCCAAAGTCGAGTGCAATCTCTTTTTGACTTCTCTTTTGCTCTGACAGCCGGTGCTCTGTTGACTTACCAGGCTGTTCTGTTTCCACAGACGCTGGCACGTTGATTTCATTTTGTACACCTCTTAAAGAGCGTAAATTTCGTAGTTGTTCGCCAATTGTATAGCATTTTGTTGTAATTTGTGTGGAATTGTTAATTTTACTAATATTACGTAGCATCCATGAGCAAAACATGACTGACAGATGAGCGGCGCTGCCACAGGGCCATTTATTTTAACGTTGCCAGACCTAGAAATCTGATCTAGTTCATTTTTCATCTACTTTTTTTTTATTTTTTTGCAAAATGATTTTTTTTAAACTAAAATTTTGAAAATTGTGGCAGAATTTTTGTAAGAATTTTTTCGAACTTATTATATATATATTTAAATTTTTTTTATTTTAGCTCTCGCCAAGATTGATTTATCAGAAATTGTTTTTATTGATTTTTAATGTTAAAATTTGTAAATTTAAAACGTGCGCCATTTTCGAGAGATTATCTCGTTAAATTGAGCTCTGAAAACACCCAGAACTAGCTATCAAATAGCTAAGCTAGCAACAGTTGTCCGAATTTCGAGGGCGATATTCAAGAAACTGTCGATATTGATATATAAAATAATATCGTATACCGAAAATATCATATCGACAATATCGCAGTCAAAGTTTACTGATAAATTATCGCCAGTCAATATCGATATGTCGATATCGCCATTTCGAATCTCATCGCTAGTGCAATCGAACCTATTCGGAACGATTCTATACAACTTTAATACCGATCTTGTTTTCTTGTTCCCATTGTGTTCTTTTGATAACTAAATTAAATAGCAAAACATTTGTATTAGCAGCTTTTTATATATAAAACGTAGATTGGATTATCTGGAGCTATGGACAAGCTGCGACGTGTGTTAAGTGGCGATGAGCCGACGCCTGAAGAAGAGAGCAGCATTATAACTCAGGTGAAACCATATGAATCCATTTATGGCTTATTAACATATATTAATCACATCATGTATAATACGAATTAAACACCAGTCATTTGGCTTTCTTATTGAAAAATGCTGGCTTGCAATTAAATTATACTCCCCCTTCTCCGATCACACGATGTTTATGGTGACTCAATGCTTATCAACGGTGTATTTGTTTTATTGTTGTTTATAAACCACAGATTAATGATATGTCAACGCTCAGCTGGAGCACACGGATTAAGGCCTTCTGCATATGTTTTGTCTTGGGTTTATTGTTATCATTTTTGGGCTCCATAGCGCTGTTTCTACATCGCGGCATTGTTGTCTTTGCCGTATTCTATACAATAGGAAATTTGGTATCCATGGCCAGGTGAGTTGACAACAAAATTTAATATTTAACATCTGCCGGCTAATTGTTTATATATATATATTTGTTTTATACATATCTATTTATTACAGCACGTGCTTTCTCATGGGACCCTTTAAGCAGATCAAGAAAATGTTTGCGGAAACTCGTCTGATTGCCACAAGCATTGTTATTGTTTCAATAGTCATGACATTCGTATCAGCCATTGTGGTATAATATTTATTATTCATTCATATCATATACAGTTCACATTCTTTATAAGCAACCTTTACAAAAGCAACATTTTATTGCAATAGCATTCTAAAGCAATTTTTTTAATACAAACAACTAGTATTGTTTTATCTTTTCAATTACATTCTTTCATAAAATTTAAGAAAAAAAAAGCAGAAGATCTATTTCCATAAAAACAAAATTATTAATCTTAAATAAATTTCAAGATAAATTCCTTTAAAGTCGCGGTAAAATAAGCAGAGAAAAAACACCCTGCTACCAATCAGAGATATAATAGTTCTTTAAAGACTTAATTGATATTATTTTAACAAATACAATATCTTAGCAAAACGGAATTACTTAAAAATGTAAGCAACTTTTTTTTTTTTTAAATACGTTTTTGTGAGTTGCTTGCATTGAATGTTTACTGTATTTTATTTATTTTCCTTTTTATATTTATATTTCTGTTTATTTTTAGTTGAAAAAAGCTGGACTCACGCTTATATTCATTATCATACAATCCCTGGCCATGACCTGGTATTCGCTATCCTATATACCCTATGCACGAGATGCGGTTAGGAACACAGTCTCCGCATGCTTTGAAGTGTAGTTTTTTTTTAGCAACAAACAACATTTCATTTATCAAAATTTTGTAATTATCTATCTAATATGTATTATTAATGATTTGCTTATGTAGTTGTTAAGTTTTCTTACATTTGCAAAACAAAACAAAGAAAAATTGTATTAATCTAGAATTTAGGTCTTAGACATTCAGCTTATTAACAAGTTTTCGTTGGTTTAATATCATTTATACATACACAATATAAATTTAATTTAATCAGTACAGTTTTCATAAATTGTATGTACATTTCACATTTAAATAGAAATTTGCCTTTTTATTTAATTTTCTTTTCATCTAGTTTAGTTTAGTGTTATTTTCTTTCTATTTGGTTTGATAAAATGGCCTCATTTGATTTTCTTCTCTTTAGGCGGCGACAAATTACCTAGAAAAACGAAAAAACAAATGTTTAAGAAACTAATAAGTTAAACAATTTTGATTTTAATGTCGTAGTGCGCTGTGATAGGACCTTCTATTGATTTACTTCGTGGCAAATGTGCTTAACACGTTGAATGCAATTCCAAAGAGAGTGAAAGAAAATCATTCAAATTAAGTGTGAAATGATTGAAGATAGAGAAAGAAACCAGAGAAGCAAATGCATAAGGTAATAACGGACTAAAGAGCGAAAGCTCTGATTTAAAACATGTTTTAAAATATGCTAATTGTACCTTTAGTTGGTGAGTTCACAGAGCTGTCTCCTTGTTTTTTTGTGGGCGTAGTGGAATTCTTTTTCAGTTGACGCTGCTGCAAGTGATAATTCAATTAGTGTTAGATATACATTTAAAATTTATTTATTTATTTACCTGCCACAGAACGGCTACGTAGACAAATGACACCGATATTAGCACCTGCACGGTCAGCCAGATCACAATGTTGATGGCTTGCGTGCGCTCAAACAACTCCTTGCCATTCTTGATGCAAAGAATGGCCTCGGAGACCATAATAGCGCCGTAAACCCAACATTGGGTGCCGACGCGTTTGCAGCGTGTGTCGGTGACGTATACGTAATATTGCCTGCAACCAAATCACAAACAATTACATTAGCAATTAAACAAACCAACAACTATGTATTTAATTTATGGCATTACTTACCTAACGGAAGGCGCAACAAACAGTCCAATGAATACTAAACGTCCAATAACAATAAAATGACTGGGAGGCATCTCGAAAATGTGCTTCAAGAAGAACGTATTCAGTTCGGTGACCTGCCAGAATATCACCAACTGTATTACGGCGGCAAATCTCATGGCCGTTGACTTGGGATCGAGCCAACGTATAGCTGACCAGCTCTCCGGCGTAAACTGTAGCATGGCACGCTTAATTTTGCCCGTTGTCGTTGATATATCCTTAATGCTAGCCCATTTGTATTCGCGCATTTCGAGTATTTTACAGATCTTGAGACCCATCCAGATGCCAAGGCCATTGCAGATGATCACATCGAGGATGAGAGCATCCCACCAGCATTCAATAAAGTTGGGCAACAGGTGGGCAAAAGTTATCTCCGTTATTTCCCACATCACAGATATAGCCCACAAAATGCCCATGTGACGTATGAGTATGGCCTTAAAGGCCCAGCCCAAAAAGTGTCCCCAGGCAAACACATCCAAATGACCCTTGACACGTTCCCAACTCACATCCGAGCAATTTACGCCGTATTCCTAAAAAAAAAACACCAAATTTTTAATAGAGTTTACATTACGTATGTATGTATTCATATTATATAATTACCTTCTCCATGTCTATGTGAAAGTTTTTCAACTTTGGATCGATCCAATAGAATATATTTCGTATGGTTGAATAATTTTGGAACATGAGAAACTGCAGCATGAGCAGATACAAGACGGAACAGCCAAAGAGGATGCGCCAAACGGCCGGATGTGGTCGTGTAAATGGTCCATTTGGAAATGCAATTACCGAAACGATCAGAAAGAAGAATACAATGCATAAAAGTCCCGCCCAAAGGTTGTCATCCAAATTCGCTTCGTTCCTGTAAACGTAATAATATTGCGTAGACAATTCAATCAATCTTCGTGTTTTGTTTATTGTAATTGAAGGTAATGTCGTTATTGTTATTGTCGTTTTTGTATAATTTCCCATTTGCCTAAAGTTTAATCTGTTTTGGACTTTGGTACAGCTCGTGTACGGGTTTAGTGACCTTTCAGCGAAATCGAAATCGTAACGATTATGCGTGTTGTGTACTTGATAAAATGAAACAAAAACGAGATTTTGTTTCGGGACCATGAGGAGGCGCCTCAATGCCTCCGTCGACACATTTGGCAACGCACAACACGCGCTCTCTCCCTCTCTCAATCCTAGAGATAACGAGATAGCTGCTGTTTCGGGTCGTGACACGAGATGTCACGACGCGTCGATAGTATGACGATTGCTGTTTTATCAAGGCAAATTCCAAGTAACAGCAATTACTACTGAATTTAAAATTGATTTAAATATTTAACTACGACAGGAATATCTTTGTAAGCTATGTATATCTTTCAAAATTTCAAATTATTATTATTACAATTTCGTGACACGCACTCAACTCTAAAATCTAGAGTAGAGTAATTTGTATAGTGATAAAATTTAATGGTAGGACTATTTTTTTCCCAACTTTTATTCATAACGTAACACGCTCTCATCTTTAAGAGATTTGGCCTGAATAATAATAAAAATAGATTTGGCATGATTTAAAATAAAGTTAAACTTTTTTTAATTGCAATTTCGACTTCTAGTCGTGTAGTGACACGCTCCCATCTCTAAGCTATAATCTAATTACTCCATGGAAATATTGAAAAATTGGTACAAACTTATGTAATACATTTTTTTTCTATTGATTGCCAAGTCTTAACAATAAATTTATTAATTTACTCCTGTCACGAGTTTTTCTCAAGCTTTCAATATTAATAACTATGTAGAAATATCAACAAAGTTATCTATTATTTATAATTTATTTGAAGTGATTTCATATCTCTCAACATAATTGCCTTATCGTGACACGCTACCTTAGTTATAATCTAATTTATTCTATGAATTGAATTTATTCTATATTGTATATCAGGAAGCTTTATAAAATTAATCATTTTTCTATTGATTTTGAAATCTTAACAATAAATTATAATAATTTTCTCACGAGTTTTTCTTAAGCTTTTGATGTTGATGGTAACTTTCTAGAAAAATCAGCAAAGTTTTATATTCTTTAAAAGTTATTGAATTGATTACAAATTTGTCGTGACACGCTACCATCTCTAGCTTCTAATCATGACACTTTGTTCTTAATTTCGAAAATGCTTAAAAAGTCAACCAAGGTTGAATGGCACATGTCGAGGAAAGCGCAACAATTGTTTCACTTTTTTTCGTATTGACGTTGCCTTTTGGCCAAGTTAATGTTAACCCATTATGGGCCCCAAATTAGAAAGATCGATATCAGAGCGCCGATTGGCGCCACAAATCTCAGACTTGTTCTCACGGGCTTACAGCTTATTTACCTGACAAATGCGGTATACATGACCGCTAGAACGGAGACGGCCAAAAGGGTGATGGTATGCGGCTTATAGAAGAAATCCAAGGAAATGTCATCCACCGGCCGTTCGTTAACAATAACAAAGGTCTGTGCAATTTCCTCTTTACGTTTGTTGCCATTCCCATTGCCATTGCCGTTGCCATTGGTGTTGTTGGCGTTTTTGTTGTTGCCATTGCGTTTTGTTGGTGTTGTCGGTGCACTGGATGCACCGGATTTGTACTTAGCAGATGCTCTGCTCTGGTCTCCACTGGAACTTGTTAGCTCCTTCTCCGTCTCCTTCTGCTTCTCTCCATCGCCGGCAGTTGGTGTACCGCGTGAATTGGAACGTTTCTTCATTGTTGCTACTGGCTGCTTGCTGCTGTTGTTGTGTTCTTTTAGTTGTATTATCAGTGTCGTTTGCGTCGTTGATGGCGTGATAGTGGTGATTGTGTTATTATTGGGTTAGCACGCGGGTAGAGCAACGGGTTGCGCAACATTCGTTCCACAATTAATGGGATGCTCCGGTTTCCAAGACGTGATTTGGTCGACGCACAGCTTACCGGCAGTACCGATTAATGTCTTAATCAATTGCTTAATTCAATTGATTAATGTTTTATTTGATAATTTTGAGGGTGTTTGTTGTTAGTTAATCAGCATGCTGCACGGCGCTTTCGAGAGAGAGTGAGAGCGCAATAGAAACCAGCAGGTTAGCAAATTTGACGTGCGTGCGTGCACTTTGCCGGCCAGCAACTACAAGTACAAACATAAAGTCTACAAAGACTGCCACCAGAAGTAAAGGTTGCCACCCTACACAATATCCCCATCTGGCAACTTGTTCTAATTTAATCAAAATGAAAATTTGGTGGCACCACTAAGCAAATAACCTATTTATTTGCTTAGTGGTTGCACCCAAGGAAATTCACCTAATTTGAAATTTTTCTTAATATTGAAGATGGAATTTTTTAAATTTTTACAGGATTATTGTTAGAATTTTGTCGATTTTTTCATATTTTTTGTAGAATTAAATTTGTAACTTCTTTCCCCTGTAGGTGACGAGCTCCAAACCTTCATAAAAATGTTTTCCCTAATTTAATCTAATTTCGAATTTTAAATCAAATTATTAATTTCTTGTAAAGTTATTACAATTTGAAATTCAAAATTTACCTACAATTTAAATCAGTGTTGGCAGTTTTTTGAGCTGAGATGAGAGGGCACAGCTGATTTTCAAATGTAGTGCAGCGCTGCCAACTTGATGCAAAAGTAGTGTCTCAATTAAAACCGGGCTGGCAAACCTGGCTCGCGGAATTAACAGCTGTTTCACATGTTGTACTGATTGAAATTACATTAAATATTGTTGTTTAAATTGTTATCAATAATGTTAGACAAGGTTAAAAATGTCATTGTAGTGCTTTCGGGCAAAGGGGGCGTGGGCAAATCAACAGTTAGCACACAATTGGCCTTGGCATTGCGTGAAACAGGTCACAAGGTAAATAAATACATTTAACAATATGTCACATTGTTAATTTACATGCTGTTGTTGTTGTTAGGTTGGCCTGCTGGACATAGATCTATGCGGTCCCAGTGTACCATATTTGCTGGGTCTCGAGGACAGCGATATTTACCAGTGCGACGATGGCTGGGTGCCCATTTATACGGATGAGAGCAAAACACTGGCTGTCATGTCCATTGGCTTCCTGCTCAAGAATCGGAGTGATCCAGTGATTTGGCGGGGACCCAAGAAAACTATGATGATCAGGCAGTTTCTAACGGACGTCAAATGGGAGGAGCTAGACTATCTAATCATCGACACCCCGCCCGGCACCTCAGATGAGCATATCACAGTCATGGAATGCATGCGAGAGATTCCCTGCAACGGAGCGATTATTGTAACTACGCCGCAAGGTGTCGCCTTGGATGATGTGCGCAAAGAGATAACATTTTGCAAGAAGACGGGCATCAAGCTGCTGGGCATTGTCGAGAATATGAGCGGGTGAGTCAGTCAGTGCAGCCAAGATAAGCTCAATAAATAATGAGATTTGCTGTTGGGTCTATTCAAATAACTGCTAAAAGTGGCTACCAAAAATATATGCATTTATTAATGCACTTTAAAGTTTAAACTTTATTTATATTGGTGATAAACTTTAAAGCTTAAACTAAATTTATTATAATGTTCATGCAATGCAATTAATTTAGCTGCATGCTGGATAGCTTCAAAATCACCTTAATCATTGCCTAAGACATCACTTTAAGCTAGTGTCATTATTTTAAATATGAGCAGATCAGCAGAGCAATGACATTAGCTAAGCGACCCAATTAGTTATCGCAAAAACAGACCTTTGAAATCACTTTAAACCTTTAAAGTCTGCAAGCTTTCTATAGAATCACTCTAAAATAGTCATTGCTTAAGAATTGAATGGTAATGCAATCTGTTGGATTCATAATGAAACTGCTCTTTTCTATGGTCACCTCCAAGATAGTGTCATTGTTTATTACCTGAAGAGCACAGCAATGACACTAGTTGAAGAAAGAAATGGATATCCACATAAAGAGAGCTTTAAAAGCACCTTAAATTGTATAAATGCTATTTAATATCTGCTACGCCATTTAAAGCTGGTAAAAATCTTAAAAATCTTATTCCATATGCACACAAAAAATTGTCTTAAATCGTCCTTGGATTCTATAAAATTTGGAAAGTCCTGGTCTTAACAAGAGCTGTGATACCAATCTATTTAGGATCGAACTAAAAACACTTAAGATCTGATTAAAAAAATATGCTAAAAAGTTAAAAAAAATACACGTTTCAACTTAGAAACAAGGTCCAGGAATTGATTTCAGAACTATTGTTTCTTGAGCTATTTATTGTTTGTAATGCTAGTAAAATTAGAAGCAAATCTATTAAATTAAATAATAAACTTAAACGTTTTAGCTCACTAACTGACTTATGAGATACTTTAAGCTCGTGTCATTGTCTAAATTAGTTGAAGAACTTAATCGATCCAGAAAACTTTGCTAGTCTTCTTTATGAGTAACTTTATGCATTTCTAGTAGATTCTATTGAGTCATTCTTTGTTTACCTTGTAGATTAAGTCAATGGAACTATCTAGGCATATAAATACTATAGATTTTAATCATGATTTTTCAATTCCCAGCTTCGTTTGTCCACATTGCACGGAATGCACCAACATATTCTCCTCGAATGGCGGCGTGGAGTTGGCACAGCTGGCACAGGTGCCACACTTGGGCACATTGCCCATCGATCCACGTGTGGGCGTATTGGCTGGTACCACGGCTTCGGTGTTAAACGAGCTACCCGATTCGAGTACGGCGCAAGTATTGCGCGGTATTGTGCAACATTTAGATGCGCTGACGACGGCGGTGCCAACGCCTGCTTAAGCGTAAGTAGTCCCCCCAGAAATAACCAGATATATATATACAAATATATATAATTCATGCATATATATCTATATATATATATATATTTGAAACGCAAGTTGTGTAGTAGATTTCGTTATCTTTTATTACAGTTAACCAAAAAATGGGGCCAGGCGGCAACGGTACTACTAAGAGCTTTGGTATTTCATTTCATTTTGTTGTATATGTAAATATGTAATTAAAGTAGAAATAAAAAACGCTTAAAAAGGAATGTGTAATCAGTGCGGTGTAATTTCCCTTTTCTTGTTTTCTTCTTACTTTTGTTTGAGACAAGCTTGTTGTGCGTGTGTGTGTGTGTGTGTGTGTGTGTGTGTATGTGTATGTGTGTAAGCGACTTAAAGCATATAGATATTTTTATAGTATGGTTAAGTCTTGACTTACATAATTGCCAAATTCAAGTAAAGTTTGTTGTTTACACAATGAACACAATTCATGATCAATGTTTTCGAATTAATTAATAGCAATAAAAAGTGTAGAATTATTAATGAGATCTACACACAGTAAACTTCATGTATTCACTTTATCGTGTAAACGGCAAAATTCTATCTTGAACTCAACTTAATACTATATTGTTTTACTAAATGGGTTAATTTTGTTTTGTTTTCGTTTTTTGTTTTGTTTTTTTATGTTTTAACTCAGTAGATGCCATATTATCACAATGCATAATCAAATAGATCGTTAAATAATACAAAATAATAATAAATAATTATAGATATATATTTTTGTTTTTTTTTGTTTTGTTTTTCTTCTTTGTTTCGTTTATGATATCAATTGCAAAATTACAGATTCTGCTGGAGCATTGTCTTTAGGCGAGAGTTATCAATGAAATTAAAAGTTTCGCTTAAATTTCGAAAAACTAGAAAATTAAAGTCTATTCCACAGACTCTTTCAGCTGTTTCTGTGGCAAGCTGTGATCATCCGGCTGATCGATGCAGAGCACGAGATCGGATGTATTTGTATTCTCGCTCAGATTGCAATCCGAATGTGGCACCGAGCTGTACATCTTTTTACCGCGTTGAAAGAAGAAGATGCCAACAAATACAGTGATCACAATTACGATGACTACGACTGCTGTCATCAGATTCGACGTTGTTGTCAGTTTGGTTGGATGCGTTGAACCATTTGGACTGGCTATACGAAAATTGCTATCCTCTATGGTGGATTCACTAAGCATGCTGGTCGATTCCGGAGTTAAAACTGACGGAGCTGAGGTGGACAATGCATCAGGACGTTCAGTGGTTAAAGCTGAGGAGGAGGAAGATGTGCTGGAAGTGGTGTAAGTGCTGCTGCTGCTACTGCTACTGATTTCCATATCCGGACTGTCCATGGCTGTCACTGTTGTTTCCTCTTCCTCACTGAGAGTTGTGCTCGTAGCTGGCGCTGAGGTAGAACTAAGCAGATCCTCGGTTGTCTCCGTTTCCAGACTATCTGTCTCTGTATTGACAATCTCTGGCATCTCAATCTCAATAGATTTCTCAGTTGCTTCCTCAGCTTGGGGCAGCTCTGTGGTCTCTGTGGTTTCTTCCAAGGATTCACTTGTGCTGCTGGAGATCGTTGAGGTGGCTTCCTCTGTGGCAATTTCAATACCTTTCTGTGTTGTGGCTGTGCTCTGAAACTCAGCAGCTTCAGTGGTTGCATTTGCAGCTGTGGTTGGCGTTCCAAGCGTGCTGGAGCTGGTTGTTTCCTCCAGGCAAACTGGACAGCAGACATCGGGCAATTTGACAGGATTCTTGCATTCAGTTTGCCTGCAAGAGGATGCCTGACAGAGACTTTGGCCCTGATCGCAGACGCATTTGACGCAACCGTGTCCCTGTAACCAGATATCGCCATTGAGCTTAATCTCTTTGTCATCCGTTAGACAATTACTGGGTGAACTCTCATCCGACTGATAGCAGATATCGATGCACGGTGGCTTACAGCTGTTGCACTTGGTGCACTTGTCCGGCCAATAGATTAAGGCACTTTCCCCATCCTCACATTGCGGCTCCTTGCCGCATCTGTACTGTGTGCAACAACTGCCCGGTTGTCCATTTCCCTGACTCAGCTCGATGAGCACCTCATCCGGTTTACATTGAGGTCGCGTTGGACACTTGTTGCAACGGCAACGTGGCATGCCACAACATTTCGACTGGAGATCACGTTTAGCCCTTATGTCATGATTAATATCCAATGGATTCAATAGGATTCCAACGAATTCATCGATGCTGCTATCAGCTGGACATTCCGTCACTTCCGGTTCCGGACACTTGAACCATTCGCATTCGTCTATATATGATTCAGAGTCTGCAATTAAAGAGGTCGCAAAAGCTTAATTAACACCTAAGTGACAGGTTTTCAAATGATTGATAAGCTTGAGTAGCTCACAAATTGACAAAATTGTGGACTGCATGTGGATAATAAGTGGTTTGTATGTGATCGCGTGTCTATTACTATTATATATATGTATAATAAAATTTTCACTGCTATAGCTTTTAAGCTCTGTGGATCGTAAGTGTTTCTGAATTCATAAAATGTGATTAAGCTTGATTAAAGTGTGAATATGAATATTGTTAGATATTATAGAAGGGTGATTAAATATATTTAAAATGTGTGGATGACAAGTGGATGCAAAAAATATATTAATTCGTTTATATCAATATAATGTATGGACAATAATATTTATGATATAGCTATCTAAAAATCTAAATATCTCTGTGGATCGTAAGTGCTTCTGAATTCATAAAATGTGATTAGGCTTGATTAAAGTGTGAATGTAAATATTGTTAGATATTATAGACGGGTGATTAAATGTATTTAAAATTGAGTAAAATGTGTGGATGATAAGTGGATTCAAAAAACTAATATTCGTTTATATCAATATAATGTATGGACATAAATATTTATGATATAGCTATCTAAAAATCTAAGTATCTCTGTGGATCGTAAGAGCTTCTGAATTCATAAAATGTGATTAAGCCTGATTAAAGTGCGAATATGATCATAGTTAGTTATAATAGACGGGTGATTAAATGTGTTTGAAATTGGAAACAATGTGTTAATGGTAATATATTTGAAATTGGGAAATACAAATAAATATGCGAGTATATCAATATTATTTATTGATATTGGTATTTATTATAGCTTTATAGGATATATGTAGCTGTGTGGCTCGTATGTAAGCGGCAAGTGGTTTTTATTTAAAAAAAAAAAATTAGTTAAGCCTGAAAAAAGTGTGAATGTGGTTATAGTTGAATATAATAGAGCTAGACAGGTGATGAAATATATTTTAAATGGGAATAATGCATGGATGGTAAGTGGATGCTAAATGCCTTAGACTGATAATATGAGTTTTTAAATTAGGTTAAGCTAGATTTAAGTCTGAATTAGTTAAAGATTGTTAAAAAAGGTAAAATCGTAAATAAAGAAATTAATTTGTGGATGTCATTATGTGGTTGTTCAATGGCTTTGTTTGTTTATAGTCTTACAGCAGAAATTGTATCCACATTGAAAACTTATCAGATGTAGCTTTATGTGTTAGATAGTATAATGAGTATATAAACGATAGAAATGATATGGATCGTATGTCAAACATATGAGGAAATTAAGTGATTCTTAACATCAGAAGATATTGGTTTATGAACACTTCAATGACAATTTCCCTTACAATACAAGAGTAGTAGTATGTCTATAAGCTGATTGTCTTAAATATCAGACCGTATTAATCAATCGCTGTTTAGGTAAATTTATAAAAATTGCAATTTGATTAGCCGCATATTGGGAACCAGTTGACCGATGCTAAATAGATCGTGAATGGTTGGACAAGTGCCCAGGGACAGCCCCCGAAAAAAAAAGAAATTGGGATACAAAGTACAAAGAGGCATACTCTCGTTTATTTATTGTTATTGATTTTTGACATTTTATCATTGAATTACCGAATGCTGTCGCAAGAGGGGAAATGATCGGGAAATATGTGGAATGGCATTCAAGAACAATAACAAAACACAAAAGTAACAATAACAAAATTATTTTTGTGTTTGATTTTTGCCAAGAATTTCTTTGCACCGATCAATCGAATGGAATCGATCGATCGATCCATAGATCTCTGTTTTTCATTGAGTCAATAATTTTCAATGTGGCATATCATGCTCTATTCAACAGATCGCTTCAGTTTTATTATTATTATTATTTATATTATTATTATTTGGTCTTTACAAAGTGCGTCGCATTTTATTACAAACTTTCCGAAATATTTTCACGACTTTTGATTTGTTTTCATTTTTGTTGTTGATGCTGCTGTGGTTTTCTGTTGTGGTTTTCTGTTTATGATAAATTGACGTCATATAACCGCATATAGGTGAAGCGTAGCGCATTCAATTGAACATAATTTAAAATAGATATAAGTTACGCTATCAGGCAAATATGATCTCTACACATATGTATATATATGGGGCGACAATATATAAAATTGGCCTTTATACCCTATGCTGAGAGTGTTTTAATTTTTTGACTTTGGAAAGTGCCAATATAAAGGTTACGGGTTGGTTTTTATGCACAGTAGTCTGCCAATGGAATGATTATTTTAGCTGGATCAGTAGACTATATCGAAAATTATAAATAATATGTTACTCTATTTATACGAAAATATTTCAAGAAATTCCAGACCTTTTTTTATGTTATTTGCATACTGAAGAATTCTTAAAATCATCCGATTGCTTTATTGAGTTGTTGTAAAAAGATGTAGAAAAGGGTAACAATTTTTAAATTTGTTTTATTATCTTAAAAATTTTGCACGATTCAAAGATTTTTTTTTTGATTCTGTAAAATTCCGAAAAGAATTCACAATGCCGTAGAAACAATAGTTCATAAAATGAGTTATGTTACGAAAAGCCAAATGAATATATTTAATAATTATATTAACAAATTAGCTCTAAATCGGTTAGTTATGATTTAAAGCTGGTATTGTAACCATTTGTAAGAGTATCAATTTGTGCTGTTTTATTGTGAATCGCATAGAAGGGCGTCACGATAGTTTGCGTGATCTGTAACAAAAAGTGGAATTCTAGGGCAGTCAGTAGTTATTATGATACGACTACACGTACTTATGATCAAAAGATGCGAAGGGGGGAATCAATCAAGCTATAGATCTGCAGAATTTACAAAATTCATTCTGAAACGAATCGATGCGCTGGAAAAGCGCTGTAAACGAATTAAATGTTGGCTCAGCGTAAAATGAAAGAACAAACCGAACCAAAAAAAAAAAAGAAAAGAAAAAAAATTATATAAATATAAAATCACTTTGGATGTGCTTTCTTTTCGCTTTTCTGCTATTCGCTTTTCAGTTCAGTTCAGTCTTTATTATTATGGTTATTATTATTTGTTTCATATTGTTGGGTTTATTGACCCGATTGGTCAGCAGAAAAAAGGCAAGATACGCAGTTAAAATTGGCAAAATACAAAAAAAAAAATAAAAAAAGAAGAACTGGTAAATAGACACGTTCAAAGGTCTTTCAACACGATGCAAATTAACTAGGCACATATCCGTCTTCACAATTGGGTCGACTACTCTCATTAGCGGTTTGGTAGGTGGTATCTGAGATATACGGGCTATATGGCGAATACCAGAAGTGCTAATTACGTCACTTTCTGACAATTCACATATTTCATATTTCATGGTGTTTTTTTTCTCGGTTTTTTTTTGTTTTTTGATTGATCTACAGTCGAAGGTTGCATGCAAAAGTGCAATCTGTTTTCCAGTTTCCAGATGAAACAAGCGAGTCTACGTAAACTTCTAGCGTCATCGGCATTTTACAAAAATAAATAAATAAATTTTTATTTTAGTACAATTAGCTGGCAAGTTTGTTGACACGCCGTCCGTCGCCTCTGTCAGCCTCGTTGCTGCTGCCTGACATGCAAAATTACTTAAAGACTGAGCAACAAAATAAACTAAAAAAAATAAAATAAAATAAGAATGCTTTAAACATGAAGAGGAGGTCGCCGTCTCGTATCTTAACTACAACTTTGCGTTAAGGTCGAGAGGAGAAACAACCAGTAAACGTTCCCAGAGCCATTACAACAACTCACACAGCCTGAAATAATTGAAGTTTCAGTCTCTTAACTTAACTTAGATCTAACTGCGCGTTTACACACTCCGAACATAAACCAAAACCGCAACCACAAACGCAACCCAACTCAAATAATGCTCAAAATTTGTCCAAATATTGTGTTTTTCCCTCCAACCTCCTCCCTCTTCCGAAAGACACGTCAATCACGTTCTGTAAATTTGTTCATAATTATTGTCGTATATCATTTGTCAGACTTTTGGGTATGCTGCTTTAAAACAGACAAATTTGACAATGTTTGAAAATCATCTATAATTTATGAATGCGCAAAACAGTTGATTGTATTTCAAATTAGAGAAAAGCTTCTCCACACTTCACACAGCTTTTGCGCATTAATAAATCTATTGAGAGTAGAAACTTTGAGGTATATCAACAAGTACTAGTGCACTATCTATCAAACTTTCGGTATTTGCGGAGCTTTTACTACCATGTCAACTTACGCTCTCAGGTAAACCATTCAGTTCTATGTCATTTACTCTGTGGCCAGCTGTTTAATCTTTTGTGATATTATATTAATTTCATATTAATAAATCTATATTTTTAAAATGATAGTTTTTGTAACTAATTTGTATGTTTTCGAAATCATACTTGTAATATGAAGCCGAAATTAACAAAAATAAAAAACAGGTAACCGTTACTAATTGGGTATTTTGGTTTGAATAATTTCGGTTATTAAGTTTCGGTGTTGTAAAAATGTTTTCTTTGGGCTACGGTTAACAATTTGAATCAGTTAATACCGGTTAAAGTTTACGGTTTCGATTTCAGTTTTAATCCTTGCTCCTACTCTACGACTATCAACCTATCTTCTTCAAATATGTACATTTTTTAAATTTCTACTACCTTGAGTGCTCTTAAATGAAATTTGGAAATCACAGGCCTATTCCGGTTTTCACTTACGGCAAGATTGGTCGGAATTGAAAATCTTTAGCCATTCCTTTACAAATCTGAAAATATTTTGCGAATTAAGCTCACATTCAGTTGGTGAATAGAAGTACAATAAAGTGATAAAATATAATTTTAAAATGTTTAGTCCAAATGCAACGGGAAAAATTACATTTTTTTAAATCTGATAAAATCGGAAGTGAAATCCGGAACAGGCATGCATATTTCCCTTTTTAAATTTATCAAGTTGAGCTAAGTATATAATTCTGTTAAAGTCTTTATTCGAAGTATACTGATGCTATTCTATTCTCTTGTAAGCCTTAACTTTCTAGCGAAATCTTTTACAAACATATCGGAAAAATGTTTGACTTTTCTAATCTGCTTTGTGGAGTATCCCTTTCACAATTCAATAATTTAACTCTCCAGCTATTCATTAATTATAATGCACAAACTGTTGCAGAATATCTACATTTACTTTAGACACTCATATCTGCAACTTCAGTATGTTCGTACATAGTACCCTATTAAGCTAAAATTACAGGGTATATGGAGTGCACTTGGCACACGCGATTCCCCTGAACTTAAGACTCTTCGATCACTCCCGCTTACGATTGTGATTTGTTTGTCTAAAGTGTTTCCACTTTCGCCACACTTACCCACTAATGATATGGCAAACAAACTGATTATAAAATCCCCCTTCAACATTCGAGTATGTGTGTGTGTGTGTGTGTGTGTGTGCTTGTGTATTTGTATATGATTGATCAATCACCTTTATGGAATGTAAGGGTTGCTTGAAGTGAATATTTGTAGTTTTTAGACTGATATCTACCATATTCTTTATATTGTCCTTGACTTCGGTGTAGCTTTTATCTAATTCTATCCATAGCACTCGATGTGTGAAGCACACACACCTAACTAGACGTGTGTGTGTGTGTGTGTGCGAGTGTGTGTACTTAAGGTTTATATGCGCAATTCGCTGGAAATTGCGTAAACAAAACATTTTTCATCATCATATCAAGAAAGCTTATCTTAATTATAGATCAATTATAATACATATATATGGTCGTACATCTGTACATAAATCGTATAAAGCTGCGACTAGTAGCCGAGACCCCCAAAAAGTGTTATTAATTATGCGTCAAAACAAACGCTACCTTATATAGAGTTCGCGAAAGAGAGAGATATAGGAGGGAGAAATACGAAAGAGAAAGGGAGAGAGATAGAGAGCGGCGACTAATCGGGGGAATATCTATCGCATTCAGTATGCCGGCAACGTTTGTTCTGAACTTTGGACTACTCGTGGTAATTATTGTTGTGATATTATTATTATTTTTATTTGTGCTCAAATTGCAACAATTACAAATTAAATTATGAGCCAAAAGCGTCTGATTAATGCACATAAATGTGTTATGTGATATCTCTGAACAGATGTCGTTAATATCTGTTAATAATACATTTATATTTATATTGTTATTTTGAATGGGCTTAAGCTGGAAGATATAAACATACTTATATCAATAATGGGTATATACTATACATATATATGTAAGCATGCAGGCGATTCATTAATATGCATGACTGTGCCGTGATTCTGAACTCGATTTTGCTTAAGTTCTCGATACAATCTATATAATTGTGTATTTTTGATCGATGTGTGGGCGTTGACCTCTAAATGACTTTATGAGATGCATTAAAAACATTATAATAAAGGACTTGTTAAAAGCGTATTCTTCTCTTGACTGATATTGTTAGTGAAGAGTTTCCTAAATAATTTTTTATTAAAAACACTCCTTCTTCAGTTATGACCATCTTGTTCTTCTGTAACTCTGAAACTATAAGTTTTGGTACATAGCTCCAGCTCACATCAAGATTATTAATAGACATGACATAGCATTATATTTTCGTCAATTATAAAGAGTATATCGAGTATTTTAATGGCCTCAAAAACTTTCAACTAACAACAGTATATAAGTATAATTTTTTAGATTTCTGATCGTTAAAACCTTAAAAAGAAAGCTCGAATAATACAAAAATGTATCAGATTAATAATATAAATTATAAATCTTTTTATAATGCGAGATATTTTATAGTCCATCACATATCACTGCGAACGGCAGTTCGCTCTAGTGACGAAAGCAGCACGAAGGGTGCGAAAGGCGACTTGCAATATATACAGCTAAATTTTCTACGACTGTCCGATCAGATCGAGTTATATACCGATCGAAAGGTTGAGTCCTAACTTACAAAATGGCATACTAAAACTTTTTGTAACTCACCTGGTTCATGAGATACGGGGGTGTAAGTGGGAGGGGAAAAATTTAAACGATCGCAGCTAATGGGGCCGTTGGGGCCTTTTTGAAAAATTTTTTATTTTTAAAAAATTTTAATCAAAAATACGCGTCGATTAATACCCCGATCACCCAAATCCGATAACTGGTTCGAAAGATAATAAAATTTAAAATTTTTAGTGGACTTCTCAAAATGAGATGAAAAGTCAGTTTGTTTGTCGGTTCGTTTGCGCGTATCAAAGCGCTAAAATAGCTTAGATGTAATGATGAGGATTTGTTTCTTTTCAAAAATATAGAAATGTTTCTTCTACGACTTTTTGAATTTCCCGCTAGTTTAGCGGGAAACCGCTATTTCCCGCTAAAATTGAAACCCCAATATTGTGTGACGAGCTAAATTCAGTTTATTATAAAAACTTTAAATAAAAATTATTAAAAAAAAAAAAAAACACGAAAATTGGTATTCGGCACTGTGCAAAAAGTAATTTTTATGTACAAAGAAGCTCTCCCTTTTTAAGCACAGTGCACAATGCCAGTTTTCGTGTTTTTTTTTTTTTTAATAATTTTTATTTAAAGTTTTTATAATAAACTGAATTTAGCTCGTCACACAATTGGATATCAGAAATTATGGATCTAAAAATTGCTTTCGTCACTAGACTTTTACCTCGTGTAGAGGTTTTTTTTGTACATATTTACTTCTTCTCTTCGGATAATTTATGTTTTGTCTTGGCTTGTTTTATTTTTGTTTAGTTTTCAGTTCCTGTCTCAACGCATATTAACTGTGTTAATAGTTTGTCATTTCAACAATTAATTAAATCACACAGCAAACGATTAAAAAGAATTTGCTCCACTTAATGACAGACATTAATTATATACGAATGGACATATGTACGTAAATACGTAAGTGTATGCCATATATATGTATATGTGTATAAGGCATGAATATTGCCAGATATCTGACATATGTGAGCTCAGCTTTATAAACGATTCATTTCATTTTTGCTCAAAACTGTAAAAGATATCTATCGCACATGTAATCGATGCTTTTGAAATGAGCTCAACTTGAGCGATACACATTCAGGATACCCTGTAAACTAATCATTTATTTGAATTGGGGATTTTGAAGGAGGAAACCAAAGTTAATATGGGTAAATGTGTTAACTTAGGCTGTTTTTGCAAAATTTAGGCTAATTTGTAGGGTATTTTAAAAGTCATTACTATTATTTTCGAATTTGTTGTACAGACGTATGGGATAACTCAAAGTTTTTTACAAAAGTATTTCGGATATTTTATAGGGTATTTACTAGTTTTCACATTTTTCATAGTTGTAAGTACTAATTTTCAATATTTAAAAAAAAATACTATGAAAATCGGAACAACACAAACAATATTTTAGGTATTTATATTGCTTAAATTTTTTTTTTACTATATAAAAATTATAAATTTATCTGTGACTTATTATAGCGTAAATTGCGATTGCTACAATAGATATCTTAACTTTTTACAGATTCTCTCTTCAATAGCTCAATGTTGTGAAATACCCAAATTTAGTCTCCACAAGTTCACATCTCAAAAATTATTTACAGCAGTGCAAAAATAGAGTTTTCAATAAATTTGCAGCTCGTATTGAGTTGTTTTTGCCTGTCCACCTCCGCGCAGATGTTTTTGCACTTAATCTGTATTGTTTTTCCGGCCCACATGCCGGACATTAAGTGCCCTGGCAACACAAAATGCTTTGGGCCGTTCCAATTGACCGAGGCAGACGACGGGTAATACACTTAATCGAAAATGTGTCTGGAAATGACGCATCTCATGAATAATTATGTGCTACCTAACTCTTTCCCTTCCCTTCTCCCTCACTCTCTTTGTCACTATTCTTAGCTGGAATTCTAAACTAAACACTAGGCTAAAATAATGAAAAGACGAATGACTAATGCATTTGGCATGCGACTCTGAAACTCAATTCACAAGTGATAAGAGAATTTGTTTTGATATACAAACTTATACATAAGAAGGTCAATAACGAATTAGATAACTGCATTTGCTATTGCCATAGATTAAAGGCTAATACCAAGGTGAATAAACCGTATTAATTAAGAAATGACGTAGTGGCCCGATATCAACTTGGACAGTCCACTGTTATCAACGAAATCAACAACAACAACACACACACACATTTTATGATGCTTATAAAGAGTCTGAGTTCCCAATTTTATAACTTGTTCCCAGGTCTTTCTTTCTCTTTCATTACGTATCGACCAAGTTGCATAATGAATGTACTTAATCAAATTATTTCTAGAGTTCACGTTTAATTCTTATTCATCAACTGTGTTGTCATTAAGATAAAGGGGTTCAACACAATTGTTGATCTTAATAGTTTTAAATTAAATATTAATATGTTTACAATTTGACATTATTTATTTTTTGATAAACTGCCTATGCAAATAGAATTATTTACTTGAGACATACTTCCGACATATTACATTTACTGCTATAAGAAAATAGTGCTAGAGTTGGAAAATTTTCTATGCAGCTTCTGTGATTTATTACTATGGTTAAATTTAAACTTAATTTTGTAAAATTCTTGTATAACATTACTTTCTTTACTAAAGAATTGAAAAATTCCTGTATATTATACGTAATCGACTTTGCTTTAATTTTGCAGATAATCCTCAATGCTTGGAGTACTTCAAGTAATTGATAAAATACAATCTAAGAAGTGCTTATACAAGTGCAATGAATGTATGCATGTGTGTGTGTGTGTGTGTACTTGAAGTGTGTGAATGGAATTTGCGGAATGTTTAAAAGGCATGCGGATCTGCACATTATGAGCTATCTATCCATCGACATCTATCTATCTATCTTTCTGGCCAATATGAGTTCTCAAGGCACTTGAATCATACACATACGTACTCTGTGTAGAATTCCTCATAGAAGCGTAGGGAGATGAGGCACTTCATGAAGGTCAAATCAAGAGCAAAGTCCAAGTTGAGATTGTCATTTGTAAAGTATCTTATCAACAGTGAAATGCAGTTCGTAGATAGAGTTGGTGACTTTGTCGTCATTTGACTTTTATTTTTATTTATGCCAAACTAAAAAGCCAAAACCAAAACGAATGAATTTTTTATTTTGACGCTGTGGAATGTTGTTTAGATTTGTTGTTTTTTTTTCTTTTTTTTTTATCTTGAAATTATCTCAAGCGCGTCTAACTAAGTCGCGGGTGGTTGTTGTTGTTGTTGTTTTATTAACATTTGCGCCCTGTATTGTGTTTGCAAAATAGAAAGAATGAAAATGTTTAGCTAACACATTCCTATGCGTTTTATCAGTAACAGATTCACACAGATGGCAGATACAACTAACAGATACAGATACGCTGAGATACAAATACAGATTCAGATACAACAATTGCACTTGCGACTGATTTAAAAAAAAAAAATATAACAAATTCAAAAATGAGTTAGGTAAACTAGATAAATATTGACCTTTGTATTTATCTATAAATAACTATGACTGTTTTTAAAAATTATTTTGCGTATTATACCTTCGATCCACCTATTGTATCTATACTTTTTGATCTCAATTTTTTCTTTCTTTTCGAGACCTTTCGCTTTTGGCTATGCTCTTTGTGTTTCTGTCAGATTTGTCTAAATTTAACTCGTTCAGCTGTCACTTTTACCTGGTTTTTTTTAGCCTTAACTTATTCGTGGCTAATTGTGGCATATTTTGACCTTGTTGTTGCCCACGAAAAACCACTCACTCACTAACACACGCACACACACACACACAAATATACACACTCTCTCTAATGTCAGTTGAAGTCGCGTTCGAGTTGACTATGCAAATTGTCAACACTAAATGGAAGTTTATTTAGGCCTAAAGCTAGGGGGCTAACAGGAACTATCAGGTAACTCCATGACTCCCCCTAGACGAAAGTTTTTATTTTGGGGGTTGGTTATGCAAATTCAGTATTATTTTGGCCTTGATACTGGTAGTTTAATCCAACTGTTCACTTTCTTTCTATGACTGCCTCTTTCTCTTACTCTTTTATTTTCTCTCCATATTTCCCTCTCTGTCCGTTATTGATTGTTATAGCTTCAATTTGGTGTTGTATACAAGTTTATTACTGGACTCGAACTACATTTCTTGGTGCCGAATCCATTTACGAAAGTAATTTGTTACTTTTGTATAGTTAATTATTTGTTGGGGATACATTATATACATTAATTAGGAATAACTATAAATATGTATTTTTTATGTAAAAGAATTCAGTTTATTTTTATTTTTTCAATGAAGATATAGTTATCTCTTGGGTTAGGTTAGTTTAGGATAAAACTGGTAGTAGAAATTTAGCACGCTCTGATAATAGAATCATAGTTTAATTAAATCATTCACACGCGATGCTGAATTCTACGAAACTAAGCCCTTATCTCACATTGTTTTGGTTTATGACTTGGGGATATCTAAGGAATTTTGTCCGTATTTTAATACTTATATTATCTCAAAAAATCGTTCGACATTCTTGTATTCTGTGGAAACTTTTAGATTTTACGATGATACTATTGCGAGGTCGTATAAAAATATTATTTTTTATCAACCTAATCCAAATGATGCTTATTTTGTACTTTATTTAAATTTGTAAAATTATTCAAGGCATTGGTTTTTATTAATATTTCGATTGTTAATCAAAATGTTCTTTATTTTACACTCGATTCAAGTTCAAACAAACTTTTCTCGTTAAAAATGACCTTACTTAATACAAATGTTGTTTGTTATTTCCGTATTCTTTGCTCGTATTTTTAGTATCTATTTATTATTGTTTAGCTAATCGATTAGTTGGTGGAATATTAAAATTTCCATTATTTTATCTGGCGATAAACAATTATTCGAACGCCTCGCAATTGCTCAATTAATTTGGCAGTCGTTGTTTCTGCTTTCATCGGTGGGCGGCAAACTCTTTCAATGCCTTTGTTGGGATCGGCACTCTATAAGTTGTATAAGTAATTGGGTTACCTCAAAGCGCACCTCCCATGACAAGCGAACACGTAATAGGTAAAGCCCCTTCACTCCCTTTTTTTTTTGTCTATCTCGTTCACTGGGCGCAAGGGCAATCTCTCGCCCAAAGTACAAATAAACAAATTGAATCAACAAAAATAAACCCATACACGCTATTGAAATTATCAATGAAATTGTTTCAAAAACCCACAAAAACAAAAGCCGCAAAATCAAAACAACAAAATATACACAAATTAAAACACAAATTAAAACACAAAAAAAAATAAAATAAAACAACAACAAAACATGTGTTTGTAGAAAAGAAATAATAAAAGAGAAGAAAAAAAAACAACGACAAATATAAACAAAAACAATCGCAATGGGGATACGATCTCTATAAATGTATATATGTATCTATAGATACATAGTATGCCACCTTATAAATAACGTCGAATAGTTCTTGACGTCACTATAATAATGTCGAGCATGTGACGTCGTTTTGCTATTTTTAAATTTTTTTTGGGAATCTCGAGAATCTCAATATCTTTCGCGTAATAAGGTCGCATATACAAATATTTTTTGGCAGATTGCTATGGGCGCTATTAAAACCATAAAAAATCGCTTGAAATAGCAGCGAAATAAAGAAAAACGGATCAACAAAAGATCATTAAGCGTCGATGAGTCACTTGATGAGTTTATAAATGAGTTCATTTGTTGGATTGAACTGCTTATTTTATGGCCAAAACATACCGAAACAAACAAAAAATAAAGCAAAATTTCTCTCTTATCTATTTTTATAAAATCCGCATGAGTTAATGCGTCGTATGTTCCACATATTTTTGAAATACATAATGATTCTCGGAACTCACCTGACAATGCTGCTGATGATGATCCGCCTTCGCATCCAGCTCCAATCAGTAAAAAGCCCACACACAAAATCTGTAGACTCCAAATCTGTGCCATGCTGTGATAACTTTTTTAAACGACAAAAATTATCGATTTATCGCTCTTGTATATATATATATGTATACTATATCAAAAGTTGTTTTAATCGTATCAATCAACAGTATCTGACGTAGCTTGTCTATTTGTTTTTTATATTTTTAATCAAATATTATGTAAATTTGATTTGATAAAAAAAAACGCGTTTTGTTGATGTAGGTTGAGATCCTGAAAGCGTAAAACTGTAAAAAAAAGAGCGAAAAATAGCCAATATTAGCAACTGTCAGTTGAATTTCAATTTTTGTTGCCAGGGGCGTGTTGTGGGTAGATGGGTAGGGGGGCGGCGAGGGGCGGGGCCAGACAGTCCGCGTTATGTGTTGTTAGTTGAGGCTATTTCTTGCTTTAGTCAATTGCAATCCACATTAATTTTTTTTATTGCGCCGTAAGCTTGTCTGCAAGGTTTTTACCCTATACTTTAAACTAAATGGGTTGGTTTAATTTGCTAGTGAAGATGTCCAACAAGTAACAAAGTAATCTTAAGTCGAAATAATGTTTAAGCTTCTTTTATTCCATTTATATATTTGCAAAGTTAAAAGTTATTTTAAAAATAAAATATTTATTTGTATTTATCTGAATTTTGAAAACAATTAAAATCTGTTTTAAAAATTGCTCAATAGATCAAAAAATACTAAAATATCCATAACCATAATATATTTTAGTATTTTTCAGAATTATAATATTCAATTTTTAAGGAATATTTGAATATTTTAACAATATATTTCAGTGTTTGGACTCATATATATTAATTTTTTATTTTTTACTTTAACTGTTACAACATCTACAGGGTATGTAATCTGCCGACTAATTAGTTTGTTTCTGTGATTTGTTGGGTGTTTGGTTTCGGTTTCGGTGTTTTGGTATCCGTGTATTGGTATTTGTGTTGGGGCTGGCGTTTGGAACTGTCGTACTGATATCAAGTTGGACTTATCAAGCCAATCAGTTTGGCATATGTTATAGTGGCATGATAAGCTATCTTTTGTCGAATCGACAAATAATACAAAATTATGAAGACACATACAAAGACACTCGCAGCAACTGTGCTGCGCGAGTATATTTATTAAAAAACAAAAAAAAATAACATGAAACAAGAATTACAATTACAAAAAAAAAAGAGGGAAATAAATCCAAAATAAGCAATTTTTCAGGGCATATCGAAGATTTTAATATAGTTGATAAAGGGAGTTTCCCCTTAAAGCAAATATTGTATAGATAAAGGCGAAAAGATTACTGCTTGAGTTTATGTAATTAAAGATTGCAATAAATGATATTAATTATTTATGTCGCTGTAAATTTTCACACAATAACGAAATCCAAAAGATACGGAAACAAGCCTAAATAAAAGCAAATAAAACTCAAAAAAATAAAAAAACAAAATGAGCAAAAAGCACAAGTCATTTGTTATAACACTTTCAAATTGTTATAAATATAAATAGTAGTAAGAAATTGATAATGATTTGTCAAAAATAGAACTATTGTTTGTTGTTTTTATAGATTTCTTAAACAAATTCAGCGATTGAAGAGGTTTTTTTGAGACAAAATATAATAAATTCAGTTTTATAGGTATTAATATGAATTTTCAGCGAGATTTGAACAAATAGGACTGGTTATTCAAAGTTTCCTTTAATTATAGTAATGAGTTACTTTCAAATTTTACATTAATTTCAATCAATTTTATGTAAAAATATATGTGATATAGTTTTCTTATTCACTTATATCTACTGGACACTGCTACTGTTATACTTATGTTACTTATAATTCAAATTCAACTGTTGCAAAAGAAACTGTTGTTACACATTTGTACATAATGTGTTTGTATTTAATGTGTTATATTATATTAGCTAATAACATTTCCAGAATTTTTCTAGATTTTGAATTTAAAAAAGTGATAAATCTAGAAATAAAATTGCTAAAAATGGCAGCACTGTTTTTTATACAAATCTAAGTGTTATACTTTACAATGTAAAGTTTACATATTCCTCAAAACGGTTATAAATTCCAAATTGTTTATGTGCGTATTTTAGTCAACCTGTTGCGAACAACTCTAATTGTTATACAAACGTGAGTAATAAAAGGTCAATATAATGCAAAAAGTATTTCGTCTAAATGCAATTGTCTTAAAATTTAAATTTTGCAATGACTGCGCATCTGAAAAAGACAGAAGCAGCAGCAAAAACAACAACAACAACAACAATAAGCTTTTATGCAATCAGAGCCAGCTGAAAAGTCTGTTGCTGTCACTGTCGCGTCGCGTCGTAAAATTTTAGTTTTAAGCCAAACAACAGCAAGAGGAGTAGAAGAAGAAGGGTAGTGTCAGAGGGAGAGAGAAAGATAGAGAGAGAGAAAGAGGGGGGCAAGTGATGCCTAAAACTAAATGACGTCTTGGGATCTGTTTGTTAGTCATAAGGCAACAAACAAACTGGTCAAGCCAGCCGCTAACAGCAATTAAACTTTTACAATAAAGAAACTAAAGAAAACAAAAAAACAAGCAACACACACACACACACTGAGATTTGTAAGACAAATGGACAGGCAGACAAAAAAAATAAAACAGAAAAAAATAAAGAAAAAGATTTGTCCGACTGTCTGTCTGACTGACTGATCGTCAGTATAACGTCACTACATAATGAAATTGGGGCAATGAGACCTACGCGCTGTGCTGATCAGTTAAGTGTACTTACCTCTTTCTTAAACAACAAAAAAAAAACGCACACACTCAAATTGTATCTACCGTTGAATTTTGGATATTATTTATTAAATGTTGCACGCAAAACATTTAAATTACATTGTCATCGTTGGCAATTAATTTATGTTTGCTCATTTTAATGGCAAGAATTCCACACGTGTGTTCATTTATAAATTTTGCTCGGTTTTGGTTTTCGTTTTCCGCTTGGTTTTTTGTTTACAACTGAAATATAAGTAGAGTATTTCTTGCTTGTTTTTATTTTTCACGTTCCGCACACACGTCTTATTCCGTTGCTGCCTGAAGTAGTAATGAAAAACGCGATGAGCACAAATTGCAAAAACCGCAAGCACAGCAAACAAAATAAGAGCGCGATAGCGGCTCTCGCTCTCTCTCTATCTGCTGGTAAGCGCAAACGTGAAAAGATACTTAAAGAGTACGATCGCGCTCTTGCTTATGCTTGTTGTTGTAGCTGTTGTTTTGTATACAAATCACTGTTGCCAAGTTAGCTATTTTAAGGCTAGTTCCGGACTTTTTTAAGATTCGTCTGCTAGAAACATTTGAAAATGGCGCGAAGTGCCCACAAAAAAGAAATTTATTTAAAAGCTTTCCGGCCTGAAACAGCTACTTTTCCACTAATAAGTTGGCAGCACTGGTGTGGAATTATTGTTTTCGTTCAAAAGGTTGCCACCCAGCCAAATTTTTCGATCTGAGAATTTGTACCATTTGAATGATAACTGGATAAATAAATATATTTTAATTTTGATGCAAGAATTTTGAAATTGCTTGCAGAATTCTATGAAAGTTTTGGAAATATTTTTAAAATTGTTATAGAATTTATTTTCTAACTTCAAGCATTCATAAATAAATTAGTTTATGTAATTTCGAATTTTAGCTTTTTTTAATATTTGCATAAGCTTAAATTTAAATTTAGCTGGCTGGCGCGCTTTTTTTGTAGTTAGCAGCCCTGGGGAAGTGTTGAGAAATAAAAGATGGAGCACTGATATGCTGACAGTGCTGCCAGACTGCGTAGGAAAGGTGATTGTCTAAGCTAGCCCAGCGGCAGAATATTGGTATTGGTGGTAGTCTTGACTAAGTTGCGTTTAAATTCAAATTTGCAGGAACTTTTTGAAGGGGAAAATTTAAAATGATAAAGTATTATAACTTAAAATTTTGAAATGAAATGAAAAATAGGTTTTTCACATTATTAAAATGTGATTTAGATTTCGATTAATTTTATTGAACTAGCACAATGATTTACACTATAAACGTCATTAGTTATCGCCCTTATTGAGATTTGCTTTGCCATAGACGCCGTCAGCCATTTGCAATTGTTGAACCGGTAACGGTAATTATCACGCGCCCTCTGCTCATTATGACGGGTTTCTGTGTGTGTGTGTGCGGCACAGAAGCACATGCAATTCCCCCGCGGGGCAACTGCAAATTGCACGCGTGGCACAAACTTTGTGACTACCGCTAGCCTACAATAGTTGAGTGTACACACATGTGTACATACAATACATACATACATATGTACATATCCCTCTAGTTGCCTCAAAGCAAAGATGCCGCCACGCTTTTTTTTTCGGCTGGTCAAAACCGAATTTGGTCAACATGTTTTGGCGGCGCGTCGCTTGTCCCCTTTTTGGGGTTAAGTTGAAAACTTGGCGGTGCAAGAGCGTGAAATTTTAATTGTGCCTTTCGGGGCGTCGTCTAGCTGCATACACACATGCATACGCACATACATACGCACATACATGCGCATCCTTCGAACCGAAATAAAGATCTTTGGGAGCTAACACAGCTCATCCAATGCTTAGTGGCTGCTTCAGTGCTGCCAAAGTTGTTTCATGCCAAAAAGGTGCAAAAGGCCAAATAGTATTCGGTTGTTTATGTTGTTACAACGCCACGTTGTTGTTGTTGCCGTGGTTCTTCTTCTTGTAGCTGTATGGCACTGTTGTGTCTTTTAGTACACAAAAATGCTTATTGGAATTTAGGTACAGTGGAACCAGTTTATTGCGCATTTATTGCCAGGGACCGTTACTTTTATAAGCTTTCAAATAAAAATCGCAATCTAACAATTATTGTATTTTCAAACAGATTTACACTTACTTTTAATTTCAAAAAAAGTTTCAAGTTTTATTGAAAAGTTACAAAAGAGCACTTATTTTAAGTTTGGATTGTTAAAGTTACAAAACATTATTTTTTTAAATAATAAAAGCGTTAAAAACACAAGTTTTTTTTTTTTAGTTAGCTTAGTTTTTAAATAGCTAAAACTTGCATTCATTACTCCATTATTATTTCATCAAGATTTTACCTAACATAAAAGCTTTTTAAAATTACGATACAGTAAAAATTCTATGTAAATTACAAAACAACTTTTTTTGAAATATATGAACAATATTTCTATGATAAGACATAATTAAAAAAATATATTAAATTTTTTTTTTTTTTTTTTGGAAAGCTTACATTTTTAAATATTACTCAAAAAATTAACATAGAATTTGAAAATAGATTTCACTATCTTCAAGATTTAACCTATTTTAATTTCCTATTATCAAAATTTTTCGGATTAAGTTTACTTTGATTAAAAACAATAAATTTCATTTTATTCATTTCTGGAAAATAAAAAGTAAAAGCCAGAAAAGGCTGGCATATATATGAGACCAAATAATAAAATTGTATATCTACTATAAATATTTGATGCATCTAATATTTATTAACGCACTTTGTAGATAATCTCAAATTTTGTATAGAACTTGGAACTAAGTCATCCGTTGACTTTGTACTAGTTTTGGATTGAAGTAGGGGTGTCCCAGAACACCTCTGACGAAGTTTGTCAATTTTTTTAATTTTATAATTTGTCTATTTATTATAATATTTTTTAAAAAAAATTTCCAGCTAACTCACATAAATGTAAGGCATTGATTACTCGCTCGATTTGCATAGGCAGGCTCCACTGTATCATACAGGCACCTGATGTCAACTGTTATAGCTTCCACTGCTGTTGTATCAACATCATCATCCTCAGTCTCATCCTCAGCCTCAGCCTCATCCTCATCTGACTGCTGCAGCTTCAACTTGAGCATCTTCGGATGCAGCTACAATTGTAGCTTTGGCTTTCGGCTTGAGGGTTATTTTCTTCTTCTTCATTTTGTCGCTGCTTTGTTGCTGTTAATAGCCGCTGCGGGCCAAATCAATTCCATGCTAGTTGTAAGCCCGTCGTCGTCGTCTTTGGCTATTTTATTGGTTGACAATAAAAGTGAGCCAAGTGTTTGTACTCCCTCCTTCTCCCTTTCCCGCCCCTCTGCCCACTTCCGGACGCTGTGCACAGCATAATAATTATAATCCATTTTATTTCTCGGCTTTGCTGTGGCAATTCCATCGATCATGCAACACAGTCTCACACACACACACACACACACACACACAATGCCACGCGGGTCACGTGTGTGCGCTGACCTCTGCCAAAGCCAACAACAACAATAACAACAACAGCAAACGACTTTTTTTTTTTGCATTGTACGTCAGTCACTTGTGCAACTGTTGTTGTCGTCGTCATTGTTGTTGCTGTTGTTGTTGTTGTTGTTGTTGACGGCAACTGCACGCCAAGATGCCAAATATCTAATACGCTTCTACCAAAAAGATCAAATTCATGGAATTCGCATAAAGCAGCGACCAGATCACAGCTTCCTCCCCTCTCCCTCTCCCTCTCTCTCTCTCTCTCTCTCTCTCTGTCTCTCCCTTGTCTTTATCTGCCTTCTGCTCCACCCATTTGCATCTGGGTAAAGCAAACAAAAACCAACGACAGGTGAATCGGCCGCCCGTCGACTTGCCCCATACGGTCACAGGCTGTGGTCCATACTTGAGAGAATTGGGGAATGTGAAGAGAGGGGAGCGAAGGAAGGGGAAAGAAGTGGCCAAAAGCAGCGTTTGCTGCGTCTTCGTTTTGTTTTTTTTGGCGTTCGTTTGTACGGGACCGTTTAGCGGGTGGTTCTGGGCGGGACACACAGATTGAAGCGAGCTGACAGTGGGGCGAGATTGAATATTTTGAGACTCAAATTCAGATGCAGAAATGAGAAAAATTTTATGGAGTTACTTAAGTAATGAGTAGGTTGTAATTGCAATTTGTTATTAACTATTAAAGCTTAAATAAACACAAATATTAAGACAAAGAACTGTTTACTTTAAATTCTGATTCCGTTATTTAACATTTTATTATTTCGATAATTAGATATCAGTTACTTTTCATTTATATTTATTTTTTTATTTCGCTATTCAAAATCCCGCCGCTAGCCACATTCTATATAATTACAATTGATTGAAAAATAAATTATTGACCTTTAGTCCAAATGTTTTAATTTAGTGTATTTAAATAAATGTTATTTTGTTTAGCAGTTAATAATTAGTTATTATTTTTTGTTGTTTATTTGTAGTTATTCGTTGTTACCTATTTATTTATTTAATATAACCAGAGATATGAAAGCATTTTAAATTTTTGTTTAAACTGAATTTTGATATAGTAATAGTTTTATAGTTTCATAATTTAAATGTGGAGTTAGATGGAAAGTAGTATTTATTTAAGATACTCTTTCTTAATTGTTGATAAAAAGCCCTGAACTACAGCAGATATTTTGAATACAAATGGTTTTTCATTTCAACAAAGCATTGTATAATGATAGTGTGTCCAATTCTTTTTTTTTCTATTTTACTTTTGATCCACGTAAGAATACAAGCTGAAAAAATTTAAGTTCAAATATAGAAAATTTAAATATAATTTACATACATAACATTAGTGACCAAACCTAATCAATATTGCCGAGTTTAATTATTTTTATAATGGAAATACCTGTATTTTGTGAGCTTTCTTATCAATGCCTAAATTGTCTGCTTCTGAAACGAATGTACCCAAAAGTATGCAATAATATTGTACTATATTAAAATTGCAAATTTGCTTAATTATTTTTGAAGAAAACTCTGGTTTGTCTGTCATTATCATAAAAATGTGTTAAATATTTTATTATTTTAATTATAATATTTATATTATTATATTATAATTATTATAGTATTGTGAATTGAGTTTTTCATTTATTTATGAAATTTAATTTAATTTTCTATAATTTTTTGTATATATTATTATATTTATATTATTATATTATATTTATGATAGTATTGAGAATTGAGTTTTTCATTTATTTCTGAACTTTCATTTCAATTTATTTTATTTTTTTAGGACACTGTGCGCTTTGTTGGCTGCACATGTGTGTCGCATCACCCACTTTGGATGTTTCCCCGCTGCCTCTGATGGAGTCTGGGCTCTGTCTCAGTCGCAGTCGCAGTCTCAGTCACAGTCTCTGCCGCTGTCGCTGCTTCTGTCGCTGCCTAAAAGCAGCGTTGTCGGCAGACTGTTAAGATCGATCGTTGTTGTATTTTTGACCGTTGCTGCTGCCGCTTTGGAGGTGACTTCGACGTTGTCGTTGTCGCTGTCGATCGATCGGTTGGTGAGTCTGGACTGGACTGGACTGGGAATCGAGTGTCTTGGTCTGGTCTGGTCTGGTCTGTTGTGGCCTGGCCCGCACTGGGCGACCATTACCAGGCTTTGGCCAATTGATGACCAGTTCGATTAGTTGTTGTTGTTGCTGTGGTTGTTGTTAGCTGGCGGCTTGGTTTGCAGGCTTTAAGTCTTTACACCTTCCTTTATTATTTTGCTATTTATTTTTTCGGCTCTGGTTGCTGTTGTTGTTGCTGTGCGTTGTGTATTTAAATTGCCTACATAAATATTTTTTTTTTCGTTTCTATTTTTGCTATGCTTTAATGAAGTTTTCTTTTTGCTTTTGTTGTTGTTGTTTTTTTTTGTTTTTTTGCTATATCATAAAATTGTAAATTGGTGAAAATTGTGCACAATTTGTTGGCTCACACACACACAGTGCTGAGCAAAAGCAGATGCACACTCCTTGTCAATTGTTTATAGTTTTGGCGTTTATAACGTCGACCATCTGTTTGACCTGTCTGTTTGGTCTGTCCATCCAACTGTCTGTCTGTCTGTTAGTCAGTGCCATGACAAGCTATAGGATCATTAAATCCGTGGGTTAACTCTCGTCTTGGTGGGCACCACCCATTCCCAGTCAGCATATGTGAGGTATCATCACGTAACACTAATTAACAGAAAATAACCTGCGCACTTGTTTGTTGTTACTTTCCTTACTTATATCTCCTGCCCCAACTCCACAGCTCCACAACTCCTCTCCGATTCGTACATAAATTCATACCATACTCCCCATTTACTCTCCCATCATCTCTCTTCAGCTTTAACCATCCGCTTCTCCATTACAAACCGCAGTCATAATTAACTTGCAGTCTCTCGACCTCTCGCGGTATTAAAAGAGGATGGAGAAAACTAAAATTTAATTTTCAGTAAATCACCGCACTACGTTGATCTAGTGTAAGCAGCGGTGGTCTTCAGTTCTTCAGTTCTTCAGTTCTTCAGGTCTACAGGTCTACAGGTCTTCAGATCTCTCGAATCGCAAAACACTTGAACTCTTTCATCGTTATTAGTTTCAAATGGCCAAAACGTTGTTTAGCCTCAACACAAATCAGCTAAAAAACTTTAATATATTTGAAATGTATCGGGCATGGTTTTTGTTGTTGTTGTTTCTTATTCTTTATTGTTGCATTTGTGTTGTTGGTCTAATTACTGAAGTATGTTTACCAGAGACTATTTGACTCTTTAAGTTGTTGTTAACCCCACACATGTTTACGTTACACCCACAAAAATGTTACTTTCTTGGGGTATACTCAATTTGTTAAACACTTGGGCATCGCATATATTGTATTTTTTAGTGTCACCGTCATTAGCATCAAGTTATGGTATATTAAATAGTTACCTGTTCAAACAATGGAAACAATTATCAATAATATATTTTGTAGTCTGTACTTTTAAGGACTCAATAAACGTTCAACCATTTTTAAACTAACTTCCTTAAAAATTATTGTTTACATTCTTGCCACCATAAAACTCTGACAATCTTGATGTTATTAACAGGACCACCCAATGTTTTTCAATATCAACTGCATTAAATTTTTTTGCTTTCATTCGGAAAGACCACTGTTTCAGATTTTTTGTGAAGAATTCAGAAAGAGATGACTATGAAGAGGTAACATTAATTAATTCTCGATCATACGATTTAATTTATAAATTTAAATTCACTTATATGAGGAGCATAAAACATACCGAAATTGTTCTTAAAGGGTAATCTATGCTAATTTTACCATGATAATCAATTTTATGATTTTAATTATTTTACTCATAAAATAATGATTATTTTTTAACAAAAATGTAAAACTCAAGAAATAATCATAATTTTTTAAAAATAAAAAAATTCGCCCAATCAAAAAAAAAAAATATAACTAATAAGAAAATTATTATTTCATGAGTTTTTTCCCAGTTCCTTCCTTGAGTTACATTTTTGATCTTATTTATTGAATTTTATATTAAAACTTATATTAATTACAGTTTTCATAAGTTTTTTTTCCAAGTTCCTTGAGTTAAATTTTTGTTCTTAATTATTGAATTTTATATTAAAACTTATATTAATTACAGTTCCTGATTTAAAGATTGTTCATTTGTATTTCGAATATATTTAGAAATTCTCAACCAGATGCATTCTTTGTAAAATTTCACACTTAATAAACGTCAACTTAAAAATGCAATGATATATAAATTATTTTCCCCATCATTTCAACATTATCAGAGATAACGAAATGGAATTTTTTCTTGGTCAGATTATTTTTCTAATTTATTTTAAGCAGACATAAGTGTAATTGTTATCTTGTTTGGCATTATAGATTCGTAGATCCTTCACTTGTTTATCGATAGCGAGTGTATTTTGGTTATCGGCTTTGGATTTATGCAATACGAAGTTGTGTTTTGTGGTACTCTTGTTGGCTTGTAAACTTTTATTGGACGATCGTTGGGGAATTTTATGCGGCACATTGCGCAATGTGCGGCTCGCACAGTGGGGCACCGACGCGTTTTATGGACAACGCAATTAATTGCTACATTTTCCAAAAGAAAATTATGAACTAACATCAATTAGGACGCGAATAGACAGAGGATAACCAAGAGGAGTGCTGGTTGAGAGGGGGGAGAGAAGGAGGGACTCCAAACGGTGCCTCTGCCACCGTCTCAGCCTTTTGGACTGTTGCATGTGGCTTTGGCTGGCCAAGAAAAAAACGCTTAATGATTCAGGCTTTTTAATAGGCCATAAAATCTCAAAATCGGTATTGCATCGTTCCATAGCGTTGCCCGAACATATTTCACATGTTTTTATTATTTTGGTGAAATTTTACAAACTCATTTTATCGCTTATTTTTGCTATGTTTGTCATTATGCCTTGTGAGATTTTGTTGCCATTTGCCACAGTTGTTGCCATGTGCCACATGTGGTTTTATTTGCCAAGCAACATGCTAAAGTTGAGACATTTATAATTGACATATGTCAACAAGGGGTTAAGACACATCCAAATTTTGCGACAAAATTTGTACAATCCCATCTATTTAAATAAAATTTATTTCAAATCTAGCTGCCGTTATATCAAAATATGCTGAATTTACACTGTTTAATAATTATTTATATTTAATATTAAATTCAAACAACAGAATCAAATGCAATTCGTAAAATGTTTGAATAATTATCTGAATCAAAAGTATAGAATATTAATGCTTGATTTACTTGTCAATTTTTTTACTGTTTAAATTTTTTGTTTTATAATTTATTATCGCCATGATGAACCTAGCTGAATTTCTGATGCTATTAGTATATAATTTTTATTTTTTGCCAGATATTAACAATCGTTTGAATCGAAATACCGGAAATTGTTCCTATGCGGATGAGGTGCCACTTTCGTATATTTGCTCGGGTGTCGTTACCGAAGACATTATGATACGGTGGCATGATCTCAGGACGAGAGTCGGCAGTACCTATATGCTCTGGGGTTCCTCTGGTGGAGACAAGTCGATTCTATTGGTGTCTTTTGGAAGTTCAATGTTGATTCATTACAAAACGATAAAGATCAAATCGTTAACATTTCAGATAACAGGTGAAACAAATGACAGGAATTCCAGTGTGATCTTAAGTGATTCGAAAACACATTGCTTTAAAATAGGATTACGTTACCTAAGCAATCTTAAAAGAAATTGCCTAAACGAGTATTACAATGAGGATGATATTGTTGACTATCCAATTATACATTATGGTGTCCAAAATGGACTTCAAATTTTAATTGGATCCTCAAGTAAATTAATGGTCATTACGTTGCTAACGTTGTTCGTATTTTAATACCTATTGTGTAATATAAATTAAACGATAATTATTACTTAAAATATCGATAGGTGAAGTTTTTAAATTAAAAACTCTGACTCATTTATTAGTTCATATTCGTAATTAAATGCCGAATTCGGACTAACTAATAATTAGGCTAATCTTTTGGGAATTTTTGGATTCAATCGAAAATTGACACAAAAAAAAAAAGAAACCCAAATATTTTAATCTACTAAAAATTATGAGCTCACCTCATAAAAATAAAGTCAAACCAAATGAAAGGAATTTCCAAGCGGACAGTCCCAAATTCCAACAGAAAACAAAATTGTTGTTGTTGTTGTTGTTCATAATGATGATGATGGTGCGTGGCAAGTACCGCAAATCTTGATCATCATTTGCATACTTAATTAATTCAAAGTTGTCAAGGCAAAGCGATAAATATGCAGCTAAACCGAACGAACCCAACAAAATACAGAATGTACTCTAATTTGGTTGTCAAAACGGCATCAGTGTTAAATATTTCCCCAAAAGCAAAACACAAATAATAAAACTGACTTAAATATTCCCTGTAGTCTGACCTTATGACCCATTTATTGTTATTTCATATACCATTGTTCTGAACAATTTAGTATACCATGTTGATTAGTCATCATTTATGTACACCACAGATCAAATCTTTATCTGCAAAAATTCCAATATAATTGATATTATAATTCAAGGGATATAGGAATAAGTCTTTTAATATTCTTGTTGATAAGTACATTCATAGATTATAGTTAGTTATGTAAAATACTACGATTTTTGTCCAATCGATTTTACAATTCTTTAACTCGATCATTAAAGTGCGCTTTAATTTGTTGATTATTAATAAAATTGATAAAATTCAATATATGTAACTTGATATATCCACAAATCGATTCTTTTTTTTTTGTAGATTTTACATATTGATATAAAATTTGTATTTACATATTATAAAATAAATTTTGATATATAATAGTTTAATAGTTAATGATAATAGTTTAATTTAACTCAAGATTATATTACACTATTTGTTACAAGAATATAGCATACCCAGCTTGCAAATCGTTTACAGGGTATGCAAAATATATGCAAAAAGTTTAGTTAGTCGTCTAACGACACAGGCGCCAAATGTTTTACCTATTTAAAAGTTAATAAAATCATATTATCTACGAGATTTATTGGTTCAATGGCTGCTGAACAAGCTGAAAACACGTAATACAACGACAACGACAACAACAACAACAAAATGGTATAATAACAATAAAATAAAAACAAAAGTCTCGAAACTCGAGCGAAAACTATGCGCTTAAAATATATAAATTTTAATTAGTGCTCGACGAGTCGAGCGATATTTGAGAGCTCTAGTATAACAGATCAAGATCGAAAACGAAATCCAGATTGGGGATCGTGTCAAGTTGTTGCTGTTGTTGTTGTTGTTGTTGGCATGTTTCACTAATTAAGCCAAAATGAGCGCGTGTTGTGGCTGCTTTTGTTGCCTTTGCATGATTTTTAATAATTTTTAAAAAATATTTGTGGCATCTTCTGTTTGCCTCTCTCGCTCTTAACTTAGAGATCAGATCAGAAGATCTCTTTGGGATTTTGGATGATATCCCGCAGTGTGAAATATTTTTTTGATGAGAATTTATCATTGTGCTCGATGCAGGCAACAGCCTGCCAACACCCAATGCCAATGTCAGACTCTGTCTCTGTTTCAGTCTCTGTCTTTCTTTTTGGATCGTGGCTCCTTTTGGTCTTCTGTCGATCATAAATTGGTGCAACACTGCCACAAGAAGTGACTGTTGGCTCCTTCTACAGTCTGCAGCTGATAAGCATCTCAAGTGAACCTGGCCCCGAGCTGCTGCTGATTACTTGCTGACTGTCGCCTTGGCCTTGATGAGGATCATGATTTGATGGCATTGCCCAGACTCCGACTCTGACTCCGACTCCGACTCAGTCCCCAGATTCCCGATTCCCCAGACTGCAGTGTTGATGTTGCAGTTGCAAGTTGTTCTTTTACCTGGCGCTCAAATTTCATTAGCTCCATGTGCTACTTATACCAAATACTTGATCATTTTGCTTTTGATTGCCCATTGCGATAGCTGCACTTGATCTATGGTTAACTCACTTTCTCCTACTTCTATGTATCTCTCTCCCTCTCTCTGACTCTCTCTCCCTTTCTTTCTCTCTATTTTAAAGTAAATCAGTGCTTTTGCCATTTGACTTTTTGTCTTTTCTTCTTTATTTTTATATGATTCTCTTTAGTATCTACAGTAAGTCATTCAGTGTTATAGGCCAATTTCATTGAATGAATGTTGTCATCATTCAGCGTCGACTTTGATGATCTCTTATAAATTATCCATAGGTGAATGTTAAGTTCCCAGACTCATGGGAAAAGATTTGCCTAGACAGTGTCAACTTTTTATAGATTCAGCCAAGAGTTTATGCTACTTAAAAATAGCAAATTGGGTATAAATGAATCTTATTAATTCCAGTATAAAGTATAGTGACTAGTGCCATAATTTATTAGCATCAGCTTGCAGCGCTGGGAAATCAAATTAAATAAATTAAATAAAATTAAAAAAAAATATATATTAGAGATTTCAGAACTAGAAGCAGATTTTATTTTAATTTGCCTTAGGCTCAGTCCCAGGAACAATAATTTTTTCGCATTAATTTGATTTTGATTTCGTGAATTTAAAAAATAATTGAAATTAAACAAAAATGTAAATTGACAAAAGAAAGTGTGAAAACTATTTTTCGAAGACCTTAAATAGTTTGCTTGCAGAGTAGTAGAATTTGAATGATACTATTTATTTATAATGTTTATACAACTATTATTAGTTCATTTGAATCTTCGCTTTTAAACCTATTTTTGTGCTTCAGTTTTAATTTCCATCGCTTTTAAAATTCCCACAATAAAACCTAATCGGAAACTGTTTCAGGCATACCCTAATTATATATTGTGTGTTTAATGTTTTCCGTTTCATTCTTTGTTTGCTCTTATATTCAAATTATGCATGGGAGAATGTTAGACTTATAATTCATTAGAAATTATTCGTCAGAATTTTATTTTTACATTAGTTAAGTGCATATTGCTTATTTATTAACTATTTACAAGTATTTGAGTTTTATTAGGTTTTTCAATTCGAAATTTTAAGAACTACTCTTAAATCTCTTTAAAAATCGAAAACTCTCCTCAGTCAATTTTTTTTTTGGTTTTTCGCAATTTTATAATTTTTATTGCTCATTTCGCAACTTAATTAAGCTTACTATAGAATTTAGTCATAAATTATGCGCTTCATTGCACTAAATCAAGCCACGTGCATTATTGAATGGGAAAAAAAGAGAGGGAAGGGGCGTCAGATCGGGGGAATGCAACACACAAAATGCAAATCCAATTAACACTTATTGCGCTTCATTATGCTAAATGCACAATGGCTAAAATCACGCCCCTAATTGCCGAATCAACAACAACAGCAGCAGCAACAACAATGACTGTTGGCCATGTTCCGTTTGGGCCCGAAGTGCAATGCAGTTCATGGCAATTGAGTTTTGCTGTGGTTGCTGCTGCTGTTGTCGTTGTTGTTTATTTATTTTCATTTCATATACGAAAATTTCGCTTTTTTTAATAAATTGTGCGAACTGTGGAAATTGTGCATTTTCCACGCAATATTCTCACACTTTTCCTCACACTCCACGGGTGCGACACCTGCTGTTCCAGCCAACGATTTATCAGTTGCCTGCTTAAACGCACATCCATTATCCCTGCATAAACTGGGCAAAAAAAGGGGGATAAAAAACAACTGTGTTTTTCTTTTTAGCCCCTGGCTAACTGGCTACCGATGTGCCAAGACGTCTGGCCAGAGCAGACTAGACCCGGCTTGGCCAGGCCAATTCGCCTTGGCTTTTTTAAGCCTTTAATTGAACAATTTGTAACAATCATGTGCACAAAATAGCGCAACAATTTGGCTTAAATAGTTTTCAATGAAGACGAAACCGCAAAATTAATGTTAACCATTAAAGTTGGTCAAATCGCAGCTATAGCCATACCATAAAGTAGAACAATGCCTTGAGCTGGCGCATTTACAGAGACTTATAAGTAGAAATTCCTATTGATTCTGTCTCTTGGTCAGCAGATTTGGCTTTATTAAATACCAAATTATAGCTAAAGTTTATCTAGAATGGTTTTAACTAAACATGAGTTGGAACTTAATTAGTTTATATATTTAGTCTGCTTAAAAGAGTTTCAGATTGCTTAAATATTGTGATTGAAATAATGGCAGATTCTTAATCTAACTAAAATAATCTTTAATTATTTTTTAAGAGATCTTAAATAGTGGACCAATAATAATAAAATTGCTATCTTAACATACGTAGATTCCTTAAAAAATGAACCATAGTAAATTTTAAAATAAAAATTGCAATCTAACAATTATTTTTAAATGTTACGAGTTATAATTTAACAAAATTTATTTAAAAAATGGAAAATTGAAATATTTATTTAAAATATACATAATAACATTTATTTTCGACTGTTTCTTAATATTTAAGTTTCTAGAATTCCCTGATAAGGTATAACAAAGTCTTTCGTTCTCTAATTTGCCAATCTATTCCAAAATATATTTTCTATAGGATATAGTTCTTTTTCGTTCATGGTTCATTCGGTTAGTTTTTTTTTTAAATAACTTAAGTTTGAGCTTTTCACTTTCCATAACTATATTTTTCTCTTCTTAAAAGAATTTTTAATTCCAATTCCGTTAAGAAAATATAGAAAACCCTTGCATTGAAATTAAGACTACTTAGTTCAAGTTAACTTACTCGTAAATTCAAGAAACCAGGAAATCGCACCACATTTAAATTTTCTGATTGTCTACAGCTCATCTTCCTTTTTCCCCATCTCACCTCTTTCCTTGTCTGGTATAGTGTTGTTGGGTCTGTCACAAGTCTCTTATTTTGTTATATTTAAGAGGGTAATTTGTAAGCCTGTCTAGTGACTGCCTTTTGAATAATTGACAGCGATAAGCAATCGCATTGCGCTGACATGTTTCACGCATTACAAAATCCAATGAGCTCTCCGTTCCGTTGCGTTTCGTTCCATTTTGTTTCGTTTGGTTTGGTTATTTTTTTTTTTTCGGTTCCGTTCCAAGTCGTGTTGGTGGGCTCCTCTCAATCTTAACCCCTCTTTATCTTACCTGTCTTTTCGTCTCTGTGTCGGTTTGTCTGTCGGTTGGCACGCGAATTTCACACCATTTCCAATTACGTATACACTGAGGGAGGAGAGCCGATCCTACTGAGCGAGAGGAGGCACTTGTTTGGCTGCCTATGTAAACACGCTCCACCTACTTGCCAGCCCCTAAAACCATTTTGTGAATTTGATTAATAAAACCTCGCAACGCGCAACAGATGCAACACAGCTGATAAGCAACAACGTATAAGCTTACATTGAGACAGCGGGGCAGGGCAGAAGGGGTTGAATGTTGCAAGTACACTCAGACAAAAGAAAGAATGTTCTAGTATGATGGAACTCTTTAAAATTGTTTTTCACTCTTAAAATTGAACTAAAATTGTTAAAGTAAAACACTTTTATTAAATGATAAAATAAAATTAGGATTTTTTTGAATTTTCTATATTCTTAATAAGAGTTAATTAAAAAAACTGCATAAATTTTACAAAATGGGCATAAATTTTATTAAAAACTAGCTCAAAATCTTTTATTATTAATTAGGAATAACATAAAGAATTTCAACATTTCGAAAAATAATCCCAAGAAAGTCTACAAATTAAATAAATGTCTAACTTTTATTTATAAAAGTATTTTAGACTGCAATTTAAATAAAAACAATTTCACATTTTCCCAGTTGTGACAGTTTAATGTTTGTGACTTTCTTGACTTTTTCTCTGAGTGTAGAGGAAGAAACCAGAACTAGCAACTAGGTTTCAACTACAGCGACGTGTTCTTCTTCTCAACGTCAACCGTGTTGTGTGTGGAAAGCTAATCTTTCAATTATAGACAATTTGTCAAATGACTTACAGGCAACAATAACAACAGCAACAAGCTGGTTGTGTTTCTTCCTCTTTATTTCCCCCATTTCGCCCCCTTTGGGGTGCAGTCAGCAGACGACGATGTCGACAACGCCTGACGTAAACGAAGTCGTCGGCGCTCAATCATAGACCCATTTATAGGCGTCGAATTACAAGAACAAACTAATCGAAATCATTTATCACGTCCATGGGGCAGTTACCACAACCAGGCTCCACTCGTTTCATGTTCGCTCCATCGTTTTGGGGACGGGTCCAGCAATCAGCACCTATTGTCAGAGAGCAATGCCTACTCCTACTCTGTGGACTCGAACTCGAGCTCGACTTGAGTCTCGGATTCAGGTTGAGTAATATGATTAATTGGTAAATTATTGGAACTAAGAGGTGGCCCCTTTTGTTGTCGCGTCGCGTTGTATGGAAAGCAAGTCGAGTGCACTCCAGATGAGATACATTCCCATCTTATCGGGGTCTTTGGAGACGCGGGAATATGTGGGCTAATCGTGGGCGAGCGTTTTGCGTGTGACTTTACAATGGTTTCCCATAATTTTTCAGCGAATATGCTGGCTGGCTGGTGGATGTAGCAACTAGGCTATTAGACTGATTCATATTGTTTTACAATGCAGATATACTTGTAATTGTTTATTAAATACTATATGTATAACCTTTGATTAAATCTCCTTCTTCAAAATATTCTTTTAATTTCTTTAGTTATCTGTCGATTAAATCTCCGTCTTTAATCTGCATTCTTAAACTTTAGCATAAGATTTGAGTTTAAATCTCCCTTAAGTGCAGAATTGGATATACTTCCAATTTTATTCACTCTTAACTTTTATATTCCTCTTTGTGCTGCTTTCTTAAACGTTTTGAAACTGAAAATGAACTGTAATGATAATTTTCAAATTTTAAAGTGCAAAAGTAGATGAACTCTTAATTTTATTCCCTCTTAACTTTTATTTTCCTCTTTGCGCTGCGTTCTTAAACGTTTTGACCTTAAAAATGTACTGTAATGATAATATCAAATATGACATTACATTTCAATGATGTGTACACTTTCTCTGTATTAATCTCTTCCTCTTTCACTGCAATTTCAATTTCATTTTGTGCTGCATTCGTAAACGTTTGATTGGCAACATCAGGAATCATCAAGCAGTGTTCAATCGACTCATTTTATTCAATTTCGACTCCTTAATACGCAATCTGTCTCAATTAATTTGTGCATTTCATTATGGGATCTGCGTTCAGTCTGACAACTTTATAAAGTCATCCAAATGCAAATGCGAATGCAGAAGGCAAATGGATTGCAGCTCCAATTTGGCATCGCACATCAATTTGCAGGCCAATTTCAATTCCGATTCCGATTCCAGCGACTGAGAGACGCATCGTCTACCGACAATCGACTCTCCTGAGATATACCCCCCACTAATTGCTGGCAATTTGTTACATGCCACAGGTAAGAGATCGTACGTTGTATATCCCAAAGAAACTCGGGTCCACGGGGCGTTGCAGTAATGAAATTTAATTATGTTGTATATCAACTTATTTGCATATCAGCCAGAAAGGTTTTTAAAAAAAAAGAAGAAAAAAAAGCGAGATAACGAGCTAAAAGACACACACTAGCGAGTTAAGCATTGGATGAGTTTCCTCCATAAAGTATATACTTTTTATACACTTATTAAGGGTATTATAATACTTTGATTAGATGTACAATGCATTTGATATTTAGATTTATGAAAAAATAAAATAAATTTAATCTTAACTCGATAATGAATCATGTGACTGTTCCAGTAAACTGCCAGTCTGCTTTGAAGATATGAAATTTTGCTATATATAGTAATCAGTCGAATCAGATTAATATATGTTTTTAATAGCTCCCAACAAAAAAAAAAAACGATCGACTGAAATGTAAATAAAGTTATTTTTTGAGTAACACAACTAATCGTAATCGATATTAGAATATTTGATCGCATTGAAAGTGTATTAAATATTCGCTAGAAAACGGAAATTGGAAATATGTTGTGTTCTTCATGTTTCTCGCAATCAACATTTGCAGACAAGGTGTGAGTGCTGACTAAAAAGATACAGATACTGTATCTCGAGCCACAAAATTCATTTTAATTGCCACCGTGCCAAAAATTAGATTTCATGAGCAAAAATTGTAATTTAAGGTTTACTTTTTCCTATTTAAATAGTTTTTTTTTTTTTGCTTAAGATTTGCGCACCCATTTCCCAGATATTTAGCGTGTTAAGCGGAAATAGTTTGTACATACAACCAGAACAGCAACAACAACTATAAGAATAACTAACAACAGGCATAACTGTGCGTTGACCTTTTTACGCAAAAAAAAGGGGGGCTTTTGATAAATGTGCAACATTTAGACGCGATTTGGGGCCAAGATAAGTACATTTTTTTTCTGCTTTTTGGGTTGAGTTTGCCCAAATGTTGGTACACAACAATTTTCAACTGCCGCTGCTTGTTAAATGTTTGTTTTAAGCATTTTTAATTGCTTTAATTATTTATTGTTTGGTTTTGTGCGTCGCGACGGCGACGGCGACGGCGACGACGGCGACGGCGACGGCTTCCCGACTGGGCGCCAAAAGACTTAGGCAACGAACTTGGCCCCGCTAACAATTTGTACGGCAAAAGAAAACTTGGCAAAACAGTCGCAACATCTTCTCTGTTGGAACTGCGACTGCGCAGATTTCAATCAATAAATCAATCAATAATTGTGAAAGCTGCAGCCAATGTTCCAGCTGTACAGCAACAGCTCCATCTGTCCGTCCATCATTCATACGCATATTTCAATTAACATTCATGCGTCGCGTTTTTCCCGTTTGGTTCCCAGCTGTCAGCCTCTGGAACGGCCTTTATTGATGGCACCACTAAGTCCATTTTTTGTTTATTTATTGATTTTATTTTTATTTTTTTTTGCGCCCATATAACAATTACATTTTGTCAGCTTCAACTGCGAAACGGTAGCTAGAGCCAGCGGGCACTTCAAGCTATAAGTCAACCAACCACCCACCTTCAATCGTTAGCCAAACAATGGGGCCTCACAACCGTTTCTCGCTTTACTCTCTTTGCATACTTGGCAATCACATGTCTGAAAAAACCCTTTTATGTGATCATAAGTAAACTTTAAATGCACTAACTACAACGAGCACTACGATTTTTTGACATGGCTTGTGAGCTGGAATAATAAATACAATATTGCTATAATTTCAAGAATAGTCAGAATACAGAATAAATAAAAGCTAATTGTAATGTATAATTTATATAAAATAATGTTTTGATTTTTTATACTTTACTTGGAAAACAGTTGTTCTATATTAAAAAAAAGAGTAAAAGAATAATAATTAAACTTTTAATATTGTTATTATGATTTTAGGCTTTAGAACTGAAATAAGTAATTTTACTAAAAGACCATAAATAGTATACTATAAATTCTAGGGATATTGTTGTCTTTTCAGATTCTTAGGGATTTTATTTGTAGATTGGCAAGATCATAAACTAATATACAAGATAATCTTTCCTAATTTCAGTCCTGACACACTTTGTTAGATATTTTTTTTGTATTTACTATCCAATTTGAGTCTCTTTTACCAATCATTGTTATCTTTCTTATAGTATTTATAATAGATTTAGCTATGCTTTGTTACTCTCTTGTTAGGAGAGCATGTAAGATTCGTCTTTGTGGTACTCTGCCTCTCTCGGGTTTGTCTAAAATTTTGACATTTTTGTTAAGTCATCAGCACAGACGACGGGACGTACCTCTTGTTGTTGTTGTTGTTGTTATTGTTAGTTTTGTTGGGTTGTTACCTGTGACTGATTAATTTGGCTATTATGGCATTTGGCTTTTTATGCGCACTGCCCCCAAAGTTAGCCCAACTCTCTCCCCCGCCTCCCCTACCAGCTCTTCCCCCTTGACCGTTGCCCCGCCTTTGATCGTTGGCTGCGTCTTCCGATCGATTCGTTTCGATCTTCTTCTGCTTGTAGCACGTCAAATATTTTTGTCGGCTTCGACTCATAATAGCCCCAGTTAATTGCTAATAGCCAACGGTGCAGATTTCTATGTCAGACCACGTCAATGTGGTTTTCAAAATGCTTGTGGTGCTTATTAAAGTTAAGATTGTAGCTATTGCTGTTGCTGTTGTTGTTGTTGTTGTTGTTATATTTGTGTTTTTGGTCTCATAAATTTCGAATTTTTGTAATTTGCGTTCCGCGTTCCATGCCATGCCATGCAAATGTGCATGACGCTCGTTTCGGTTACAGTTTGATGATAACAAATTCATTGACCCAAAAGGTTTCTCATTACGTACGCCTCATATTTTGAATTTATTTTGGTTCCCAGTGAACAGATTTTTTTTTGTTGTAGCTCTGATCTCTTAATTGCTGCGATTCGAAATTTCTACGCGCTCGCACAACATTTTGGTGAAATTTTTATGATTATTTTGCATACCCTGTAAACAGCAAGTGAAGAATAGACAGTAGTAACAATTTTTTTTTGTCGATTTCGTTTGATTCGGCAACGTTTTTTACATATATTGCATATCTTTTTGAATTTTTCTATCTAAAATTTAGTTTTAGCTTGATTTTAAAACAATAAATATCTTAAGCTTCTTTGAGAAGTTGGTAATTATATTTCAAAAAATCTTTTTTTTTCTAAAAAAATTAAAGAAAATTTAAAAATATTTCAGAACATAAAATATATTATTTTGTACAACATTTAAGTTATTTGTATTATTTCTTACTGAGCGTATTACAACAATTTAATTAAAGAAAATTTAGTAACAATCGGATAATAATTGAGAAAGTTGTGCAGCTAATAAGAATAAAGGGTATCTTCTACTTTAGCAAACTGAGACTTTTTGATTAAATGTGTTTATGGGGCGCGGCATTAACATTTCGCTTGGCCCCCGTATATAATTAAATCATGCGAAAATAAAAGATGAAAAAATAAAGAAATTCATATCAATATGTTTGTATATATGTATATGTACGCGAGTCTGTTTGTATGTATGTTGGGGGTATTTTGCAGCCGGGCAAATGTTAAATTTAAAATCACTTCATTTGTCAGTGACTCGCCAGGTTGCAATTATCATAAAATTTTATGGGCTGCTCCACTTTATGCGCAACGTCTCCAATGAATTGCAATGTCTGGCAACGCTTAAGCGCTGAAATTATGGCAAGCAAACAATAAAAATGCATAAAGCTCAAAATAATCCTTACAAATACTTTTTGTCTGTTTTATTTTTTTTTTCATCTTATTTTTCGGTATTTTGTTGTTGGTTTTCGAGCGTAAATCACGACGGGGCACAAATATTTAGTATTAATATCGTAAATTGTCACAAGTTGGCCCCAATTTGCCCACCGTGCTATAAATTTGCATGCCAGAGAAACTCACAGATTGAACAGAGTGCTGAGAATGAAAGAGAAGAGGGAGAGGGGCGAGTAGTGACGAGAGAGGGGGATTTACCTGTAGGCTTGTGGGCGTCTTTGTGAATGCGTGCGAGCAAATTGAGTTCTAATGGCAATGGATAAATATGTTGCATACATTCATATATCGTAAGTATAGATATCAGAATGTGTATGTGTACACTGGTAAAAACAATTTGCTGAAATCATGATTTTGGTCCCTAAACTAAGAATTTTAATTTAAAATTGCGTCGAGAACATAAAATTTGGATAGTTAGACAATATATATTAGCTTTGAGAACATTTCAAATAAGATGAAGTTCTAATTATAAGAATAGATGCTTTTAAAATTTTTGTCAACCTAAAATAAAAATTTGATTTTTAAATTTATTTTTTTTTATTGTTGTTTTATTTTAATAAATACAGTTTATTTCTGGATTGTTAATTTTATATTCATTACCTTTGATTATATTTTCCTAACAGTTTAAGATTTTTATTCATATATTAAGAGCTGCGATTTTTAAGTCAAATATTCTTAGTATTGTTAATTTGGTCTAAAAATTGTCTCAAAATATTTAAGATGATTGTTCTAGATTTTTAAAATTGGTATTTTTCTCAGTGTATGTTTATATGAATATGTATTTGCTATCAGAGCTCTCTCAATATTTCTTCAAGTTTGCGCATTTTCAATTAGACCTCTGAACTCTCGACTCGCTGCTTGGCTGCCAGCATCCTCTCTCTCTCTCTCTCTCTCTCTCTCTCTGTCTGTCTCTCTCTGTCTCCTGTCTCACACACAGTGACCAGAGCAAGTTGCAACGTCGCGTTTATAGTGCGTCTGACAAGTTTTTTTTTTTTTGGGAGGCAAACGATGGAAGTCGATGACGAGGGGCAGTTGGGTGATGGGGAGGTGGGTAGGTGGGAAGGGGAGAAGGGGGGTCTAAACTGCTTGTGTTTCGAATATTTTAATGAAGTCCATTGAAGTTTGTGCGAACGAAATTGCATTTATAAGCTTACAAGCTTAGACTTTTCTTAACTTTTTTTTTATGTTGCTGTCAGTTGTTGTTGCTGCAGTTGTTGTTGTTGTTTTGGGGCTGTAACCAGCGCGAGTTTATTACAATCTAATGAAGTCGAGCCTGCCACTTAACGGTTGTTAGAGATGAAGGAACATGAGGAGGAGGTGAAGGTGGAGAAGGTGGCGCTGTTATTTCAGTTTTTCTGCTTTTCAGCAATTCAGCTATTCAGACTTTTCTTTTTTCCGGCTTTCGTTACGCAATTTTCAGCTGGAGCAAATGAAGCGTTAAATTTGACTTTGGTCAGCGGTTAAGATATGAGTTTCAAATTTACTTGATATCGTGGATAATCGATATTTATTTAGCTATAAATATTAATCAATTGATTTACGCAAGTAATAATGTTTAATAATTAATTTGATAGGAACTATATTGGCGAAAAACCAGTCGATATATATTCGAAAAATGTTTATCGTATTGCATGAACAAGAGAAAGTCAGCATTTTATAAATGTTAGTTAAGTAATCGCTAATTGAAAATAGATCAACACGATACATAATCAATCGATCAATAGTCGATAGTGCTGTTGATAAAGTTCGATTAACCAAACATAACCCGACAGCAAATATTCCATAAAGGGAATAATATTGATAAAGTGTATGGTATTCGATAACAGTCAATTCAATTTTGAAAGACAAAAGTCGTCGATAAATAATGAAAAACCTAGTAATTACTACATTATAAACGTTCGATAACTAGTCGGTAAAAACTAAATATCGACAAAACGCTTACTTATTTATTCGATTATCGGCATACAATCGATAAATTCTTTTCTGGACGCATCATGAGTCGATAAGTAACTTTTCTGTGAGTAAAAAAATTGTATTTTTAATATTTTTCTCTTAAATTTCAAATTTCAAATTAAAGTAGTTTTTAAGACAAAATTCTTGAATCTAGAAACTTTTTAGTTGATCAGTGTAGTTAGTTTTGAATGCAGTCAAAGATTATTTTAAAGCAATTCGACAGAATTTGACATACCATTCAAAGAATTTGGTGACTCGATGAATATTCGATATGTGTGTATTTCGATCTAGACTCCTGACTGGTTGCATTTCCCAGCTTTTGGCAGCAGTTCTCCCTCGCTAAGAAGAATTCAAGACATAATAAATAACCGCTGTCATTCATAATGTCAACAGTGCTGCCAACATTTTGCTGTTATCTGCGCACAATTCTAACAACAACATTGTGTGTGCCTTTGAGTGTGTGTGTGTGTGTGTCGGCCAGCTGAACTGGGCTTAGACTTTGGCTTTGACTTTGACTTCAACTCTGGCTAACATGGGAACGGTCTCTAGACCAGCAGCAGCCACAGACAAAGTGGCTATGGATGAGGCTGGGACTGGGGGCTGAAGACTGTAGACTGTAGACTTGAGACTGGGAGACTGGGATACTGGAAGACTGGGAGATTGGTCATGTGTGTGAGAGACCTCCACATTGGCCATTCTTTTGGCCACATTTTGCTTTAGCTGCTTTGGCTGCGTCTGTGCGCTTTGACATCTTACAGATCAATTCATGATAATCGTTGGGACCACCATGGTCCCACTTTGGGTGGAACGTTCGACGTTTTCACGTTCGCATGCTGCAGGAGACCTTTTTACCGGAATTTAACTGTTTTCATTGGAATTGAATTTCCAAGCTGAGAAGCCAGCACAGCACCACAGAGGCAGCAACAGAGGCAGCGTCTCACATGTAATCGATATTTTTCGAGCCAGAAGACCAACTCAAAGACGACATGAACAAAACGACAATGGCAATTGCGAATCAGGTGGGTGAAGTGGACAGTGGACAGTGGGGAGGGGGGAGGGAGACTAGAAAGAACTGGACAAGAAAGGGTCAGCGCATGTTGTTGTTGGCCGTGCAACATGCCACCGTGTTGTGCAATTGCAATAGCAAAAGAATTGTGGCAAAATGAAAATGATAGAGTTTATTATTACAGTGTTGTTGTTGTTGTTAGGCTACTGGTCTTTGCGATTATCAACGCCCATATATCGATATGGACGGCAAATTGTAGTCTAAAAATATGCATAAAATTGCAGAATTAATTACTAAAAGGATACTGTGCTCTGTTGTGCCACTAGAGATGCTGCTAAATGTTTGTTGCACAGACGCAAAGTCGTTACACGGCTGCAATGTGAAATTTATGTTGGCTGCGAATGTAAATCATTTCGCTATGCCACGCTTACAACTGCTGCAAAGTCAGAGTCTAAGTTCGAGTCGAAGTCGGAGTCGGAGTCAGGAGGCACTTCAACTCAACTCCAACTGCAACTCAACGGCTCATCGAGCATTGCGCCCTCTAACCCTACATAAATTCAGCAGCAAACCGAACGAACCGCAAGGCACCCAAAAGATCAGTTCAGGCATCAACCGACGATGCCTGTGCAACGACAGACAGACAAGTGGCATTCCATTGCCACGGCACTAGAGAGACTACTATATAGTACACTGAAAAAAAACACCGACTTCTAAAATTAAGAGCATTCATCTTAAATATTTTGTTATTTTAAGACCAAATTACTAAAGCCAAAATAATTAATTTAAAAAGTCACAAAATCTTAATATGTTAGAAAGGTATAAATTTGTACAATTTTAGATGAAATAAGATAACACTGCTTTTGTTGTGAAGCATTAGGCAGCGGTTCGAACCCCACTATTAACAAATAAGAAAAACATTTATAAAATTACCAAAATAAAATTTATACAAATATAAAAAAATTTAAAAAAAAATAATTTTTATTTTTCTTATTAATTTAATTTAAAGGACATTTATTCTTAAAATAAATACTTATTCTTATTTTCAATATTCTTAAAACCAAGTTGTGTTCTCTTAATTTAAGAATTTTATGGTCTCGACACATTTTTTAGACCAAAAATCTTAGATCTGAGACCAAAATCTTGATTTTAGAACATTTTTTTCAGTGTATGTGGTAGAGAGAGCGGCAACAGCAACAGCAGCAACAGCAGCCCAAAAGCAAATAACAAAAGCTTAGAAGAACGTCAGAGCAGGCATCGAGTGTGAATTGATTTTTATTTTTACCTTACGAACTGCAAAGGCTTATTAGCTAGCACATTCAATTAAGCTAGGATATTCAAACTGCTTCCATCTTATTTGAAATGAATTATATTAAAGTTTAAAGCAGTCCACGCTAATGACGAATTTATACAGAATGATTAGAAAATTTGCTACGATAGTTCAATAGTTTTATTTTGACAGAATTTTAAATCTAAAAAATCAAATTGAAATTTAAATATTTGAGTCAAGTTAAGAATTTGTGAAAAAACTTGAATGCTATATCGTTGTAGTAACTATTACTTTCTGCTTGCAAAATCAATCAAATAGATCTGTAATAAATATCTGACGAATACTAAATTATAACTTTTTGCTTAAAGAGCCTACCACCTTAAAAGGTAAATATAAAAAATATTTAAATTAAGCGCTTGAGAAACCAATTACTCTAACAAACTATGTGTACGTAATATTAATTTTGGAAAAAAAACCAAAAATTTGCTGATTCTGATTGCAGAAAATTTCCTATTGAATGCGTAAAATTAAAATCAACAATCCTGATTGGTAATACAAATTTACTGTTAATTTCCCCTTCAATGTACAAAAATGATACTGCCAAAAGATTTAATCATATTCTTGTTTTAATAATATATTTGGAAATGGTGCATTCTAAATTAATTTTATTTTATCTGATAAATCTCAAGACGTGCGAAACTGTTTTATATCTGTTTATTATTATTGTTTAATAATTATTATATCCCAATATTTATATAAAAACCAAAAAATATTTATTATTTTCAATTTTTATTATATTTTATTTTCATTATAAAAATTAAAAATTATTATTTTTGATTTATATAATAACAATTGTAATATAATAAATACTTTTGATTTTTATTAATTAACATTAATAATTATATAATATAATATTATATAATTACGGTCCCTGGTTTCTATAGCTGATTCTAATGATGTTCTCAGTTGAGTACTGTAAAAGTATATACAGGCCTGTTCCGGTTTTCACTTTCGGCAAGATTTGTCGGAAGTGAAAATCTTTAGACCGTTCTTATATCAATCTGGAAATATTTTATCTATTGAATTCACTTTGAGTTTGTGAATTTAAGTCCAGTAAAGTATTAAAATATAATGTTACAATAACATTTTTTGAAATCCAATAAAATCGGTAGTGAAAACCAGAACAGGCCTGATAGTTAGTGTATTTTAAAGTTGTAATTGTTAAGTTTGGGTAAATCCATTTGACTTTGCATACGAGTAGAGCGAAGGCAGTTGAACAACAAACACCAAGTGCACCTAAGGGCCTCAGTGGGAACTGAGAGGGACTTCTTATAGAGTTTACTACTACTACTACTACTGATGCTGCTGTTGTTACTGTTGCCGTTGTTGCTGCTGCTGTTGTTGCTGTTGGTTGTGGTAGTTGCAGTGGCTGCTCAGGAAGCAAACGTTCACGTTCACCACGCTTCTCATCTGCATATGTTTCGGCAATTTTGCGCGGCCTGAAAATGATTTGCTGATCGCTCTTTGAACACTCCATCAATTCGTGATTTTTACGAGCGCAATGTCGTCGGCGTTTTGGCTCTCCCATGGTGGAATGGAGGCAACATTCGCTTGCCACTCGAGCGCATGCGCAACGAAAGCATCATTTAACGCGCATTTACCCATTTGGTTTGACGGGGAAGCAACAAGGACAGACTACAGGGACTGACACTGGGTATTGGGTATTGAGTACTGGGTACACTGAAAAAAAAAGACCAGCTTCTAAAATCAGAACATACATCTTAAATATTTGGTTCTTAAAATACGATTATTTTATGACCAAATTACTAAAACTTCGATTTTTAACTTAAAAAATAATAAAATCTTAATATAAGAATAAAAGTCTTAAATGGTTAGGAAAGTATAAATATGTACAATTTCTTATAAAATAAATGGTGGCTTCGTGGTACCCTGATTTAATGAACCCCACAAATTAGAATAACATTTATAAAATTATAAAATTAATATAAAAAAATTTTAAAAATAAATAGTTTTTATTTTTTGTATTTTTTTATTTAAATTTAAAAAACATTTATTTTTAAAATAAGAGCTTGGTTTTATTTTAAATGTACTTAAAATCAAGATGTGTGCTCGACGCATTTTTTAGACCAAAAATCTAAGTTCTGAGATTAAAATCTTGATTTTAGAACACTTTTTTTTAACAGTGTACTGGGTGCTGGGTATATTGGAGGCCAGAGTCACAGTTAAAGTCATTGCCAGGGCCGTGCGTCTTTTGTTTTTGGTTTACTCTCAAAGTCGAAGCTGGTAGAAAATCTTTTTATTTTTTATTTTTTTTTTGGTTTTTCTTTTGTTGTTGTTGATGTTTTGGTTTTGTGTTTTTTTACCATCATCCTGTCGGCTTCAGCTACTGAAGTAGCTGCTGTGCTGGATGCTGTGGCAACAGCCGCAGGCCAACGACTGTCAGTCATTTGTCCCAGACGCGTCGTTCAGTCTGGTGTTGTCTCCCAGCTCTCATGAGCTCATCGGAATGGCAGAGAAACAGACAGACAGACGGAGAGACAGACAGTCAGCTTCAGCTTCAGCTCCAGCTTCAATTCAACTCTTGACTCTGTCTTTATGTAAATTAGTTCAAGTTCGCGAGCATTTCGAACGTGACCTTTCCTTTCATTTCCATTCCCTTGGTATTCCTTTGCTCTTTTACTGCTTTACCCATAAGTTAATCATTTCGAGACACTCGAAATTCTCATTCATTTTGGGTTAGTTTTGACTGAATGACCATGAATGCAGATAGCTTCGATAGAAGTGAGATCTGTAAATCTCTTAAATTAAACAGATTTTCTTTGTATTTCAATTAATGGTAATTATTTCAGATTCAGATATAAATTGACTAATAATAATCAAAATTGCCTTAAAACTTTTTTGATTATTGTTGCAGCTTATTATTTTCCATTAAATACCTTTTAATTTTCTTGTTGAATTAAAATACTTTTCGTTTAATTTTAACTGTTTATTTTGTTTACTATATTAAAATAAATTTAATGTTTAACATTTTTTCTTTGATAAGAATATTTTCAATCAACAGTAAGTAGGGACATATCCTTTTAGATCTGCTAGCAAATTTACCGTATTAGATTGGATGTTTAATCCTCATATTATCCTTAGTTATTAAGTTATAAATTCGATTTTATATATTTTTAAGTCCTTTTTTTTTCTCTACTAAAGATTAGGTTTTAATAAAACACCGACATCGTGACATTTAATTGTAATTTTGTCTGGGCTTTTCTTTCACTTTATTTAATTTTTAAATTAAGTATATCTTTTCTAAATCTAAATCTAATATATATAATACAACTATTTCTGTATACCGAATTGATTTAAAGACCAAATAATGATCAAGACGATATTCCGCATGAAAATCGGGCAAGTTTTGGCAAAGTTATACATGATTATGCGTATGGGTATGTCTAAGCCTATACCTGATGTATTTAGATATTTAGATAACACTTGCTGTCTGATTTACCATAGTAAAAATCATGCCCATTAATTTTCGACCTAACCGCATAAAATATGCCAAATGATATTTTACTGCTCGCATTAAAATTTCGCTTTTTAAGCGAATCAGCATTAAAGTCTATTAAGCGTTTTCTTTATGGCACTTCTTTTGTATACCCTGTAAAATAGAATAATAAGTTTGAGGATAATAATTACATTTACATCAGAGACACATTTTTTTCATTTTTGATTTTTAAAATATTTATTATTACAGCAATCTGTTCAAAATTCCCTTTAAGATTAATAAGGGCTTTCTTTCGAAAATGTTTCAGCTATCGTGAAATTTTAATGATTGCTTTAAACCCTTTTTGCTTTAGCTAAGCATTGTTTTCTAAATTGAGGGTATCTTAGTCTCGTATATTTAACATGAGTATTTTTTATACAAGTCTCGAGCTCTAATAAAATATAAGTAGGTGCGCTTAAGATATAATTTAATGTATTTGGATGGTTGCTTGGCATTATTAGTGCTATGACTATTGTGCTTTTGTCTGCCTCAGTCTGCAATTCTGGTTGGTTGTGCTATTTATGGATGCATTAGCGTCCAGTCGATTGAATATGCTAAGCATACTCTTCTTCTTCTTCTTCTTCTTCTTCTTCTTCTTCTTCGACTTGAATGTTTTCTTCTTCATTTTTCTCTTGTTTTTTATGACTGGCAAATTTTTGGTGCATATAAAGAAATGGCAATTAGAGGTAACATTTAATTACCAGTTTGAGATTGAGAGAGAAGCATCCAAGTACGCGGTCAACCCACGCCATCTGCAGGCGAAAGAATTTTTTCAGTTGTTGTTGTTGTTGTTGTTGCATCTTTTTGCTGGCCACAAAACCTGTGCCACATTCAAGCACAGAGTGTGGTGGTTGCCTGGCCATGGCTTATTGGTGTTGGCGTTGTTGGCCAACTCGCAATGATTTAAAGTGTTGCTTTGCATTACATTTATTGCCAATTGAAATTTGAAGTGCGTGAGAAAGTTGAAATGGGCTCCAACCGTCCCAACTGTGTCCGACCGTCTCGTGGCCAGAGGCCGTACCATGGCCCGTTTTGTAGCCCGTTTGCTGTTCTTCTGCTTACTCCTTGCTGTTGTTGTTGCTGTTGGTACTGTTGTTATTGCCAGGCTGCCAGGCTGCCAGGTTGCCAAGTTGCCAGTTTGGCCTTTGTGCTGCGGGTTAATATGAGCTAAAATTGGCTTTGCTTAGTTTTGTGGTCGCTCGTTTGTGCGCTGTGATTTGATAACATTTTTCAGTCGGAATGGAAAGTTTCTATATCTATCTGTGGGCTCTCTTCCTTGCAGTTGCCAATGCATTTCCACCGCATTTCCATTGCATTTCCATGCCATTGCATTGCATTGCGTTTCTGGCTCTGGGTCAGGTTGGGTTGGGTGCGCCGACAAAATGCCGCAGTTGCATATCGGTTTTTGTGTATGACTTTATGATGCCTCAGAAACATACAAGCACTTTATGTGCATACGATTCTTTCAATATACTAATTTAAAAGCGTTGTAGTAATTTTTTTTTTTAATATTCATTTAAAATTTTATTTAAGTTTTGTATTCACTAATGCCCTTTAGCCATTTATGTCCATAAAATACGCTCAATTAAAATTTTGAAGCAATTATAAACTTTATTTAATTTATCTTTATATTTATTTAAATATATTCATATTATATCTATTTTTTATTAAGTAGTTTTGCATGCAAGTACATTTTTAAAATGATGCAGCAGTTTATGCTAATAAAATACTGAAAAAATAAAATTAAAATTTTTCTTTAAATATATAAAAAAAATTATTGACTTAATGCTGAAAGTAGCGGGAAAAAAAACAATAGCACAATGCACAATTTATAAATAATTTTAATTGTTTTTTTTTTAATTGTATATTTTCTTAAAGTTTATAATAATATTTATTTTATTAATTTTTTATATTAGTTTTAAGCTCTTCAAATTACTTACTTGGTTTTTTAATAATATTTTATTTATGCTTTATTCACAAATCGATCGAAACTTAACAATTCTTTATGTCCTTTGCATTTTATAATTGAATTCATTAGATATGTGCTTCATTATTTCCTATCCTAAAATATAATTGTATCATTTTAACTTTAACACTTTATTTTATTAATTTGTTAAACTTCACGAAATTTAAGCCAATTATGCCTCGCTTGTCATTCCTATTGTCTTTCAATTGATATGTTTGTAAGTAAAGCGCATAGTAAGTTACATAAATTAAAGCAACCGTTATTATTTTTGTTATTTTTTTTGTTGGACGGGAACTACGAGAAAAACGCCATGACCACAAAATTGAAGGCAAAATTAAAACTTGAAGTCTGTGTCTTCATGTCTTCATATAATTTCATCATTAGGCAAACGCAAAGTTGGTAATACATGCGAATCGATTGCAGATTTAGCCAGTTGGCAATTGCGGGTTGCCAGTTGGCATTTAATGGCCTTAGTAAATCTACAGCCAAAGCAGCTATAACAGGTGACAGCCCAGCTAAAAAGGCTGTAGTATTTGCAATGCATACAGTGAAACCTGGCCAAATTGAACGCAGACTAACGCAAGAAATTGATTGAATCAATATGCAATTATGCCGCCTTTAGTTTGACTATTTTTTTTAATATTCAATTTATTTAATTTATTTATTATTATTATTATTAATTTGATCTTTATATGTCTAAGGCGTTGTTAAGTATTGAAAAATCTCTTGATTGACTTTTACAGTTTATAAAAATGGCATCATAATGAATGTAAAATTTAAAGGTTTTCTTGAATTCAAGGAATATTGGATGAATTAAAGAACTCTGTAACTCTCTGAATACATTTTGATTTGCATCAAGAAATACTGTGCTTTCATAATCTGTTGTTTATATACATAGTTTTTGTGCACTTCATAAGTCTGAACATGATTTTTACTCCAATAAAAAATTATTTTTTTTTTAATTTCTAAAAACATTTTGCAGTTTTGTAGTAAAATAAAATTGTGGAATTTTCGAGATTTTTCTTAAACTAAATGATGCTGAATCTGACAGCTATCTAATTTACAATCTGTAGCTGAAATCGGAATTTTCTAATCATCGACACATGCATAAATATGAATCCATCTGTCTATCAGAGAAGACTATTTGTTTGTCTGTCTGTCTGTCTGTCTGTCTGTCTGTCTGAGTGAACCGATCGTGCTCAGCTCACTCAGATGTGTCTGTGTGTGTATGTTGGCCATATTGATTGACCAATAAACTTGCAGCTTGATATCAGTTTACGTTGTTAGTTATAGTTTGTTATTGGCTGGTTTTGGACTGGGAATTCGCAAACTCAAATACAAAAACCAACTCGGCCCAAAAATAAAAAAAAAAAAAATAAAAAGAGAAGAAAAAAGTGAAACCCGCTACAGCTTGTCGACAAGTTGTTGATGTTGTTGTTGTCGTCTCTGTTGTTGCTGTGCTCTTTACTCAAACGGGGCCGCATCATAATTTCCATTTTGCGGTCAGGTTTCGTCCAATCAGCGCTTTGCACATTAGCAAAAACAAAACAGCAAAACAACAGCAACGAAGAGAGAAAAAAAAAAACAAAAATAAACACATGTTGATTGCATTTTATTTTTGCTGCCTACTTTGTTGTTGCCGTCTGACAACTGTTGCAGTTGTTGTAGTTGCTGCAGTTGTTGTTGTTGTTGTTGTTGCTCGTATGTACTCTACTGGTTTGCAAGTGTTTGTTGTTGCTGTTGTTGTTGTTGCCGTTCGGCCATTAGCGCAACAGTGTGAAATTCGATATTAGTGCAATTCATTTTCAACAACTAATTTTTGCCAGTCGCTTCGCCATTTCAAACTAACTACGTTGTAGTTGTAGATGCTACTTTTAGTCATTCCTGTTGTTGTTGTTAATTTAGTTTTCGTTCATTTTTTTTTTTTTTTTTTTTTTTTACATTTTTGCTTCATTAGTTTGAAAATTTTTACGATAGAAATTGTCTTTCTATTGCAATTAGCACATTTTTGCGAGTGATTGAAGGCTGCCAACCGACCAGGTCGTCAGTCAGAGAGCCTCCAAGACCGACCCTCTTCCTAGCTATATGGAAAATTAATTTTACTCAACGCGTTACGCCCCGTTCATATCGTATGTTGTGTGTGTGTGTGTGTGTGTGTGTGTATGTTAGGCACATCATCTTCATAGAGAGCAGACCAACCTGTTCTCAACTGATTTCTGTTTTTACGACCTGCGCGTTTTTAATTACAACTACTGTGCATTTGCTAAGCGGCAGAAAAGATAGGGGAAGCGGTAGAGACAGAGACAGAGAGAGAGAGAGAGAGAGAGACAGAAAGAGGTAGAGAGAGAGAGGTATGTTGTTACGGTGGGTGGGGCGGTGGTACTGACGTCTTTTGAATTGCATTACAGCCACTAATACTGCGCATATCCAGCCAGGTGCTGAAATGTTTGTCTGTTTCCAGTTCAAAGTCTCGGCCAAATGCTTTAAATTGTTGTTAAGGCGTCACGACAACGTTTTTTGTTGGCCAACTTCTGCAGATGTTCTGCAGCCGAATGTATGCTGCAATATGGCTAGAATACATGTCAAAAAGTAAAATAAAATAAGCACACGTTATGGTGAAATACAAAAAGTCTTGCACAATTGAAAATAAATGAGAAAAATAAAGAAAAGTGGAATAATTTCGACACGATTAAGTCGACAATCAATTAAATAGTTAATAACTAACTACATCATTCAAAATCATTCAACAAATTTTAAGTATTAATAATAAACAAAAAATAATTTTCTCTAAGATTCCTATAATATATTCCAATTTTATAAATATTTGCGTTTATTTTTAGCACGTTAGGTACACAATTTGTTTCCTTATGTACTTGAATAATACACTTAGGAAAATGTACTTACTAATTATATGCTAAATGCGTTTTTTTACGATTTAAAAAAGTAATAACTAAATGGAGATTATAAACGTTTTTTCAGTTTACATAATTAAATCTAAGACGCCTCCTACTACTCTTATTACTACTACTTATTTCTATTACTACGTAACACTACTAAAACTTTTTGTAATTATTCTAACTGCTTCGTATAATGAAGTTATTTAAACTACCTGTAATTATAAAACTTATTTATGCAAAATAGTACTACTTCATTTATATATTCGTACTATTCTTAATAGAAAGATTTTACTCTTAGTGTAAACTATTTATATTTATCCTACTATCGACTTAACCAACCACTGCTTTTATTGCTATAACTGTTTATATATATATTTCTACTACTTTTTGAAATGTACTACCAGTAAATAGAGATAAAAAGTCAAAACTTCTCGCAGTAAAAAATATTTTAAGTTCTTAAATATATTTTCGTTTTACCTAATTAAGTCCCAAACTCCTCCTACTAACCCAGCTACTACAACACCAACAACTACTACTACAACGCCTACTCCCATTTATACTATAGACTCATTTAAAATACATTCAGTCCCAAAGCTCACACATCGTAAACCATAGTCGAAACAACGTTGTAATTTTTAAAACATAAATTTCCACAAATCAAATTGAGCGCATTTTCCAACACTAATTAGCAACGCCCACGAGTGCGAGGAACGGCGATAGTTTGTCTGGGATTTCAGTTTAATAAAAAAAAAAAAAAAAACAGAAACTAGTTAAAATGGAAAGCGTTTGTAATAAAATTATACAAACGACTTGAAACTTTAGACGATTAAAGTCGAAAAGTTGAGAAAATGGGCGTTGCTCGTCCATAAACCAAATGAAATGAAAAACCCCCAACCACCTGCTTTTAATCACACCAAACAGAGTTATGAGAGATGTGTTACAAATATAAGAAGAATATGACGATGGAATAAAAAAAAGCCTAGAAACGTTGTGTTCAATGTCTAGTTTTGAATCGATTCGTCACGTTTAAAGGGCTTTGGCTCAATGTCGACAGTAGATGCGATCCACTTGGGTCAAGTTGAGTTTTGGGAAAGATGAGGTGAGGAGTGCCTTACGGTGTATTAGGTATGGGCTATGGGTTATACATATTGGGGGTCGGGGCCTCAGCGTGTAATTTGCATACATTAAACTACTGTGGACGATGTTGCTAGTTCGTTTCTAAACTTAATCTAAATTTAATTATTGTGACCAACAAATGGACAGCCAAAAACGAAACGAATCGAAACGAATCGAAACGAAATGAAACGATACGACACAGAAATCTGAATTTTTTTTTATATTTCTTCTTAGTTAATAAATTAATAATCAACAACATAAAAATCGCTTTTCATGTTGTTGTTGTTTTCTTTTCTTCTATCGATAACGGCGCGCTTTGAACTCATGCTTATATGCATTATGTACATATATTTTCATAATTTATAAACGATTTCGGGGTCTCATTTTTACCATTTGAATGATTACTGAAGCCCTCGAAGCGCTTGGGTTGGGTTAAGTTTGGGGGTTATGCTGTTGATATAGTTTTTATGGGCGTTTGATAAATCTCTTTACGTTTCTACAACAATTAGTTGCAATCAATAGCGATATTGTTTATAACCTGGCCAAAGGCATAGAAACTTTGGTCAGCTTCCCAGTTAATCGGGAACCCATTGAAATTGATCACCGATCGATGCAATCGACGATTTGTATTATGAAAGTTGAGCTGTGTGTGATTAATACTAAGCTGGTTTCAAATGGGGCACTTTTAATTTAGATATTGGATTGGAGAAACGTAAAAAACGTAGTTTATCATAGCTTGAGGAGAGATGTTGAACTATTCGTATTATTGCTGCAATTCCGAAATAATCTGTTGCTTTCTTTCCAACTTCTAACTGATATTTGAGCTGGGAAATCAATTGTAACCTTAAGAACTGCACACCTTATATCATATCATGCTTAACCTTAAGCCAGAACGTGCACATGATTTGCTTGAACCCCAAAAGTTTTGCTTTCAATTGCCGTCAATAACTCAATAAAAAATTGAGCAGAAGATGAAGCAGATGATGATGCAGAAATATACGTAAATTTGTACATGAACTTCTTGGATCACAACTTCGACACACATCAAATTATGCATGCAATGCGACGCGACCCAAACCGATCCAAACCAAACCAAAGCCCGACTCGACCTGATCAACTCGCTTGACTCTGACTGTATAATCGGCCGAGACGAGCGCTGATCAATCATACTAGCTAAAGCCTTTGCTAGCCTTTGGCTAATTTAATGTGGCTAAAGATCAAGCCGTCACACACACACACACACACACAAAAAGATGTTCCCGCGAACTTTTCAACTGCACTTGCTGCAACGAACGGAACGAAGTCATCTTCAACTCAAGTCAACTCATTGGCATTCTCATTGCCCGACGGGTAGCATAAACAGCCAATAGCGCCGAAAAGAATCTTTTATCTATACACTAGCTAAAGGGTCTTTTCAATTTAGGTTAAAAAATATAAGCCGTTTAAGTTGATCTTATGAATTTTGGTACCTTACTTCTAAATCTAAAGATCTAAAATCATCTGTTAAGAAATAGAAAGTTGTTTTGAAAAATATTTTAATGGCTATCTTGTTGAAATTTTGTACACTTATTCTTTTGCATATTATCAATTAATGCTACAAATTTCCTATCGATTGACTTTTAAACACAGAAGTTATGCTAAATTTATAAAACAAGTCCTTTTCTTCATTTAACTAAGTGAACTCAATCGGTTTTAAAGCAATGTTGCTCAAATTTGGTATAGTTACTGCTCGGATTGAATTAATTTAACTAACTGAATACTTTTCTAGATAGTTATATATTTTATATGTAACTTCGATATGATCAGCTGGCTTTATTTTAAAGAGTATTTCAAGCTCGTCTTTCTTGATGCTGTTTTATTTTTGTGCCATGCTCTGGCAATTGATTTCAAGCCATTGGCATCGTTCCAATGAGCTAGGCCGTGCGAATAGCTTTCCGATCGTCATTATCATTATGATCGTTCATCATTATGAGCAACATAATCGCGGGTCATTGCTACAAATTTTGAACGTTCGGGTCATAGCCTCGTAGGTAAGTCACACGGCCAAAGCTAGGTCTCTTCCCTCTCTCACTCTCTCTTGATCACATATTATATATGTGACTCTCTCGCTCTCTCTCTGTCTCTGTCTCTTTCGCTGATCTTGTAATCAGGCGCAGCGAATTTGTATATGGGCATGCATGACGTGTGGCCTGATGAGCCATGGAGCATGTGCAGCATTCGTGCCCTCGCCTGGCCTATACCCGACTTCAACTCCGACTCCGATTTCAACTCCGACTGCAACGGAGAGTCGAAGCTCAGTTCGATCAAAACATCAACATCATCATCACATGGGATCACATCGGCACGTCGATGAAATGTTAAAGTTCCAGCAAACAAAATCACGATTGACATGATGTATTTGTTGCTATTGTTGTTGTTAGTGTTATTGATGCATTCGCATGTGTTGCGCTTTTTTTGATTTTGTTTTTTTTTTTTTTTATGAGTAGGTGCAGAAAATATAATTTCATAATTTTCAATTTCCATGCGCAATCAGCAGGTCAACAAAATTAGCGTGGCCAAAAAAGTAACAACTGCAATAACAACAAGTTACAACAACAACAGCAACAGCAATAACAACAACAATTGATTGCCCACCTACAGTTGCTGTGATGTGATCTTCTGCAATGATCCATACATAGTTCATAGCGTGTTCAGTATTTGCATTTTGCACACATCGTTGTGATTTCGCTTTGATTATCGATTGCAATCGATTGCATGTCAAGTGAGAGGCAAAAGTCGAGGTCAAAAGTCGAGATAAACGGAAGTTATTAACAGTATCTATTATGCTGGCATGTGAATGCAATTTGATAGGCAAAAAGTATCGATTGATCAACGATAAATCGATAAAATTCAATTCAGAAATAATAAATGTTAATGGAAAAAATTCATATTTTATTCAATTGTAAGATAAAATATGTAGTTTCATTCAATATCGATAACTAAGTATCGATTGTATCTGGTATTATGTTATCGATAACGATAGATATTTTTAGCTTAGATATCCAATTGTATATATACGACTTTAATTTGTGAATAATCAAATTGTTTAACTCTGTTCGATAACTCCTACCCGCTTTTTCGATAGATGTTAACTCTATTTTCTATTTTGCAGTGACGCTAGAACTTTACATTTTTAAGATTCCTCATGGTTTGCATGTTCATTAGCAGGCAACCGACCCCATTTTGGTTGAGAGGAGAGAGATCCTCCTAAGCGCATAGCATGCCCATATAATTACACGCACAATGAGTGTTCCATAGAGAAGAGGATTGAAAAAGACTTTAAGAGGTCGCAACCTGGCCGAAACGAACTGCTACCCGATCGAAACTCATGAAATTCGATGCTTTTAACTTGCCACAGCCATCGACTTGAATTCCTTTTTAGCTGCGGGGCAGACAACAAACTTTTTGCTGTTGTTTGTTGCTTGTTGTTGTCGCATGTAATTGGCTGTACATTTCGACACCCCGGCGACATGAGAACAGAACCGAACAGAACACTACAACAACTGGCAGAACAACAACAGCAATGCCGTAATGAGCTTACATTACAAACATCGCATAGGTCCAGAAATATGAAGAGACGCGCCCCGAAAAACAGTACACATACAAATACATACTATACATACTATATATGCACAGAGTTTATGTGTCGCGTAGAAAGCTGTGCAACAAACAAATTTTCTATAGAAAATGTAGTTTTCCACGCACATTGGCTTGGGCGGCTGTGTTTAATGCGGCTTATTACCAATAAGACAAATCCTAATTATACAATAAATTCCATTTTGCATGCGCGTTTCCATTGCGTTTTCACCTTGCCAATGCTTTCAGTCAGCTGCAACGCCTCCGCACATTGGGACCAAAACTGATAAACTAGCTAAATTAAAGTCAAAAATAATTGTTAAGCTTAAATTGTTTTGATATATTTATAATATCAAAATAGAAGAAAATATTACTCTTACTTATCATTGCATTGTTTATTATTTTTATTAGAATAATAAAATAAAAATAAAGCTAAATTATAGTCTAAAATAGAAAAATAATGTTACTAGATAACACCACTTAATATTCAAATATCAAAATAAAATAAAATAGATTTAATACTTAAATAAATATAAACTTGTTTAGCATAAGAATTGAAATGTAAAATGTATTTGTGACTAGTTCATTAATTTCTAAGGAAATCCTTGTAGCGCTATGATGTAAGATAATAATAAAATTAAATTAAAATATTTGTTAAGCTTAAATCGATTTAAAGTATGTATAATATGAAAATAAAATGACAATTTACTTTTCGTTAACATTAAATTTTTGCTATTAATTAGATGTATTAATAAAATAAAGAAAAATATATGACCAGGTTGCCAAAATTAAAGTAACGCATTTTTTATTTTGCTAAAACAATTACTTAAATAATAATAAAATTATTTATTGAGAACCTATAATAATGATTTTTTACTATATATTTTTTTTAAACATAATACAATAGACCATATATCTCGTTTTTATTCATTATAAGAGTATGTTTATGTTGGACCATAAAAATGAATTTATATAATATGATCAAATAAATGTACACGCAATCAATTGAATAGATAGATTTATGTGCAATGTAAAATATTTTTAAACTGCTAAATGAAAATTTAAATTAAGTTATTCTTATTGAAAAATTTAATTTGAAATTTGTGTGCAAAAATATATAGTTAATGAATCTCAAACTGAAAAAAGTATTATTTGTATTGCTTTATTTATAAGTAATCTAAAAATACTCTTTTGCATTTAATTTTCAATTTATTCTGCCATTTTTGAGAATATTTTCTATAAACTTTGGTCTACTGTGTTCAGCACGCTGCCGCCTGTTGCAGTTGCTCCTGCTGCTTGCTGCTTGCTGCGACTGTTGCTGATAACAATCTCGCAAATTTCTGCAGCAAGTTGTAGTTGAAGCTGCGAATGGGAACTGGGAACTTGGAACTGGACGCTGGACACATGGCTAGCCTTGCTTTTGGCCTGGTCAGGCCTGCTGTGGTGTATGTTTGGTGTGGCGCATCTCTTGGTGCAATAAAAATAAAACCATAGACTAAACGATAACACAACAGAGGAGGAGCAGCAGTGAGAGAGTGGTCAGAGAGAGAGAGGGGAAGGAGACAGAGGGGGAGTTGTTGTCTAGGCGTGTTTGTCTGCGTTTTGTGTGTTGTAATTGTGTCTTGTTAATTTCGCATATTTGAGCAAACGGCAGTTTACAGTTGAATGTGGCATGTTGAAGTTGCATCTGAAGCATCCCTCTCAGTCTTTCACTCTCGCCATCTCTGTTTAGTGGCAATTAAAGTGACTTTTAATTTGTTAGTTGTCCAGTTGAATAGATTTGAAAAAATCATAAGCTCAATGACATTAAAACGCATCAGTTGATGCTTTGGGTGGAGTTGCCCTCTCTCGGTGGACTCTCGGTAGCGTTGCACAAATTTGTTGCCATGTTGCACATAAAGTGGCATACCGTATGGCCCATTGCAACTGATTTTGTCAGCCTGTTGATAATAAAAATGTGACTTTCAAGCCCCGTTGCGATTGGTTCTGATCTGGTCTCGTGTTTGCTGTTAATTAAATTTAATTAATTGCAATTTATTAAATTGATAATTAAGCAAAATATTTATGTAGTCGTTCTGCCTTAACGATCATCCATTTGTGACATTTATGATCTAAATTTCTAGACCTTGTTACCTCGAATCCAGTTATAAATGAATGAGTTATGGTTCCTGATTGTTATCCAAAAGTCATAAGTTGTGATTAGTTTTTGGCATCGTTTCGGGTTACCATGCCCATAAATCACCTCAAGCTAGCAGTGACATCCAGTGTTGTCTAACTAACGAATACCATGCAGTTAGTTTTCGAAAGTTCATTAGTTTTTAGTGCAAAAGTGTTAGATATCGTATAGCTAATGCAATATATTATGAAAGCTGTCATCAGCTTTATGATCTTCGCATGAGAACGAAATAACTTTCAATTTTATATGCAATCTTTATGATTCTATTTGTTCGTTAATCTTACAGGTGAAATCTCTTGAAATATATGTAATTCATCGGTTTTAAATATGTACATGTCATACATGTTTGATTATTCTCTTTTATTTTAACAATACATTTTAGCCAATTGCTTTGTAAGCACATAAACCCATCACATAAATAAATAAACAACAATTTCTCCATTTCTGCTTAATATAGTAAGCACCTAAAAGCTTAATAAAATATAAGTATTCCTTCGAGATCTTTGAGAACGATTTCTGTTTGTAATTAGGCTCGAAATATTAAGTTAAAATTTATTGTATTAAATTTACAAATTCATCGAAATAAATTAAAGAATTTAAAGCATTTTGAAATTAAATTTACAATTTACTTTTATATATATACAAAACTGTTTGTCCTGACTGACTGACTGAATAAAATATGCCAATAATAGATAATTTAGTTAAAATTCGAAGTCAAAGCAAAAGACTTAATTAAAATATCTATGTCTATGTCTAAATGAAAGTTTTTAAAACTTTCTTAATATATATTTCAGAAATGAGCAATTTTAAAAAATGTAGTTAATTGACTTGACATTCGCTTAGTTCCATTTCCGTTTGTTTGGCTTCTTTGCGACTTTGTAAATATTTATTTAGTTTACTTGAAGCATTTTCTAAAGTTCTTTCAGTCGTTGAATCGCTGCTATGACCTTTATCCATGTGCTGTGCTTCAGCTCTGATCCCTTTCCAATGTAGAATATGAACAAACAGTGGCTACTTCAAAAGCTGCAGCAGCAACAGAGTCACAGGCCGAGTCAGCTACCATCGTTCGCTCTATTTGTGGCACAGAGAGGCGCATGCATATGATATGCACTTAATTTATTCAAAGTCACGTTGCTGGCTAGAAAAAGGCGACTCGTACTTGTTCCTATGTTTATATATACATACATATATATAGATATGTATGCTTGTGTGTAGATATATGTACATATAGTAAGTACGTTATGGCCCGTATGCTACAAAAGCAAAACAGATGTGAGTGAGTCAGCTAAGTGCATCAATTTCCATTTAACTGTAAGCGATATTTTTTTTTTCTTTTTTTTTTTTTTTGCCAAGCAGTCGGCGTTGCTACTGCTGAAGTCGCATCGAAATATTGCCAATATTTGTGTTGTTGTTGTTCTTGTTGATGCTGTTGCTGTGCCAAATTGCAAAAGTCAAACTAGCGACGTTGTCTAAACAAAAGACTCAGGCAACGAACTTGACTAAGGCTGACTTCAGAGCCTCAGAGCTTGAAGTGTGGGTGACATCTTCAGCAAACACTTGAGGCGTTTGAGCTATTTGCGTTGATTGCCAGCGCCAAAGCGCAAGCGAGACAGACTGAGAAATAAAGTGAGAGAGAGAGAGAGACAGAGAGCGCATGCGATAGCTAGATAGTGTCAGAGTGAGAGACAAATAGAGAAGTTTGCCTATACAAGTTTTCAATCGAATTCGTGTTATTGTTGTTGTTGTTATTTTAGTGCTACCGTTGACTGTTGACCCCCCACGCCCCTCGTCCTCCTGCAGCCATACCAACACCACCCACCCCCTGCTGAGAGCACCACACAATGTTGTGTTGATGATGCTTCAGTTTTTTGCTTTTGTTTTTGTTTTTGCAACTAGCCGTTTGTTTATTTTCCTAACACTTCAATTGGCATTCCACACAAAAAGCGAAAATTGCAAAACGTGAGTAGTTTCGAGTTCTAATTTAAAATAATTTTTGTGTTGACGCTTTTGCAATTTTTGTAACGCCTTTTGCCTCTATTATTTCTCCTTCTCTTCTCCTCTTTGGTTTTTGTTTTTTTTTTGCCATTTCGTAATAGAGTCGTTAAGTGGCCCGTTGCGCTCTTTTCGGTAATTTGATGAACGATTTTTGATAATTTTGCACGGTTCTCTTTTTTTTTGTTTTGCACGTTTTATTTTTTTTATTTCGCTTTGGAGCCGTTTGAGTGAAGCATCTGCAAAGTCAGCAGAACAGAAATATTTATACGAGTGAATATATATATTTTTCTCCTTTTTGTCTGATTTTAATATCAAGTGCAGGCAAGTGGGTAATTATTGTTGTTGACGCTGCCGTTGCTGCTGTTAGTGGTGATGATGGTGCTGGTGGTGGTGGTGGTGGTGTTGGTGGTTGCAGCTAAAAACGTTGACCACTCAACTGTCAATGCTTGAGTGCCCAGTTCCACCTTCTCCCCGGGCCAGTATGTGGTGTGTTTGCCCATTTGGAGTGCTGCACTTTTGTGGCCAGCCTGTCGAACTTCACCTGTGTGTGATTTGCATATGTGGCCAAGTGAAGCTGCTTCTGTTGGCTGCATTGCTGCTGCTGCTGCTTTGAGTGCCCATGAATAGTCACAAAGCATTAAGCACTTCACTGAGCAAGCCTCTGAGCTGATGAGGATTGCGAGCACAAGAAGGGGGAAGATGTAGACGGTTTGCAGCTCACAATTATCTACACAATATGGCAATCACATATGTAGATATTGCACACACAGTGCACAGTGAGAGAGCCATAGTCATAGCCAAGTCAAGTTAAGTCAAGTCAAGTCAAGTCAGCCAAGTCAGCGGCGTTGCCAACCAGTTGTTCAATCTAGGAAGTGCATGAGTTGCATTTTCCATATGGCCACTGTACGTCTGTCTGTCTCACTGTACAACAACAGCAACAGTAACAACAACTGCAAAAGCAACTGCGACTGTGACTGCGTTTTCTGCCATTTCCTCATTACTAGCCCAGACTGCGAACGGGTCGTCGTCGCAGTTGGCTAAAAAGAAATTGAACTTTTTCACACCAGAATCGATTGTAATTGAATGCCTGAGGGCGCTCACCGCCTCGCCAAAGAGAAAGAGAAAGAGAGAGAGCGAGAGAGAGAGACAGACCCATCCTAAGCCTTGACTTTGCCTTTGCTTTTGGCCTGGCTTAATGCAAATTTTTCTTCATTTTGACATTAGAGAATTTTTCAAACGCCAAAACTTTCCCAAAAATAATAGAAGAATACTTACTTTACGTATGGGAAATGAGGCCAACAAACACAACACCACCACACAACACCACCACACCACCAATGGCGTACATTAAATTGCTTTATTTTGGAAGCACCACTCGAACTCCACCGTGAGCCGCTGATGATAATCAGCAAAAGCTGATGAGCTGCATCTGTGGCGATTCCAAGTTTTCTGTCTTTTCAAAACGAACACCTGCTGCTAACATTTTGCTATAAATTGAAATTTGAAATAGCAAAATTGTGCGGACCTGCACAGAAACAAGGTTGAATCAACAGTGAAGACACTGATCGAGAGCTCAATCGAACGTATTGAACTTCAAATACCCTTACTTGGCATTGAAACATTCTTTTAAAGTTCAATTTGTAAAGTCAAGCAGATGATAAATTGTAATTTAAAATATACCAATATTATCTAAAATTAGAATTATTTTTATTATGAAATTATTTTTAACAGAATTATTTTTCTTTAAAAAAACAATGAAATGAATATTTTACATTAATGCATATTGCAACGAAATTGTTTATGTTTATATGTGTTTCTCTTTGAATTTAAGCCAATTAATGGACCTGTTTTTTTATCGATAGCTCAATTGATCGTATTGAAGCTGAGATACCCTTGCATCACATTGAAAGTTAGATTTGTGAAGTCAAGAGTACAAAAAATTGTAATTTACAATATTTAAAAAGATCTAAATTATAATTATATTTAATATTAATTTATATTTAACCAATTATTCTTCTTTGCAAATGGGATGAGATTATTATTTTATATACTATATTGTTATTAGCAATGAAATTGTTTATCTGACTTTATAAAAATTGTGAGGATATTTATTACATACCGCAACATTAATAACACACACATCAATATAAATAAATCGAGTAATCTATAGTTACATATAATTAAACTGAATATTTTTCCGTCTATAAAATATATTTATCTTTTACATATTCGACACTGTGAACCCAAACATCGTAATAAATTCATAGTACTTTCACTACCCTATCAAAAAACATGTAAAGAAACTTCATTAGCTGATTCGATTTCGCCATAATTCTGCCCTAATAATTTCTCAACAGGCGCCATTTGCTATGCATAGAAAACCAAAAAAAAAAATAGAAATAAATACCCAATTTGAAGAAGAAATATAAGATTCCCATGGCCCCCACATAACGCCACACTAGCGTAACCAAAATTTATGGCTTACAACGATTCAACATTAAAAAATCCAAAATACCAAAAAAACACTGGAAAAAACAACATAAAGAAAAAAAAAAAATCGAAATGTAAATGATTCATTTGCTTTGCTTGAACAGCAGACACCAGAAATCAAAGCAGAGGTGTTTAATTACCAACAAATAAACAAAATGGAAACGATTAATTCAATTCGCCAATTTTGTAACGAAGGCCCCGTTATGGTTGAAACAGATAAAAAACAGAGGGTAAAACAAAAAAAAAACAAAAACGAAACTGTTTGAAATTGTAGCTAAATTTGTGGTCGATCTATAGCTATAACCCCGCAGGGCAATCAACAAACAGAAATAATATCAGAAAAAATACCAAAAAACAAAAAAAAAAATAGAAATCCCACAACAACAACAACAACAGCAGCAGCAACAAAAACGAAAGACAGTGAGACAAAACACAATAATCAACCTCGAAAAGGTTGTGTGCCATTTATCAAATAATGTGTAACTTGGCTCCAGAAATGGAGATGGAGCTCTTGGGTCTGGGCCCTATTTGTGGATGCGACTGCGGCTGCCCATGGTGTGAGTTTCATTTGCCTTATGATACATAAGTCGAAGCGCCCTTCCCCCCCTCTCACTCGCACTTGCACTTGCACTCCTCCCTTGGTGTCTCTCAACGATCGCGCTCTGGGTCAGACATGTGAGTTCAAACTCATCCGTCAAGTGGCGGGTGCTATGGGGCTTAATGGATCGACATCGTCTTGGTCTTGGTCTTGGTCTTGCTCTTGGTCTCGGTTTTGGTTTCGGCTTTCGACCTGCTCCATGGTAGTACAATAATCCATAGGCTAGTTGTGTTTTGGTGTTGTCATTTATCATTTGATTTGCTTTTGATTGCTCATTGCCTTCTCTCGCCTCAGTTGGTATCGGCATCGGAATTGGAGTCTTGGTCTTCGGCTTCGTCTCGGCCTAATAATTGTTAACAAGTAAAGTCTATTTAAGCCTTGTTCGTGGCTTTGTTGTTGCTGTTGTTGTTGTTGTTGTTGTTGTTGCGATTGTTGTTGCTGTCGTTGTTTTGTGTTTAATTGGTTCACATGATTTGTAAATTAAACAATTGCGGCGCATGTAACAACAACACAAATTCTAATTGAAAATTGAGCATGACGAAAACAGTGTGAGCTTTGACAGCTGCTCCCCCTTCACTCTTCCCCCTTCCCTTCTGTGTACCACTTCCCAATCTTGCAGAAGGTGGGCAACAATTGTTGTGTAATTATTGTTGATGCTAGTGAAACATTTGTTCAACTCTGCGGTGTCGCAGAAAGCTGAGAAATGAATATTTGAAATAATAATTAAATTGAACTAATACTTTGATCAATTTTGGAAATATAAAAGACTTTAGAATGCAAAAAAAAATAAAGAGAAATATTTATATAAATCCCACTATATTTATATAAATATATATTTTTTGTTTAAGAATTTTCATTAACTATCTTGATTAATGATCATAATATTTGTTTCTGAAATAATAATATTATGAATTTATTATATATGAGAAATATGAGATATTTTTAAAAATTGTATGTTTATATATTCTTTTTGAATGGATTTTATTTTAAGCTTTTTTCAACGTATTTATTTATGTTCATTATTATTTTAACGCTTGAATTGCTTACTACTGCTTTCTAAAATAATATTTTTGTTAGACTTTTTTTAAATTATCGAACTAATTTATAGTTTACTTTTAAACATGAAATAAATCAATCAAATGTGTGTGGCCTTATTATAAAAATAATAAAATTAATTACATTTAAAATGAGTAGATTTCAAATTATGTATAGTATTTGAACATATTACAATTAAATAATGAATCTTTATATTTTAGAATATTTTATTTATGTTATTGTAAAAAAATGTTACAAAAAATTAATAAACTTAGATAAAAAGCTACAACAGCTTTAAAAATCAATTGATTTATTCTACTAATACTATTATCCTTGACATTGTGGTATATTTTTAATTAAATGAAGGTGTTTTGTATTTAGTTCTAATATGTTTTCTTTAACTTTTCTTTGAATGTAGTTTTAGGAAGTATAGAATCTGTTAGTTTTTTTTATGGTCAAGCCTGAAGATGTGTCGACCAAGGAATTATATTGCAGTTGCTACGACTTAAAGTTCTCGAATAAATAGCATTCTTTTGAGAAAATAATGCTTACACAATATACTCACAATAGTCGATGGTCGATAGATCGTATCATGTTTGTTATTATGTCCGTTCTTTGCCATAGATCTATCTATCAATGTATCTGAGTTATTTGGGTCTTTGTGCGGATTGTGCATTGTTTGGCATGCAATCATCTCGTTTAGCAATGCAATTGCCAAGAGGTGAAGAGTGAGAGGGGTGGGAAGGAGTGGTGGGGGGGGGGAAGCTGGGCAGGTATTGGTGTCTTCTGTTATCTGTGCAACGCCTGTGGCGCAAATCTCTACACGCAGAGGTGCCCCCAAGTGGCGACCTCTTGCGACTGCATAAGTTTTTCCTTTTTCTTGACGTTGTAGTTGTTGTTGTTGTTTTTTTTTCGCTCATTACAGCGGAAAAACTCGATCCAAAAGATTATAATTGATTAAGATGAATCAGCGTTGCGGTCAAATGTTTGATGGGAATATAAATTGTTTGTGGTTTTGTGTAACGATGCAGATAGCAGATAGATGGACAGACACCAAAAATGCAACAACGGCAACAATTGCAACAACAACAACAACAACAGCAAGAAAAAGAAGCTGACTGTTGTTGGTCTAACCAAATCAAACGCAACATTTAAAGCTGCCTGCGCCGCTGGTGCCGCCTGTTGATGATGCTGCTGCTTAGGGATACAGCCAGAGGGGTGACTCAAAGGGGGAGTCGAGGGGGAAGTAGCTGCCTCAAAAGTGGGAAAGCATCATCAGCACAATGCCAAAATGCCACTCGGCTGCAAGGCGGTAAATCTAAGCCGTGGTAAATAAATCAATCGCACTGCAAATTTTCTTTCTGCTGCGTTTGATTTTTCTGCTGAATGTTGCATGTTGCAGTTGTTGCTGTTGTTGTTGCAATTGTTGTTGCTGTTGCTGTTGCGGCGTTGGCTGCTGTGGCTATTGATGAGCGGCCATCAATATTTGTCTAGTTCGAGTTGGAATGCGGCCTGGACATGGACTGTGACCAGAAGAACGACAGAGAGTCTTTGAGAATCGCGACCTGTGTGGACCCGGCCTAGTGTGAAGTCTTCTTCGTCTTTTGCTGATTGCGTGTGGCAAACTTCCTGTTAGACTCTTTATTTCTCTGTGTCTATATACGTGTGTGTGTGTGTATATATATGTGTGTGCACTGTGGGGCCACCCAGACCAAAAATAGACAAAATGTTGCACTTTTTTATTGCATACACAGATTGAGCTCAAGGCTTTGGCAAGCTAATTAAACGCTTACACACACACAGACACACACACACACACACACCTCTCCTTGGCAACAGTAGCTCCACTTGAAACTCATTGAACTGCCCACGTTACGCCCACAGCACAAGTCAAAACATAATCATCATCATTATTGCACTCTGATTTGGTGGCAACATTTCAAATTTCAAACTTCTCTCTCGATAACTTTTAATCAAATTATGCAGTAATGCTTTATTAACTTGGTTTATTAAACATTTGCATTTGACTTAATTGACAATTGGACTTGGGTGACATGCCCCAGAGGGTCGACTCGCTGACGGATGACGTGTTGCATGCAGCATGTGGCAGCGCTCTCAATGAGAACTCTGGCAGCAAAAGACAAATCACAAAAGGTGCAGGCGACATGCAAATCAAGGTAGACCAATAAATGCACTCTTTAGTGGACAATTTTCATAAAAAAAAGGAAATTAAATAAAAAATGTCAGATATTTAGATGGAAATAGGTAATACAATAGGAAAATTCAAATATAAAAAGCTTCCGGAATTCTTGATTAATAGCAATATTATGGGTTTTTTTAAATCTTTGAGTAAACTGATCCCTTAAAATCAACTATTGTTAAATTAAGTAATTGAACAAGTTTATAGCCTAGTTATTTTTCTATCTCGTTTCTCCCCAATATTAAGAATATAAATGTTCATTGTACAGGTAATTGTACTTCGTACTAGGTACCGCAAATAAGAGTTACGAGATAAAAAAATCGGTCCAAATAAATTTGGTCTAGATCTAGATATCCAATTACAGCATAAACTTTAATTTTTATTATAAAAATTAGTTTATAAACTATATTCTATTTATAAAGAAAATTAAATACTTATAAAAATTTCAAGTATTATTTAAAAATAAAATTGAGAATATATCTCTTGCTTTTAATTTTTATTTTATTTTAAAATTTTTTTAAATAAAAGTTTTAATTAGAACCTATGTCTAAATCTTTTCCCAAGGCTCTTTTTTAATTTTTACTATCAAAGGACATAATAAATCCTTAATATATTATAAAAATTAATACAATTCTATTATGATTTTTAAACAAAAATTTAAGTTTTATATTTATTTATAGTTATTATTATCACAATATAAGTTTTACTTTATTTTTTCAATTCTAGCCGTGACTGTTCCTGTTCCGTACTCAGTCGCAGAGTTTTCTCTCATTTTCTTTTAGTTCAAGAATGTTTAAAAGAATTTAATTAATTTTATCATAAGTAAGGGAATTGTAACAATTGCAAGATATTTTAGAAATCTACAATGTTAATATTTCAATTACGTGTTATGTTACAAAGACTGTGAAAAAGCTTAGAAGCTCATTTGTGCATATTACGCGAATTATGTAGGGTATTATAAAACGCTTAAAGAGAAATAGAATAGGCAACAAGTCTGGAAAAAATAAAAAAAATAAACAGGCGACGCATGTGGGATGTTAAAGGTGAGGTTACAAGCAGCCAAAACAGCTCTGACAAAAACTGAGACTGAGACTGAGATCAGAGACCAAGACTATAGCCCAAGCCCAAGAGTCAGTCAACAACAACAACAGCGTCAGCAACAGCAACAACAACAACAACAACAACATATCAAAGGCAGCTCATTGCTCGCGTTGTTCCCATTCACATTCCCATTCCCATTCCCGTTTGTGTTTCCTTTTTGATTTGTTTTGGTTTGCTTGTTTTTGTTGATGTTGTTGTTGTGGCAAGCGTCGTGTGCCTTGCCACACATATGGGCACGGCGATGACAAACTGACGGACAGACAGACAGACAGACAGACAGACATTTAATTGAAATAAAGAAGTTTAATTTAGCTAAAAGTCGAGGTGTTTGCTGTTTGTTGCCATCGCCTGTAACTGAAACCGAGGTGGCCTGCGTGGGAATCCATCGCCCAGCTGCTGAGATTAGCTTAAGATGTGAAGCCTTCATATGCGAGTACACTATTTACAAATGTGGCTCATAGGTGGCGCCAGCATGTGGGCTAAATGTGTCGCCAACATGCAACAGTTGCAGGCAGCAATCGAAGATCGCATTATTACGACACAATTACAAGTATTTCGAGGCGCCTCCTTCGAGATTCGCCTTGATCCGGTAATTGCAATTGAAGCGCAATCAATTACCTACCGGCTGGTGGTTGCCTCATGCCCCATTCCTCTAGCTCATGCCACATGACTGTTGCACGTTGCTGCTTGTCTGTTCCCCAACACACTCACAGTTTTTTTTTGTAGTTGCAGCTCTAAGTAAAAGTCGTCTTCACTGGCGCACCATCAGCACCACCTGCTGTGGTTCGCTCGCTGTGCTCTCGCCAAGATTTACTCGCTCTGCCTCACTTAAATGGAGCTAAGCGCGCCAGTTGATTGCGTGCAATTTATTAAGACGCGCTAACAAGACGTGTGAATGACCAAACCGGAGCAGGCTCCAGGAGCAGCTGCCACACATCTCTCAGTCCTCTCTAACCCACCATAAAACTATAATACCCCTCCGCCCACCTCTCTCAGTTTACCCTATTGCATTCTTATTGCATTGGCTTTGCCGGTGGTGCTATCGGATTTATCATATCAATATGCACACAATTTGATTCTCAACTATCAAATATTCAAAGAAACCTTAGGAAAAGCTTTATGATTAATTTCCCTTCAGAAAGAGAAATTTATTTCTTTTTTAGAAAATGGTTAAAAGTATTCTTTTCATTTAAATTGAATTTAATGTCAACTTCTAACTCATCTGATCTAAAATAATTATGCAATTTCGCAAAATGATTATCCAAACGAAAAGGATTATTATCTTAATTGAAAATAAAATATATATTCAGTAAATATTATTTACTCCAACTTTTTTTTTTAATTCATCTTCTTTAGTTTACTGAATGAAATAATTTACCAAACCCAAGGGTTTGAGTATATATACAAACAATATATTTTTTCAATCCATTCCACAAATGTTGAATCATTTAAGAATATTTGTAATATTTTTAAACTTTTATAAACTGAAATATTTTAATTCGTTTTGTTTTTTCATTACATATCTTCCAAATTTTTATAATAATTCCAAATTTTAAATTTATATATTTTTCATAATTTTACTATAATTTGAGTCAATTGTTCTTGGTTGACATTTAATAAATAAATTTAAATAGTGGAAAATTTATCTAACCTTAAATAAATTACAAATAAATGTATCTCAGTTTCTAAATAAAAGTATAATAATATTAAATTCAGACTGTTTGTTTTCCTATAGTAAACCAATCTCATTTGAGTTTAATTAGAATAAGATACTAACATATACCAGTTAATAGCTTGTCAATTTCAAACTGAAAGTCTAGTTAGGTTCATTGGCTGACCTTCTGTCTCACTTTCTAACACACTTGAACGTTATTCAAATGTCATATCTGGGTTTACCATCTTTCTAACTCAACTCTAGACTCAACTGAATGGAACAATTAGTGTCGTCTCCTGTTACCACGATTCCACCCACGCAGGCAGGCAGGCAGGCAGTCCGGCCTACAGCTCTTGTCTCAGTATCTCAGCTAAGAAGCCCCATTACTGTCTCATTCCCGACTCATTCAACTCGTTTAGCATGCTCACCAAAGGCTAATCTTCAAGCTGACTGACTGCCCAGTCAACGGAGCTACAAACTTGGTCTGTTTAGACTCTACAATGGTGATGACGACAACGACCATGATCATGCTGATGACGATAATGATGATAAAGAGGATGATGATGACGACGACGACGACGACGACGACGACATTGGCGACAGGCCATTGTTTTGACTTATTGCTTGGCTTTTCTTACTGCTCCAGCCAAAGCACAAAGATTGATCTTTGTGCAAATATATTTTTCCATTTTTTTTCCTTCATTTTTTCATTTGATTTGTGCCGAGTGCACTTGTTCGCCTCCGGTTACGGGGACTGAGCCTAGCCCATGAGTTGTTAAATGTTTAACACGTGATATGACAAATAAATTACATATGATCAACAGATCCAACTCTAAAATGGAAACGAACCAATGAACTAACCAAGCTCTATGACTTAATAAAAGCTTGTAACGATCAATCAGTTTTATGTTCTTCACGTTGTTCTACATTCATCATCATCAACATAATTTCCAGCCTCATCGAAGACACCAGCAACTGGATCTCAAGGATTGATCAGTATAAAACTGCTGACTGTAAAACTGCTTTGTATTTTCTTATTTTCTCTCAAGGATCAATCAATAACAATTTTTTGAATTATAATGACACTTGGTTAAAGTTTAATTTGATTTATTTAAGTAATGTGAGCAGGTTTTTCTTTGTATAGTAAAAAAAAAATTTTAAGAAATGAATTCTTAGATTTTATTGAATTTTATTTTTAATCAGCTGCAAAACTTAGCTTAAAGTAAACATTACAGTTGCTCCTACTGTAACTTTAAGTAACTTTAATAAATTTGACAATGATTTATTATTATTGTTTTGAATATCAACAAAATCTCCTTTAAATTGTGTTCATTTCGCTTCTTATTTTTACATTTTTGCAAGGCTGACAATGAAATATTCTTTCTGTTTTGCTGTGTAAAGCTCTCAATAACTTATTTAAAATAATTATCGAATGTATTTTATTATTCTTCAAGCTTTCAACTGTATTTTTTTAAATTTTACTTTTTTAAACCTGCGTCATTATAAAAAAAGTGGCATTATAATAAATTTAAATAAAATATTTTATTTCAGATTTATATAATGTTTTTGGTACACTTTAATTGGCCATCTGCAAAATTTGCCAAGACACACACTTCTATATGTACGTTGTATGTTTATATGTGCTTTTAAAATTTATTTGTCTTATTTATGGAAATTTACGAACATCAAACACCTGTCATACGGAATTTCTGTAAATCAACAATTTTGTGATGATGTAAATATATCTGTTTTTATCTTGCATCTCTTGTTTACTTTAGTTGGGCATCAAGATTTGATTACTGTGCCAGTTCCCATCCAACCATCATCTATCATCTATGGTAAGCCGAATATCGGGCAACAAAATTATGGAGCTATCTGAGGATGTAAATGGAGATTCAGTATATGCAGTTTATAGTTTATAGAAGATCACTTGCCGCAATAAAACACTTAAAACGATGACGATCAGAGAGAGGAGGGGGGAGAAGTAGAGGGAGAGACAGGCTACAAATGCCGCCAATAAGCACTGCTTTGCATGACGAATAGAAAAACTAACCCAAAAGTCACGCTAATAGTAAATTGAGCTCAGCATTCAACACTCGTAGCTCGAATGCTCTACTCCAACACATGCCAATTGTGTAACTGCCATTGTAGGGTATATAAGACTACAATTTACCCTTCTTTATTTTATATTGTTATGGTCTAAAGATGGTATATTTGGAGAAAAGCTTTCCAAAGAATTTAATAATAAGTTAAAAATTGGTCTATTAAGTTGTTGGTATATATTTGAAGGAAATAGTTAACATAAAGGAATTTTGTTAATTTTATAGCTTAAGGAAATATAATAGATGTTAGATAGAAACCCGGTCTTAGAAAGTGTAAGTATTAATATTTAATTATCTTATGGGTTAAAGTAATCAAAAAAAAAAAACTTTGCACGATGAAATTGTATCAGCTAGGTTGTGCTAAAATTTCATTCTCCTCCACCTGGCACGAATATCAAACAATTAGTCAGTCAGTCAGGACTAACAGTTATATGTATAGATGTTATACAGAAAAAACCCCTAAGGAAGTGTAAGTATTTTTATTAAATAGTTTTAAAGGTAAGATAAGATTTAGATAGAAAATAATCTACTGGTTTTACGTTTTGCATACCCTATTGAATAAACATCTGAAGTGCGCAGGGTATATACATACATTTAAAAATACAGCCCCCAAAACGGCGCATACAAATTACAATTTTTTTTCCATATGCAACAATTGACACCCTCTAGGCACACGTCGGATTCGTCGTCGTCGGCGTCGTCAGGAAAGTTCCCAGACATTGTAGTTTTCGGACTATGGATCGTGTTGGCTGCTTGCTGATGTCCAAGTGAAGACGACGACGACGACGACGACGACGCAGATGATGATGATGGTAAAGTGGATTAATGTGGCATGAAATGATTTGGTGAAATAATGCAGCCAGTGTTTGAGTGTGTGTGTGTGTTGCACTGGACACTGTGGCACCGTGGATTGCAGTTTTGGCTCCACTCACACGCAGTGGGCCACTCTAACGAGTTTTTCATTGGGTTTTCTCGCATAGCGGCTACCTGTACAAATTCACCTCTTCTTGCTGTTTTTTTTTTTTGGTTTTTCTGCACAATTTCCATGGCCCGTATGGGTCTCTAGGCATGCAGGGCAATTCCCATGACTTGATAACACAATTTGGTGCCGCAGCAAGACTTCATTTACCGCAAAGTGCATGTGGGTTCACCGAGGCATCTTCTGCCTCATCCTCAGTTTCAGCCTCAGCTGCTGATTCTGCTGCTGCCTCTGCTGCTGCTGGTGATGATGGTGCTGGTGATGGTGTTGGATGTGCGTGGTGACGACGTTGACTATGTCCCGCGGTTATTACCACTAATAACAAAGCCACACAACAACAACAACAACAAGCTTGTAACGGTTACATTAAATGGCATAGTTCCATACTCTATTGCAACTTTCTTGTGATCTCAGATTTGAATTATAAGCTTGGACAACCCCTTACGAATGTCAATTTCAAATTATTAGGTGTTCAAAATACCTTCAAAAACTATAAGTTACTGAAATTATAAATTTCTCTCATATTTTTTAATTCATTTTCATACATACATACTAAACAAAAAAATGAAATGACACGAAACAAGTTGCTAAAATTCGGTAGATATGTAAAAAATGTATTAACAATCGACCGTTTAACTATTAACAAAATTATATGATTTGGAAAGAAGAGAAAGGATTTGTGAGATATAGATGTGAGTGATCTGAAAGAAATCTCCAACAATACTGTAGTGAATTTATTATATCCTCAATTATACCGTATTTTGATTTAGTGTTTTTTAATTTTAAAATATTTAATATATTTTTGGCTCTAACCAAGTAAGTTTAGATGGAAATTTAACAAATATCCTGCGACTGATTCAACAACCCATTACAAGAATATTGTAGAATGCCGATAAGACATGTTATGCTTTTAAATGTGGATATTTTATTGTTTTAAAATATATGCTCGAAAACTGTTTGGTTATCATAACTAAATTCAGAAGTCAAGCAAGAGATCTCTAACAATCTAAGCTCTTTAAATAATCTGTTATTCACAACTGATGACTATTTCAACATCTTTTCATTTTTAGCATTTATAAGATTTATTTTTGAGTATTTTTCGTGCAATTTGAAATTTCCTTAAAACATTATTCACAATTGTTTTTATTTTTTTTTTTTTGGTATTTCGTTATATTATTGTACACTTTTTTTCATTAAAATTCCTGAGCGAGTTCGTGAGCTTTGCTGCCAAATCAGCACAACTCCCACACCGTTCAGCCAAAAGCCCAGGCAGCCAGCAGCACCACTCAGCACCACAAATTCACCACCAAGCAATACAGTTCGTATTTCGTGCTCTACATAATTCATCATCAATCCACACTGTGTTCAACTGCCAACTGTTTTGCCGGAGATGATGGTGATTTCCTGCGGGCACAAAACCAAGTGGAGATTGGCTTGGGGTAAGAGATGAGGAGGAAGTGGGAGGTTGTTGGTGCGGGCATTGCAATATTTCCAATCAGGCAGGCAGCCTCGACAAAATATTGGACCAATTTCCTATGTAGTCTCGAATGCCGAAAACTCTTAGCCACGTTCATATTGCCGTATGACTTATTTGCCTTAAGATGCGACCAACAAAGGGGAGGAGCAGCAATCCGAGGTAGGGCAGTCAGGTGGAGGGGACAATGTCCAGTTTGGGATGCTTGTTGCACCTACAACTTATCGCCGGAGCAACTATCGCAATGATTTCGTCGCACCTTTTGTCTTTACCCCTTTTTTCCCGTTTTGGCGTTTGCCTTTTTGCCAATTTAAAGTTTTGCGCCGTGTTTCGTTACGTTTTCGCTTTTCTCATTTTTCGTCGTATGTTTTCTGCCCCTCTCGCGTTTTTCCAGATCGAGAGTCAACTTTGGCATGACTTTTCATCGCTGTCGATTGTCGTGATCAATTGAGAGCAATTTATTATGAAATGAGGGTGAATTATATGAATGAGCATCAGGAGTTAAAGCTTTTTCTCTCACTCACTCAATGTCCATGTCTCTCTCTCTCTCTCTCTCTGTGCGCCGCACAATTCTTTTGATCTTCAAACGAACTTGGAGTCCAGAGAGATTTCGCCTTATGAAAGATCTGTACAACGTCTGATGACTTGTTGCACTTTGCATTCGGTTTGAGTTGTGAGTGTGATTTTTAAAAGTGTTTTACATGGGAAACGACAACGATATGACCTGCTCCTCATCCTCTTCCTCTTCCTCCTACCCTGCCTTTAACCGTCTCCAATCTGTCTTGCCCCCTATCGATCCCACACTCTAGCAAACGATACAAGAATCGATTGAGAGTCCATGACTTAAGTTTCTCCAGTTGTTGTAGTTGTTGTAAATTGTCTGTCGACAATTATTTTATTATGCTGTCAACACTTAAATGTAATAATGCCAATAATATTGTTTTATGACAGTCGCAATATCTTTGTGGAGGCGCATTTTTTCGTGCTTTGAATCGATCTTGCAGTTGTTGTTATATGTACGAGTTGCAGTTGCCTTGAGGCCTTCTTCAATGTGGTTGTAGTTGCAGTTGTTGTTGTTGTGTCTGTACCTATAGCTATAGCTATTGCCATTGCCTTTTGCCTTGTCCTCGACTGTTTAATGTCGGTCTAGTTGAGGCTCTCAGCTGCATTTCGGTTTCATTTTAGTTGGGCTTTTGTCCAAAGATAGAGGTCAACCATGATTTCAGTCCATGATTTCAGCTTCACTTGGTGGGAATTCTAGTGCGCCTTCCCTCTCTACTTCCCTCTCTACTGTACCTTCCCTCTCGTCAGCATCGCATTCACATAGAATGCTCGCATTTGCTGTCTGTTTTATGGCCTTAACTAGTAATTGGTTCATTAGCCCTGCAGTTTGGATCGCCAACCACAACCACAACCACGTTCAAAAAGCAACTGAGGTAGCGACAAAGCAATTTGATTCTTTCGCTTTTTCGTTTGTTTTTAGTGTCTGATTTTAAGTAGTTCACAGTTGATTTGATTGCTTTTGTGCTGTTTGCTCCGTTTTGCCAAACGTTTAAGTGGTTAAGGTCATTGACTGTATGAGAAAAGTATAAGCCATTTTTTTTTTTTAATATATTTACTTGCTGAAATATAATCATAAATATCTATTAAATTGTTATAGCCTTTAAAAGTCATAAATATCCCATATTAAAAGCTTCTCACTCAATGCTGAAAGTTATAAAACATTTTCAAAGATATTATAGTCCTCATATTTATTTTTTATAGTATTCTCACTCAAAATCTAATTAAGTGAACTCATTAAAGCATCAAACCAATTACATCATCATCTGGTCAATAACAATTGAAATTAATTAATTCTGCTGCTCAGGGAAATTTAAGTGCTGCCTAATTAAGAAACACAAAAATCAATTTCACTTGGCTACGCTTTTTTAAGACTGTTCAGGTCCTTGCTTTCGCTTGGTTTAAAGAGCAGACAAACAAAAGACTCAAGTAACGAACTTACGGTATTGGTTTCTATTTTTACGAGCAACTATAATTATAACAGTTCGAGTTAGCCATAAGGATTGCCATTAAGTATACGACCTGGTAACAGGTTCAAGTCAACGAACACTGCCCGACAATCCATCATCTGACTTAGCCAAGATTTTGAGTGTTGGAGTCTAGCCGATTTTTAAGTGTGGAGATTGAATGCTTGCAATCTGACAAAAGAATGACTTTTAAATTAAATATGTATAGAAAATGTATATTAAATATTCAGTTCAATCGATAAAAATTAAAAACAGCCATAAACTTAATTTTTGTATATTTTAAGAAAGTGATAACATTTTTTATAAAACTCATTTAAATTAGAAATATCATCTTTTTCTTTTAGCTATTTGATTCGTAAAATTATTAAAAAAATTACTTGAGTGAATAAATTAAACTCAAATGTAATCATTATTTGGGATCTTTATTTATTTTTTTTATCAAATAAATCATTATTTTTGAAGAAAATTATTAAAAGTCTGTATATAATTATTAATATGTGTAATTTTTTTAATATAGCTTATTATGATTACGTATTATAAATGATTACTTATTCGATTATTCTATATATAAAAAGTTTCTATAAACAGTTACAGCATTTGAGTTACAGTATTTAATAATGATTTAAAACTGTTTAATACATCAGGTTCTTTAAACTTCTATAATAACAATTTATGGCATCATATGATATCCTTATAATTTAAAATCATATCTATAGGAAATCCTATCCTAATGTGTTTTATTCTTTCATAAGTTAGAGTATCTTAAGCTGTTCTTCTCTTGACTGTTTCTCTGAGTTCAGAGGTTCATTTTTGCGCTAATATTTCAGTTCTTTTGTGGGGGCGTGTGTGTATGAGTGTGTGTGTGTGTGTGATGTGTGGGTTCAGTGGAGCTGTGGCCAACATGGTAGCCTGTCAGGCAGGCATTCAGCTCGAGAGGGTTCAAGTTCAGGTAACATGCATCACAAAGGTCTACCGTCGGCGTCTGTCGGAACTAACGGAATTTCTAATCGAATAATTGAGGCGAAGGTGGTGCTAGCGGTGCTATTGGTGGTGCTGATGGTGCTGGTTGTTAGTTGTTGGTTGCTGGTTGCTGGTTGTTGGTTGCTGGAGTCAAGTGAATGTAGCGGCAGTTACAGCTCGTACTTTTGGAGGCCCATTGTGTCAATGTGGCTATGACGGGCTATCAACTCATGGCCATCTCACTGTTGTGGCTGTGCCTCTTGTTGTGGTTGTGGCAGTTGCAGTTGCAGTTGCAGTTACAGTTGTTGTTGCTGCTTGCATTGATATAATAAATAAATGTCCGTCCTTCCTTCCAGCTAACGTAGCTAAAGTTGTTGCAATGCTGTTGAATCGTTGTCGTTGTTGCCGTGCATCATTCAGCCTCATTTCGTGCAACTTCATGATGCGTCTCGTCCCCCTCACTCCGTTTGTGGCATGGAAATGCGCGCGCGTTCAAACTAAATTGCTTTAAATTAGCTTTTCGGTGCTTTTTGGTGCCGCCAAACAGCCAGCAACAAGTGGCCAGGCCAGGCCAAGTCTGAGGCCAGTTCAGGCCAGGCCAAAGCAAAGGCTAAGGCACAGGTCTTCATTTGCACTGGACGCTGCCACCAAAAGCAACAATCCATCAATCCATCCATCCATCCATCCATCCATCCAGCCAGCCAGCCAAGCAGTCATTCAGGCAGTCAGTCAGTCAGTCAGTCAGTCAGTCAGTCAGTCAGTTCAAGTGGCCGGGTCATCATCCGTCCACATCTCTGCACGTGTTGCTGTTGCCGCCACTTTCAAAAGGCAGCCGCTTTTCTTTGCGCTTTAGCCAAGTTTATGGCACTGCCACGGAATGCTGATGCAACGCGTGCAGCTTCCCTTCTCTCTCTGTCTCTCTCTCGCGTTGTCTGTCTCGCTCTCTCACTGGGCATTGTCTGTGCGGCCCATAAAACTCGGCAAATCTGCGTATTTCACATGTCAAGATTTGCAAGGCGCTGGCCAGGCCAGTCGAACAAGTGCAGACGTTGCCTCGCTTGACAGATTTATGGAATTTACAGCATTTTGCCAGAGCAGCTCCAGCTCCAACTTCAGCTTAAGCATCAGCTCTCAGCTCCCAGATCCAACAGCAGCAGTCTCATCATTCGACTGCCATCTTTTTTGTTTTTTAAAGTCATTTTGAGAATGCTTTTCGTTTCGAAAATGGTTTGTCGCGGGATCTACAGCAAAGTCAAAGGCAACGCTTTGCTTTGGTTAGGACTCCTCATCCACAGCTGTGGAGCAATTAAGAACAATCAACAAGATTTGATGGATTGAAATGTTGGCTCCATGCTCCATTCAAATTCCGCACATTTTTAAAATAAACTCCAATTTCAACTGCCAGATTTTATTTTTTATCAATTTCTTTTGCAGCGTTACAATCGATTATCAATATCACAAAGATATAAAATTTATAATATGGGGAATACACAGCAGAGAGACGAATTTAATATGAATGTCAATTGCTTTGACTTTGAATCTCCTTTAAAATTTCTATTGATAGTCTGAAGATTTGAACCATTTGGCTAAATAAATAATTAAATAAACATAAATTAGAAATTCCTTTCATTTTGAGATATTTAGCTGGATGAGTTTTTATTTTAAATTGTAAAATATTAAAGAAGTCAAAAAATAATTGTATTAAAACTTTATGTAATCTAATTTTTAATTCCAATATTTAAAATATCTTATGGTTAGTATATATACACAAATACCAAGAATAAACTACAATTCCAAATGTACTTTTAAGAAATATGTAATAAAGTCTATCGATTTTGCTTAATCTTTGTGATTTACAAAAAAAATTAAATTTTATTGTCAATTTTAAATAAATAGTTTGATTATTTAAAAAATCAATCTGTGATCTTTTCAATGTACAGGCAGTCTTATAGGTATTGTAATGCAAATAATTGAATATCCTCTTTTGTTTAAGCGACAAACACTTCGATAACTTCATTATGTTCTGCAGCTTCCCTTTTCCCCTTTCCATTTGTTGTCATTATAATTCTAATACGCTTTTAGTGGCACTTTTCTGAACTTTTGTTAATTGTTTTTCGGCTCTTTGTGTTTAGCGCGTGCTTTGCTCCCTCCGCATCTTTTCCACCCCCTTCGGCCATTTAGCGGCACTTGCTTTCAAATGTTAAAAAGAAAAAAAATGATGAAGAGGGAGAAGATCAAGAAAAAGCTAAAGAAATAAGCATAGATTCAGGCAACCTGGCGAGTTATAGAAAAATTGGCCCTGGGGGTCAGAACTGGTAGCAACTTGTGCGCCTCTTCGCCAGATCTGTAACAATTAGTGCTGCTGCCAAACAAAGCTTTTGTTTGACTCTTTTTTATATGATTATCATTAAAAACTGCTTATAATTATTTGTAGAACGCGCAGTTTAGAGACGAGACTCAAGTCGCGACTCGCCCTCTTCGCCGATTTGAAAACAATTAAAAATCTTTTCGAAAATGGTCAGCAATTTTGGCCATTAATCAAAATTAATGCCACATGCGCTGCCCGAGGTGTATATACATATATATTTCTGTATACTCTGTATACAAATCCAAAAAGTATTGACTGAGTTTCCGCATTGAAGAAATGCTTCAACTTAACAGAATCAAAGCAATGCAAATTGCAAAAGAACGACGTTGAAAATGTTATGGGGCAGTTTGATTAATGTTTTTCATTAAAATGCCAATTTTGGCACTGAATTTTCCAGAGAACCAAAACCAAATTGAACCGTTTGACGAACAAATGTGCGCGCATCAATCATACGCCATGTGTTCGGCGGATCGTCGCCCTGTCGACTGCACTTAATGAACTTTGGAGGCGCAGTTAACGCTCATTAAAGTAGCAACCGCCACTAATCATGTATGGACCAAGTTTGTAGGTAATACTCTTAGTACAGTTCGGTAGTCGCAGTGTCTCTCTCTCTCTCTCTCTCTTTCACGTCTCGGAGACGGCTACTACCAAAACTTGGACCCGCACCTGCTGGGTGTCTTGATTAATGATCTTTCGCAGATCGCAGATCACAAAGCAAAGCGGGGCCCTTTTTTGGATCGCTCGAGTCACAAGTCACAAGTCACATTGTCTTTAACAGGGGAAGGTTAATAAACTCTTCTATGCCACATATATATGTATTGTACATATATGGTAACATATGTTTGTCGATATGTAGTCATATGTAGAACTATAACAGTTTCATTAACTGTCTACCACACGCACATTAATTAAAACATTTTCGCCAAGAGCAAAGAAGGCCCAAAGTGATTGTCTCTCTTCTCTTTTGACTCCAAATCAGACACTGTTTAACAAATTCTGACACTAATACAAAATATAAATACATATTTTGCTGAAGCTAATAAAATGTTAGCGATTTTGGGTCTCTAAAAATGCTTTTTACACATATTAATTAATTTGCTTAATATTTTTTTGTGCCCAATAAAATTTTAATATTTAACACTACCTATTTTTCATTTCTCATAAAAATATTTATTATAATTGGAACAAGGTTATTTACCTAAAACAGAATATTTTTCAAAAAATATTTTTGAATATTTTTAAGTGGTTACAATATTACTTTTCTTTTACTTTCTTTACAATGAAACCTATTCCGCCTAAAGATTTTATGTGCATTCAAAGCATCAGATTCTTTAAATTTAAATCCTATTTTCAATTTATATCTTATATTATTTGAACTTTTATTTAATATTGAGGCTAAAACAAGTTTTTTACTTTTGTTGCGTACATTTATCTCATATATATTTTATACTTTCAAAAATCTCGTACTTGTGCTCGGGGAGCTTTTATTAATTTAATTTTCAACTGTAATTCCATGTGTTTTTAAAGCTGTTTTTCATGTGTTTCAATAAAAAAACTTTTGCAACGTGGATAATTTATTAAATTAAATTTATTTACTAACTGGTTGTTAACTTGACTTTCGAAAGATTAACCCGAATCTTCCCAGCGTTACCATATGGTAACAAGCAATAGGCATTTACTAAAACTTAATTTTTAGACAACATATTAACGTTAGATTAACTTTTATAAGATATTCTAAGAGTAAATTGTTGTCTCTAACTGATAAAAAGTTGATTGAAACAATCTCTTGAAGTTAGCTGATCGAAAAATGAGCTTTAAGTTGCTCATTATATTCTGCAGTGCAAAAAAACGGCATTTGGCAATTCGTCGCAAGTAAACTTAAACCGTTTGACTAAATTTAGTACTGAACTATATGCAATGCACACATCATTAGAAAGGTAAAAGAGTGCACTTATTAATTTTGAAAAAAATTCTAAATAAAAACCACTTTTTCTCTCTTAATTTTCATTTTTTATTTTCGTGTTACCATATGGTAACGCTGGGAAGTACAGGGTACAGGTTTTTTCCATACATTTTATTCGCGTTTCGCACTGTTTTGTTCATAAAATATGATTGCTCCTATGACAGCTATATGATATAGTGGTCCGATTTGAACCAAATTTGCTCAGGATGTATAGGAACATATCAGATACATATTCTAAGAGTTTGGTTGAGATATGCCAGAATAGAAAAAAGTTTTTCATACTAAAGGTGAATTTGACCCCGATTGTTCCTATGACAGTTTTGTTATACATACGATATACTGCACCGATTTGACCCAAATTTGGTCCTATATATCAAGGAAGATCCCCCCTGTTGAATGAAGCTGTATTTATTTGATTTTTTCAAAAATATTTGTATTTTGTAGTATTAAGTAAACCTCTACCCTGTACTTCCCAGCGTTACCATATGGTAACAGTCGAAAAAATGGTCCTGTCGATTATCCTGACAAGGACGATCAAAACGAATATTTTTTTCGGATTCAGCGAACTCAAATTCACCAGTCCTGAAAGTTTCATTAATAAATTCGAAAAAATGTTGCTCAGGACGATTCGGGTTAATTCATCATGTGAGATTTATAAGAAAAATAATAAAGTTTGTATAATTTCAAAATATTAAATGCAGTTATGCATATATTAAAAAAAAGTATTATTAATGTAAAAAATAATAACCCAAATAAAATAAAAATAATTTAAAGAGTAAAACAAAGTTGACCTATTGCTGCAGCACTTTCGAAAATGAATTTCCAAGAGAATTTCTTAAATTGTTGTCGAGTGTAAATGTCTGGTTGGAGAGGAGAACCCATACTTAGGCGTATTTATAGTAGCTCCGTTCAGTTCGAAAAGTAATAGCAACATTTTATAAACAACTTATTTCCTTAATTGATTGTTAACAATGATTGCGCCAAGGGGGCCGCACACTTCTTTCACACTGTTGCAAGTTGCAGTTGCAACTGAGTTGCAGTTGTTGTTGTTGTTGGCTGCCAGTTGGTTACCTGGTTGCCTGTTGTATCTATTAACCACGCACTCCATTATTATTTAATAACATATTTCTTAAGTATCTGCCAACCCAGTTCAGAGCACAAAACGAGGCTGCTGCTCGGCCGTGCAACAACGGGCCTGTTGGCAACTCTTGCCTCTTGACCATAATTTGATGTTGGCTTTGGGCCCCAGAGCTCTCTTGTTGGACTCGCTCGGTCGTTTGGTCGATCTATCTGTCCGTCTGTCCGTCTGTCTATCCGTCTATCCGTCTCCCAGTCGGTCGGTTGTCCAAGTGATTGCCACCCCATTAAAAAAACGGCTGCGCCTTCTTGTGGTTGTTGGTCTTGGCTCCTGCCACGATCACTCAATAAGTCTAGACAAAATGTAGCTGGTGTTGTGCTGTGATTGTCGCTTTGTTACACCCCTCTTCAATACTCACTCCACTTTGCCATCCGTAATGGATCAGCACGTTTTGGTTTGGTATGGTTGAAACTACTTCATGGCCTATCTACAACGCAACGTCATCAACGTGCTGCCTGCCATCCAAGCATCATATTTGTTGCATGATTATGTGGTAATTGCGGCTGTCAATAAAACTCCCCCGTTTATTCTTTATAACCCAAAGCATTCTACGCCTATATTTTATATTTATATATGTACATCTATAGATATACATACTATACATTTATTTTTATAACCCATACCATCTCAACTCTCTTGGCTGCTGTATGAAGCTCTATCTCCATCTTTATCTCAGGCTTTTGGTTTTCAGTTTTGGGTTTTTGACTTTGTTGTTGTTGTCATTTTGTTGTTGTCGCTTTGTTGTTGCTGCTGTTGGCTGGACGGCTGACTGGCTATAAAAACCCGTCCGGACGGTACCGCACTATGATTTACTTTGACAGAGGAGTGACATACAAGTACTTAAGTGATTTCTTTACACCTTTTATGGAGTAGTTAATGTGGCCATGGTATGCGCGCCTGGCATTGAGCAAAGTCATGCCAACAACCAACAGCCAACAGCCAACCAGCAACCATCACTGGTACCACTGGTACCACCGGCATCAGCACTACCGACCCACCAAATCCCCCACCGTTTTGCTATGCTTGTCATTTTGGCACTTAGCGGCATTTAGGCTGTGACTTTAGCCACATCTCCGTCTCCATCTCCAACTCCATCTCCATCTCCATCTCCATCTCAATCTTCATCTCCATCTCCATCATCAACTGTAGCTTTTGTTGTTGCCAACCTAACTTTGTCTGTGTCTCTGGGAACTGGGAAACGCCTTGAAGAACTGTTCGCTTCTCTAATCGCGTTTTCGTTTAATGTGATCAATATGTTAATGCTGATGTTGAGTGCAGCTACTTCATATTTTTGACACAATATGTCTCCCTTCAAATATAACATATAATTGTTCACTAATTGTAGGTGCTTATCATTTAAATTATAAATCTTTAAATGAGTTGTATTATTGCAGTGCTTTTAAATTTAGAATTTATTAACATAGAATGAGGAACTTATATGTATTTGCCATTAATATCCGCAATTTAGCTCTAAATTGTTCTTAGCTCTTGTAATTATAATTTACAACACCCAATTCTGGTTTACCTATAGATTAATATGTAAGTAAAGCATTTTATTTGGAAATGGCAATTATAATATTGCTTCCCTAAAAAAAATAATACTTATAATTAAGAATTTTACCATTTTGTTTGTGTTTCACACTGAGACAAAAATATCCTTCCCTAATATATTATCTGTCTCTTTATGCTCTGTTAATTTAGAGTTATTTTTCTTAGTGATTTGCCAACTTTTTGTAGATTGTATTCCTCTCTCTTAACTGAATTTTTATGTGAGTGCTATTTGACACTATACACAAATTCCCCCCACTGGGATACTTTTAATTTTTCAAGTGCTTTGTCCCACTCTCGTAATTCCCCCGCAATTTATCCGCTTATCCTCAATGACTTCCGTTCCATTTGCGCAACTGTTAACCCAGTTAAGAGCCACTTTCATATACAGTATACCATATGCATGATGGTTGTACGGTCTTGGGCATTTCTGGGGATAGTCCAAACTGGCAAAAGACGTTGCAGTTGTGGGCGTGTTGATTACAGTGTTCAATATAAGTACTCGTGCACAGTCTCAATGTTTGTTAAATGCATTAAAAGTAGTCTTCGAGTCTTTCAACGCATCATCATCGTCATCATCATCGTCTGGTTTCAGATCAGTTCATTGCTTAGGTGTTAGGTGTTAATATTGGCACACACTCACACTCACACTCACACACACGTACACACAGCAGGCTACAAACTGGGGCTTGGAGTTTCATGCAACACATGATGCGTGTGTTGTCTGTGGCAACCTGGGAGTTCCATTGGCGTTGGTGTCATTTTTAATACAGTAAAGCGATACTAAATTGAACTGTTCCTTATGTTGATAGTATTAATAATACCCAAAAACAACACAATTTGGGGTGATTAAAAAAACATTTCCAGTCGCCACCATTCTTCCGCTGATTTTTAAAAATGAGTAGTTTATGGTCACCTTAAAAGTTGGGTCAACCTGTTGCGAAACTAATAAAGGGAATAGTCAAATCAGTCAAGAAAAATACCATGCCGAATTGAACTGATCTCTAAAGTAGAGACAAATTTGGTCACCTTTTTAATGATGTCAATTAGTTGTGGATCTAAGAGGCCAATGGATTTAATTTTACTTACATCTTACATCAAGTATTAATTAACATAATTATTAACACAATGAATGGGTGCATTTTAAATAAAAGTGTATATGGTCACCCTAAATTTTTTTATTCAAGCGCACTGGGAAACAAACAACTAAGTTTTGTGTACGTCAAGTGCCAGGGTCGCCAATTTTATGTTCTGTCTACAATATGGTCACCCTAATAAAAAAGTGGAAACTATTGATTCAACTTTGCCAAGTTCCACTGTAGTTGATGCTGTCGTTTGTTGTAGGTGCGGAAAGTGTTTCAAATGCGCGACTAGAGTTTAGGGTGTAGTCACAGTCTCTCTCTCTCTCTCTCTCTCTGTCTCTCTCTATCACTTCTTCTCTCTCTACTACGTATTTGTCTGGCTGTGTGTATGTGTGTGGGTAGCAAATAAAAGCGGCAAAACACTTAATGGATTTGGAGCATATAAATGGAGTATTAGATGAGGTCCCATTTAACTTTCAGCTGGTAGCTGGGTGCGTCGCATCTAAACGTGTATAAGACGTCTCTTAACTTTTAACTGCTTCTGCCAGCTTGTTAGCAAAATGAAAAAAAAGACGGCAAAAAACGCCGCTGGGTGTTGGCCAATCTGTGCAGATCAAACAATAAGCCTGAAGAAGTCCCAAGTCCCTCACTCTCTTTCACCCTGCCGATATAGCAAAGTCTTCTCTCCTCTTCTCTCCTTTCTCTCACTTTAGCGCATTTGCATGCAAATTCGTTCGCAAGTGTGTGTGTGTTTGTGTGTGTGTGTGTGTTTGTGTGCAGTCAAAGGTGTCAAACAATGTCAGTGGGAGAATGTGTCTCGCAATTGAAATTTATTTGCACTACTATTCAGTGCTGACAATGCGCCTAGGGACGTTACACCTCTTTCCTCTCTCTTCCTTCCCCTTTCCCCTTTTCCTGTCGCCTCCCTGCCATCAAGATCTCGCCGGGTTGCCCGTCAACTCGTCAAGTCTTGTCTCTTGGCAGCGGCCAAGCCTGCACACAGCAGCATTTGTCGCTTGGCTTCTGTCTACGATCTTCGGGTCTTCGGCTCTTCGATTCTTCGGTCTTCAGTCTACGGAACTGCTTTCAAGCTATCAAGCTGGCCCCGAGGTTCGCTCGAGCAAGCTGAGCATTTGCAAAATGTCAATCTCGGCTGCAGCGCATCAATTCAAGTGTGAAATAAATAGAAACGAATTCAGGTCTTACCGTCTCTCTTTTCCCCAAGCCCCTTCTAAAGCATTTGCTATAATTTTCTCGCCATTTGCCGTCGACTTTTCGCATTGAATCGCATCGCATCACAACTCGCAAAGCGAACTCGTCGCGCCAACTGTCAGTCCCAAGGCAAAGCGAGAAATATGTTGAAAGTATTTACAATTACGCAAAGATTGATTGAAATAGATTTCGGATTGATTGGCTCCTCTGGTATGCACATTGACACAGCCAGCTCCTGAGCTACCCTCAACTGAAGCTTCAGCTGAAAGCTGAGAAAATCAAACGAATTCAGGCTTTTGTGTGTGGGAATTCTTCTTTTCGCCAAACTGCAGTTTGCACTTGCAAACGATACCCTGGAGACCGATTCGTAGATAAAATCAGCAAGATACTGAAATACTTGTCTATTTAAGCAACTCATCAGATGCTCAATGGGGAGTGTTTAGACGGAAGAAACTGGAGCAAGACCTAATAAAAATAGCAAGTAAAGTGACTGAAAAAAATATTTTTCTCATAGCAAATACAATAATTTACTTACAATTTTATAATTATTTAAATTAATCTCAAACTTGCCAGTAAAATTAATATTGGTCAACCTTCTAATTATAATTATGATAAGTATCAATATATATTTTTAAAATTGTTTATATTTTTGGTGATTCAATAACAAAAACATCTTAGGTTTTAAATAATAAATTTAAAATAAATATATGTTAAAGTTTTATAACATTAAAATAGTGGCATAAATACCCACTGATTAAAGTAATATCCAGCTTTCTAAGAATTTATCTAAATTTATGTTTCGTTTAAACTTTGTTGTTTAATCTATGTCAAATTTTTTATATTTTCAAAATGTTTCCTGTGTGAAAGAGTTATATTTTTACATGTCTCGGAAGATCCACTTTCTCTATAGCTCCTCAACTGCTGTAAATTTTCCCATCGACTTAGTCCAGTGCTGTCGTTAAATACCAGAGCTTATAATAAGTATGTACATATTGATGTGCTCTTTGACCCACTTCCTCATGGCTTTAAACGCACCCAAAAGACGATAAAAAGGCCCATCAAAGTCGTTCATCTAAATATTTATTTGTGTTTATTTAATATCAATAATATTTTTCTCAGTTTCTGTTTTATTTCTTTGTCGTATTTTTTTTATTATTCATTTCATGTTGTGTCGCACAATTTGCATACGAAGCATGAAGGAAAAACGAGAATATACCAAAAAATAAAGATCTAAAATATACAAATAGAATAATAATTTATGCTATACAACGTGGTGCTTTGATTTCATTTATTAATATATATGTTTTATACTATAGTATAAGGCTAAAGAAACAAATTTGCTAATTGTGACTAATAACTCGAGAACTAAAGCAATCGAATACAATAGTTTAAAGTTGAAATTCGCTATAAAAAGATACATTTATTTAAGATCTATGAAATACTTGAAATAGTCATACATGTCTATTAAGAAACTTTAGTTATTCTATTATAAGAGATATGTATATTCGATACAAGTAGTATAATAAGTATATTATATTAGTATGCTATAGTATAACTATACTATACTATACTATAAGAAAATGTTGCTTATAAATTATAAATTCCACTAAGATATTATGCAAACGATACAGATAAGCTGTCTTGCATAATTTGCAACAATTTAGGCTGGTCTCATTTCATATTGTTTCGCATCGATTTCGATTCGATTTTATTCTTTGTTGTCATCGTTCTAAAATACTCGTACATTTCATTTTGTCTAACCGAAATATTTCTTTTGATAATTCATTGCATCTAATTAAGAGAACTTGCTCCGTCTGTCGCACCGTTTGTTATACTTTTTGGTTCACATATGCTAATGTCCCATGTCTCTATGACGGTGGCGGCGCCTTTTGCATATATTTGCCATTTAGTTAGTTGTTTTAAACGATGTGATAATATCTTTAAAAACGGCACGATTCGTGTTCTTGATCTCTCTTGGTGTTTTTGTTGTTGTTGTTGTTGTTGTATTTGGCATAGCGGTAGGGGACGAGGGAATGTGGTTTGATTTAGGGGCGCTTCATATATACTACAATTAACACTATGCAACATCATTTTCGATCTTATAACTTGTCATAATTCAAACTAATTTTGGTTGCTTCTTTTCATCATGTTTTTGTTTTCCAATTTGAAAAGGTAAAAGAACAATTTTTTTTTAAACAATTAACATTGTTTTTATTTGGCATTTTTTAATCAGTTTTTGTATAAGAAAATTAATTTAATTTTCTATTTATTATTTATATATTTGCATTTATTATTTAAGTGGGGCTTATTTATGCTATTTCTTTTAGGCGAAACTAAGATATAAATTAAATATATTTTGTTGATAAGCATTAATAATTTTCCTTGAATTTGACCAATGATAAAAACTTAAGAAAATCAAAAATGAATCTAATAATTGAAATCACTTAAATAATTTAATTTTAATTTGGAAATCAGTATTACTAAGTAAAGAGTTTTCCTTTTTGTAAGTTTGTTGCATAGTGTTAAAAAAACGACAAATAAAACTGATTGTTGCCATTTTGATTTAATGATAGGCGATAATGTCTATCGTTTATCGTTTTCAGACCTTGGTGGTTAAGTCGAGTGCCGTCGAGGTGGCCAATTTAACAGTTAGATTTGGTGGTGAATCCAAACGCAGACGCTTTGAGTTATTCGAAGCACTCGATTCCTGTATGAGTTCATTCAGTTTCCGTTTAAGATTATCGCTTGCCTCGTTATCACTGGTGTTGCTGTTGTTGTTGTTGTTGTTGTTGCTGCTGTTGTTGTTGTTGTTGTTGCTGCTGTTATTGTTGTTGTTGGTAAGTTTGTGAGATTGCTCAATGCTGGTTTTAACCGTTTCCGTGGTGCTATTATCCTCCAGTTCAGTTTCTTTAGAAACTTCCTTTTCTTCAGAGTCCTCCCGCTCCTGCTCCTGTTCCTGATCCTCGTCTGAATTGATTGATTTCTTGAGATTCTCATGAGCTGCCTCATTATCACTGTAGGTCTCAGTGTCCACATCCGGACAACTGCTGCTGGAGCTGCCTGTGGTCTTCATGCTCAGATCAATGGGATTATCCTGTGCTGCCGTCTGCACATGCAGATGCTCCGGCTCCAGTTGCTCCAGTTGTGTTTGCTGCTGCGCTGGTGAATGTGGCGGTGTCATGGACACCACCAGATCCTCCTCATCCTCATCCTGATCCACCTCCTGATCCGCATCCTCATCAGCTGCCCTATCACTGCGTTCCTCGCGTTCCTCGTCCTCCTCGGCGTCGCCATTGCTCTGCCGGCTCTTCACACGCTCCCGCCCACTCTCCGAGTTGGGCGTGACCAGCGCCGAGATGGAGTAATCCTGTTTGCTATGCGGCGGCAATTTGGTCGCCAATGGTGGTGGACTGTGCTGCTGAGACTTGAGTACCGCATCCAAGTAGAAACGCTTTGTCAGCTCATCCGCAGCACTTGACATGGACATGGACATTGTTGTCGTTGTTGTTGTCGCTTTGCTGCCATTGGACAGTATTTGATTGTTGTTGTTGTTGTTGTTGCTGTGATTGTGATTTGGACTAACCGCCGCCTCGTCCTTGTTGTGGCCAGCAAATGGCATGGATGTGGCATGCAACTGTGGCCCAAATCGCTGTCCACTCGCATTGCTGGAGTTGAACAAATGCTGCACTGCAGCCGCTGCCACCGCCGCCTGTTGTTGCTGCTGCTCCGGCGTTGGCTTCAAGAGACTCTGGTGGTGGGAGTAGAGCGCAGGATGATAGCCGGGAAAGAGCAGATGCGAGGGCGGCAAAAAGGCGGGCGGTGGCATCACTGGCATTGTGGCGAGACCGGGGAATGGCAATGGCAAAAATGGCGACAATTCCTTGCGCAATTGTGGCGGTCGACCTGGTGCAGTGCCTCCTCCGCCTCCGCCTGCTGATTGGCTGCCTTGGTCAGCCGCTGTGGCGGCACCACTGGCATTGTGCTTGCCACCGAGTTGCAACATCGAGTTGCCACGCACACTGCTCACCTCCACGGAGCTGTCGGAGTTGTGGGAATCCGGTGAACTAACTGATGGTGAGGCCACCAGCGATGGATGCTTAATGCCCCCGTAATCCCCGCTGCCATCCAGTCCCAGCATCATCAGCTCCTCCTTGCTGCGCGGCGGTCCTGCCGCATACAGACCCGGATAGCCACCCGTGGCATGCCCCAGCATCCCCAATGCGGCAGCTGCCGCCGACGACGCTGGCATGCCACCCATGGACTTGATGCATCCGTTCGCTGTGACACCACCAGCACCGCCGGGATTGCCTGCACCTCCCGCCTGCTGATTGTTGTGGTGCGCCGCCATTGCTGCCACCGCCTGCTGCTGCTGCTCCTGCAACAGGCAATGGATCTTGAACCAGTTCGATCTGCGGCCATAGCGTGATCCACTCTTCGACATGCCCACCATCAGACACTTCTTCAGGCGACAGGCCTTGCAGGCGGTGCGATTCTTCTTGTTGATGATGCATTCTCCGTTATTCTTACAGTCCGATATCGAGGACAGATTGTTGTAAGAGCGGCCGAAGAAGGACTGAAAGAATAAAGGAAATAAATTAAATATACAGACAGTAGTTTGGCCAGATGCATGCAAGAATTAAATTAGCTTAATGAAACATGGCTATATTAAATAAATAAATGATTATCATTCATATTTTGATTTTGTTATTTCATTATATATATTATATGTTAGTCAGTGAGTAAGTCAGGACAAAGTCCGTCTCATTACACGATGCAATTGTCTCAGCTGTGTTGTGCCAGTCAGTCAGTCAGTCAAGACAAAGAGTTTTATACACACAGACATTGTCTGCAGGTCTAGTGGTCAAATGATGGTGTCTCTGAGGGAATTTAATCTTTCAGTTGTCATTTCTTAATTTCATATTTGTTAATTTTATGCAATAAATAAATTAATTTAATATTAATTTTCCACTTTTCTATTTAATTTAAAAATGAATATAATTTAGTTCATTAATTTTTACAGTTTTACTATTGTAGGCCCTAGAATAGAAATGTTTTTCATCTAATCTAAATACTACAATTATAGCAGTTTTATATAATAATAAAAAGAGAAACCATCATTTTCTGGATCTTAGAAATAAAGGACTAATTCATTTTTATATTCAACTTAGTCCTCTATTTTAATATTATGATCGCTTTATAAACGATCTTTCCTTAATCATAATTTGATCTGTCTTATATCATAATATGATCTTTTAAATATCTGACGAGTACTTTTTTACTTTTTCTTAAAACAATACACTTCTTTCAATTAATCTCTTAAAAAATACCTATTGATTTTCAGTTGTTATCCATGCTAAACTCTTAGCATTTGATCTGCACTTGACAGTGAGTACACTCACATATTCACACATTATAACACTCACATATTCACACATTTAAACACTCACTAATACTCTCACACTCATCTCTCAATTACAACTCGAACTTAAGCATCCTTTAGCCTTAACCCATTGTTGACACACTGCTTCTGCCAACTATTCGATATATTTGTTTTATCATTGATCTATTGTTGCTTTACTTTCAAGTCAACTGAGAAAACTGTATTTGCAGAGATTTTCCACTAGTTGAATTTCCAATATCGATATTTAAATCGATAAGATTTTACATAAATTGAAGTTCAAGTGATTGTTTGCTCTTTCCCTCTGTTTCTTTCTCGTTTAAGTCATGATGTCATTCAATACACAAATATCTCATTAAATTTTCTGATGATTCATCAGCAAGTGTTGTTGCTGCTGTTGCTGTTGTTGCTGCTGCTGTGAAGCTCTTCGATATGCAACATGCACATCCACCTACACTTTGGAGTGCCCCATTAACCGTTGGCTGGGGCACAATCAATTGCAACAAAGCAAACAAACAATTTAATTCAATGCGGCACGAAAATGACTACAACATGTTGCTCTCGCTGTTGCGCTCGCTGTTGCTGTTGCTGTTGCTATTGCTGAGAGTCATCGCAGCATGTTGCAAAGGTTATAGGCTGTGCAACACTTATGCCAACTTGCAATGTTGGCCGTAAATCACAGCGCTGCGCTGCAATCAAGTTGGCGTATGGACAATAGACAGACAGTGAGGCAGAGAGACAGACAAACAGACAAACGGGCAGACAGTCATGTCTGTCAGTATTCAGTCAGCTGCAGTTGCAACTTCAACTTCAACTTCAGTTTCAGTTTCAGTTCGTTGTCGTAGGTGGAGTTTCAACAAACAAAACAAAAACAATGCGAAAATCCACTTTTAAGGTTAATTGGGCATCAAGATTACTGGGTCGGAAATGGAAATGGAGGATACGACTAGTATATATCGTTGTTTTTTTTTCCGCTCTTCTTCTTCTACTTGTGCTTCGTTTTCAGTTTCGTTTGAAAAAAGCAGCAGAACCGGACGAAACTTTGCCAAAGTAATTTCAATACGCCAAGGCGAATTCACTTTTGTTTGTTTTACACACTGTACCCCTTCTTACTCTTCTTCTTCTTTATAGTCTGATCTTCCTGCTGTTCTTTGTTACTTTGGCTTTTTTGGTGGATCTCTGGTGGGCGTCAAATTAGTCGACCCACGCGATGCAGCACAAATCAAATAATGTTGACCCACAAATTGTACGTTAGTTGACCTTTTTTCTCCTCCATCGTTTCTCCTTAGTCCCTCCTTAGGCAATTCTTTGGGCCAGCCAAAATACTCGTGTTTAAATCAATTATGCATTTTGTGGAGCGCTCTTTTTTTGTTGTTTTTCTTTTTTTTTTGTTTAACTTTGACCTTAGCCTGAGGCGTTCTTTGTTGTCGTTTATCTCATTGTTGTTGTTGCTTCGATTGTTGTTGTCGTTGTTGTCGTTGTCGATGTTGTTGTTGCTGCGATTGATATTGCTCGTAATGAACTCAACATTCCAGTTTCGTATGGCACCATTTACTCTACGGCTTTGTCACGATGCGACGATGCGATTTATTATGGAATGCCAATAGCGATCGATAACTATTATTCATATTATTGGCAGTCAGTGTAGAATTGTTCGATTGTTTTAGTAAAACATTTGTACTCTCTAGAAATATTTATTTATTGGCAGTCGATAGTAAAAGTTGTCAATTTTGCAATTTTGACATTTGACATCGATCACTTTACTAAAAAGGAAATAATCTCCCTTATGCATATTAAAAACTGCATTTAATATATTAAAGAAACATCAATCTTTGAATATCTATCCAGTAAATCGATGGGTGAAAAATGCATTTATCGATTATAAATATGAAATGTGGTAGGGCGTAAACATTTTAAACTTACTTTCAATTTTTATTTAAAATTAATTAGTGCAACTTAAAAAATAATTAATTTAAGCCAAACATAAAATACATTTCGAATGTTATGAATACATGTCATGCATTCACTTATGTTGCATCAGATTAAATCCTTTTAACTCACCTTACAACCCTCGCATGTGAATGCACCGAAATGAAATCCAGCCGCCGGTTCACCACAGACCTTGCACGTCTGATTCATCTGCCAGAACATGAAAAGAAAAACGGAGCAAATGAATATACATACATATATTAGTAATACTAACAAAAGTCTCTGTCTCTGTCTCAGTCTAACTTTATTGCGTGCAGTTAAATAAAAAATGAAATGGAAGAAAAACGAAAGCAATAAATTTATAAAATTTCAATTAAAAGCAACAGCAAATCATGACACGAGCATCTATCGCTCTCCATCCCCAAATCCCCAATTGCCTTGCCAATTCCACTTGGAGAACTGAGAGCAAGTGCGCCGCCAGCAAAATTCACACGCATTAAAAATTAAAATGCAAACATAGTTTGTCATATCGCAAAATTGGTATCACAAAAGAAAAAAAAAAAAAAACGAAAAAAAATATATATATATAAAAAGGAAAAACGAATGGAAATAGAAATGGACAACGTTCGGTTGCTTGGTTCACCTGGGTCTGGGGCATAATAAAATATGAAGATGAAATCAAATGAAAAATTGCCCCAGAGCAGCACAAAAAAAAAAAAAAGAAAAACAGCGTGGCAGGCGAGCAAACAAGCAGCGTGTAGAGCATTTGCATTTATATGGCCTGTTGCAACTTGCAACTCGAGTCTTGCCCCCCCCCCCTTTCCGAACCTCTACCTTTCCCCTGCAGCCTGTTGCAAGCTGGCAATCTACGCTTTGGGTTCCTTTTGAACTGTCCCAGGCAATAGGCGCAACTTGTGCGCCTTGGCAAGGAACTCGTCGTCGTATATTTGTTTATTTATTGCGAGCGAAATGTTTATCAACAAATTGCCATCATTGTTGTTTTGTTTATTGTTGTTGTTGTTGTTGTTGTTAGGTCGCCAGCTTTGTTTGCTTACTTTTGAAGTTATTTCTTCCTCCTTCTCCTTGTGCCTTGTGCACTTGCAGCTTTAACTGGAGCAATGTCTTCTTGACACGCACACACACGCTCGTGGGAGACTTGAGGAGACTCTGGCCAACCCAACCAGATCAGACATACGTGTGGCATATAGATATGCCACAAAGGAATTAAGTATTGCATCAGATCTTGGCCAAAACATATGAATTGCTTGACTGCCTGCAAGGAAATTGCCTCCCAGAAGCTAACATCTCTTTTTGGTAATGGAAAGAGAAATGTGCACAGAAGATTACGACTAAGGTTGGAAAAATCTGCATTATCTACAGCAAATAATCCTTTGAATTGCTCAACTACTTATACATATTTTAAATATTTTTCACTCCCACAAATTTATATCTCTTCTGTCTTCAAGAAAGGAAAAATGCTTTAGAATTGCTTGTCAATCATTAATAAATTTTTCTTTTGGAGAATGATTTATTTCGACTCTCACAATCACTTTGAAAGTTCTTTCCCAGCAACTAAAATCTGATTTTAAGTGAGGAAGGCGGACTTAGTTACCTATTTTCCTTTAGTATTATCTAAAAAAATCTCTTAGTATCCCAGACGAAACTTTCAAAGTCTTATATGCTTAGATTTCTAGCACTAATTTACATTTTGTATTATATTTAATCGTCAATTATGTATTAATATAATTGGAAATTTAAATTTCTATCAATTTTGCAGTATCTTGATTTTTATATAGAGAGAACTTTAAACTGCAATAACAAGTATATATAGCGGAAACGTTTCTAGAAAAATAAAAGTACTTTTCCCATTTGTTAGTTGTGCAATAGAAACAATAAATAATATATTTATAAGCTCAATTAAAGCATGCTATGATCTTAAGTTCTTTTTAAAAAAGAAATTGTTTCAGGTGGCAGCAACAGGTGGCAACTACATACACAAGAATCGAGTCAATCGGCTGATGTTGAGCTTTAGTTGTTGTTGGGATTTATGTTTTATAGCCACAATTGCCCCACTGCCAATTGGTGGCAATAATTTTTCCCATCTGTCCAAACAATTGGCACATTACAAAGTAGAGAAAGCACATTCAACACATTCACTTTTGGCCAATCTGAGACAGACCTGCGAACCTGTGGTGGCCCCAAAAGAATGCACCACCACTAGCACCACCATCACTAGCACCACCAGCAGCAGCATCATCAGCATCAGCAGACCAAGTGGCGTACCACCAATTGGCTTAGTTCGCTCAGTTCCTTTTGGCTTGTTTCGGTGCCTGTAAAACATGCTAATCTGATTTCGTGTTATGTGTTGAGTTTGGTCTTTCCTCCCTTCCCTCCCCAAAAAAAACCACCTCGACTTTGACTCTGGGCTTGGGCCTCAGTCAGTGTCTGAGTCTGAGTCTGAGTCTTAGTCTGGGTTTGGGTAGGAAATAAATTTTGTACGTTTAGGTTTCATAAAGCGTCGTCGGTCTTGCTGTTTGCGGCTGTTGTTGCTTGGGATTAATCGACAAATAAAAATCACATAAAATAAATTAAAAATTATGAGTTTCAAGTTTCAACAACTTGCGGATTGGCAGCAGATTTAGTTTGATTTTAAATCACAAAAACAAGAAGATGAAAAAATGAAGAAGAGAATCTGAAATAATAATAATAACAATGTTTCACAGCCAGCGATCTCTCAGTTTCTCAGTCTGTCCAACTGTCTTTCGGCCGTGAAATTTATGCAGACAATGTGCAATATTAAAAAGCAATAAACATTTATTTTACAACAGACACAGCGACACATTCTACTAGCTAATGTGAGTGAGTGAATGAAAGAAAAAGAGGGAGAGAGAGAGAGAGAGAGAGAGAGAGTGCTCTTCAATTGAAGCTTCTGCTGTTCGTTAGCTTTACTTTGGGGATTAGTCGGAATTTACCTGATTTACACACAATATACGACATTACGTATATGCATGTGATTATATATGATACCAGATAAATATTCTATCAATTCTATACTATATGAACTGAACTTGTTTAAGAGTCGTGGATGAATTTGTTTCTAGTGACAGCGAATGATTTGCGAGTTCGCTTTAATTTGAACAACCAATTTAAATGAAAAATATATATTTATCCAAAACATGGGTTGATTTAATTGTACTATCGATTGTATGATAATGATATCGATATAAACACTTGCTTTTCATTTTTTTTAATATATCTAGAGCTAGATACATTTTACTCCTATCTTATATATTGATCAAAACTTATAATTGTATTATAATATGAAACTGTATGTTAATAAAATTAATGGTGAAATTAAAAAAATAATTTGCACAACCTTAAAATCTGCAATAGGAAGAAAACAAATTAGTGTGATACATTATTTTAAAAGTTAAATTTTAACAACGATGATCTCATTTATATTACTTTAAATATGTATGTCTCAAATTTTAATAATTGAATAATATATATATTAAGTTTAATTAAAATCTTGTCACTTCATTAGGTTTTCTTATGCTCGAATAACAAATATAATCTAATACAAGTAGTAGCTTATTAAATGCCACTGTTTAAGCATATCATGTTTCATATTTATCAAATGACTTCATTAAACATCTTTTCAAGCGACCCACTAATTTGGGTACAGGTTTACTTCCAAAATTTATAACATGGCTTATTGCATAATTCGACGGGACAAAGCGCAGCGCCACAATTAGTGGCTATTAAGTGAAAGTGTTATAAATTAAATTCACAAAATTAAAAAAAAATAAAAATACAAAATAATAAAAACAATGTTATTGGAATTTTTATGCATAATAAAATACATTTAGCTGTTAGTATTTCGCTATCTAATTTGTTTAATATTTTTTCTCTTCTTTCTTTCTCACTCTGACAGCAGTTTGTGCGCAATTTGTTAAACAACCTCAGCTGCCCCTCAGCAAACTTAACTCCCCCTAAATGGGGCATATTGATGAGTTCCACTGCAATTCAGTTGTTCGTTGGCTGTAGCCAATTTATATTAATTAGTTGGTATATTTTGCGTTAGTGTGTTAAGGAAAAAGTACCTTAATACCTAGAACAAAACATGGCAAGGATTACTCGACTTTGAGATGCCAAGTTTTTTTTAACAAGGTAATGTCGATATTCAAATTCATTTCTTGAAAATTAATGGAAGTTTATTTCCAAAAACTTAATGCAAGATTTACAAAACTATCCCTCTATCAAATTTAGTCACTATATATATATATTTTTTAATTGGCATTTTATAAATTTTACTTTTAAGTACTAGTACCTTTATTTGCTTCGCTTCGATTTATATTAACTTTTGTACAGAGTATTCTCAGATAAATTGATCTGATCATATTGACAACAACACAAATTTCCCGCGTCGTCATCAAAACTGACAGTACAAAAATATATTTTTGGATCTTGTTGATTTTGTGTGTGATTAATTATAGCTGCTGTTAGTTGTTTTTGTTGCTGCTATCTTTGTTGCTTGTTATTTGTTGTTAACCTTAAGTCAAGCCAAAATAGCAAGTAGAATTTTTAATATTTCATCGCATGTGATGATGCAATAGCATAAGATATATCAAAATTCAAGCTCATTATAATATGAAATTATTAAAAATAATTCACTTAAAAAATTTTAAAAAATATATATGTATATACATGTATAAATTAAAGGCACGTTTACTCCAGTTTCGTCGCAACGTCTCGCAGTTAAGCTAAGTGCCATTAACGTGGCCAAAAAAAGCTTGCGCGCAAAAAAAATTATGATAATTGCCCAACTTGACCTTGGCAACATGTACAACAACAACAAAAGCAGCTGCCACAAATACTCATAATACGAGTACTCGTAATACCAAAATGCGCTGCATGGCTAACAAATTTTGCACATCCCCCCTCACCGATGGAACAAGGGAAGGGGGAACCGGCCAAGTGCTCGTCTCGCATAGTTTGCATGCAATTATAATAACAACAACAACAAAAACAAACATAATTTAATTAAAATGAAATCATGCACAAAGCAATTGCCTCGCTTTGTTCATTGTGCGCAAAATGCTCAAAACAAATTGTTCTAGTTTTTGTCTATTTTATTTCATTTTTTTTTCTTGCTTTTAATTTTTTATTCATGACTCGTCGACACTGAAGACGGCCGCACCATGTGTTGGTGTTGGTGTTGGTGTTGCCTTTTGTTGTTGATGTTGCCTTGTGATGAAAAATATAAACAAAATAGAAGTGCAAAAAAAAGAGAAAAAACAGGCAAAATTATAATCCATGATTTGCGTAGTGCAATCAAAACTAGGTTTTTGTGATTGCCACCAGCTCATAATGTTCACAGTGTGCACAGTGTGGCAAATTATGTTTTTGCTTCTGTTGGTTGCATTGGACTGATCTAAGGTCTACTAAATAATTTATATGTAAATATTAATTCACACTTTTTATAAAATATTCTAAGAAAGCAATTGACAATTGCTTATTGACTTATTGACCTTATATAGCTTGACAATAAAGACTGCTTCTATCGGAATATTCCAGCTGAAGCATATACATTTAAATAAGATTTATAGATGCAGATTTTGTAAAAAAGATTCAATTACATGTAACTGATGATCAAGCTAAGGAAATAAATAATTGATTCTAATAAAAAGTAAAAACAATACTCTACAGAATCTTTGAAAGAATGTGACTTTACACAAAATATTTTGTCTCTCAAGTATTTTTTAAATACTATTTAATTCACAGAAAAATGAAAACTATAATTTTCTCACACAAAAGTCGACTTAATTTTTTTTTGAAAACGACATCTTGACACCTTCATCAGTCATCTTAAGTTCCATTTATAGTTAATTAAATTTTATATTTAAAATACTAAAATCAATTGATAGTTCACATTAATTGCAACTTTCTCGTTTGACATTTTTGTGTTATTTGTCAAACGTATTCAAAGCATTTGAAAATCAGCTTAAACAAAAAAAAAATAAAAATAAACAAGTTGGATCAGCTTTTTGAGGCAGCTGCTAGCAGCATGTAGCATCTACTTCTTCTCATTCATCTGTATCTGTATCTGTATCTGCAGCTTGTATCTACATAGATGATGAGTCATTTTTGTAATGCGAACTCGTTTGCTCTATGTAAACTTGATGGTTCCCCTCCTAAAAATTGTCAAAATTGTTATATAGCGTGTTTGCCCGCTTTGGTTTGCTTTGGTTGCTTTGGTTGCTTTGGTTGCTTTGGCCATTTGGCAGAATTTTGCTTTCTTTTTGCCGCTTTACAAATAGTTGAGGCCTTTAGTCAGCTGCACACGCATCGCATATCATTGTGACCGCCCGGATCTCCTGCTCTCTCTAACTCTCGTGCTGGCCTCTCCCAGAATGAGCTTAGTCACGGCTCTGGCCAAGACGACTCTTCGGGCAATTTGTCAAATGCGCATCGCGAAACGCAACGCAGACAAAAACAAAAACAAAAACAAAAAAAAAAGATAAAGAATTTTTACACATTTTCATGGCCCTTAACGAAACGACAACTTGGCCCTCGGGGAGTGATCAATCATAGACAAGACTTGAGAGTGTCCATGTGTGTGCGTGTGTATTTGCCGTGGAAATTCATTATTTGTTACACTTTGTCTACGCCGTTTTGCGAATTCCTCACAATTCAACATTTGGTTCTCATATCCTAGTTTCCTGCATTTCATTTTTTTTTTATTTTTGATTTTTGCATTCATCATGCTGTATGAGTTTCTGTCAAGTTTGTCGCTTAAGTCTTTCGTTTTGATTTGTACTTAGCTAATTGCTGCCGCTCGTAGTCAAGTCGCTGTCTAAACTACATAAACTAAAACACTATAATTATGAACAGTGATGATGAAAAGCTAAGTTTTAATATTTATCGTAGTTGTTGCTGTTGTTGTTGCTGCTGCTGCCGCTGTTGACTTGAAGCATCATCGTCGCTGTCTCAGTCGCTCGCTGTAAGCTCTTCAAGCTGTCAAGCAGGAAATGTTTAGATTTATAATGTGCTCATGTGTTGTTGTACGGACTGCATTCCCCATCCCCCCTACCCCTCTGTCCCTGCATTACTCTTCTCTTTGTCATTATAATTAATTTGTAACTATTTTTATGAGCTCATGTGAAATTTAAATGCACTCGCTATGTTTATCTGCTTTGTCCAGAATGCAGCACCCATCTTAGCCAACTTGCCAACTTGGCATCTGGCATCTGGCAACTTTCAACTGCCAAGTGCCAAGTGCTTGTGTAATTTCCGCTTAAAATTTGTGACCATCCGCCAAAACGGTTAAAATTATGCTGAAAACTATAGAATTGAAGGAACAACAAATCGCAGCGTCTAATTTTCAATAGAATACGAGTGCACGTATGATTTACCAAGACAAATTTGCAAAACAATTTTTACACACAACTCCAACTACGTGTGGGTCTTTTAACAAGCTCACATCTTGCCCTTCAAATTGAGATACATTCAATGAGTGTTCAACTTTGTCACACTGCTGAAATATAGGCAAGGCAGTTGGAGAAGAACTTTGATTTATGTCAAGGCAATTTTTGAGAATTATTTTGGCTTTTTGTTATTTTTATATAAAAGATTTATTTAGACTATTTGCATATCTATTTTAAGCTAATAGATCATATAAAAACAGCCTGAAGGTCTCAGTTATTTTAGAATTAATTCTACAATACAATTAAATAAATAAATAAATTTTGTATAGACTTTTTGGTTTGCTTTGATGATGATGCTTTGATTCAAATTTGTGTTTAATTTCTTTTCTACCAAAATTTGATAGTGCCAAGTGTTTCAATTAAATTAACAATTAAAATTAATTCAAACTTATGCATATTTTAATTTATAAAATATTTTTTTAAACACAACAATATTTATAGTGTTTAATCATTTGGTTTTTTATTTCAAGAGTATTAAGCAGTTCGTTGCTTTTAGCTGCTTTTGCCGTTACTTGTTATGCAAATGCGTGCAAAATGTGCGAGGTTTTCCTCAGAGTTTTGTGCGATGTTGTTAGAGGGGGAGGTGGTTGTGGTGGTGCAACCATTTAGTTTGCCATTGTGCCAGTGTTGTTTGGCTTGAAGCCACACGTTCGCCAAGCTCTGTGGCATTTGTTACAATTTTAAATGTTAGCTTAGGCAAAACTTGTGCCAATTGTTGCTGCAACAAGTGTTTGGCTTGACATTTTAGCGCGCGAACACGCTCCTCTTAGCGTGTGTGAGCCACTAAATTTTAAGCTTGACTGCTAAATTCGGAGCCCAGCAATTGACAGGCCTGCCACCTGGCGCCCCTAGGTGAAATGCTGTTCGTATAACACAAAAATATATAGAAAAATAATAAAAAAAAAAAAAAAAAGGGCAAGAAAACTTGGCTAACAAATTAGTAAAATGCTTGGAAAATGCATTTGAAATTGTTGGCTGTAGCTGTGACTTTGGATGCCCGGCCATGAATTGGCATAAAATTGTATGGCTATAACCGTGTGTTGAGTTGTTGCGGCTGCTGGCTGTTGATTCAATGAGCATTTAACTGCACTAGATGCCAATGACTTGACACATGCGAATCAAAAGGGGCTAAGACTCAAAGCTCAGCACGTCAAGCTTTAAGCCAGTTGAACAGAAAAGACATACAGACAGACAGACGGTCAGACAGATAGACAGACAGATAGACTGATACACAGACAGACAGCTGGCTAAATGCATCAGCAGGGGGGCCAAAACTGTGATGGGAGCGTTTCTCATGATTTGTGTGCAATCGCATTTCGTATAATTTTTTTTATTTTCCTTTACTTATTTATTTATTTTGCGCTTTTTCTCCTGCTTCTGCTGCTAGTGCTGTTGACGGTCCGACAAACGACAATCGACAAACGACAAGCGACAGTCGAGTGATGTGAAGTGTCTACCACAAATGCGACACGAGCAAACTAATTGTTGACTACTGATGGGGTGTTTTTCTCCTTATTCAATTGCGGAAGGTATAAAGAGTTGAGCTTAATAAATTACTAACTTATCTTGTCTTTTTTGTTTTTTTTCTTACGTATATTATTGATTTGATAACAAAAATTCGTTTAATTTTATTAATTTTGACTTTTTTAAAAAGAAAATTAACTAAATATTCTTGGGACAAATGAAATACTTGGATAAAAAAAAAATTTCGAAAGTTGTTGCTAGCAATAAATTAATTTATATTTTATTAAAAAAAGTATAAATAACAATAAGTAATAAATCATCGTTTTCACACTTACATTCCGAAAAATTTAAATTGTCATTTACTTATATAATACAAAAGAGTTGAACCACAAACTGTCTCACTGAGTAAAAGGTTCCCACAAATCTCAGTCTACACTTTTAAATACTCAATTAAATTATTTTTTTTGTATTAAAATCAAATGACTTAAGCAACGAACTTGTGAATTCTCTGCCAAAAATCGCCGCATTCACACATTCCTTGCGATTCCTGCCTAGAGAAAAACAAAAGACTTAGGCAACAAACTTGCGCTTTGCCACCTTTTCATAAATCAACACGAGAAATTCTCAAATGCAGCCCAATCGCCAAGTTGTCGGGTGAAATGTGGTTCCCATAGCGCCCCCAAAGGCACATAGTTTCACAAATTGCTCGTTTTGCAAAAAAGCTACAACAAAAACAACAACATCAGCAACAATAACAAGTACAAGCTTGAGCACTGCTCTTATTTAATTGACTTTTGACTCCCGAAATCAGGCGATGGCTGTAGCAGAGAAAAAAAGTGCAGTAAAGTAGCAGACAACAACAACAACAATAACAACAACAACTGGTATGAGGTGCGGGAGGTGGAAAAAAAAGTTAAAAAAGCTCGCACAGATAACAACGAGACAACAAACAAATAAATCGCATGCAACACACACCAAAAGAGACCCCAAAGAAGCTCAAAGCAGCTACACAACAAAAAGCCAAAACAAATAAACAAACAAAGACAACGACAACAGCGACAACAGCGACGCTGGGGTCGCCCAGGCTGGGCAACAACAACAACAACGACAACAACAACAGTGAAAAAGAAGTACACTGTGCAAGTGCAAATAAAAGAGACGCGGACACATTTACTTATCGCGCCTCTTTAAGGCAGCAACAGCATCAAGCAACAGCAACAGGCAACTTGCAACTGGCAACTGGCAACAACAAGAAACGGTGGCAACACTGGCAGCAAACAACCAACAAAACACATGCAAAACGTTTTGCCAGCAACGGGGCAACTGCGACTTGCGACGACTCCAGTTGACCAACTTCTGCTGCCACTCGCTGCTTCTAATGATCCAATTCCCACGAGCCGCGACGCCGATGACACTGACTGCAACTGTGGTTGTGCAGCGAGGCAGATGACGACAACGACAACAACAACTACAGCAACAACTACAACTACAACGATGCTCGCCCAATGCAAAAAGTAGAAGGTGGAGGTTGCTCGCCATCCGCAGTTGCAGTCGCAGTCGCAGTCGCTGCTGCTGCCGTTGGCATCGCCTGTTTAAACAACTTTCAAAGTTAATAGTCTGCGCCACGGCGAGACAACGTTTGGCCAGGTCCAAACACACATACACACACAGACACATAGTGAACAGCAAACCTGGCAAAAGCCAAAAACCCAGCAGGAGTCAGCATCTCTCTCTCTCTATCTATATTTCTCTCGTTGCCTTCTCGCTGCATGAATCATTTCTCGCAGGCTGCCTCCTTGCTCTATTCCCATCTCCCCCCTCTTCCTCTCCTGGTGTTAATGTGCTGCCAACTGAACTGTTACAATTTTTGGGCACCACCAACGTTGGCCACACAAAGTTCCCAACAATGTACGTATACGTAATGCGACTAATTAAAATTGAATTTGACTTTGATTTTGTTTTCTTTTCAATTTTTTTTTGCTCTTTTCTTGGCTCGTTTTTTTTTGGGGCGGCGTGGGAACATATTTTGAACTTTTGGCTTGATTGATATAGCAAATAATTAAATGGCCATCAGCTGGCAGTGCAAAACAATTGAGGCCATGGGAATTTCTACGGCCCAATTGGCACAAAAATTGTGATTAAAGAAAGCAAATTTGGTGCAATACAATAATATTAATATTAACAATATACAATTAAATATATTTATATATATATTAAGGCAATTTTTTAATCTTAATAGTACAACAATATTTTTAAGGAATTACGATGTTGCTTAATATTAAATGTAAATTTTATAAAATAATTTAATATAAATTGCAACAAAAATAATTAGAAATTAAAAATTGTTTAAAGGAATTTTGAATCTATACTGTAATATAGATACAGTATAATATTAGTATAAGTAAGAATATTATTAAATAATAAAATATTTGCCTATTTAATGAATGCATGAAAGATTACAAGCTTTAATAATGCAATCGTTATAAATATAAGGAACTGCTATCTGATTGTTGTATTTACAGATTTAGTTACGAAACTTCTTTAATAATCATACTATAAATATAGTTCTCGAAATTTGACCTTTGAGAGAATTCCGTATGACCATTCACTGTAAATTGGCTTATTATAATATTTATTTGAGCAGATCAGATTAGAAACAAAATCACAATTTAACTGCCATTTAAGTCTAGATATCATTTTGTATTTTCACTCAAAAACTTCACTTGAATGTTTAGAAATGCTTAAATAAATTTGATAACCTATTTTAAAAGCTCAAATTAATTTTATGAAATTTCGCTTTTCAATTAAAACTGAATTAAGGCAATCAGTTCATTTTGGGCGTGGGAATAGATGATACTCGTAATGCCAGGTTAAATATCAATGGCGGTTTTTAAAGAGTCTTGTTGATTTTAGCGCAAGCTGCTCTCAATGCCAGTGCCAATGCCTGAATGCTCATCCCATCCACAGCAACAATGCGAGTAGTACTAATAATAATAATAGTAATAATAGAAATAATAATGCTAATAATAATAACAAAAAAAAAAGCGATGCAATGCGATTTACAAATAAACAGACAATATAACAATGGGCACAATTTGCTCGGCTCATTGGGTCTAATGTCTAATGTAAGCGGACATCAGATGCTGCCGTTAAGTATGTACATATATATATATATATACGATGTATATTATACGATATATACTTGAGGAGATACTTGTCTCTATGCAATTTATATAAATTTAATTCAATTTGTTGCGCTAAATCGCTGCTGAGTCGTGCAGAGGTCGTCGCATTTGGATTCTCAACTTAACTATTTTCTATAAACATGGCCAGCTGGCCAATTAATTGAATGCTTCAAACTGTTGTTGTTATTACTGTTGTGGTTGTTGCTATTGTATTAACCACAATTCTAACAATTTGGCAGCTCATTACCAAACTCCACACAGCAGCAAATCTGACTCCAATAAACGGCTCACAACCTTGACCTTAAGGCAAACATTTTTACCGCTGAACCATTATTATCATTATCATTATTATTATTACGGATTACAAACCGAAATTATAACAATTTTGTTACGCTTCTTTGAGGAAAGCTTCAAACCCTCTTCTCCTCTCCTTCTCTCCTCCTCTTACCTTCCCTGAGCCGACTCCAGCTATAAGAAACGGGGCGCCAACCGTCCACGTAATAAAGTGGCGTATTGCGGGGCAACCACTCGGAACACATTGGCGTCTGGCAAGTGTTGAACTTGAAATCGAAAGCAAAACCAAAGGCAATGGGCAAAGATAACAACAACAACCACAACAAACTAAATTACGATACTTAAATATGATTGTGGCTTATAGCCGAAGAGTGAATACACTTGCTGTGCGATCTATTTAAATGTAATATCGTGAATGAGAGCATAGTTCTCGCGAGAGAACTGTTTTTTCAATTCTTCTTTACTGTTGTATTCTTAAACAATTTCACTGTCTGAATTGTGATTGTGTGGAAAAAGGATTTAATTTATTTAAAATTAATTAAGAGTGTCGAGGATTCGTTCTGTATAAATAATTCTTTTCATATACCACAAAGCAGTCACATGTAAAGTAGAGTTTCTGAAATGTGTCATATTATTTGAATCTTTGGTTTCCTGCAAATATCTTGCCATTTGAATCTGTATTTTATTAAGTCTACCTTTTATATTTATTTATAATATAAACAATATAAATACTAAATATATACTTAAATTTTAATAAAAACATGCAGATTTATATTCAAAATACCATTTTTATCATCCCATTTTTTCTAAATATTATTGCCAAGTATTTTCTATGTTTCCTTTCCTTTTATTACTGCCTCATTTTATAATCTCATGCTTGTTTTCTCAATTTCATCAAAGTGTTCCCTACCTCATACGATTATCCTTTTCTGTTTCTAAGCTGAGTTTCTCCATTTTTTTCCTGTTGGTTACAAGTGCTTTAAGACTTCGTCGAGTCTCCAGTTGAGTTTACGTATGGTTAAAACCTTGACAAGGCCACGCGCCTGATCTTAACTAGGCGCATATAAAAAGGTGTGCGCTATCGAAGCGTGACATGAAATGGGGAGTAGTACTTATACCCCTTTTCCCCCCTCACCCTTTAAATTATTTGTCTTACAGCCACGCGTTAATTTGAAAATAATGCGCTCAATCATTTTCACATTTCAACTTCTCCATGATCCAAAAACAAACTAAAGTTTAAGAGTTTGCTGCGTTTGCAGCCCCCTTTGCAAGTGCCCCCTTCCCTCTCCGTTGAGCTCGTGCAACTGCCTTGGTTGATTGTCTGTATAATTACATAATATTGCATAATTTGCAAAGTACTTTGGCTTTGGGATTTATGCTCTGTTAGCTACAAGTCCAAGTTATTGGTTGGGAGGGAGTACGTCCACAAGTCTGAATCTTCAGTCTAAGTCTGAGTCTCAGTTTTAGTCTCTCTTTATACAATGCTGCCTCATTATCGTTATGTGCTGACCGGATCGGATCTTCTCTAGTATTTTTTTTTTGTTTTTTCGCTTCATTTTTCGTTTCATTTTCGTTTTCATTTCGTTTTCTTGTTTCGTTTTCAGTATCAGTGCACAATGTAGTACTTAAATAATAGAAGTTTAATAGCGTTTTGTTTTCGGCGTACTTTGTCGGCGTATTTTGCCGCATTTGCAAGTCGTTAGTTTTGCTGCTGCTGCTGCTGCTTCTTCTTCTTTGCTTTGTTGAACTACTAATGCATTCAGCTGTGTAGGATTTTCAGTCAAGGTTAGCCAGTTGTTTGTACTCGTACTTTAGTACTAGTTACGGCGGGCGGATATAATGACTCGATGCAGCGACGTCAGCGACAGCAGCATCTTTTGCCACAGAGAGGAAGTTTGTATTGTAATTGTTGTTCTTTAGGTTTCGTTCAAGTTCGTTGCCTCAGTCATTTGGCAACTCTGCAGCTAGCCAAGTTGTAAGTTGCAAACTTTCAGTTCGCTAATTTCGCTCATTAATCATGAAAGAAAAACGGATTACACATGAGCACAACCCACCAAATCAAAGAGTTGTTTGCCAAAAGGCACAAAAAATATATATACAAAACATATAGATGTCTGCAGCTGTTGCTGTTGCTGTTGCTATTGCTGCCACAGGATGAGGCTGCATTTTGGGGGCGCCTGAAATGTATCTGCAAATAAATGAAGTTGTCTGTCTGCGTGCAACTCACTCACTCACTCACTCACTCACTCACTCGCTGAGCGAGCTAGTAAAGTCATCAAGCTGCTAGCTGCAAGCAACAAGCTTCAGGATTGGATCATTGATCTTTTGGCACTCGACAGACATGTTGCCCCATGCCCCATGCCCCATCGTGTGGGCCTTACTGCCTTCGACTCGTACACGAAATTATAAATAGTGCAAATGCGTGCAGTGCATCATCATCATTAGTTTTGGCTGCTTTTTTCGGTCAGACCAATAGACATGTCTAGCCAAAAGACAAGAAAAGATAGTCGACAGTCGACAGTCGACAGTCGACAGTGGAGTGAGCGACCCTTACAACTCAGTCAAGTTAAAGTTGCGGGGCCAATTATGTAAGACAAATCATCTCTAGTTGTTAAATTGTTTCAATTTGTTTTGTTGCCTCTTAATTGCCAAGTGCAGATTTTAACATATCAAGTTCGTGTCCTAAGTCTTTCGTTACGCTTAGTTTCGTTTCGTTTCATTTTGTTTCGTTTTGCCAACATTTTCTAATTGCAAGTTAATTTCTTGTGGCGTACATAAATTTCACATTCTAATTGAGTTATCAACCGCAACATGTACACCACACGAGCACACAACACATTCCAACAAGGAGTCGCAGCAACAACTACAACAACAGCAACAACAGCAACACAAACGACGACAGCATGAGATGAACAACTTTTACAACAACAAAACTGGCTACGCATGTGAAAAATTGCAACCGGCTATGGCTACAACCGCAAACAACAACAACAACAACCACAGCAACAGCAACAACAGCAACCATAGCCTTGCTGTAATTACATTTAGTGTACGTATATGTATGAGTGTGTGTGTTTGTTGTGTGTGTGTATGAAACGCGGCAAATGCTTTTTGGGCTTTTGCTAATTTGCTCGCTGCTTCTGTTTTTTCTGCATTTTGGCCATGTTTAGCCATGGCTTTGGCTTATTTATTTTTAAGCATTTATAACTTTTTTTTCGCGATGTTCGCTCGCTCGTCTGCTCAAAGAATTTTCCAACGAGCCACCAACAGCAGCACCACACAACCGCATCACCACACCACCTCAACTTTAGCTCGTAATTAATTTACTTTGTGTGTTCGCAGCGTCCAACAAAATATGAAAAAATCCATTACGCAAATGTTTATGACCAAAATGGTCAGCAAAGCAGCCAAGTTGCAACTTGCCACTGCAACCTCTTGCCTGCCAGCCAGCCAGCCACATGCCACATGCCTCCTGACTGCTGCAATGCAAATAGAAAAGATGCCAAGATGTTTGCAGTTTGCAGTTTGGAGTTGGTAGCTGCAAATGGAGTTGCCTGTTTGGCAGATGCGTGAGCCAAAGTCGAAGTGCATTTGACTGTAAACCACCACAGTCAATTCCACAGTCAAGTGTCTGTCCAGTTTTGGGGCATGCCACAGGCAACCAGCAGCAGCAACTCAACATTGTAATGCGTTTCCCTGACTTTAGCTGCCAATACGAATTTCAGTTGATTTTCACCCGTTGTTAAGTTCCTTGTTGTTCAACTGAATGTTGTTGAGGGCGTGACAGTTGCACATACATTCACACACACACACACAGTGTGTCACACACACACACTAAGACAGACACTCAGACATTTTTGTGTGATTAGCTACAAAATTGAAGTCAACACGAGTATAAATGCCATTATTCGCTTACAAAGTTACAAAAAGCTATCAAATTACAACTAAGGCTACTTCAATACGGATTTTGGATTAGAATCGTTTCGAATTCCACATGAATTGTAGACAATCTACAGCTTACACTAATGATATCGTGGTTGTTGTTGCAACTTGATGAAATGCTTATATATCCAGTGGAAAGTAATTAAAAACGGATCAAGTACAGGGGAATATTTGAATAACATTAAATTTTACAGTAGTTTTATTGAGACTCATTTTTCTGCACTTCTATTTTATAGCAATCTTATTTGATTCAAGTTTATTGAGGAATTTGATGAGCAAATATAATTGCAAATGTTTATTTATTTATTAGTATTTTTTTAGATTTAAGTTGCAAAACGTTTTAAGTGAAATAAATATTTGTTATAGGAATAAGATAAACAGAGCTGTGCGATTCTAAAGCATAATTCTGAATAAAAATATATTTGTAAATGAGAAACCTAAGGCTCCTTAATTCATATTCTTCTATTAAAAATGATAAAACACTTTTCAATATCTTCCCCTTTCTTATCAAACATTTCAAAGATTTCTGGGAGTTGCCGCATTATATTATTAATTTATTGCAATATCAAATTTTCTAAGTCAGCACTTTGGATCTTGCTTGAAAACCAGACTTAGTCTTAATCTTAATCTCTGCGCTGTCTTTGGTTCCATTTAAATCAAACATTTAGTTTATCGTCTCACATTTCAACTAATTAACACTACAGATGGGATCCGCCTCTTTTGGCAACCTCATTTCCAAAGAGGGGGTCCAGCATTGTTACCGCCGACTGTTTCTCGGACTAAACGAAAATCGGCTTAAGGCCATAAAAAACGCACTTAAATAAAATTTAATATTCAAATATTGACATTTAGTGCCATGTTAGCAACAACTTACGTGAGTTTTTAAACAACAAAAAACGACAATTTCTATCTAGCTGCTCGTGCCATAGAAACCTATTTAAAATACGCAGTTTTTAGCATTCGAGACGCTTAATAATATTAACTAATTGATCTGCATTAATTTAAGTTGACATGAAGTCCACAAAAAGCAGCAACAACAACAAAAAGCGCAATTCGTGACAAACAAAACAGGTGAAGCGGCTGCCGTTTATGAAGATCGAAGCAGCTTGTGTGTGTGTGTGTGTGTGTGTAGTGTGTGTATTATGATTATTATATTTATATCTACTAAAAATTATGACATCATTTAAATATTTTCGCCAGCAGTTTGCTGTATAAACTGGTTTAGGCCACCGTTTCTTCTCTCTTCTTCTTTCTGACGATCTTTATGGATTTTTCGCTCCCCCTCAGACAGAAAAATGTATGGATAATTATGCACGGACTTCAAAAACTCATATTTCATAAATTCTGCGTCCATTTGCGAGATCCGGAAGCGCTTCCAAATTCCATATTGACTTTTGATTTCGTTTTTGATTTTTTAATTTTCATTACCTTGCCTTATCAATGATAATGATTCTTCTTTTATTTTTTAAAAGGTTTATCAACAATTTGAGGAAGAAATTGCTTTGCATTTGATCAAGATTAATACTCTGTTTCTATTAGATGTTCAAATTTTATTTCTAATATCTATATTAAATTATATAACAGCATAATCCAAATAAATCGTTTGTCTTTTCGTTACAGTTATTTGAGTCACTTTAAAATCAGAGATAGGCTGTTGCCTTATCTGTTTACAGCTTTGACAATTTCATTGGGTATTTCGAAGTCGATCACTCTTCAACAACGCATTCTTATATGTTTTTGACTGCGAAGCTCGTAAAAACATTTTTATCTGATTTTATATCAGTTTGTCCACTTTTTAGCTCGTAAAATATACAAAAAAATTTTCATTTCATATTATTATTTGATTTTTTCATCTTTTCTTCTCCTTTTTTCTTGAGTTTTGTATTTGACGATCTGCATTTATCATGCGTTTGGCTTTTGTATTAAAATATGCTGCGTTTTACGATTGAGCTTATAACAAGACTTGTTAAAAAATCAATACAGAATAATTTATATGATCTGTTGGATTAGTGAGATTGGACAAATCTTAAGAGACTTAATGGCAAATTCCATTATGGGACTACAGTCTAAAATTTGGTCGGGAAATTCACTGTTAAGCATACTAATATAAAAGACTATGAAAAGTCTTGTATATTTAAGTTTGTTGTACTCAATGCAAAATTAATCAATTTCTTATCTGTAAAACTAATTGAATAAAATTGCTTAAAGGGTAGATTTTCTTAAATTTTTAAAAATATTATGCATTTGTAAACTCTTGAACTTCACTTACCGCATATGGATTATCCTGATTCATCATTGGAAATGCTTAGAGTTGGAGCTTATCTGCTCCAATTTGTGCTGCAAATGAAAAAAAATAGATATATATGTTAGTTATGTTATAGTACACAGAATTTTATTTGAATAATAAATAATTTAGCATAGATTTAACATTTGCCATTTACGTTCGAGTATCCGAAGTAATATTCATATTTTTAACATTTACTGTCATGTAATATGCAAATTAAATACAACAACAGTAACAACAACAATAAATGACATCTTAACGATTTAAATGTTAAAAGTTACTGAGAGCTGGGATTTCCCCCTAGTTAGACTTGTCCTTACTCTGCTTTTTGCCCTAAGAAGTGTGTTAATAACCCAACGACAACAGGTGTTTACTCTGCTTATATTGTTGTTGTGTGTTGCGTGTTGTTTCTTAGCTGCTTTGGAAAACTTAACGCATTTGTACTAAATACTTTCACACTTTGTCTCCCTGCATAAACTTCACAACACTGCGCCGAGTGCAATAGGAAGCGGCAATTGTTGTCTTCCGGCTGCCTAAGGATGCTGTTGCTGTTGCAGTTGCTGTTGCAGTTGCCGTGGGGTGTTGCAACAGCGACCTTGATGTGTTAATTTGTTGATCTGGAAACACCTGGCTTGTTATACTAAACACTCTATTTACCAGATTAAGTTGGCAGCTTGTTGATTAAATAAAAGACTTAGGCAACGAACTGTGGCCTTAGCGAGCAGCAATAAGTTCGTTGCCTAAGTCTTTTGTTAGTAGTAGCAAGAAGTTCGTGGCCCAAGTCATTTAGATTTGCAGCACCTCAAATCTTCTATTTCAAGTGTCATTTGACTTAACATAAATATAATTTCTAAGTTTATTTAAATTGGCTAGCAGATACCCTGTAATGAATTTCAAAATCAAATAATACTAATAAGATAATACTGTAAACTACATTCGTAGATGCACGATAGACTTTGGCAATGAACCTTTGAGCTTTTAGTATACAGAGCAGACTAAACTAGTAAATACCCTGTAGTGCAAATCACACTGTCAAAGTTGTCTATGTTTTTTTAGAGACCTGCAGAAAAGAAACAGTAGTAAGGAGAATTTCAATTGAATTGCCTAATTATAATTTGACTTTTTGTTACAGTTCCAATGAGTTGAGCTAATCCCACCCATAATTTTCTTAAATTATAGGGCATAGTAAGTGCACGCTTTGTAGAACATGAGACCCGCAATTCACTTGCAATGACTGTGGAGCAATTGTCAATATTTGCGGCACATGCAAGCAAGCATCCAAGTCATCGTCAAACGCAAATTCTTTGATTACTAGGCTAGTCGATAGTTCGAAGGTTTTTGTAACAAATTCAAGCAAATAATGCTTTACACGCTATTTATCTAATAAAGCAAATAAAAGTACACTACGAAAAATAAGATATCAAAACGAATAAATTGATGAAAAGAAGTACAAATAAATTGGTAGATATTTTATGTTATATAGATTAAGATGTGTTAATTCTATATTAGTAAGTTCCCTTTAAATTGAGTTAAATTATTATGTATTCTCATTAAGTGAAGAAAACAAGAACATTTCGCATTAAATTCGAAATATATGCTAATCTTAAATAAAGTAAGTTTATCTCTCAAAAACTATGACAACCTAAAGCTTTAAATTCTTTTCGTTTTATAATTCTGCTAGTTTTATCTGATCAGAGAGTCTTAAGTATAAAGAAAAGTGAAGGAAAATCTTAATTAAATTCGATAACCTTAATCAAAAAATATTATAAAATCAAAAAGAAGCTTAAAATAATATATAAGTTTAATTTTCAAACATTTTTCGAGTGTCTTCTTGTTGTACAGTTTTCAGTTTTGCGCAGTGTATAGGCTTTGCCTTACATTGATTCTGTTATATAGTCGTAAAGTTTATTTGCCTGCCCTTGTCGTTGTCCGCCGATGTTGTCGTTGTCGTTGTAGTCGTTGTTGGTGTTGTTGTTGTTTGGTTGTTGCTGTTTTATGGCCACACTAAAAAGTGCACTGGCCAACAAAACTGAAAACTTTCTCACAGAAACGCCAATCGTCAATATGGACAGACAGACAGAGAGACAGCGAGACAGAGAGACAGCGAGACAGAAAGACAGACAGCTCGTCAGTTCGTCAGTTTGCTCAGCTTATTTTGTTTTTGTCTTTTATCAGCTATCGCCATCTTCCCATTGCTTATGTCTCTTATTGTTTGTTGGTGTTGTTATTTTGAATTTTTACGTTAATGAAATTCACATGTTTTGATTTTTATGCCATGCCATCTTTTATACGTATGATGAATGTATCTCAATCTATCGTATCTATAGCTACAGCTCCATTGCCATCAATCTTCCAATCACAACTTATCGCCAGCTCAAACTTCTTCTTCTTGCTATTCTATGAGATATTATGGATATGTTAATAGCTGATAGCAGCCGCTGTTTTTAGCCTTTTTCATAGCCAAATTATGAATGGACAGCTGGAGTTTAGCATGTCCATAAACTTGACTTTAGGCATAAGATTAAAATTAAGACTAAGATAAATATAAAGAAGAAGCACAATAAACATACCTTTGAACTGCTCCGAAAATGAATGCGTTTAGAATATGTCTTAATCCAATGAAATGCCGTTATATTTAGTAGGGCTAAAGAATATCCCTTCAGCGTTTTCTCCGTTTAACAATTTTCACGTATTTCAGTTACAAATTTTCGTTGCGCACTGAACTGTAGTTTGTTGTTTTTGTTGTTGTTTTTGTTTTTTTCTTTATAGAAAAATCATTTAAGTTGTGTCGTTTATTTTTTTCACCTTGCGCCAATAAAACGTTACTTGTTGTGGTTGTTGTTGCTGTTGTTGTTGTTGTTGTTAGTCGTAGCTAAATTGCACTTGACTTTTAGAACTTTAGATGAGCGTGAAGCATGCACAAGTTGCACATACATATAGTATGTAGATATATTTAGTATATAGTAAGCACATACTACTATATATCGATCTCAACTCGATAAGTGAGACACACACACACTCGCGAGTGTGTATTTGTGTGTATATGACACACACGGTGTGTGTAACTTTTCAATTTGCTGCCGTCTAATTTATATAGAACATAGTGAAACATTTGACTTGTTGTTCAGTTTGAGTTGTTCAAGTGTTGTTGTTGCTGCTGTTGTTGTTGTTGTAGCTGCTGCTGCTGCTGTTGTTGTTGTTGTTGTTGTCACTTTAGGCCACACCTTTATTGGGTGAAAAGGCAGTTGGACTGGACTTGGACTCGGGCAAATGGCGAACAAGCGCGCGCCTCTGTTTTCTTTTTTATGACGATCATCTGTGTGTGTGTGTGTGCGCGTGTGTGTGTATAAAAGGTGTGAAAAGTAATACACTTTTTTGCAGTTACACTATGATGATTGTTATTATTAGACTATATGTATTTGGGTCAATGAATTTTGAATTGGAGTTGTGTGCGCCGATAAGTCGATTAATTCGATCGAACCGATAACCGATAACAAACAAATATGATACGCACGCTACGATCCGTTTCAGTGTATCGTAACAAAAGCCGACGACGCAGCGACGAACGTGCGACATGCGATTCGAGTGTGCGAGCAAGAAGCGCGAGCTATCACTAAAGACTGATGTTAAACAGTTCTGCAAAATGCTCCGACTCTACGTATACCCCAAGCACCTGGTAGCTGCTGCTGCTGCTGCGCGGCTGCGACGTCTGCTGCTGCTGCTGCTGCTGCCGCTGAGGCCTCTGCAAAATACTCACGAGTTACAGAGATGCTTTGCAATCGACGGCACAACGCGAATACGAAGCGACAGTCAGCTTCGGCTTCGGCTACTACACGGGGCTACCACACAACAACAACAGCAACAACAACAACAACACCGCAAGAAGCTACTACTACGATAAACAAAAACAACAAACTGGTTGTTGTCTCATCAAAGACAAACAGAGCAAAGAAGAAGACGCTCGCTCTCTCTAACGGTGCTGCAGCAATTTGATGAGCAATTGAGCGAGCTGTGAGCGAATGTGAGAGAGCGCATTTGCGCCAGCAGCTTTGAGTGATTTTAACAGTTAACAGTGCGCTGTTATGTTAACACTTAACAGCACTGCGTAGCTGTAACTATTATAAATTAAAACAAATGTCAAACAGCTAATGCAACAAATTATATTTTTATTTGCCATAAATTACAAATAAAAATAGTCTAATTAATTTCAAATATAAACAAAATTAAATTAAATAAATATAATTATTATTTTCGCACTCGCTGTCACTCCATTTTGTATTTCAAGTGTTAACAGCAAGCGCGCGCTCTCGCTCTCGCTCTCTTCTATTGCTGCTGCTGCTGCTCTCTGAGCAAGGCGAACGTTTCGACATTTGATTGGCTCGATTAACACAATCGGAGCACCCGGTTATAAACCAGTATAGCAGCGCACTCACACACGCACACACGAGCGTAGCCGAAGATCGCTCGCTCGCTCGTTTTGCTCGTTGTTGTTACTGTTGTTGCTGTAGAAATAAAGAGCAGTTGCTTCGCTGCCTTTGGCCAGCGGTTAGAGCGAGTGCGCGCTAGTTGGCGTTGCTTTTGCTCGTGTGAACGCGAACTTATTTACTCATTTCATTGACCAATGCAGAGCACAACACACACAGACATATATATATATAAATACATATGTCTGTAGTAAATATTCATATACAAAATGAGAGCGCCGCACATCAATGAGAGTGACACACAGCAAGAGTGAGTGCCTGTGTGTGTGTGTGTGTGTGTGTGTGTGTGTTTGCATGTATTGATAACACATTTGCTGCTCGGCTGCTCGGTCAGCCAGTTGGACGTCGCATGTGGGCGTGGTCTATTTATGCAGCACAACTGTTGCTATGTATCGATCGATAGTTGTAGCGTCTGCTCCCCACTCCATCTCTCTCTCGCTCTTTCACTCACACACACACTCCCTCTCTTTCTGCTGCTCTCGCTTTGGCGTAAATTGTTTTTTATTTTAGTTATTTTTCTTTTTTTTTGCATGCACACGAACTGGATTCAATTGCCGTTGGCAGTGGCAACACTCACGCGAGTTTGTTAGTTGATTTAGCCAGACTTCCCCATTGCTAACGGTGTTGAATTGACATCTACCTGTTCGTTTACCCATTCCTCCCTCCCCTCCTTCCCCTCCCCCATTCCACCTGCCATCGCCTCCCCTTTCCCCTTTAATTGCTTCAGCTAACTCACGCCATCTTTTTGCCATTTGTGAGTTGTCAAGCTGTCATAGTATTGATCGTTAAAAGCGTTATCTGTTGATAGCCATAAGACATTTTATGATATTAGTTGCATTGTAAACTGCACCTCCCCCCGTCCTCCCCCTCACACACTCACACACACACACACACACATATACTAGTTACACCAGAAACACTTGTTGAACATGTCGCCGTTACTAACGAAGAAGATCTTCATAATGCCAGCGCCCAAAGTTGAATGAACATCATTAAGTCAACCAGATTTATAGTTATATTTCCACCTAATGAACTGTTAATGGAAACAAGTAAGTTTATCAACAGATTAGCTGGCATTTTGAGGTCATATTAATTCTAAACATTAAACTGATATTGCAATATGTATTATAAATAATATTAGACAGTCTAACAAGATGGTCAAAATTCATTCTTTTTATTATATTAGTATTCTATTATTCTACATTATTCCAATATATTTATATTTTAAGTCAATTCACAGTAAGCAAAGCTTATAAGTAATTATCTCACTATGAATTTGTCATAGCTGTGATGTGCCAAAATTTCAAATTTGTACGGCAAGCGGTTTGGCCTATACAATGCTCAGTCAATGCGCTCAAAGATTTTTATACATAGATTTATATAAATATAAATTTTATTTGTATTCACTTGTTATTTACTGAATGGCTTTTGCAGGATTTATCCCAATTTTATTTATAGATTTTTTTTCTGATTAAAATTATTATAAACTTTATTATTTTATCTTATTATATCGACAGATAAAATATAAAATAAATACATTGAAGTTCCCTATAAATTAGATTGACTGTACTTGCACTTTCTTCTTCATCCGCAAATGTATTCTATTCAGAAATCTTCCATTCTTTCATTGCTATTATACGAAAAGTCAGTTTGCTATCTCGAGTTGATAATGAACGCATTGCAGATGTTTTGCCCTTTTCTTCTGACATCTAGGGGCGTGACGTCGGCAACTATCGATGCTCAAAATACGTTTTCTATATAAGCGCACAAACTTTACAGAAGTTAATCCAATTTGTCGAGTTTTCGAGTTTTATGATAGGCAACAAAACCCGCCGAAAACCCGCAACCTCGTTATCATGTGTTTTGTGTGTTTGTCTTTCTAACCCTTTTGTACAATGCGAAAGGGTAAGCGAAAAGTCAAACAGGCGGGCTGGCAACGCCCCGAATATGTAGGGAAAAAGGAAGAAGGCAGGAACTGAGAATTCAGGATTCTCTACATTTAAAAGGGGCTGTTTAAACCCATTACGTGGCGTGGCAAGAGGCAAGAGGCAAGAGAAATAAGGACTCGAATCGACTCGACTCGTCTCTGATTTTCGGCGCTGCGGTTGCTCTTGCGGTTATCCTTTGAGCTACCTTTTGACGGCAGGACATCCCACACCCGCACACACAAAAACAATTCGATTTGGTTGCCTTTGACAAATTTTCATGCTTTAATTTCGAAATTTGCATATGGAAAGAGTGAGTGTGTGTGTGTGTGTGTGTGTGTCTTGTGCCCTGATGGCCTGGCTAATCCTTGCTGAGCAACAGATTATCCTTTGCAATTGTTTGCTTGATTTGTTTGTTATGGAAACGCAACTTCAGCTCCAGCTGAGACAGCTCCTTCTTCTGCAGAAACTGCTTGCAACTAGCAACAATGGAAAGTGCAACTGCAACTGCAACTGCAACGGCATCTTGGTCTCGGAGACTCGCCCCTTTTTGGTTACACTTTAATGCGTTCTAATGTATGTGACTTTTGCCCAGATCCTCACAGAAACGCGCCTCAAACATTGTTGCCGCCGTTTAAGTGACTTGGCGAAAAATGTTGTTGCCAGCTTTTGTCCTGTGCCGTCAATCGGGTATCATCAATCATTCGACGGGATCAATATAAATATTTCTGCCGAAATTAGGTTAAAGGCTTGCAACAATGAGAACACCAGCAAGAAGAAGAAGAAGACGAGCTACTTTGGTATTCCGAGTTCCAGTTTTGAACTTATGTCATGTCAGAATTTAGCTGGGATCTCTTCCTCTTGGGATCTTTTCCATGCCATTTGTATAAATGTGTGTGTATGTATGTGTATACAATAAATTAATTATAAATGCATTAATCACTGCCAAAAACTTTGACAAATACTGACATGAGCGTTCGTCGTTCATTTCATTTCGTCCCATTTCGTCTCGTCTCGTTTCCTCGCATTTCGCTCTCTCTCTCCCTCTCCCTCTCTCTATCTTTTTGTCTGTCTTGCTCTGTCTCGCGTGATATGAAAACAGAAATTTAAAACACGTTTTCGCGCTTATTTCTGACTAATTTATGCGTTCGATTCGTCCGTTGTCTTTATACTCTGAGCTGATCATTCAGTTGATTTGCGTCAGTGCAAAAAGTGTTTCGTCTTAATTATACCCTGGAAATGACTAGCTAAATGGGTGGCAAGGTGACGAAAAGTGTGACCAATTCTATTTATAGGCTACGACTCGATCAGTTTATTTCAAACTACAAATAATTTAAATTTTATCGATAATAGCAATTAAATTGATATAAATAGTAAAGAAAAGTGTGAAAAAATACCAAATAAATTTGCTATTTTACATATGTTTGTCATACTGATAATGCTGAAATTGCGTAATAATTAATTGCATTTTAAAGATTTTTTATTTGCATATAAAACACAGTATTTTATCATTAACTCAATTAAATTTAAATTTTGATTCAGTTTTATTACTAAGATCGCCGTTACAGGGTATCTGTGAAGTATAAGCAACTGCTAAATATGACTTTCGTTGTGCAAAATGCCACTTTTATTATTATTATATTTTTGCTGGTCGGTATTTTTTTTTGTCGAATTTGATTTTGATTGAATGCCCCTAAAAATTGATTTCCACCTTGCGGCATGTTTCACATTTGGCAGCTTTGTGCTGTATGCAAATGAGATCATTGATCTGTTTTGGTATCGATTCGTTTTTGAAGACATCTAAAACTAAATCTAGGCAATCAAGAAAATATAAAAAACAAGCCACATAACTTGAAATCAAATCATATTTGACCCTTAGGGGTCGCTCATGCCAATAATAATGAAAACCGAAAAGACAACGAAAATTAAAACAAAAAATAAAAACAGAAATGTTAATTTCCTGAACTACACACTTAAGTTGACTTTTTTGATGAGTTTTTGATCAAGATTTGCTTTGTGCTGTGACCGTTGTGTGATTTTCCAGTTTCCAGTTTTCAGTTAATGCCGCGAATTTGAATTTAATCAAATTAATTATGTTTGTCAATGGATTGAGGCTTCTGCATTTTTGGACATTGATAAATTGACAGATGGGATTGATCGGATTGCCACAAACAAACAACAACGACAACAAATTGCTCCAAAAATCATAAAGATATTTTTGATATGACAACATTTGCATGCCACACGATCGGGTAGAAAGCAGAGCTTATACCACATTTTATGGCCGGTTTAGACCGGTTTAAAGTCCAAAACACCGAAATATCGAAATACCGAAAAACTGAAAACTTATCTAACCGAAAGAAACTACTGTAAAAGCGTTAAGAACAGCTTCCGTGCGACAATGTCTATCTTCTCTCTCACTCTCTGATGTTAGCCCATTTCCATTTCCATTTCCATTTTCATTTCCATAGTTATTTCCCCTCCCTCGGACAAATGTTGAGCATTGTTGTGGCTACAAATCGTAAAATACATAGACGCGCTTAAATACCAATTTAACAATTGTTCAACACTCTTTTTTCGGGTTATGTGGTTCTGTGGGAACCTGCACAACGTTGACATCACACATTGGACTTTCGAACCGATTTCAATGCGTAATTGTAACGTCTTTGTGGTTGTTATTAACACCTCCAAAACTTAAAAACTCTGCCAAACCAAATGGACTATGAAATTGGTCCCCCCCCCAATTCCCCTCTTGATGCAGAGACGAAGAAGGTGTTTCACCTCGTCGTTAAGTGTAAACAAAGCATTTGCTTTATTTTCATTCAACACATTCACAACAACAACAACAAAAAGAAATGGAATGGAATTCGTGAATTTATGCATAATGGATGTACATTAGATTCATAACGCCGACAAATGAACTCAACACCGAATATGGAACTTGCAGAAGAAGTGTAAATCTTTAGCTCAGTTGAGTATTCGGTTCGGTTTCTTTTTAGTGGGTCATAAATGGGAAGATTTTTCACAGCTGATTGTGAGAAATGTGCCCGACTGAATGCCACAGCACTGTGGCACATTTGGAGTCAAAGTCTCAGTTTCAGTTTCCGAGTCTCAGACCAAGTTCAATTGCCCTGTTTCAGAGTCATTTCAGCCAAGTGCCAAGTTGCCTGTTTTGCCGCGGGGCCTAATTGTGATCTTCGGAATGAGGTGCTGTATATACTCTGTAGCGAAAGCATTGAAGGGGTATATGGAGCTATGATTGAAGCAATAGTTCTCTTAGGAGAATACTTTGTACCCAAAATAACATAAAGAAGTAAAGGACAGATATATTTAGTTATGGCTCTTGACAAAAATTAGAAATATGATATTTAAATATATTTTGTTGCCGTACAAATGTAATAATAAATATTAATAGGACAATATTTAAATATAAAATACTGATTCAACTAATTTAATTACACATTTTTAAATTTATGAAAAATTTATATAAATCAAAATTATTTTATTAATTTGTATTTATACTTTGCTTATAATTAAATTATTTGCTCATACATGCTTGCAACATATTATAGTTATTTATTTTATAAAAAATAAGTAAAAATATAATAAAACTTAAGATTCATTAAGAACATAAACACTTAAGTTTAATTTATAAGAAAATCCTTGTAGATTATATAAATTAAATTAAATTGAAATTATATTAACTAATAAATTATTTTTATTTATAATATTATTTATTAGTTAAATGATATTTATTTAATTTGAACGGCTCAAACAAATTTTACAGCCCATTCAACCATATTTATTTCTAGAGAGTATCTGATAGTCTGGCCAATAGTCACTTTCCCAACTTTATTATAAATTTGGTTATGTGAGAAAGTAACTTTAACCCGAATCGTCCTGAGCAACATTTTTTCGAATTTCTTAATGAAAATTTCAGGACTGATAAATTTGAGTTCGCTGAATCCGAAAAACACATTCATTTTGTTCGGCCTTGTCAGGATAATCGACAGGACAATTTTTTCGGCTGTTACCATATGGTAACGCTGGGAAGTACAGGGTACAGGTTTTCATAATGCTACAAAATACAAATGTTTGAGAAAAAGTCTAATAAACACAACTTAATCCAACAGGGGGGCTCTTCCTTGATATATAGGACAAAATTTGGGTCAAATCGGTGCAGTATAACGTATATATAACACAACTGTCATAGGACCAATCGGGGTCAAATTCACCTTTAGTATGAAAAACTTTTTTCTATTCTGAGATATCTCAACCAAACTCTTAGAATATGTGACTTATATGTTGCTACACATCCTGACCAAATTTGGTTCAAATCGGACCACTATATCATATAGCTGCCATAGGAGCAATCATATTTTATGAACAAAACAGTGCGAAACGCGAATAAAATGTATGGAAAAAACCTGTACCCTGTACTTCCCAGCGTTACCATATGGTAACACGAAAATTAAAAGCGTAAATTAACTTTAAAAAAGTGTTTTTTATTTAAAATTTGTTTCATAATTAAAAAGAGCACTCTTTTACCTTTGTAATGATGGGTGCACTTCATTTAGTTCAGTACTAAAATTAGTTAAACGATTTAAATTTACTTGCGACGAATTGCCAAATGCCGTTTTTTTGCACTGCAGAATATAATGAGCAACTTAAAGCGCATTTTTCGATCAGCTAACTTCAAGAGATTGTTTCAATCAACTTTTTATCAGTTAGAGACAACAATTTACTCTTAGAATATCAAATAAAAGTTAATCTAACGTTAATATGTTGTCTAAAAATGAAGTTTTAGTAAATGCCTATTGCTTGTTACCATATGGTAACGCTGGGAAGATTCGGGTTAAATTTGGTTCTTGTTGTTTTTGTTGGGAGGGGGGATAATAAAAGAGCCATATCTGAGCTTTAAAGTGGGGCGTCTCTTTCAGCTTTGGTTGCAGGTGCAAGCAAGTGACTTTGCCACTTATTCACTGTCTGCCATTGTGGATCACAACGAAGTGATTCATTTTCATATATACTTGTACTATCCATAACCATGACTTCAACTTCAACTTCAACTCTGCTGCTAGAAAGAGGCGTTTTAAATGTCGATAATAAAACGTATGGAAATGTATAAATCATATTTGAAAAGCTGCTGCAATTGAATTTTCCTGCTTAAGAGCAACAGATGTGCATAGAAAATATATACTTGGATTGATAAATAAATAAATGTATATAGTAAGCAATTTGAAAGGTTTTTCGTTGAGAAAATATTGTTTTAAATGTGCGCAATGCTGAACTTGACCCAATGATATTTAGTCATGCAGTCGAACTGAGGCTTGTTTCTTGATCTTGGTCTAAGAAAGTGCCACCAGCAGCAGCATCTACAGTTCCCAGCTTTGGAGTTGGCTGACAAATGACTAAGGTCGTATGCGGACTTTGTCGAGGGGCGGTTTCAGTTTGGACGGGCGGTAAGAAGGTCGAGACTGCCTCTGACTTGTCTTGACTTCACTTTAACTGAGTTGACTTGAGTTGAGCTCAGTTGAGTTGACTCCAAGTCTGCCACACACACCACAGCTGCATATTGTGGCTGGGACGTCATCGCTAACATCCAGCAGGTGTTCCTCTAGACAAAAGATTCACTAAACAACAACAACAACAACAACAACAACACCAGCAACGACAACAAATTGAAGCTGTTGATGCGCACGAATTCCGTTTTTAGCTGCAGCTTTTCGCGCGCTGTTTAGGCGCTGCCAGTTTTCCATTTTGTTGCAATAAAATTTTAATAAGATATTTTTTATACCCGTTACTTAAAAAATAAATAAAAGGGTATATTGTGTTCGTTGGAATGTATGTAACAGGGAAAAGGAGGCATCTCCGACCCCATAAAGTATATATATTCTTGATCAGCATCAACAGCCGAGTCGATATAGCCATGTGTGTCTGTCCGTCTGTATGAGCAAAAGGATCTTGGAGACTATAAGAGGTAGAGTAAGCAAATTTAGCACACAGATTTTTATATATATGTACCCCACGCAGATCAAGTTTGTTTCAAATTTAATCCACGCCCCCTTTCGCCGCCGAATACGTTTTTTATGGTAACTACTGTTAGATATTATGTATTATCCAACTGAATCGCCTCAAGATCGGACAAGTAGAACAGCAAATATGGCCAATTAATGTTTTTAAAGTAATACAAGTAATTTCTTTAAAGTACTTCTATATGTATTGAAATAAGTAACGGGTATCCTATAGTCGGGTTCTCGACTATATGCTTTCCCACTTGTTTTCATTTAGAATTAAAATACATTCACACACATGTGTGTTTGTGTGTGTGTGTGTATTTGTTGTGGATCGTTAAAATCGTGATGCAGCTCGACCGTTTCGCCTCAACACTTGAATCGATCGATCGATCGAGCTCCATTTTTGTATTGCTTTTCGCATTCGGATTTGCAACTCCTCCGATGGCTTCATCTGCCTCATTCCATTGATACAATGCTTAAATGTTTAAATGCCTTATTGTTTATAGCAAATGCAAATTTTGCATATTTTTATATATTTCTATCATTTTTATTTTTATTTAAAGCTCAACGTTTAAACATTGTTAATGACAGTTGCGATCGTCGCTAAATGAAAATCATGCACTTTTGGGTGTGTCATTTGTGTCTATTAGAAAAAATAATATAGTATATATAATAAGTATAAGCTCGTAACTATAAATAATAAATTACGCTTCATTTCGTTTATGCGTAGATTGTATTGTGATCATTAAAATTACATAAACTGTACATTAATCACATAACCTAAATGTGTAAGTGAATGTCTAAAATAATTATTATAAGCTCATAGGCTAAGTTGCTTCGTTTGTGTCAGTTAACTATCATGATAAGCACTTTTGGAATTACTTTGTTCCATTTTATCCTTAAATAAATAACTATGTAATAGTAAACTAATATTTTCTTTATGTGTATTATAAGAATCCGATTACGACAAAACTGTAGTCTGATCTGTACTTTAATTAGAAAACTATTATTTATTATTTTAACTTTAATATAAATATTTTTTGTTAAATTTGAAAATGAAAAAGTATGAAATATATAGAACCTTTAGAGATTTATCCAACATATACATTGCTTGATTAGTTAAGAGATATTTTATTTTCGATACAATTTTCCTCAACCTTTTAAGTCTTACTCTTTTACAACGATTTACAGGGTATCTCGTTCTCTCTCTCTCTCCCCATAAAGTGACTACTAAATGATGATGACAGCCTAATTTCAGAAATGCTGGGTAATTAGCCGAGACATGGTAAAGGGAAGGGGAATAGATGGATCGATTGAACTATCGTTCGGTGTGGTATTTGGAATTTCGGCCATCATTTCGGTAGCCAGGCCAAAACGCAGTTGGGTCTAATGACTGTATCAATGTTGTGTAGATCCATGTAAAAGATACAATTTATGTGCATGTTTGTTTAGCGGACATGTTGCACGTTGCACGTTGCACGTTGCACGTTAGGTTAAGTACCGTGTGAGAGAGCATGAAATTGCCGCAGGACTCACAGGATGCCAACTGTGCGTAACATATGTTCTGACTTTAAAATTTCCCAAATAACCCGGAAAAGAAGAAAAAGTATTGAACTAGCATACAACTAATTTCTCTTCTCAAGATTGTGGTATGAGTAAACTTCCTAATCGCTGGCAGGAAGTTTGAATTGCCAACTGCTGGAATTGTTGACATGTGACAGGACTTAGGAGAGGACAGGACGCGGACAGGACAGGACAGGACACAGACAGTACAGGACATGCGACAACAGTCTAATGTGCATTTAAATAAGCCTTCTGTTCGCTTTTTGTTTAAGATCCTTTTGTGTGTGGCTTACAAATCCATCGACTTCTCTCAAGTCCCAATCACTCTCCGGGTTAAGCACACGCACAACGGCTTAGCCACATTTGGCACTGCTTTCGACCATGGTCGATGATCCTGGGCAACTCCTAATTACATGCGTGAGCGCTCTAAATGCGGCAAATTGTCAGAAAAATTTGAAAATATGGAAATATTTTTGCTTGTTTAGGCAGGCGATTGGTAATTCCAATTGTTGTTATTCTTTATGTTTCTCCCTTTTCTCATTTTTTCTATTTATCTGTATTTGATTTTGATTTAAACACACACGACACACGCACGTCGCAGATCGCTCATCCAAAAAATGATCCTTGAACATGAAACGATCTTTTGGCTTAGCCAGGTTTGTTTGCATTTTTCCTCTTCTCTCTCCTCTCAGTTTTGGCTCGTATTTTCGACATTAATGATGCCCTTTCTCGGCCACGCCCACTGCTGGCCAAATGCCCGTAATAAATTTCATTTTCAAATGCTCAGCCCAAAAGTGTTGACGGAACCATTTGATGGACGAATGGCAACAGCTGTTGGCCAACAGGACAGAAGGAGATGAGGCAGAAGGAGATGGAGATCAAGAGAGGGAGAAACGGCTTTGTGTGTGGTCAGCTAATTGAGTGACCAAGCGTGAGGGTCAACAGATAAAACAGATGAAGCAGCAGCAGCAGTTAAAATACATCTTAATTGGTAATACGACAGAAGAAAGACTAACAATTTTGAAAAAGGAAATAAGTTTTGGACATAAAAATATATAAATAAGAGTAAAAATAGGAAGATAAATATTGTATTAATATTAATAAATTTATATTTATATTCCGTCATCATATTCTAAGGTCTTTAGTGCTGTATTTTGCTGTAGGTCATCAGGTTTGGGATTCAACTTGGGCATATTTCTATTGAAAATCACAGCAACAGCAGTTAGAATACATCTTAATTGGTAATAAGCCAAAAGAAAGACTAACAATTTTGATGATCTTAAAAAGGGCAATAAGTATTGGACATAAAAATATACACATACAATAAGAGTAAAAATATGAAGATAAATATTGTATTAATATTAATAAATTTATATTTATAGTCCGTCATTATATTCTAAGGTCTTCAGTGCGGTATTTTGCTGTAGGTCATCAGGTTTGATATTCAACTTGGGCATATTTATATTCAAAATCACAGCAGCAGCAGTTAGAATACATCTTAATTGGTAATAAGCCAAAAGAAAGACCAACAATTTTGATAATCTCAAAAAGGGCAATAAGTATTGCATATCAATATGAGTAAAAATAGGAAGATAAATATTGTATTAATATTCATTAATTTATATTTATATTCTGTCATTATATTCTAAGGTCTTTAGTGCTGTATTATGCTGTAGGTCATCAGGTTTGGGATTCAACTTGGGCATATTTCTATTCATAATCCGTAGTTTGTAATCCGAAATAGTGCGATCATTATAATAGCATCATCGTTTATTTGCAATCATGCGGCACATTGATTAATAAACTGATTATTCATAAGCCACAAGATGCCAGCTTCTTGTTAATGAGCCATGCGATGAGTTAAGCCTGCGCTTCATTTCATGGGGTGATAAATTCACGTTTCGTGTGAAGTTTGATAGCTGAGGTCATGCCATGGATTTATTTCCATAGCTCATATATCATGCAGGCCAACGAGTTATTAACGGGGCGGTAGCTAACACCTGCGTATTAGCTGAATTTCCGCATTGCTTGGCCCCAAACAGAAAATCATAATCAAACTCAAATTCATGTACATCTCTCAGATTTTGGGGAGTCCATTCAGTGGCCTCAGACACTGACCCAATCCAATCAGCTATGAACACGTTATGATATAGTATTTTCTCTTTTTGTTCCCAATAATAAATCAAATGCTTTTTGGATATGATGACTTGGCGTGGGAATTGAAAACAGCAAAATAGTTTAAAATATAACGAAAGGTGGGCAATCATCTAAAAAAGCAAAACAAAAGGTAATCAATTAAATCTCTTATCATTGTGGTGCATCAGCGAATGAAAATCAAATGGGCGCCATACAAAAATCAACTAGAAGACAGCAGGTGACGTTGTGTTCACTTGAATACCCTGTAAATTAACTTAGAGACTGGCTGCAGATTAAATTAATTGGAAAACATACAAGATAAAGGTATTTATATTAATTCAGCACATTAGACATAACACATCGATACTTAAAGTAGTATACTATTTCTTAAAGCATCATCATACCATTCTGTAATAATTGATATGCCAGGGTATCAATATTGAAAGTGTTTTGATTTAACTCACGAATTTCTTGTACTTGCTGGAATTGTTTTTTTTCTCCATTATTTTTTTTTTTGGAATTCGCTGGCAGAAAACATTTAAAATTGGATTGCTCAAACAGACGAATTGGAAACGAGCTCTCAGTATGAATGATTGAAAATGCAATTACAAATCATTGACAGTTTGTTGTACTAATTTCAAGAGAGATAGAAAGAGAGTGAGAAAGAGAGTGGGGTTCTACAAAAAGGGAGACTGGAGCTCATCAATCATGTTCGCAAGCAGAGAATGCGATCCTGCAGACAATGCTACAAAATTATATCATGTGTTAAAAGTTATGACGGATCATCGAAGGTGTAAAGTGTCTGAGGGGTAGCTACAACTGTCTACCTTCCCTTTTTTTCTCTCCTTTTTTTGCACAGCTTGACTTTAACCCCTCCCCCTGAGCTCCCCCCCTCAGCACTTTCCAAAATCATTACTCATCAGAGTTGACGACGCATTGTTGATGGGATTTCCGCTTTTGAAGGTGTAGCATTAAATACAGCAAACAGAAATACAAAAATACCAAAAAGAAGAAGAATATAACGCCCAATCAAAATGTGGCAAACAAAAGGATCAGTTCAATATTTTTGATTCGATATTGACAGGCGGGCATACAAATTGCTTGATGATGCGACTCAGAGACTGAGAGACTGAGAGACACTCTCAGTTAGCCAATCTGCAGTTGTTGTTATTGTTATAAATTAGCTCAAACTTCAGATACAACAATGCAATATGGCCATCAATCATTGCATGTTAAAAAAAAATAAAAGATTCGAGTATTTATATAAATAAATATGTACTACTTATATACCATACAATACAAACTGAATGTCTTTGAACTGTAGACAGTTCGTTTAACTGCCTCTGGCGATAGCTGCGAATTAAAAAATGAGAGAAAATGTGATAGGGATAGAGATAGAGATAGAGATAGTGACATCTGGTTTGCTTTTTGGCCATTTAGTGTCCAAATGTCCAAATATGGCGACGATGAGCAGAGTCAGTAGTTCAAATGTCAGCTAAAAGATACTTCAAAACAAGACTTGGCTGCATCTTGAAGCCTTCATCTTTACCATCATCATCATCATCATCATCATCATCTGCAGACTGCAGACTCAACCTTAATTGACTTTACGCAAGAATTTAGCCAAAAATAAAGAAGAAATACTAGAAAATTATCATGCATTGTCTATCGGCTGGCTGTCAAAGCTCAATATCTGTGACTATCAATTGTTTTCACATCTGAGTTATCTTTTTAATTTCGCTCCATGCTACACGCTCCATGCTACATAATTTCGACTTGCAGTTTGGCCTGACCCGGGTCAAAGTTGAGAGTGCCATGTGTGCCCTGTTGCAGTCTTGTTGTTGCTGTTGCTGTTGTTATTGCTGGACTGGTCTACAGGCTGTGGCCACATTCGCTAGCTGGCTGGCTGGTCATGTGTGTAAGTGTATGTCGCGTGTTTCATTAAGGCGACAAACAACAACGAAACCTCCAGCAGAATCAACAGCAGCAACAACAGCAACAACAGCAACAGCAGCAACAACAGCAACAACAACAACAAACCAAGACCCGGCCTCAGATTTCCAGCGATGATCATCCGCGTCGTCGTCGGGCATATTGTGACCTCAAAAATTGCGAAAAAATAACGAACGTGCGGTAAAAGCGTCGCCAAAGCTACACGCAGAAAAATTAAGGACCCTCTTTTAATTCAATTAGAAAAATTCAAAATAAATTAGGTAAATAAATAACATATAATAAGCGTATAATATAATGACAAAGCGAAAAATACTTAAATTAAATTATTAAAATTTGATCACTTCATCAAATCTTAAAACATTTTCACTGTACAATGGGAAATTTGTTTATCTTCAATTTCATGATTTATAATTAATAGAGCAAGGTATGAATAATTTTTAAGGAGAAATTAGAATCAGTAACATTTGTTTAATTTAGCTGTATAAAATAAAATAGATTTTATTTTCAAAATCTTAATAATTTTTTATATAAATATTCTGAATACAATGTATTCAATACACTTTTTCGTAAAGAGCAAGATGGATATATTAAAACGTAATATAAAATATGAATCCCCTTTTTCACAATATTTTCTTTCTAGATAAAGAGAAAAATCCGATCTCTATAAATGATCATTTAATAAATTTAAATTTTTAACGAAGTTTATGTAAAACATGAACTTAATTTGCCAAATTTCTCATTACTATCTAAACAGTTTAGGGAACTAAACAAAGGAATACTCTAGTTCTCCTAAATATTTCTCTCAGTGCACACTTAGTGCCTCAGATGCAGCCGAACCTCTGTGTGTTGGCCTGGCCAAATGGTCGGCAGCCTCCCAGTTTTCGTAGTCTTCTTTTTTTTGTTTGGTTTTTTGTGAGCTGGCTTTGCTTTTGGCCTGGTAGTTACGATGCGCATTGTGCCACACCTGTTTCATGTTACAGGCTCTTTGCTAAGGCTGAGACTGAGACTGAGAGCGACTCCATGGACATGTGGACAGAATGATGCAGAACCAGCCGCTGCCTTGTGAGAATCTTTTCGCCATGTGTGTGTGCACAACAATTTTGGATCTCTAACTGACCTTAGAGCGCTTGATGTTGCATTTGTTGTTGTGGTTGTTGGTAACGCATTTCTTTTACTGCTAGGCGGTGTTGGTGGCTGATAATGATGGACTGTATTAACCGTTAGCTGGCTGGTTCGCGCACGGCTGTTTGGCCTGTACGACAAGCACTGGCAATCAGTGGACATTTTGATATTTGTTTTTGCCATTTTTTTTTGTTTTTTTTTTTGTTTTTTGCTAAATTGTAGTTTTGCTGGCCAATTTCATCGATTGCTTTCACTCTTAAACAATCGGACGCGAGGAAACCCTACGCCAAACAATTTGAACTTGTCAAGGCTAATCAGTTTTCCTTTCATTTCGACAGACATTTACAGACAACGACGTTGATGCATGGCCATGTCGAAGAACAACAATGGCAACAACAGCAACAATGGCAACTCTTTGCCGCAATTATCAAAAAGCGCGCAAATTTTCACACGCAGCCTATCATGGCACATTCGTACTCGTAGCTGATCATCTAAGTTGTCCACACATTGGCACTAATTACGGCTCATTATAGTGACCAAAGTGTAACATGTTGTCAGCTGGAGGACAACAGCAACAACCAGGCCCCCTCCTCTCTCCCCCATCTCGACACTTTCCGTCTCTAAGACCCCATCAGCCCCAGTGACGACCAACGACAATGACAACAACAGCGAGTGGCAGCAATTACAAGCTGCAACATGCAATTTGAGCTTGCAACATATAGTCGCCACTTGGTTACCCTTAAGAATCAATTTCATAAAGTTTTGTTAAGAATATTTTTAAGCTTTTGTTAATTTATTTTCTTTTAAATAAATAAATTATTTCATAATACAAACTGAAAGATAAGTTTGGCAGGCTAAAAGTTATTTAAGTTTTTAATATTGAAGAAATATTGTGAAGTAAGATAAAGGAAAGTAAATTTATAATGATTAAAAACACTTTATTCTCAAATTAATATATACAAGAAAGTCATTTGACATTGAATTTCAATATTTGCTTTAAATAAATCTATTACAAAAAGATCAAGTATAAACAGATCTTATATTAATTAAAAACAAAGGAACATTCAGAAATTCATCTTTAATATTCCCAGACACTTCGTTGACTTGGATGACACAATTTAAAAAAAATGTAAAGTGATTTAAATTTTAATATTGACTGAATACTGTGAAATAAATACTATAACTTAAGAAATAAATATGAATATAAGTTAATGAAGATTAAATATATTTACATCTCAAATTAAGAGATACAAGAAATGCATTCGTCATTGAATTTAAATATTCGCTTTAGAAAAATCTATTACAAAAAGATAAAAACATAGGAAAATTCCTAAATTCTTTAATAATATTTCCCAGCACTGTGCTAATCAATAAATATATCTTTGTTGCAATCATTTAGTTTTTAATACTTAACTTCGTTGATGCTGGAATAATATAAGCTAAAAAATTAAAAATACAAGCTGTAATTGTTTTATACATAGGTATTACTAGGTAAACAAGGATTCTTATTCTTGAGCCTTTACAAAGGAAGTGGCAAAGTGCATGTAGCCAACATTGGGTGGATGACAGAGGCGACTCGTGGCGCACACACTCACACACACACTCACACACACACACACACACGCACACTCGCACATACTTACCGAGAAGCAGATCTGAGGCAGGCATCTAAACACCTGACAGTTGTTGTCGAGTGTTGGCGCTATAATGTGGCCAGGCAGACAGTTGGTCCACGACACTGTTGCTATTGTTGCCTGTCAGGGTTGTTAGTGTAGTTAGTGTTGCTGCTGTTGTTGCTGTTGTCGTTGTTGTTGTTGTTGTTGTTGTTGTTGGCGACGTCTGGTTAACCATTTTTGGCAATGATGTGGCCAAGTCTAAGTGTAAAATCACAAATCCAAGTGAATTGAAAGTGCATACGCAACGTTGCAACACCAACACCAACAGCAACAACAACAAATTGTGGCAAGTGGCAAGCCAAGGTGCCAACAAAAGCATAACAATTAAATTCTTCAGTTATTGTTGTTGTTGTTGTTATTATTATTTACGAAATGTCAATTGAGTGGAAAAGTCAAGAGACGTTATTCAATTAGCCCAACTTATCCATCGATAGTTTCTTAATGTCGATCATGATAATGATGATCAGATCGTGGCCAAGACAAAAAACCATTCAAGAAGTAAGTGAGTGATACTCTCTCACTTAAATATGTTTCGAATACCCAAATCACTTATGGAAATCGTTCAGCATTTCAAGTGCTGACGAAAATCGCCAGGGAACTCTTGAAAAACAGAAGAGTTGGGAAAAAATGAGTAGAGGGAGAGTAGGAGAGCTGAAAACGATCGTAAGCTGATCGTAAAGACATTGCCTCGTTGCGCCTCGTTCAAAGTTCGTGTCAACATCATCAATTTTGATCAATATGTATTGCCCATGATGAGTACTCATACTCATATTCAAGCTCACAACTGAAATTCATACTCGCTATTCGCTATTCGTCTTACCTGTGTTGAGGCTGCCTCTTCCACTCCCACTCCCACACAGCGTGCCTTTGGGGTCCGATCGTGGTGATCGGGTTCGTCTATCGTTCGGCATATAGTCGACAAAAATATGGTAAATTACAATTATTAGGCATTTGGCTTGTTTGTTTATTGATCGCCGTATTGAGGTTATACACTAAATGATACATCGATCGCTCTATTCAAACGATCGCTCGATCGCTTGGACACCAAGTGAAAATCGCTGAGAGAAAAAAATCCAAAGTAAGATGTATGAAAATTGCTGACTAAATGGCCAGGCCATAAGACATGATCACCGATCGACGATCACCGATCACTGATCGCTGATCACCGATCACTTTCTTTTATTGGAGGCTTAACCTGATCGCAATTGGTGACATGTGTGTTGTGTTCTTCTTTGCCAACTGTTGACCTAGCTCAAAGCAATTATCATCTTCAGTCATGTGATCGGTGCCAGTGACCGATTCAAGTGCCTGTCCAAGCTCAAACTCTAGTTATAAGTGACGCCCTAAAGGCAAAGATGCCTCGACCAGGCACCTATCAGCCCCTACCAGGGTACGACCCTGTTTAAGTTTATAAAAACTCATTATAATGTCTTATAAATGCACTTGTATCAAGTGGGATTTCTTGATTGCCGTACCGCATCATATACAACTTCGCTCTGATCCGTTTTCTTGCTCTGCTCTTGGCCTTTTGCTTGTGTCTTTGCTGCTGTTGCTTCTTCTACTTCTTCGTCTCCTTCTTCTTCTTCTTCTTCTGCTCGTTGTTGCAACAACTGCAACTGCTCTGGCTTTAAATCCGAGTCAGAGTCGGAGTCGGAGTCAGAGTCTGGGGCTCCCATGCTCCTCAGCGTCATCGTCGACTTAGACACATAGTTCGCTCAAGATCATAACATGACCTTTTGACTGGCAGTGATTTCTACGCCCACGCGTATAAACCAGACCCAACAGCAACAACAACAACAACAGCAACAACAACAACAATGAGTCGCCTCTCGGTTAACTTTGCTGTGGCTTTTTGTGGTTTATGTATGTTTATGGAAAATGGGTTATGAGATATTTCTTCCTTTTATCTTTTGGCCATTTCTATTTGACCATGGGAAATAAATTTCTGACTCAGTATTTTGCTTTTGTTTTTTTTTTCTCTTCTCTTTTTTGTCTTGTTGCCTTTTCCTGTGCCAGGTTGCTCCCACTTAATCGAGTTGCATTCCTTTCGCTTTACAAACGAAGGACGTTCCGCATTTTACACCTACGCATTTAAACCATCTGCTCCGGTAAACTTTCAGCTAGATTTTCGATCAATTTGATAATATTTAAAGTCAGGTTGACTTGTTGCTGGTTAGCTCCACCAACAACAATTTGCATATCTAACGAATAATGGCATAACTAAGACTTACACTTGTTAACAAAGCAAAAGTTTGCTGAAGTAATAGTTTAAATCTACATAGATATATGGGATAAATTAATATAATAACTCTTATATCTTGATTCAAACATGGTATTTCTTTATATTAGAAAGATTTTTGTGACTTCCAAGTTTATTTCGCTATTTTTCTAGAATTGATTTGATTCGCTATTTACCAGGACATCATTCGTTCAATTATTTACGAAAATAACCATGTGAAAAAGGAAATAAAACACATATAATATTAGTTAAGTTTTAAAATATATAGGAACAATCGAAAAATAAACCCAATATGAGAATAAGCTTTTAGATTATCATGTTGAGCAGTGTAATCAATTGGAGAATAGAGAAATATGGTTTTAATTTATGCAAATGTCTATTTGTATAATCCCAAACTATTTTTGGGGTATCCGGAACGCAAGAGAACAGACAACAGTTAATAAACAATTGGCAAGTGGCACGCGAAGCGTACTCTTCACTTCCCCTACCCCTCTCCCACCCTCTTATATCCCCTTCACCGCATGGTAGCATTAACCCAGTGCGCGTGGAGTGCAAGGACTTGCCCCATTCCTCAATGACTCCCTGCGCACAGTCATTGAGGAAGTTATTTGTTTACACGTGTTTCGGTTGCCAAGGAAACATTGTTTCTGGCCAGGACATTCCAATGCAAAACAAAATCGAATGTCGCGAGTTTGAAGGAATTTTATAAAGTGTCTTACATTCAGTAGTTGCCTTAGCCTTGCCCCGTGGTGGTGGTCTCCAGATCCACCTGAATTCCGCGGTGTCTTCTCACTGAGTGTGACGTCAATTGTGGTGCAATGAACTGAGTGTGGAAGCTAGGACATGATTACGGGACCGGAAGCAAGACAAACGCATAGGTTGTTGGACTTGAAGAAACAACAATGGGCTAAGGAACGAGGTGGGCTTCGATCTGAAATTGACCAATGTGCTGTCCTTCTTTAATGTGTCTCCACAGAGGAAATCGCGCGCATGGATCAGATGTATCATCATCAGCACACGTCATCCACATCGCACCACAAAATCGAACGCACCTCCATACGCACCTATTACTCCAATCTGGATCTCAGCCAGAGCTCCTCCTCGAATCAAGCCTCCAGCCACGCCTCCCGCCAAGTGCCGCCTCCGCAGACCATGCAGCTCCTGGTGCGTCCACCTCCCGTCGTTCCAGATTATCGCCAGATGCAGCGACAGCGCAGCGAGGATTATATGAATCAACTGGAACGATATATCGATGATCTGGATGTGGATGTGGATGCGGATGTGGATGCGGATGTGGGTGTGGACTATGAGAACGATGAGCTTCTCTATCGGCGCAACCGACGTGGCAGCTATGCTCCTGGAATGTCCGCCAGGCAGTTGCCACTTCAGGCTGCTGGACGCTATGTGGAACTCGTGCCCACATCCCTGCAAACGGCCAAGGGACGCATGCAACATCCAGGACAACAGCAACAACAACAGCAACGATTAAGGAGTCCCAGTTTGCCAACAATTCGGCAGCGGGATTATGCGGTGAGGCAGCAACAAAAGGCGGCCAATCAACTTGGCAACCTGAAAGGAGCAAACATTGATCCTGGTAACGGCAAAGGTAACAATAACGGTAATGGTAACGGCAATCGATTAAACAATCCAATTGCCAATTCAAATCAAGCGTCTGTAGTCGGTTGCCAGGAGGAAGATACTTCCGGCTATCTGAGCGATACGCCCAAGAACACCCACACTCCAGACATTTGGTATAACGACGCTGCCAGCCAAAATGGGAGCATTAGTGGCATGGGAAGTGCCAGCCAGGCCGATGAGAGTGTCCTGAGTGCTTTCATTGCGGGTGGTGGTGGTGGAGTAGGTGGAGGAGGTGCTAGACGTCTAAGACGATCGATACAGGGTGCAGTCATGCCCATTCCAACGCCCACGCCCACAACGGGGCCACAGGCAACACCACAGACGAACAAGTGCAAACAGGCATTGAACCATGCATATGTCATTAAGGGACGACGTGTGCCAGGGCAGGGTCACAGCTACGAGCCCCTGGCAGCCGATGGTTACCTAGCCGATAGGTGAGTTGACCAACTTTTGCCATGTAGTGTAAACAACTCAATCTCAATTGACAATTGTCCTTTAAAATACAACCTCACATTGTCATATATTGAAAGCAAACAATTTTAATCTTACAGCTTTCTTATTCATTTTAAAATTAATCAAACACTCGTTTTATCACTGTTCTGATCATTATTTAAGCAGAAATTATAGCCTTATATTTTATTTAATTAACAAAATGCTCACCAACGATCTGAAAGATGTCCTGTAAATTTTACACTCTACTTTTGTCTATGCAATTTAAAGCTCGGTAATTACACGTAATTGTATGATAATCTCCGAATTATCCTTGGCATTTTGATAATGGTTTTATGTGAAGCATACACATTTTTGATATTTGATAGGTTCTTTATTCAAATTAAAATTTAGCAAATACATTAAAAGTCTGAACATCGTTTTTTTTTATTTTTTTTTAATCTGTTGTTAAGTTAAATTTTTTTGAATTCAATTTAGAAATGTTCATTTCCTTATATTTTGAGCAATTTTAAAAAGTATTATATGTCTAAAATGTTATTAAGTTACTAAAAAGTTGTTAAATACGCTTATAGTTGTACCTCATGTTTTTTCCGATTTCAATAAAAATAATATATATTTTATTTAATTTGATTTCCTAAATTTTTTGCTTTCAATTGACGTTAAATAAGTAAATAAAACTGTTGAAAATCTATTGATTATCAATAATATTTGATTACTTTTAGTATTTTCAATTTCTGCAATAACATTCATAGAATTTGTTAACAGTCTGTTATTTGCAATGTAAGCATAACATCACATCAATTGATTTTTATATTGAATGCTTGTTGAACTTGCTGTTGTTGCAGTTGTTGTTATCTGGCTGCACCGTCGAGTTCATCGAACATGAGCCTCAGTCGGGATGTGTCCACGTCGAACACATATCAGGTGCACATCAGCAACACCTCCGAGCAGGGTGATTACTATGTCCACGAGCATCATGAGAGGGAAAGGGAACGCGCCCGCTGGGCCAATTACAATGAACAACAGCAGCAGCACCACCACCAACAACAACAACATCAGCAGTTGGAGCAACAACCTCAGCAGGTGGTGATGCCACCTCCAGGTTGGTTGAATCGTGGCATGCACGATCTCAAGGATAGCGAGGACGATGTGCAATCGGTGCAATCCTCGTCGACTTATTTGAGGGGACAGAATGCTCCACTGGATGCTCAGACTCTTGCGGAGCGCATGGACAAGCGTCGCAAGGCGGCGGAATATCATAATGCGATCAAGAAGCAACTCCATGAACGGCAGCTCATCCGCAAGTGGGAGCTGGAGCGGCATCGGCAGGAGGAGCAGCTGGAGGAGCAGCGAATGCGACGGCAAAAGCAGTTGGAGCATGAGCGTTTGGAGTACGAGCGACGACAGTTGCAGGAGCGGGAGGAGGTGCAGAAGAAGAAGCAGCAGGTGATGTTGGATGCCATTGCCAAGGCCGAGGTGGCGGCCAAAATGGAGAAGCAAAAGAAGCGCCTGAAACGTGTGCCGCCTCTTGAAAAAGGACAGACTTTGGAGCAGACAGAGAAGCCCGAGTTGCTGCAAGTGCTCTCCGTGGAGGAGGAAGAGGAGCAGGAGTTGGATCAGGAGGACATTGCCGAGTTGGACACGGCAGCAGAAACAAGCTCCCATACGCCACGAGCAGCAGCTCCAGCACCACCTCCAGCTGCCGTTCCAGCTATCGTCACGGAGGAGAAGGTCCTCATTGGCACGCCCATAAATCTGCGACGTACCGTCACGAAACCGATCAAGCAACCCGCTCCAGAGGCGACCAATGATACCAAGGAACCGTCAGCATTTATCACCGAGGAGAAGGAAAATCTGGCGTTGCTCATGCAGCCGGCCACGTTGATTCCCTTACCCGTAACTACCGACATCTTTGGTCTACAGAATGCCATAGGGAATCTTCAGATCGCCACCTACTTCATGCAGCAGCCGCAGATGAAGCCAGCCTCAACTGGGATGGAGCAATGCTACTCCAAGGCAACGATGACACAGAGAACAGATACCTCGATCTGCACCGAGGATGGATATCAGGCCGAGAAGGAGGAGGAGGATGAGGAGGTGCTACACACGGCTCGGTCTGGACGCACGGCTCTAGAGACGGCCAGCGGTTGCTTCTCGCCAGACTCCCTTGAGGTGGACTTGGCAGCAGTGGCCAGCGAGGAGAATAAACTGGCACTGATGCCTCTAAAGACGCCAGTTCAAGCCGCCATCAGTGGAGGCAACTCCGCAGGCAGGCAACGCAGTGGCAGTCAAGCGGATGTGGAGACACAGACGGAGTTGCCACTCAACTGTGATCTGTGCCTCTTCCACGACAACTTCTACAAGGTGCTGCTGAAGCGTGAAGTGTCCACGACAACCACAACACAGACATCGAAGTCGCAAACACAGCCGGCGAAGGAGTCGACAGCAGAGAAGGATCATGAGACGACAACAACGACTACGACAACAACAACGACCACATTCAAGGCGAAGAGCAAGGACAAAGACAAAGACAAGGAGAAGAATAAGAAGAATCTCGGCAAAGATAAGGATGCCAACAAAATGGATGATCGACCCAAATGGGGTGTCAATCGCCCAGTTGTCCAGTATGTCAAGGCCAGCGATCGGGATCCCTTCTGTCTGCGCAAGAGGAAGAATCACGTGGCCATTTCAAAGGCCCCGCGTTCCCAATCCATGGATTCCCGCCTCGACACGGTCGTTGTACTGCCCGAGGATCAGCTGAGCAATGGCGACGGAGAAACCATCATCACTGGTGAACAGGACGAAGAGGGTTTCCTTCTCAAGGCCCGCAATGTTTGCACTGAAATACTACCCATTAAGACCGATGAAAAGGGTCGCATCTTTCTCAACTTCCGGGAAGCCAGCGCCATTATGAACGAGGATGAAATTAAGGACAAGTTGAGACAGAAATACTTTAACTTTGGCCGTATCTTACCCAGACGTAGCTGGGCCTCGGCTACGCAGCACGGTCTGCCTTTCAGTGTGACCGCAGCAACAGCTACAGCTCCTCCAGCTACAGTTGCGACCGTCGGCGATCTGGCAGACGATTGAAACTATCCCAAACACTGAAACTAATCAAAATACTTACCCAACCCATTATAACAAATTTCTACCAGCTGCACAAACCTAATACTAATACCAAATATAAGTATTTCTTTGTAAAATTATATTCTTGTAACAGTAATAAAACATTTTGGATGGATTTGGAAAATCTTGAGGGATCTCAGAAAATATTTCAAAGAAAGAGAATTATCATATTTCCCGAATTATTATCAATATTTCAAAATTGTAATCGGATTAATTCAGGTTTATAATTTACTGTCATGTCTGTGTTGTGCCAAAATTTAAAACTCCTTTCGACCTTTTCAGTTTATAAAACATCTAATTTCCTAGCCTATATCGGAAAAACTGAATTTTAAGCAGTGTTGCAAACTATCGCTTTTTTAAAAGTTAAAAACATTATTTATATGATTCATAAATATTAAAAAAATTATCAGTTTAATTTATTTGGTAAAGTTATAACTGATTTCTGTCGATTAATTTTTAATTAACTACACTTCCAATAAATTTCAGCACCTTTCAACACTGCAACACTACCTAATGCAATGCCAAGTTCAAGGAGAGAGCTTTTCCATCGCAAGGCAATACAAAAGGAAATTTTAGAGCTTTTGTTGCTTTTGTATTATATTATGAGTATCTGTGGGCAGCTTAGCAACTTCTATTAGCAACAATGTTGCAAAGTTAACGCTGAAAGCTACAAATCACAAATATGTTGCCTTATTCTTCACGGTGAGTTAGCTATACTTCTCTCCCTGCCTCTCTGACTATCTTTTAGCCATGTCCAGGCACTACCAATCCCAAACTCAGCTCACTGCAGTTGTTACACTTTCACAGAACTCAAAATGTCGTATTTCACGCAGTTTTACGAGCGTTCGCGTAAATTTATGCGAAAAATCGTAAATAATAAGCCGAAGGCATAGTCTATAGACCATATTGGGTATAACCCAGGCTATATCCAAATTGAATGCTGCTGTGGGGCGTAACTCCGCCGCAACCAGAGTTGCCAAGTGGGCGCTGCATATTTCTGTTAATTAACGCATTTTGTGCGTTGTGAAACTATGAGATACATTTTTTCTCTTTTAATTTTGTTGTTGTTGTTGCTGTTGTTGTTTTTAACTTAGCCTGGTCTTAACTTCAAGACCTCAGGCCGCTGTCTTGTTAACAACTGTCCGTCCAATTGTCAGGCCGACAGACTTATAACAATGCAACCGTTGAAGAATTAATAGCATGTGCTTATGCCAGTTCCCTACACTCAACGAAAATTCATGGAAAATATAATCAAAATAAAAATAATGGAAATTAAAAAGAACCATATTTTTTATTATTTTAAACAAAGTAATCTATGAAATTAAAATAATTATTTTCATAAATAATTCGTATTTTATAGAATAGAAATCATTTCCGTTTGGAAACATTTTAATAATAATTAATGCCGTACTAAATTAAATGTGTCATTACTAAAATTTTTTTTAATATTTTAGACCAAAATATAAGTTGGAAATGTTAAAAAATGTGCCATACGGTCCAAATATTTATATTTTTAGAAATTCATCAAGCTTTTCTCTAAGTGTAGTTTGCCAAAATGAAGCCAAGGTGTTGCCAGCCAACAAGTTCAATGCCTCAATGCCTCGAACCCTATTAAAATCGACCTTAGCTGCAATTTGGCCCATTCCTATGCCTTTTTGGCCAAACAAAGCCCAAGATAATAGACTTGAAAAAAGTTCTCATTCGTGTTCTAGTTTCGGAGGCAATTGCATGTTGCAAGTTGTAAAGTTGCCACTGATTCCGAGACAGAGGCCTCGCCTAGTCCAATGTCACTCATGTGAGTATGAGTGTTAGTGTGTGTGTGTGTGTGTGTGTGATTGTATGGCAATTGTTTGTTTTGGGCTCCTAGTTAGGTAGCCTTGAAAGTATGCCAAAATCAAAACACCTTTTGACTGTGTGATTAATGAATATACTCGAAGTCGTTACATTAGAAATTCATAAGCATCGATCTACCTAGAGACGACCTAACGAAGTTAACCCGTTCAACAAACTGCACTCGACATTATTTTCCTTTCGGTCTGTTGAACCACAATAAGAGTGACAGGCCAGGCCCAAAACAAAGGCATTATTAATGACAATGCGGTGACATAATCAATAGAATAAAAACTTTGACTTTCTGAAGTGGTTCAGCTCTGATCGAACTGTAAATGGAACCCAAGAAACTACCTAATTTAAGTTGATTTCATCTGCCTCAGAGCGTTAAGTGTTCCCTTTATTTTTTTGTTTTTCGTGTTTTTGCATGATTAATGATAAATCTCAAGATGATCGCAACGGTAAACGGTAGTTCAAGTAGTTGCACATTTTCCAACTGTTTTCTAATTGTTTAGTCCAGGAATTTCATCCATACCATTTGTTTTGACAACTCTCAGCCTTCGGATGGATTGTGATCCTCATTTGTCATTTTAAAAGCGACTGCCAAAAGGATCCATAGCAGCTGTCAGGCAACTGGAAAACTCACTGAATTCTGGCATTTGTCCATTGTTTTAATATGCAGACTGCATATCTAGCTTGATATTTTTTTTCAGTTAGTTTTCTTCATTTCTCTCTCTTTTTATTTTTTTGATGGCCTCAGCCCACCTAGCGCAGTTCCCGAACGGAAATCACATACGACACAACATAAAGCATAAAATGCATGCACCGATCAATGAATGTCCATAAATTTTGTAACTTTGTTGTTTTGTTTTTGTTATCGTAATTTTTTTTTTTCGATTTTTTTCGTTTTTTTTTTTTTTTTTGATATGCTATGTCTTATGGTTTATGGGTAATTTATGAATGTCTCGCTTATCATGTGAGTTGAATAATTCAAATTGCATTTTATGACTTTTCTTCATTTTATAATCTTTATATTGCATTTAATCAATCAATTTGTAACATGCTCAGCTGGCTATTGACCTCCAGATGGAAGTAAATATTATTTTACAAACATATTTGTATATATATTTAATATCATATCCTATATAATAGTCTTCTTCATGATATTCTATTCAGTCAAGATATTGCATCTGCAAAAGCAGCAGCTGTCCGTTTCGGTCATTTGGATCTTTCATGGGCACACTTGATTAATTCCTTAAAAGGATTAGAAGTGTCAGCCACTATTAGATAACTTCCGTATATAATCTAGATATCCCACAGATGAAGTCATCACCAAGTATTTCAGTTCAGTTCAGTTCAGGCGTGTCGGATGCTGAGCAGGAAATTGACATTTATCACAGACATATATAATAAAATAAAAACTTGGGTTTCGCTTACAGTTTGGGTTCTCTACAGTGTCTATTCTCTACATTCTCCAGTTTAGTTTCATTTTTTATTCACGCACACGTCGCCGGCATTGTCCTGAGCCAATATCCTGTTCCCATTTCAATTGCCCTCCCTTATTGTTCCGAGTCTGCGATTCGAGCCAGTCGTCATCATTATCATAATTAATGTGACTTAATCAAGAATAATGTACGGCAAGTTTTGCTCTAATCAAGTTGTTACTGAAGAAAAGAAAATAAAGGAATAAAATACTTGATGCAACCCTTTGAGAATGCGGTCAACCGCAGTTGAATTGAGTTGAATCTCTTGGGGTTGAAGGTCAGCATAACGCAACAGTCACAAACTATTTGCATATTGCTATAAAATAATGAAATGTCCTGCCAAAAGATTTATGTAGCTTGCTAAAGAAAACAACAGAGAAACGGGCTATAAAATTGTCTCAAAAATTAAAAAAAAAATGGAAGTAGTTTATGGCTTTGAGAATTGAACATAAGGGAGTTGCAATCCTGCTGGCTTCTGTCCTTTAGCTCCTGTCTTCTGAATCTCTTCAGGCTCTTTGCTGTCTCATGCCCCCTGCTCATTATGCGCACATTGTTGTGGTCGCAGTTGACATTCGCAAGAAACGAGTGTGTGATGTGTGTGTGTGTTGTGTTGTGTTGTGTGTATGTTGTATGTGCGATCTTTATCAAATTGTTTTGTATGGCATAGCTGAGTACCAGGAACTAGACATCCGTATTATTTGTTTCAACTACTGTGTGAGTTCTATTCTCTGTTCTGTTCTCTTTAGACTGATCGCACATGTTGACACATTAATGTCCTCTATGTGGTGTTGTGTGTTGTGTGTGTGCGTGAGGTCGTTGGCTGATTCTAATCGGCGTTACTAACAGGAATCGTGTCGAACCCTACAATCGACTGCATTAATTTACAATCAGCACGATTAATACGATTGTTATGGTACGAGTTGTATGTTATGTTAGTTGATGCGGGATACAGGAATCCGTTGCGCACTTCCTCGATCGATGCGTGCGATAAACCGTTCGAGGTGTGAAAGGACTTTGATTGAATTTTGATTGCAACGGTAGCAACTGTACCTACATATGTCTTTACTCTCCTCTACTCTCCCTTTCCTTTTCTCCCCATTTAATAAGCGGGCGGGTTCAGCTGCTCAGTTCGAGGCATAAACAGATCATAACAATTGTTAGAACTGGCGTCTGGCTTCGATCAGCAATTTATCATTCGAGCAACAAGATCTTTCGAGCCTTCCTATACAAAAAAAAAAACAAATAATAAAATAAAACTATTGAGACAATGCACGTATAAAGGCAGCACCCAGTTTCTTTTGTATTCTCTCAGTCCTTTCTCTCTCATTCTCTGTTTCTCAGAGTCTGTATGTGACTCACTGACTCGCAGCTCGCTCTCAGTTATCGCCGTCATATAACCATCAAAATAAGAAAAAAACGAAAATTTTATTTAGATGAGTTTCGTTTCCCAGCCTGAGAATACTCTTGACTTTTTATTGGTGTCCTGATTTCCAACTGTGCCATGTTATTGATTATAAATACCCATCTATATAAAAGTATATACAATATTCTTCTTTCTTTTCCCGAGTTTTCGAGGGTTTTCGTTACGTGTATTTCATGTTTTTCCACATTTGCCCCGGGGCGTTAATAAAAAATGAATTAGTGCATCAGGATTTCAGGTACAACACTTGGTACAGATCTCAGCAATGATTTATTATCAATCGTAAATTGCTGTTGAGTAAAGGCCAAATGGCATCAAAAGAGTGTAGATTTTATAGCTCGATAAAACCAAATAAAGTTGAAACGTAGAGCAAATGCCTTTTCATCCAATAAATTCCAGCAAAACTCGAAACTCTTAGGAAAAAATCTCAGCTTGTGCAAGTTTTTTCCATCAACTAAGTTTTCCCTCGAATTTTCTTGCAAGGTCTGAGAACGAACAAAAAACGTAAGAGTGAGGGGAACACGTTTACTTCCTCACTTAGCACAGTTTAGTCCATATCAAAATATTAGTATTTGTTTTTTTGTTTTAAGTGTCGAAACCAAATTTTAATAATGTTAATTTGTTGCGTGTTTCATGGGATTTGAGATTTATGACTGCATTTCGGTTTCGCTGTAATTATAAGCAACACTCACAAAAGGTGTGCCACACACACACACACGCACACACACACACACCTAATACACTAACTCAATCTCAGCCTGTGGTCTACTGATCAGAGCGCTTGTCCAAGCAAAAAGGCGTTAATTATATTATATGGGGCTTAGTTCATACTAAATATGGATAGCTAATGAGTCTATAAAATAACAGAACTGGAAAAAAAAATGGGAAAAAGGAAGTGTGTTTTCAATTAGGTAAAGGAAAAATTAACCTTAAGGTTAGGTTATAAATAATAGGAACTGTGATTAAACATTATATATGTAAAAATTTGTAGGAGAGCTCTGAAAATATGTTTAATTATAATGCTCAATTCAGATTTTTTTTAAATAAAATTTCTAGTTGCACACAATAAAACCATCAGGAATAATAACTTAAACGAACACATTTTTTAACCCATCTAGTATCTAGTAATAAACTCAGCTGAAGATTCAATTGGAATTCTTTGATGGCTTAATAGTTTGGCTTATTGAGGTGTTGACTGAAACTTGGCAAATGCTGAGCTGTTGGTCCAATGGTACCATCAATTTCCTGACTCATGCCAACCCACTGTTTAAGTATGTCAACTGAAAACTTACTTTCTGTTTTTTTTTTTTGTTTCTTTATGAGTTTTTGTTTTTGTTAATTTCAATGAAAATGACTTAACACTAACCCAATGACCCAATGGACAAGTTCTTTACAAAACTTTACATAGAATTTTTGTAGTTGTGTACGTGTGTGTATGTGTGTGGTGTTTTTGTTGTGCACAGTTGTCTGCGGGGTAATTATAACGCTAAATCAGCCAAGCCACGACCATTGTTCGGAAACAGAATCTTAAGATATGCGCACTTAGATAAACCTCAGTCTCAGTACAATGGCAGCAACAGCTAACAACATCAACAAACAGAACGTGCATTATAATTATTTTCATAATAAACTTGACAGAATTATAGTTTTTAGCAATTAAATATAAACAGACAACAACCCAAACAAAAAACTAGCAACAATTATGTGAATAGAATAAAGCAAACGCAGTGTCTTGGACCCGGTAAGACCTGCTTCTCGAGACCCTGCTGCATCTACCCAAAAAAAAAAAAAAGAAGCGAAAAATATTTATTTAAAAAAAAATATAGAAATTATTTAACAAAAAATAAATAAATATACTTAATACTAAATGTGCAAACTGTGATGCTGCCTGCCATCATCTCAAGGCTAAAGTTTAAAGAACATGTTCGTGCCATTCGGTTTGTTCGTTTCGTTCGTTTCGTTCGCCGCCTGTCAATATTGACGATGATCCGTCTGAGTCGAAGTTGGATTCTTGATGCCTTGGTTTCAGCTGTTGTTGGACTCTGCTGCGACTCTGCTCGTCACATAATTAATGACTAACATTCGGCCCAGGCGTAGTCAGTCAAACTCGCGCTTCATCTAATGTTCGAAAAATTTCTATGTGTGATTGATAACCCACAAATGATGCAAACCTGCTTCGACTTGTTCGCTTTTCGTGTTTGCTTTTTTTTTGCTACACTCATATTTATCTTTATACCCTAACTAAATAGTAGCATAATATTATCGCAATATAAGCAACATGAAATGGCTTAGAATCCTCACTTCAATTCGACAAATTTATTCTACATATATTGTTATTTAAATGCATCATTATTTTTACTGGAAAGATCGGAAACAGCCATTGCTTAGAAATGAGTAGCTTTTATTTTTATCATGCCGTAAAGTATTGAAAAATATCAAATCAAATCACCATATAGTTCCGAAAAGACGAATATGTGGAATATTCAGCTAACTGATGATAATGAACTTAATTATTAATTGATTTCAGATAAAATATTCTATTCCTATTCTATTCTATATTATTTAAAAAGGTTACACAAAAATCAACAAAATTTAGGAATGAGAAAAATGTTTTAATTTATAAGATTTTCTATCAATTTGAAAGAATCTAAACTTAAATTCTTTTTATAAAGTAAGAGCATTGCATTATCGGCCATTGCTTAAAAACTTTCGGTAGTTTCTTGTTTTATTTTTTCCATGTCCGGGGACTGCAGGAGTGGCTGGTGCTTAGAGAATCAATCAATAAAACGAGTACAGCTTGCAAAATTATTCAAATTTTCGCCCAAGTCAGGTTGGCAGAGCGACAAGTGCATCTATAAGACAAAAGACTTAAATAGGCAACAAACTGGCTTGGTGGGAATCAAATACATTTGTGTGGTCTTCTTTTATTTGTCAGCGTCGTTGTTGTTATTGTTTTTGGTACATTTTTTCGTTTTAATTAACAGCTTTACATCAATACGTTTTTAACGGTGAAACTTTGGGGCATCCGATCCGAATAGCCCATTAACATAAGACGTTCGATTTGCTTCCTATACTCCTCGACCATCTTCCCCATCCGATATATGGCCACAATAAATGCACAGTGAAAATTAACACGCTTTTCAGTTCACGCTCAATGTGTGTGTGTCCGTGTGCGTATGTGTGTGTGTATTTGAAGAGTCGCATTGGATATCCATCCATCCATTCATCCAGGTCTCTGAGACCCACCGCGGCGGTACGAGTATTGGTTTGTCATACGAAATATGCAAATGCAGTCGACAGAGTCGAATCTCATCTCAATTTTTGTTTGTCAATTTTATAATATCTTACGGGTGTTAACTTTATGCGGAAATGTTATAAACGTTTTATGCTTGTGTCAACTAATAATTGCCTTCACATAATTCCCAATTCTCCGTGAAGCTCACACATTTTTCGAGACTGAACTCGATCTTAAGTTCATCGAACAAGTCGAAACTCATTTAAGAGTATTCATTTATTTAGTTCCATTTATTTAAAGTAGTCAACGAACATATATTTGTTAAATGCTTCAGAAAAGGTCGGTAGCATATTGAATATTTAATTTTAATCTTAAAAATATTATGATATGATTATTTTCTTAAATCTAACAGTCGATATACACACAACAGCCATTCTAAAAGATCCTTGGTAGAGTTTTCTTCTTATTCTTTATTCTTATTTTAGGCAATCTAGGTCTGATTTCGTTTTATAACTTTTATCAATATTATATTGTGAATGAATCATTCTTAAAGAAATTAGGATCACTTTTAGTTTTGATTTTCTATTATATTATATTTCTTTTTATTTTCTCCCTATAACCTTTCCCATACCTTTCACTTTCACTTCTCACATATAAACCAATCTCTTCTGTCCACCCATTTTTTCCAAAACAATTCGCATTTCACAATTCTGCAATTTCTCATGTTTTCAGCAAAACAATTTTGACATATAATTGCCCAGGATTTGACCTCCTTCAAAATGAACTCGTAGCAATTGCCTCCCTTTACAATATGTATAACAATTTGTATGCTTTGGGCTAATGTCTGTGATATATTTATGGCATTTTGCGGTTAGGATATGGCCTCCGGGTTTAACTGTTTACTGTCCTTGCCCTTGTTGCCATACGACGAGGACATAAGGAACTGACTCTCCTGACATTTTGCCGGCATTGTTGGCATTGTTTCGCGCATTTGTCAAGAGTCAAAATATTTATTGAGTTCAACTGGTTTCTGGTCAGTTCAGCAGCGAATTTGGTCTGGGTCTTGCACTGGGTTTGGGCCCTACCCACAGATACAGATACGGATACAGATACAGATGAGACGTGTGCCAAAAAAATTATGCGAATGGCTCTGATAAATGGTATGAGCGTTAAATTTTGTCGCTTTTCGCTGATCTAGATAAATGCATTTGAATTTGCATGTTTTATTAAGAAATTTATTAACACACACACACACAAACGAACATTTATGTACATATATACAGCGAGTCCAAGAGCAATTTGCAGTCCAAGTCCAAGTCCTCGTTCTGTTTGGTATTTCAACCTTTTCATTGTCTCGCTGCCTCGTTCGTTATAAATTATGCACTTAAGTTGAGGGTGTTTTCATTATATGGATAAAGTTCGATGCTGACTCTGCTGCAGAGCGCAACGTTTTGGCATTTTCATACCCTAACAATGGGGTATATCACTACTATAATTGTAGTGAAAATGCAGGCAAAGATAAATTTCTAATAAACAAAACTCAACAGAACTCTCCCAATTACATCAGCATATTTTCGAATAAGTTCAAGCTTTGCTTTTTAGGATCAGAAAACTATATGTTTTAAGAACAGTCAGTTAAGCTTTTTAAACTACCTACATATGCAAGTAATAAGCCGTTTAAAATTGTCCTTTTTTTGAATTCAATATCTTCCCTGATAATTAGTTATTAATATGGGAATAATATCCTTATATTTTTATGAAGTGTAGTTAATTAAATATGAAACAGACTTTGCAGAAAAAAAGATAATTTTGTACTTCAAATATCTGCTATATAATGTAAGTGAATGTCTTAAAAAAGACCCTTAACGACTCTTAATACATATACCGACTTTTAATACCTCCTCTTGATATTATGGTTAAAATATGAAGAATTAACTCTTCTAGAATTGATTACATAAAAATAGAGTAATTAAATGGAAGACTTTTTTGGTTTAATATTTTATTTTATTGATAAGTTGGCTATTGGATGTCCTTAATGTAGGGTATTTTAGTTGTAGCATCCACAGGTTATTTCGTCTTTTCAGTTGTGTTTTGCTCTCGTGTGGTTATTTTGTGAACTCTGTCTGGAGTGTCTGCTCTGTCCGTTCTTCATTTTTCAACGCCTGGGATGGTCCAGGGTCTCATCTCCGTAGTCGTTCGTCGTTCGTCGGTCGTCGGTCGTCGCCGCCCGCCTGCTGTGCGAGTGACACTGACACTTGAGTAGATGTTTTGCGGTTGATAAAATCAAGAGCAAACAAGGCAAAAGGCACTGAAACTGGAATTCCAATTGGTGCCCAGTTGTTGTTTTGCTCTTCTCTCATATTATTATTATTTTATTTATTTTTTTTTTTGGTTTGTGGGGAACTCTCTGACACAGCGAGGTCCTTTCGCCGCCGATTTTTTTACTAATGGTGTGACAAATTTTAAACAAGTAATTTCTGCATGTTGTTTATGAGCATCGCATCGCATCGCATCGATCTGTGTGTGTGCTGCTCTCAACGGGAGAGGAAATACACTTACATATGCGATGCTGCGATTTAACTTCGAAGTTGAAGTTCATAATAAAATTTATGAGCAATGCAAAGACTGAAAGAAAAATGAATAAAAAAAAAAAAATTCAATGGTTGTGGCGTTAATTTCAACAGAAATTTACTTCATCGAGCTAAGACGATTATTGAACTCTGTTTAAAAATCTATAACAACTCATCAGGTTTACGATAGTTGCCATCGTCTGAGAGATGCTTATCGCCTGACAATATAACGCTTCATTATTGTAAATCATAATTTCTCGTCCAGAAGAAGAGACAAGTTGCCACAGTCGCCACATGCGGTTCCAGCAGAGACACGACATGTCTGTCTGTCTGTCTGTCTGTCTGTGTTTGGACCACACTCTAAACTATGTTAAGATATTGTTTAAACGGCGCTGGGCTGACAATGAGTGTGTGGGCCAGTTAAGTTTTCTCTTTAGACATTAATGCGGTCATTTACTACATATTATATTATATTATAGCGCCAGCCAAAGAAATTTAATTCCAAATTTTCGTTCATCTAAGAACAAGTTACAGATACAGATACACTCACACTGTTTGTATCCAGTAGATGCCAATCAGTGAGGTCTGCTGCTGCTGCTGTTGCTGCTGCAGCTCGTTACCTCCAAAGTTGCCTCATTTTCATTTTTAGATTCAGATTCAGATTCAGTTTCGTCTGCAACTCGCAAGGTTGCGTCGCGTCGCGTTGCGTCGTCGTCGACATTGACGACTTTGTTGATAATTTTGATTTTATTATGTTAATAAAATGTTATGGTTTAAAATGTTCAACTCAGCCAGTCAGTCAGTCAGTCAGGTTGCTGCAGCTGTGGCTCGTTGGTGCCACATGGGTTCGCTCTTATGTCGTCTGTGCCTCATAACTCATTAGTGACAATATCTCCACTGTGTGGGTTAACTGATTTCGATAATTTTCATGTTCTCAGTTCTCTTTCAGTCTCTTTGTTAATTGGATTAAATATCTGGTCGAACCATTTTTGCAGTAGCCTCCACTTTAACTGAGACTTGAACTCAACTGAAGATCTCGAAATATGCACATTGATTTGAATCGTTACTGAGTTTTTTGATTCCAATTCTGGCCATTTCGGTTTCGATTTTGTCTCCCCGATTTTAATAGCCATGTTCTCGATGGCGCTGTGTTCGCTGTCATGTTAATAGCATTCGTAATATGCGTTTTAATTAGTCTGAACGATTTGTGGGGGGTCTGACTATAAAAATATACATGGCTCCGCCTGATTCTCAGTCGATTAATCAGCTGCATTTTGTTCATATACTCGCTCGATGGGACATCAATGGAATATTCCTCCCTTTGATTGCCATCAATTGTGGTCTCGTTTAAATAATAGGCTAATGTTCTTCATATTACGGCAAGTTTGTAGAGCTCAGGTGTAAATGTCAGCATAAATTTAGTTAGAATCTCTACTTGATAATACAGTTTAAAACAAAAAGAAAAATTAATTGATGGACTATTCTTAAGCTTTTCATTTACGAACACATTTCACCTACCAAATTTACCAAGATCATTAGATCTTGGACTAGTTACAGTAATTGTGAACTGAAGTAGCTTATAATTCCATCTAATAATATGAGCTTAAAGCTGCTTAAACTCTCTGAATGGCTATAAGAACTGACAGAGATTACGAAATGTGTTTGTGGAATTTAATGTTATTTGCTTAACCCACTGATTTGTTTTAAATTCGAAAACCTCCCACTTCAACTTCAAGGTAAACTTCGATTTCGAACTCTGCTCCAAAAAAATACAAAAAAGGAAAAAAAAAAATAAACCAAAATAAAAAATCTGAGAAACTTAAACATAATGCAATTACTTAAAACTGTACCATGGCTTGGCCTGGCGCACCGAGTGCTCAGTTTAGAGCAGGGCAGAGTGAGGCAATGGCAAAAACAGGACACGCCCACTGAGGCAGCGGTTACAGCAAAAGGTCGGCTGCAAGTTGTTGCTGTTGTTGTTGTTGCTGGAGATGGAGATGGAGATGGAGTTGGATGCGCCCTGGACGAGAAGGCTGCAACAAAAAAACATCTCTCTCTTAATGTAGATCATCTCGCGGCGCTGAGACGCTGAGCCGCCGATCGATTGATTCACTGAAAACGATGAGAGAGACAGAGAGAGAAATAGAGGGTAGGGGACAGAGGAGCAGCCATGTGAAATCCGTGAATTGCGGCAAAAAGTCCAAAATTAAGTGTATTTTGCTGCAATAAAAGCAAAAGCAACAACAACAACAACAAATTGAATGCTTCGCTTTGCACTCGAGCCAACAAAAATAAAAAATCTGAAAAAAAAAAAATAACACAAAAAGTGGGTGGAATAATGGGCGGCTATGCGAATTTGCTCAGTGCATGATTATAGCGTAGATTACAAAAACAACAACGTACTGCAAGTCGATCGGCGGGGGTCTGAGACCCAAACTTGGTCAGTGCCATGCCCCATGCCCGATCCCCGATCCTCTCTCCCTTTTCTCCCTCTCCTTTTCCTTCGCTCTGTGCCTGTCCGTCTGGGTCGACTCAATATTCATAGAGGTCGTCGTGTCGCGGTTACATGAGAGATGCTGTCCGAGATCTGTTGTGGCCTCACCCCCTCCTTCCTGGCTCATATGCTAAGAGAATTATAACACACTGGCGCAACAGAGTTGGGAGAATCCCCCTGTGCTGTGCTTTATAATTGCTTTGCAACCTTTTTTTTTGGATCTGTGAGGCACGCACCCCTATGAAAGTATACCATAGTGATGGAACCGAACTAACAATTTGGAGCTGCAGGCGCTTTAAAGTCAATTAAAGCTTAAATTACATTTATATGTACTCTTACACGTAGTGAATAAATTGTAGTTAGTCAGGTGTAGTTCTGCTAGAAACAATCTTAAAATTTACCATTAATTATGGCAGATATTATGAATAGTCATATTTTTTTAGCTGTATTTTTAGCTGTAATAAATTAATTTTTTTTAAATATTTTTAAGTTTATTAACAATATGCGAGTATGTGCAAAATTTCAGATATACATATCAAATTACAGAAATAATATAATGTTTTTAAACCATTTTTGAACATTTTATATTTATTCGGTAGCATACAAACATTTTTTTAAACATTATTTTTCTACAAAAATATTATTTTAATGTATTCGAAGCATACAAAAATATTCTGATTATAAGACAAGCTGAAGACCTTGAATGCCATGCTAAGTCTAAGTTAGGTTTTAAGTTTAAACTGGAACCTTGCTATATATAATAATAATAATAATAAAAATATTCTTCTAAATATTTCTACAAATACATGGCAGTTCACTTAAGAACTGAACTATATGTGTGACACGCTGTCATCTCTATTGGTCAAGTTCCATTATTTTTCTACAATAATATTATTTTCAAATATTCGAAGCAAACAAAAATATTCTTTTGAATATTTCTACAAATAAAGTTCACTTAAAAGCTGAACGATATGTGTGACACGCTGTCATCTCTATTGGCCAAGTTCCATGTGCCGCACTCTCTTTTGTATGCAATGTAGTACAAATTAATTGCTGCTTTACACGCGTTCGCTAGCGAAATCATTCATCTGGAGGAAACACATGCAAGTACAACACTCTGCACTGAGAGAAATGTCAGACTGTGAAGTCGAAAGACAACATCTATGGTTGTAGCTATGAAATGGCAAACAATTTCTTGCCGTGTGCTTTACTATTACAATTTAACCACAGACTGTGGAGACTTGCGACTGCGAGTTGCGACTTCGAGTGCTGTCTGATCAAGACATTATCGATATGTTCGGTCGGTCGGACGGTCGGTCGGTCGGTCGATCGAGAGGGTAGACGAAGCTCTCCCAGGAGAGAAATCCAATTAGCTGCGCTTGTGGCGGCAACTCTGGCGGCTCTGCGCTTCGGCGGTGACGGTGGCGGTGGCGGTGGCGGTGGGAGACATGCAAAGGACTAGAGAGATCCCAAATGGGGGGCTGGACTGAAGCTACATGCTACGGCTTAAGCCAAAAGCTTAAAAAATTCAATTGTTGAACTACGCTCTGTAGGCTGGCAGCAGGCTGGAACCGCAACACAGACTCCCAACAACAGCAACAACAAACAACAACAAAACTAAGAAGAGATTTAATCGCTGCGGCAGCCTCTGAAAGAGCCAAAGCCAAAGGAAAAAGGAAAAACACCGCCACAGAGTCTCTCGACTCTCGATTCTCGACTCTGAGGCGCAAAATTATAATTGCAAATTTTCATGTGCTACGACAAGCGCACACACACACACACACACACACACACAAATATATACAGCTAGTGAGAGTGTGGCAAGCGTGATAAGGCAAGCACCAAACTAGCTGATAGTCATGAGCAAGAGCTGAGCTGAGGCAACTCCTGAATAAGCTGTGGCACGCAGTCCACTTAATTGCACAGTGTACGATGTGACATTAATGCCGACGCTTTGCATTCATTTTGGGGCCATAATGAGGGCCCAACAATGCCACAAGCCAGAGGTCACAGGCACACATAAATAGTAGACACGTTTATGCGTACTCATTTTAAGAAAAATGGTCGGGATGATCAGTATTTCAGACTAGCAAATAAGGCAAATAAATGAGACAGAAGAAGCACTGGTTCAAGGAAATAAAAAATATACAAATTTGATTCGCAATTTATTTATTTAATTTAATTGTTTGATTTTAATTTATTAAAAATAATTCTACTCAAAAAAATCATAAACAACTATAATAAAATAAGAAATAATTAATAGAATGCCACGAAAAGGGCTATGACAAATTAAAATTGCAATTTTTGTAGTGATGTAAAGCAATCGGATACACCGTCTTTTGAAAAGCTCATACACACTCAGCAAAACATTTATTCTTACACTCGTTCTTTATACTTCAGCGAAAATTTTAAGTAAGGTTGTATGGTAAACTAAAATTATTTTTTTGAGATAATAGGAGCATATATTTTAAAATAGAATTCGTCAAAAATATAACCATTATTTTTATGTACACAATTAGTATAACATGAATACCAAAATAAGAGTACGAAATGCCGACCATAAATTATTCCTATGATGTCAAGCATTTTTCAAATTTAGGCTTTTCGTACTTAAATTCTTAAATGTGTGTGTAGTAATCATGTTGAAAAATAAAATATTTATATTCTATAATGGTATTTAATTATATTATATTGTTATATATTGTTTATATATTATTATATTACTATTTTTGAATCTAAATCTCGCTCTCATACTGATAAGTAGAAGTAGAATTTGTGTAAATTTATAAATAAATAATTTAAAAACTTTTAAGCATTTTTTCTTGGTTATAGCCAAAATTTTGTTGGTAAGTAATAGATTAAAATAAAATACTTAGAGTAATATAATATAAAAAGATAATTTAAAATAGTATTCTATCCATATTTATTTTTTTCACTCGTCAAACGCAAATTATCAGGATATCTGTTCAAGGCATAAACCCAAATGCGGGTGAACGATCGCAATGAGCATAATAATCGCAGTCTTCACATCTCCATTTCTAGTTGGACAAAGCACACACACACACACACTCACACACACACACACACACTCACACACAAATCGAGTTAAAAGCGACGACATCTATCAAAGTCAAAATAGAGCGCAGAAATCTTTTGCACATTCCACACTCCACTTCATCTGGCTTTCCCTCTTCCTTTTCTCCTCCTCTATGGTCCCCAGCTGGATCAACATGCAAATTGGCTAAGACAGAATAGTCAAAATGGCCAGACCAGACCAGACTAGACCAGGCCAGGCCACAGGCAAAGCTCTGTCCGCTTGTGGCATGTTGCATGTGTTGACTTAAGTGCCACACAATTTACTACACTTTTGGCATGACAAACGCATGGCGAACGCATTGTAGTAGCCAAAACGGCCAATCGGGCTAACAAGAGCAGGCCAAGTAACCAAAGGAGCAGCTCTTAAAGATTCAACCATGGGAAAAGAGCCACAAGTTGTTGATGCCGCTCAAACTTGTAAAGAATTGCAGCAATTTTCTTCTTGTTAAGCAAACGTCACAAACAAACCGCCCGCAATTGCTGAAAGCAACAACAGCCAAAAGGAAAAGGATTGGGAACAGCTTTTGTCCCTGTGACTGGCTCAGTCTTAGTCTAAGTTTTCTTGTTGTTGTTGCTGTTGTTGCTTTAACCGTAGACAAGACACATTTCGATCACTGTCAAGCTGCCCTCGACGCGGTGTCAATATTTTGTGAATTTACGCAGGCTAAAAAACGAAGGCAGAAGCTTAACCTTAAAAGCTATAGACAATAAGATACTCTGCAAACGGATAGTGATAGGGATAGGGAAAGAATTTCATCTGAAATATTGGAATTGCTTAATATTAATAAAATAAAAAAAAATACTAATATTTCAGCACTTTCATGGATATTTTTTGTTTTTATTTGATTCTTATCACAATGGGTTTTCTTTGCAATACAAAATCAAAAGAACTAAATGTTGAGAGATTAACAATTTTATTTAATTATTATTTCAACGTATTTTAAACTTTTTCATCACATTTCTTCACTAAACACTTTAATATAAGATTGTGCTGAAACGCAAAATAGTACTGTAATATCATACTTCAATTTAATAGAATTTATAAGAAATAAATATTACGAACATTAGATATTATAGTAAAAAGAATCAAAAGGGATACATTTGACCATCAATATTTGTGAAATTTTGTATATAGTTCATAACAGTTGAAGTGTTCTTGACCTCAGGTAACTGCAGGGTATTATAGCCTAGAAACATGTGACTGTCGTCTACCGCCTGCTTGACATTTGTTCTTTATGGGCATCACTCGAATTCGACTCCTCTGGTCAAAGAGACATTCGTTGCGGTTTGTTTTGTTTCTTTTGCGTGGTTCAAATTTGCATATAATAAGCCGCATCAATAGTGAAACACGTTTTTACAGAGATTCTACAGCCGCCAGGCCATATACAGCCAGAGTGTGAGAGCGGAGAAAGAGTTAGAGAGAGAGAAAGAGAGAGAGAGAAGGAGAGAGCCTGCTGTCACCTGTCAATCCTCGCTGAGGCAATCCACAGAGTCGGAGACAGACTTAAATTCCAGCGATATGTCTCATTTTCATTTGATTTGGCTGGCAGCTTTACGTAAAAGTCAAGACCAATGCCAAAAACCATTTGGGCCCAAAACGCATTCGGCGATGTTTTGGCATAATTGAGCAGTGGAAGGAGAAAGAGCGACAGATAGACGAAGAGACGGAGATTGAGATGGAGTTGGAGTTGAAGTTGAAGTTAAAGTCTGAGGGAGACCGCACGTTGACCCAATTCATAATCATGCTTAAACGCCGTCTCTGAACTTTCAACTTGCTCTTGGGGCATGCCGCATAATGCAGATAATCATGTTAATAACAATGGTAATGATGATTAGGCCTCGCTCTCTGGACCTCAAAATGCTGCGAATGCGAATACGAATGCGAATGCTGATGATGGTAGCCTTTCACCGCCACATGAACCTGCCGCTTGATGTTGCAGTTGTTGTTTCTGCTGTTGTTTCTGTTGTTGTTGTCCTCGTGTGTCCGCTCCGCGCTCAGAGCAAACATAATTTCCACAATCAGCCGGAATCTCGTTCGTTCGCTAGCTAAATCTTTTGCCTTCGACTTCTTTGACTTCGGATCTGACTTTGACTCTTCTGACTCGAAGACTGAAGACTGAAGACTTCTTCTTACTCGCTCTTGTTGTTGTTGTTGTTGTTATTGGCGCTTTCACATGACTCATAACAAGCCAAAAGCATTTTGTAAGCAACGCTTTAAATGCAAAAGCAAAGCAGAAGCAACTTCAGCAACAACAAAAACAACAACAGCAACAGCTACAAATACATATTGAAATCGCGTTCGGCCAAAACAAAAAAATACCTAATCTGAATACACTCCTACAATGCGAATTCTATATGCACTCACATTTGTGAATTAACAACATTAATGAAAAATTAAGATAACATTTGATTTTCTAATTATAATTGTTATAAAGCCATATAGTATACATGAGCATTGGTAGAGAACATTTTAAGTTAGGTTATAATATTTCACTTCTATATTTTAGAAATTTACACTTAATATTTATTTTCAATTAATTAAATAAAGACAAGCTAGCTACAAATTTGTAATAATTTTAAATTTTTAAATAAATTTAAATTTGTATTTGTCATCTTATTATTAGAATTATTTTTATATTCCTAAATAATATGCTAAATAATACGAATTTCTGATTCATGCTATAAAGATACCTTCACAGACTTGACAGAAATAAAGCATAGCGATTGGTCATATAATTCTTCCATTTAATACTGTAACAAAATTAATGTTTATCATCAAATTTAAAAGAATTCTGCATACTTTTTTAAAATAATTAATACAATAATTTTATTGAAATGGAATTATTACTTCAAATTTAAAATTAATATTAAAGTACACCCAAATCCAATTTAATGCCTATTTTTAAAATGTTGCAAGTTGAAACACATGTAGCAAATACTCTTCACAACGGTGCATAAAAAGCAAATCACAAAAATACAAAAAAAAAGAGAAAAAAATTCTGAATAATTCGTGATCTACAGGCGCAAAAAGAGGGTCACGTTGTTTGCTGCTGTTGCTGTTGTTGTAGTTGCTGTTGTTGCTGTTGTTGTTGTTGCTATTGCCTGGGTATGAAGATGAGGACGCTGACGATGACGATGCGCTGTTGGCCCTGGCCAAAAGAGAGCCAGAGCCACGTATGAGAGTCTGTTGTCCAGTCCGGTCCGTCTCGCCTGTCCGTCTGTTCGGCTGTCCAAGCGCACGCTGCACTGCAAACACGATTTCAAAATATTTCGCATAAATAAGTTAGTGTAACACACGAGACCCGAGACCAAAAGACCAAAACAAGAGACCCCAGCCCAAAAGCCAAAGCCAAGAGCGAAGCGTTGATCACACGTTCACATTATTTGATGATCGCACGATATGAAAAAAGCAAAAAAATCAACTAAAGGAGAGAAAAAAAAGAAACTGTTAAGGAAAGCAAAAAAAAAAAGCTGTTTGCCCAATATTTCCATACACCCCATAGTCAGCCTCGCCATGATCGTGATAATCCATTATTAATGCCAATCAGCATATAAAAACAACAACAACTACAACATTAACAACAACAACAGCAACAGCAACAATAACAACAACTTTCAACAGTAGCTTCCCATAGAGATTATGATCGTGGCGCCCATTTCCTGTGCCACAACGATCCACCCACACCACCCACCCGTCCAGCGCATTGACATGAGCAATTCGTAAGTTTGTCGCCTGCCTGTTGCAACAACAGCAGCAACAACATCGAAGACGTTGAAAATTTGCATGCAACCTGGTTGCAAGCTCACCTGGTGGTCTCCTATATTGCGGTTCTTGTCATTATGGGGTTGCAGTTGCAGTTGCAGTTGCAGGACCTCCCACATGCAGCTCGATTGTACAATAGCATTGTTGCGGTTACACTGCTACCGTTTGCCCAACTCACCAACTCACCAACTTGCCAACTTGCCACTGCAGCAATTGTGGCAAGTTGCTGCTGCTTCATCATCATCTTAGGCTCGTCCTCCGACTGCAGTTTGGTCTCATAATTGTACGAAATTTAGTTCGCATGCCCTTGCGGTCGCCTTTGCATTTTCGGTCTTGTAACTTGCCACTGGATGGGGCAGGGAGTGAGGCAGGCTGGCTGCAAGTTTGGGCCTTTTGTTTTTCTTCTCTTCTTGTTGCCTTAACGGGCAGAACAATAAATGTTTTCGTTTCGATTCGTTTCGGTTTCGGTTTCGGTTTGTGTGCAACGTTTTGGGGCATTCAAATGTGGCAGCAACTTTCGCGAAATGAAAACTTCAATTTTTTATCGAGTGCATTGCTCATAATTACAAAAGCCCCCAAAAGCAGTTGCCTGCCACAAGACACTGTGCCACAAAACGTTGGCTGTATGCTTGGGCCAGGTTAACTCCTGCACTCGATATTCAATTTTGCATTTTACAACAAATGCGTGCCTTACCATATTTAGTTGGCGTGTAAAAATAAGCCAAGTTAACTGCGGCAGCGGCAACAGTAGCTGAGGCGATGCATAGAGAAGAGGCGAGAGGAAAGGAGGCAAGTTGCAGCTCGTGCATTGTGCTTATCATTTACATAGCTTAGCATTTTGATGACCCAACCATTTGTGCCACACTGTGGCACATAGAGTACGGCTAGCTGCCCATCAGCAGCCGCAGCCACAGTCGTTGCCACAGCCTCAACAGCAGCAAAAAATTAATTTCAAATTAAATTTATGGCGCCGCAACGTCAGAAAAGGAAAGCGTCGCATTTTGCCTTCTGCCAAGTGTGTATATATATATATATGTGTGTGTGTGTGTGTGTGTGTGTGTGTGTGTGTGTGTGTGTGTGTGAACTGTTGGCCACCACAATGGCAGCCAGGCTGTGATTTATAACTGTTTGGCCCAAAAGCTAACCCCCTCGTAAAAGTTCACCACAGAGTGTCAGCGAGTCAAGCTGCCAAGCTGCTGTGACTGTTGCTGTGACTGTTGCTGTGACTGTTGCTGTGACTGTTGCTCTGACTGTTGCACTGACTGCTGTTGTTGCTGTTGCAACTGCCACGCATTTGTGACCACTCATCAACTGACGTCGGCTATAAATGTCCAGTGAAACCATCAACCATCAGCCACCACACGAGTTGAACAGACGGGCAGACAAACTGACACTGAGAATGAAACAGATAGGGACAGAGAGACAAACAGAGAGAGAGAGAGAGAGAGAAAGAGACTAAAGTTGGTATTATGGTCACTTTGTTGCTGTTGCTCTTAATCGTTTTGGAATTGCTTTATTAATAGAACAATTGTCGGAATTAAAGGCCAACTCACAGCAACAACGACAACAACAGCAACAACGACAGAAAATTATTACTATTTTCCTTCTCGTTTTTTTCCAGCCTCATCCCTTTTATTTTAATTTCATTTTTGCCGTTGTCATAAATGCCCCAAACGTTGGACCAATGACATTGGCCAAGTGCAGCGGATTCAAGTTGGGTCTGTTGATTCCTACATAATGCCAAAAAATAATATTTTAATGATTTATTTATTAAAAATACATTTAGCAGAATTCTTTACTCTTCGAATAAATTGCATTAAAAAATGCACAAAACATCGAATATATCATGAACTATTATAGAGTGAAAATAGATGTTATAATTATTTAAAGTGTCTAACCGAAAGTTTTATCAACAGAAGTGTACCACCAAATATGTACGCTTATTCTAAGCTGAAAACTGAGAAAAAAAAGTTACTTACGGTATCACAGAAATTCCTTTCAACAAAGTTTTTTTTTTGAAAACTAAATTCTTTTGAGTTTTTACTTCTTTGCTTCTTCCGAGTCCAGGGACCAAAAATTTAATCCCGACTTTATCTGTGACCATAATTAACTAGGCTTTTGAAAATGATTTTTAATATTTATTCAATATTCATATATTTAAATAATATTGTGTTATTCGCCCCATCATAAATAAACATTTTCGATTTGTACAATAACTTAAAATTCGGAATGTAAAATATTAACTTCATTCTGTCTCCAAGTTTTGCAATACCATATTATAAAGTCAGATTAATAGTTAATGTTAATTATTTAATATTTATTCATTTTTTAAGTGTACATTTTGTGTAAATGTTTAGTTAACATTTTGGATTATTATTACCTTCACAAATGTGTTTAATTTAAGTTACTTTTATTGTTTATAAATGATAATGCTAAAAATACATTTTCTATCGTTTTAAATATTGCTTTATGTAATAAATTATTTCAGTTAAACTCCCTAATTTATTCGATCTACTGTCCATACAATTGTCAAGTTCTCTGATTTGGATTACAGGGTATCTGAGGTGTTGTTGAATCCGCTGTTAATATGCTCATCTGGCATGTTTAATGCTCTCGAAACTCTTGAGCTTGCAACTCAGCATGACACTTGATGCCTGATGCTTTAAGTGAATAATTGCCACAAAAAAACAAGAAGAAGAAGCAGCATCAGTGGCAGCAGCAGAAGAAGAAGAGGAAACAATGCTAAGTTACACACATGGGGGCAACAAATGATGGCCAGCAATGATGACCAGCCGTTAAAGACCAGGCAACAAACCAGGCCAGATTCAGGCCCAGATATGAGGCAGCAATTAGAACGGCGGGTTAAGGGGGGGGCGGAAGGAGGAGGAGCAGTCAAGACGAGGTGCGTCGCGGTGAGCTTGCAACATATTTAACACTCCCTTTTGATATCGCGAACTAGAAAAACGCAGTCGACGCATTGTCGCCGTTGCATTTTGTTGGTTGGTGGTCATTTGCCTCGGGGTGACGATGTTGCAACATGCCTGTTGCCAGTTGCCAGTTGTCTGCTGCCGCTTAAGTGATTTGTTCAGCTTTCCCAAGGGAGAGAGAGAGAGAGAGAGAGACGCATGAGAGGCAGCGACTTCATTAATATGTATGCTGCCCGTCTGTCCAGCTGTCTCTCTGTCTGTGGTTATGTGGCAAATGTGGCAATGTGGCTCTGACTGCGTTTTGCGAAGTGCAAACTGTTTAATTGCGGAATAATTGTTTTGCACACATAACCTCGCACCGTTGCAAATGGACCTGGTCGGGCCATAAAAAGCATATTAAGTGCGAATTAATGACCACAAAAGGCTTACCAGGCCACCGCTCACTTCTGACCAGGCCCGAACTGAGGCTCAACTCTCTCGGCTTAACTCTGGCAAAAAGCGGAGCACACACACAGATTCTCTTGTATCTTCCTTCTGTAACTCCAACTGCATTTGCAACATGTCGATTAAGTCGCCTGCTCCAACTCCATTCCCCACTTAAGTACAGTCATTTAATTAGTCTTTAGTTTTAATGTATTTGTATTACAATTTATTAGCACTTACGACTACTCAACATATCCCAGCACCCGGCATAATATCTTGGCCAAATGTCATTACCAGAAATACAAGAGGTGGGGGGGGGGGGACAACAACAAATCTATAAAGGTTTTCAGGAATTTTAACTACACAGTTGAAACGAAACTTTCTAAGAGCCCAGCTTTGAGACAATCTTTTACTTTGTATATTGAGGTCCAATGGGAATGCATACTAAAAATAAAGATTATAATTGAAAAAAGGAAAGGAGCTTAATTTTAACTCAAGAAAGAAAAAATAATTGAAAACAGTGCTTTCCTAAATTCAATTTAGGATTAATTTGTGTTTCAAGAGTATTAAGACTACTTTGTATATTTATTAAAATTTTGACTTTCCTAAATAAAATTTCATTGAATTCATTCCGATTACTTTAATTGTTATTTTACATTTAAGACCTACTTTATCCAGTTAATATATTTATATCATTTTTTAGTTTATTTTTCAGTTTGACTACCTATTTTAGCATGTTTCAAAGTCTCAGCCATACTTTAAATAAAACTATCTTTTATCTTTAATTTTCGGCTCTCGAGCGTGTAGCATCAGTTATGTATCTGACACTGACATAATTATCTTCTTCGGCAAGTGCCATAAACATTTGTTAATCTAAATCGAAAACTACCATAATATTCTATTATAATATACACTTAAAAGATATGTGTTTCTGTTTTTGTTTCTGTTTCAATTGAGACAAGATCTCTAAGCGAAGTTATCGAGCAGGTTTGTCCATTTACCGCATGCATATTTATTAAATCGTATTGTTTGAAATGTTGGGATCCCAATAGTCAATAGATGGGGTTGTATGGCATTTTTTTTAAACGATATCAATTCAAATCGTTGGCTTATTGACTCGTAACAGCTTTTTCTCGAGCGATTCAAAGGCGAGCTTGTTATTTTTTCTATAACAAATTCTTGCATTAATTTCAAATCAATTTTCTTCACAGCTAAAGGCCCTTCCTTATCTTTCCCAAAGAGAGACTGAGAAAGGTAGAGGAGGGGGAGACCCAAAAAGACAACAGAAAACTGCTCCGAAACGAACAAATTTTCGTGGAGCGCGTTGACTAAACAAAAGAACTTCATTGTTTCATCGAGACTGTAAAAAAGATTTATGCGGCCAAGTGAAATCATTTATCATGCTTAATTAAAATTGAAATGTTTAGCTGGATGACTTTGTCGTCTTCTTCTTCTTTAGCTCCCAACGGGGGGAGACAAGCCTTCCTAATGCCTAACATTTTCCATCTACACCTATTCGTATTATATGTTGACACATTGTTACACAAAATGCATTAACCGGTTTTTCTGCCTGATCTTTTCCCGTCTATATACATCTTGAACATGCTCCTTTGTCTCGGAGCTCTCCTTATATCCACATATATTATATATTTAGCGGTGCGTTTCCAATGCAAAACGGCCGTTTATCTTTTAATTGTAATAGTCAAGTCTCTGGCTGTTATAAATCTGTTGACAATGCTCTCCCTCTTTATTTGAATACATTATAATGATATCCAATGAGATTACCATCATAAAAGGATCGGCAATGTTGCATCTATTCGTTGGTTCAAATAATCTTAGCGACAGTAGCATCCATAGATGCCATTGCTCTATTCAATTCCAGACAATTTAGAACTAGTTCTCACCTCGTAACAATTTCAGTACCCACTCATTAGCTTAGAGTCTGTAGAGAAAAAACAACTCTAAAAAATTGCCCCAAACAATTACATCACTTTTAGCGTTATAATTATTTTCGTTATTTCGCGGATTTTAATGTGAATCTTCACTTAACACCTGTTTCCATGGAATTTTAAATAGCGCAAAAATTACTCAATTGCTCGTTAAATCAATCAGCGAAAAAATATCTATTAATTTACAATGTAGATCAATAGGCAATTCACAGAAATTTGTCTTGACATTAGGCTACAGTTAAACAATTACACATTGAACCCATTTACATTATAATAAACCTAAAGACTGATTGCAAACGATTCTAAGTTTAATGTTGCACATTATTTTAAATACCCTGTAAATGAATTAATAATTAAATGAAACATTTTAACTGTATGTTTATAATAATAATAATGCTTTAATATTTACACGAATTGTTAATTTTTTATACATTTTAGCAAAATATATCCCAACTGTACGTTCTTAGCAATCATTTAGTGAAATATATAAATTATTAAAATTAATATTGGTTGAGAAATTATTGGGTTATGTCGGGAGATGGTAACTTCAAGTCGATACACTTTTAACTATTTCTACTTATTGTTGTTATTAGCTTTTGTTGTGTAGTTGTTGTATAAGGTGTGTTACTGCCAAGCTTCAGTTATTACGACTGCACATGTGTGAGTATACACATACACACTCATACATATATGGAGGGGCGACTCTCCAAGTTGGCAAGTTAAAGTTCAATGATGTCATTACGACTAATTCACACCTATGTTTGAATTCTGAGTATGTGATTGTTCATATACTCGAACGTTTCTTTTTTTCGCGATCGAAATCTAAATAATTTTAGCATTTAATAATTTATATATATATGTCTGTTTAAACTGTGCGCCCATCCCGTGGCGTTTAATAACTTTATTTGTCAAAATGAAATTCTTGTCTTTCCGTTTTTCAAACGCCTCTTAACGAGGCGCAGAATGTCGACCACCCGCTGCGTTTAAGAATTTCAGTTAATTGATTGCATAGTTGCCGAGTTTATATATTTATTAATGCTTACTGGTAGCTTTCGAGTAGCTTTGAGTAGCTGGTTTTAACAAATGGCAATCAGTATTTTGTGGCTGCTAAATAAAATATGAGTTCTACGCAAGTTTGTTGCCTAAGTCTTTTGTTTTTCGTCTCCATAACGAAATGTCAATGAATTCTTTGTAGTTAACTTATGCTAAATCAGTTCAAAACTGATTGTAGCAACTACAATTGCTATGGCAGATGGAGCCAGGGGTAGGGGGAGCGACAGTGGCAGGGGCAGGGCTAAAGGCTTTTTGTGTTGTCGTTGGAAATTAGCACCCGAAAAAAAGTTAATTTAAATCAATGCGCAATCTCTTGTTGGGCACCGCTCAACTCGTGCGTTGCTGAAACAAATGCCAATATGTGTGACCCCCTCCCCCCGCTCGACTAACCCCTCCCCATCCCTTGTCACTGTTTAAGCTTGTTTGTTGGGCTCCAAAAAGTGTTAAGTATGCCTTTTATGTTGGCATCTTTTGGGATGTTTGGACTCGTCGAGCTCAACGGTTTGTTCGGGTTGTTCAGGCTGTTTGCTTAGGCAATCAGTTGTTGATAATTTTTGTTGTTAGTGTCAATTGTTGTATTGTGTGCCGTGTTGTGTTTTGTTGTGTTGTGTTTTGTTTTGTGTGTGATAATTTAGACAATTCATCGATAAAAGCGCGCAACAAGCGTATCGAATGTGCACAGAGTTTTACTTAAATGGCTTCCATTTACTTTTCCCGCATTGTTTTCCTTTGGGGCTTGTCGGCGATTGCATTTTAATTACGTTGAATTGGTAACTGGCATTGTTTAACATTTCAGTTAACATTTGGGTGAAAAGCTTTTTAGTGTTTCGAATCGCAGTCTTTTTTTTTAGCTGTGTGGTCCTCGCTCCGCATGTGAATTATTTCCCATGATCCAACCATCCATCATCATTGATGCCATTCGCGACGACTTCAAGTCGGCATTCAATCATTATTCAGCTCTTTTACACCACCCACAAAATAATACAAGCTATTTGCACTAACAACAACAAGTCGAAGCTATGTAAGGCCAATCAAGACAACTTGGTCAATGGCTATAATTGCCTGACCAGGCCTGGCCTATGTCTGTCTCTGACTCTGAGTTTAACTCGATGTCTGTATCTGGTGTTAATGCCTTGACGGGAATTTTCGTTTTCATTTGTGCAACAAACAATAAAAACGTGATTAAAGATGCTATGCAAAGTGCTATATCAATTGAATGGCATGTACATTTATATGCCATGAGGTATATTGATATTCAGGCATACCTTGTGACAGTTACTGCTGTGGAAATTCTTTTTCGTTTATTATCTGGTAAATTTCTCCCAATAATTTTTATAACATATTCCAATTGTTGGAAAGTATACTCTCAGATTTTTGTTATATTTAGAACATAATTATTTATTATATTTTATATTTTTGTCAAACATCGATAACTGACGATATTTATTAATATATAGAAATGCTTAAATATTGTTTTAATTGTCCATATAAAACTTTCAGCAAAAGTCGTCTTTTCTCAGATTTCAACATATTAATTTTGTCAAAATTTATAATAACTCTGTTGTATTATTGAGTACAGCGTAATGTTGCTTCGATCAGCTTTCTATACTCAAGCCCATGTCATTGAGTTTGAAACACAAAACGTTGCCTTGCGAATCGTTTGTTACTGTTGTCTTAATGTGGGAAATAAGTCGAGCTCTGGCCTCTACACGCCCTGTGTCCCAAAAAACTTTATACCCGAAGCTCCGGGTATACTCGTAATCGCATTGTACCCATACTCGTATTCGAAGTAGTAACTCGGGGGCGTAGTCGTATTCAGATTTAGATACAGTTGACTATTAAAATCGATGTATGCGAAGTGCGCTGTGCATATAATTACAAAAATAATATGTTAAATATTTCAACATGCATTTTTATGCTTCATTTCCTGTGCAATGGTGGGTTAATGTCAGTGGGCGATAAACGATAGGCGATGGTCAATGGTCAATGGGAATCAATGGGGATAGCTCTTGCTGCATATTAATTTGTTTTTGGGGCAGCAAAGTGCATGGCGGCCATACGAAATGTACATTTAATTGACAGGCAAAAAGAACTTTAAATTAGCATAAACGGACAGCATTTTTAATTTATTTGTATTTTATTTGTATTAAAACAATATTTTCATTAACAACAAGTCGAATCTTTAGACCGCCTTTTTACAGTTACATCAGCCTATAGCATACTTCTTTTCTTTCGTTCTTTTTTTTTTTTGTAATGCCGCCAAAAAAGCTTGCTTCTGACACATGTCGAATCTTTTGGGGACCTGTTCGCTTGGTGTGGTTGTTCTTTTTGTGGTTCTCGTTGGTTTTGGTCGGTGAGTTCAATAACTTTGATGACTGCATTGATCGAAGGAACACGAACAAGTTTTGCATAATAACTAAAAGGCCATAAATGATATGTCGAAAAGTTTCTACAACAACTCAATAATTGAACTGTCAGTTCAACTTAACAGAAAATTGCAAGATGCAATCGACCAATCGATAAATCGATGACAACAAAACTCGACATCGACATTGATCGCATGTCAAATTCGATCGATGAAGAGCGTAATAATAACGTGACTTTATGAAGTGGTAATGGAGCTATTAGGTTATTGGTAACGTCTTGGTAACGTCTTGGGGCTTGGCTTTGGCCCACAATTTTCCATATTTACGACAGGAAATTGCGGCTTGCATTGAAAATGTACTCAACATTTAATGTTCATCAACCATTTTGTTTCTTCTAACAAACTTGATACGTTTTATGACTTTTGAATTATGTTACGAGTCATTGGCAAGTGATAGATTTATGCGAGTGCGTGTTAAGCTCAACTTAAGTATTCATTTTGATAAACTTCACGACAAAACCTTAGAAAGCTGACAAAAGTTATAAAGTTTAGTATATTCCGTTTGATTTCGTACCGGAAATTATGCATTAATGAAACATATTTCTAGGTATGTAACATCCTATGTAACTACTCATAGTAATTGTTCTTATAAAATTAATATTTGAAAATTGAAAAAGAAATTAGAAATTGAATAAGGTGTTTTTTTTTAATATTTTGTTTTTTGTGTTGACAGGAAGCATATTAAGCTTGTCTTTGTTATTATTTATTACGAATTAATCATTATTTCATGTCTAGCTTTGATATTATATTATAACAGATATTCGTATTTCAAGAGTGATTAAAGTAAAGTTATCTTTATTTTTTTATCCGAAATTGAAATACTATCTATTAAACAATGGTGAGTGATGAGCAAAAATCAATTTTAATTGTTTTAAAATTAAAATAATATATATCACGAGGATAATCAAATGTAATAGATTAGATGCTAATTCCAAGTTCCCATTGCAATTCTTCAGATTAATGTTAAATTTATCTTATTTGAGTTATTTTAGCTATTTGCAGCATTACCGGATCAAGTTGTTCCGTTTCGATTAGTCAACATAAAGTTGGGAGTTTTTCTTTAAGCTAGCTGGATTTTCAGAAATCGATCACAGTCGATCACTGGTTATTTCAATTAAAGTTAGCAACATTCCAATTGACTATTCCGGCTTCCAATAAAGGCACATGCACTCATCAATAGTAAATATAGTATTCATTGTTTGATTTATGCAAAATTCAATTAAAATTGTTGTGGTTATTCACCCAATCCGTGAGAATCGATGTACAACAAGATCAGATAAGGAAGAGACACTTACGTTAGGGGTATGATTAGTTTTTCTATTGAACTAATAGACGGAAGTATCGAATGTAATAACTCAATCATTGAATCATATTAATTACCAACAAGGGTAGAGTCCAACAAGTACCGGAAAGAAGGTGCTCTACCGGCTAAAGATGAATACGTTTGAAGTTTCGCACTGCAAACAGTTATGTCAGCAACTGCAACTGAAACACTTGTTTGGATTGTACTCAGAGTCAGACTAAGAATCGGAGATGGAAGACTATTTAAAGAAGAGAGAAGTGACAAGCCAAGACGAAAGCCAGGCCGAATGACCAAACACTTTTAATGATCATCGTTTGGATGAGAATGGGGATGAGGATGAGGATGAGGATTACGAACGTATTTGTTCACCATTAGTATTTGTTATTATTGTTATTACTATGTATTTGAATTGCTCAAGAAGTAAGCTGCTTTACCAAAGTGGCCCAAAGAGGCCACAAAAGTGGCCCAAAGAGTCCACGGCAATGTCCGACGGCAGCTGCACGGAAATTAGCCAAACTCTAAATGCCAGACAAATGCATTTTGTTCTAGACAACGAGTGGACGATCGGACGATCGGACGATTGGACGAGCGGCTGGAGCATGCATGCCTCTTGGCCAAGTTAAAAGAATGCCGCTCTATCTCTGGACTGCTCTGTTTGTCTACTCTCCTTAAAGACCGAAAAGAAGAGGTTAAGAAGTGACCAAGCGGAGGCAGGGAGTACTTTAGTGTGGAGTTTAGAGGAGCGTACGCGTCATTGTTGTTTACACAATTATTAGGACAACAAGCCGCCGATCGTCGGCAATCTACGGTTGTTGTTGGTTGTCGGTTGTCGGTTGTTGGTTGTCGGTTGTTGGTTGTTGGTTGTCGGTTTTGCCGCTTGCCGCTTGTCGGTTGTTTACACTCTACAGCTCGGCTGTGAAGCCTTTGATTATGTTATAGACAAACCACAGACCACACAAAACTCGGTTGCAATCACAATCGATGTCTTCCTCTCTCTCTTCTCTCTCCCTCTCACTCTCTTTGCGTGTCTCTTTCTAATGAGACGGCAATTTAGCACCTGCGTATTTAGTCCTGATCCTGTTTGCTTAACTGATGAAATAATAACAGTAGCTTCTATTGATTTATTTGCGCAAATGTGGCTCATAAATGTGCAGTTAGATCACGACAATTGCCTTTTACCTTTACCTTTTGCCTCTTCCCCATCCTCTGCCTCTGTCTTGGCTAATTGTGCATGCTAATGCCATGCAACTGTGTCGACTCCGGAGTCACAGTCGGAGTCGTCCTGTACCTGCGGAGTCAGCATCTCAAGTTGGGGAGGAATACGTGAAGTTCACAATTCATGACAAATAAATTTATAAATTATTTAACATTGTTTGCTGTTTGCTGTTCTCGTTGTCGTTGTATTTGTCTTTGTCGTTGTGTGGTGCTTTGCACGTCGGTGGTGCGCACCCGCCGAGTCAGAGGTGGTTTACCCACTCCACTCCAGTCCAGTCCACTCCAGTCCAGTCCAGGCAACTGGAACATGACCGATATTGTGCGGCTAACAGTTATATACGAGCTTCTACTCCCAACTCCGTTGACGACCCACAGACCGACCGACCGAACGACCGACCGACCGACCAGATCGTTCAGCATCATCGATTAATGCCAATGCACATTTAATGCACATATTTCGACTTTTTTCTTCTCATTTTTTTGTATTTTGTGTGCCACTCGATTGATTTTTTTTCTCATATCGTGACGTACGTGCCGCAGTTTCAGTCGCCAGTTGCCAGTCGCCAGTTGCCAGTTGCCAGTCGCAAGTTGAGTTAAAGTCCCAGTTCCAGGCCGCGTTCTCAGTTCGCAGTTGGCAGTTTGCCTCTGTTGTGATGTCATGTCACAAGGTGATATAACATGGCTGCAGTTATTAAACAAGGAAATTACTAAAACAAATAATAACCGAATATGCAGTACACTAACTGAACAACAGACTATTTCTGGCGATTTTTCCTTCAGAGATCTAAGATGAATTACTTATACATTAAATATGTACAAATATTATAATAGGTAAACACTAGAGAATATTTTTTGATAACATTATTTTCTGATTTCTTTTGTATTTATTATTTCGATTTTTACTCTTTTATTGATTCTCAATTAATACACAAACATCAAAATTTCTATTCACTTTTAAATGTATTTATTTTCAAATTAATATAAATTATATTTTCTTAATTGTTTTACAATTTAGTAATATTGTTTTTTAAGTGATATATAAATCTTATTAAGTATATCTTTTTATAATTGTAAGTGTATAGGCAGATGATCAGCTATACAGTAGGTGGTTTTAGAAAACTAGGCCTAGGGCCTCATTGGCAGTATTTGTTGGCTTAAAATTCTAAATGTCGATGGCGGCTGAAGGAAGAAAACCAATCCAAAGCAAGTTGTAGACTTGTTGAGGTTCATTCATTTATGGCAAAGTCACGTTGGAATAATTTGTTTTATGTTAATGTTGAGCATGGCGCATTGTAAGCAGCATCAACAGTAACTGCAGTGCCGCCTTTCTATGCGATTCTCAGAGCCCAATGCGATGCGATTGCTACTTTTTCTTTTGCTCTTGCTGTTGCTTTTGCTTATGCCAACGTTGTGTGTGTGCCCCTCAATGAATTGGAATTTAATTTGAGTATTTTGCGCAAATTTTCCAAAAGCGACGACGACGACATCGTGGACAATTGATGCCCGGGCTCCCCCGCGCTTAAGATGTCAGGTGCAGTTGTTGTTGTTGCTGTAGAAAGATATTGTATTTGCAACTGTTGCACTGTTGCGACTGTTGCAGCAACTGTTTGCCGCAAATGTGGCCCGCACGCAACAATTTGCTACTGGAATTCTTTGCCATTGAATGTGCTTGCATGTAAATGGATCTAGAAACTGCTTAATCGTGATTCAGTAGTCGGTACTAGATACTTGCTATTCGCTACTCACTAATCGTTAGTTTTATGGCTTTTTTTTAAAATACGATTAAACCAAATGAAACTGAGCGAAAGGCAACGATAACTGCATCTATATTGTAATGCCAAGTGATCTATAATAACTTCATTAGATCGATGTATCTATTACTGCCACACATTTAAGGTAATTGAAAGAAACCCACAAAATGAAGATAAGTCCATCATAAGCTGTCTAGGTGGCCCCTCAGCAGTTACTTCCGTTGACGCCCACGTTTCGACCACATCATGACCTTACAGAATACCTACTTATTTAAGAGGATTATCAACTTTAATGTAATGTGATGTGACGTGACCATTGCGACGCCGGCGGCAAGTGCCAAAAAAAAAAAAAAGAACACAACAAATTGGTAGCCAGAAATTACAGAAAGATACATTTAATTCCGGCGGAAATACACACACAGATAAAGAGAACTGTAACTGAACTCATCCCTTAATTAGGGATCAGAATTCGCACGCTCAATTTCAAATTAAAAATGTAGCAAATTGTGAGTTAAAGTAAGACATCAATTATACCTGTACAGGTAAAACTGCAACCTGCAATTTGCAGTTTACTCTTATTTCCTCTCCCTGTTTCTCAATCTCTCTGTGTGGCCTTTGTGAGTGACCTTTGACAAATGTCTCCATGATGGATGAAAGTTGTAACGTTCGGCATTCATTTGATTTGCTTTTGCCAAGCGCCAGTTTTGATTAATTGGCGAACCAAATTTTTGTATAAAGCATAACAATGTGTGGGAGAGAATTAAAAAGAAGATACTTCGAAACGAAACAAAATTCAGAGTTGAGAAGAAGAGAAAGAAGCTGTCACAGAATTAGCAGAGGCATAATCAATGAATTATAGAAGAGACAGATGAACTTTTCTAAACAATAGAAATAGTATATTGACATAATTATAATTTCCTATGTATAAATCTGTGTCTGAGTCAAATGGGGAAAATACAAGTTTTTTTCTAATTTGTCCAACAATTCCCTTCAACATTTTACATCTTAGTTATGGTTTTATGTTAATTAAGGTTCTTAGAAAAATTTATTTTAAAGTAAATAATACTCTTTATAGCAGAATAAATAAAAGCACACACTTATTGTTCTCATTTACAAAGATTTCACAGATGATTTTTATTTTATACCAATTGTAATGATTCTTAACTTTAGATTTTTATCAATAAACAATTCCAGTTTTGTATAAAAAAGTCATAAATAATAAATAACATAAAATTTTTTAAAGTATAAATTGTTTTACAATTGAATTTATATGTTTTAAATTAAATTTGCACAATAGCTCCTTAATTTCAGAAAGAACTTGCAAATGATTTCCCTTCAGTCAATTGTGTCTGATATCCGGCAATGCAATTTATGGAATTCTTCAGATAATTCAGCTGCGATTGACCTGCATTCGGGGACAGCGAATATGTGAATGTCACATTATCAAAAGACGTCAGTAAGTCGAGCTATTGATTTCATTACCATAACGAGTAAACGATTGAACGATCCATCAATACAAATACGAAAACAAAAACAAAAAGAAAAACGAATACAAATTCGAATACAAATACAAATCTTATAAATACGGTTATGTGAGCTACTTTAGTTGTCATAAGTGTCACAATGTGCTTTGATTTACAACAATAACGGCGTCTATTAAACCTCATAATTGTACCAATAACCAAAATGTACAATCGACAATTGACAAAAAGGTTTCGCAATCGTGTATCCCATATACCATATACCATATACCAAATATCAAACATACTCGTAGTTCGAACCATTCCGAATCCAATATATCCACAAGAAACGGCTCCTCATTGATCAAACGAAGCACGTACCACAAATAAAAATGAGCCACAAATGAGCGAGCAAAAGAGTCGATATATGTTTTATATACATATACATATATAAGATAGTAAGAAATCATATGTCTTACTTTGATATTTATGCGTATGCCAGACCCATTTTTGGCGACCTAAGCAAATAGGGGCGCGAATGAGGCACCAAATGAGTTGGAGACTTCGACTTCGACTTCGACTTTGAGTTCGACTTCGAATACGACTTCGATTGATCGCCAGTTGGGTCATTGGCTCTTGTGAGCCACTTGATGTTTTGGCTTTGGACAGCGGCCCAAATCTGGCTCTAAAGTGTTGACCATAAGTGTCTCGATTGTTTGTGTATCATAATACAACAACAGCAGCAGCAACAACAACAACAACACGTACGGGGCGCACACTCAGTGCGTAAGTACAGTAGAACCAATTATGGATTTTATAAAACAAATGTGGCGCGCATATTAATCAGTTCGCCCCACAGAGACCCCCCCTTTCCCCGCTCCCCGCTCCCCTCTCCGCATTTCCAACCCCTTCCTCTTCGTCCTCTTTCTCCCTACTCTGGCTCTCTAAGCGGTCTACTATAGCTACTACTATGGATAAGACGTGCGTATGTTCGTTCATCATTTTGGTTTGCTGGCCCATAAATTTCCAAATGATTTACTTTAGTTTCGTGTGGAATTATTTGTCGCAACAATAAAAACAACACAGTTTACAACAACAACACTGCACAGCGGAAATGTGATTAAAAGCATATTTTATATTTAGTTGTCCTCAGATATAAAAAAAAAAAAAACTAACAAAAAGACAAGAGCATACCATTAAAAATTGCCGAACATCTAATGCTCTTTCTATAATTAACCTGTAGATTTTCTAGTTTTCTTATGAATTTACTTATTTACAAATTTGATTTAAATATCATATACTTATCAATTGATTTCAAATAGTATTGAAACAGTTTTCCAATTATCAATTTAAATAATAGAAATTTTTGTACGACTATGACTGCTAAAGAAGTAAGGTTTCCAATCTGAATGACATCCAAATTAACTGTAGAAAATATAAAGAGTATTACTATATATAGGCCAAGATTTGAGACAGTTCTATTTTTATATACAAAATAATTAAGTTTGAGCAAATATTATATGACTAATTAAAATATGCAGCTTGTCAAATTTAATTAAAATAGCTACAATGCTGATGGAGTTTTTAATTAATAATAAATATATTTATTTAATTCTTTAATTAATTAAAAATAAATTAAATTATAAAATAATATATAAATCTCATTAAATATATATGATTATATGATTGTAAGGGTATAATGAGCCTAGTAAAAAAAAAACTTCTGAAAATTGATTTTTGAAATGTGAAATGTTTGATAGTCAAATCATGATACTCTTTTGGTAAGTGTATTTAAGCAACCCCAGGTCTTAACGCTTTATAGGCTCAAAGCTGCGTGCAGGGCATGCAAATGGCGCACAGATGATGATGATGAAGAGCAGGATGATGATGAATAAAAGGCTCTGACAAACAGGCAACAGGCAATGGGCAATGGGCAATGGGCAACTGGCAAGTCGACCCCCTGCGGCCACTGAGTGTTTATGTCAACTGCACGGCTGATGACAGCCATAATTCTGCAGTTTCAGCTCCAGTCAGAGATTCGAATCAGAGTCGAAGACAGAGCCGAGAGCTGAACAAAACAAAAAGCGGAGAGAGAGAGAGGAGATCCCATTTAACAGACCTTGGTATAAATAAGTGCAAAACGTCAACGCCATGGGCGCAAAATTGTTATCGCCATCGCGTTTTTTAGTCCGAACCAGGGGGGATATTTAGTGAGCCAGAGTGTCGACATCGACACTCGACTTGGTATTGCAATTGGAATTGAATCCACAGTGGTGGTCACGCCAACCACAACGAAATTGTAGCAACGGAAGCGAACCACGGACAGAACCAGAACCAGCTAAGTAGATGTTGCTGTAGCTCCCACGGTAGTAGCTCCTGCTATTGAGCAGGCCTTTTTGGCCATAAAGGTGAGCCAAATTACGTCTGGGCCCACAACTTGTTACAGTTAGCGGTAGCTGGTCCCATGCGCTATGGGAAAAAACAAAAACGACAGAAAAATACTTCTAATTTCATTTTTTGGTCGCTTCCTGCTCCAAATACAACAGAATCTAACGTCACACGCAAACATCCAATTAACTTACAAAATATCAACATCTGATAGCCAGAAGAATACTCTAAGATATCAGATGCCAAGTTTAATATAAAGTAAAGCCCAAAGATACACTCAGAAAATTAAGAGATATTTATTTAAATATTTATACTTTATACTTGGTCTAATTGATTTGAATACTATTATTAACTGGCTAGATACTACTTTTTCACAGTGTATATTGATCTTGCACAGTTGCTGACAGTTCACCCACAATGTTTATGAGGAAATTATGCATGGAAATAAATCAATAGGAGTTCAGATATTATGCATTACAAATCAGTTTCAGCATTGGTTGTGCAGCGCCAACGCAGTGAACAATATTGAAAAATTATTATAGAGAATCGGTTAGTTGCAAACTGTGGCACACACACACACAGATACAAATAGATAGACATAGATACATGCAAGATATTGCGATTGAGATACATGTGTAGCAGTCAATGAGTCACAGTCGCTGTGTTGAGGCGTTGAAATTGGGCGCAAATCGAATTGTATCTGCAAGATACATGTGAATTGTTATTGGCATTTGCATTTGCATTGACATCGACTGCTGCACTGTGCAAAATGAAGTTATACACGTATGGCCAACTGTCTGCCAAGACTCGAGCCCATAAGTCACCCAAGTCAGTTGGCATCAGGCAACGTGTCTCAAGTTTCCCCTCAGCCTGAATCTAAATCTGTATCTGTATCTGAGTCTGACTTTGACTCCGAGTTGGAGTCTCGGATCTGTTCGGTTCGCCCGCTTTAATTAACATATGCTAACAAGTTGGCCCATGCCGCACTTTGTCACTTCAAGAGAGCTCTGCAGCTCCACGTCGACTCGTGGTACTTGTGTGCCACTTGGGGGTGGGCCTAAGTGGTTTTTAAATGAAATTAATTTAAATTTTTTTTTTTTTTGCACTCAACTCAGTTTTCCACATACAACTCACGGGCATTAAATTGTAATGAGATCATTGCCATACAATAAATTTACTCATGTCTCTATTTATAAATGTGTTATGCTATCCACCTAACCTAACCATAACCTACCACAAAAAGGGTGTTAATTAATTGTTGTTGCCATTACTCACAGCGTTACGAGTTGCAGTTGTAAATGCAATAGACTGTCATGGGTTAAGCCACATGAACAATAAGAAGTCAAGAAATATTGATTACAAGAAACGTTAAAGATATACAGAAATTTATGCACATTATTAAAATATAAAAGAACAAATACTTAATTTATTGTGAAACTAAAAATATTGTTATAAAATAAACAGATACACAATATATTAAAACCGAAGAAGCATAAGGTAATAATATCGTTCGAAAAATTAATAAATATACATAAATAAGAAGCCTAATTTAAAATAAATATTAATAAAATATTTGCAATAATTTTTATAAAGTTAATCTCTTGCTAAAATATTTATTTATTTATAATATTGTTGAATAAAATATAAAACAATTCATACATTTTACTTTAAAAATAAATTTTAATTAAGGTTCCAAACAAATCATTAAGTTTACTTACTTAATTCCACATACTTAACTAAAATATTAATATTTTTAATAATATCTTTATATAATTGCAGATACAGATCGAAAGCTTTGAATATATAATAGCTTCTATATCTGTATAAAATGTACAAATACATCCAATAACCATATCTTTATCTATATATATATATATATATGTATATAGAATTTTCCAAAACTACCTAAATTTCTTTCTATATAAGTAATTCGATATCTTGACAGAAACCTAACCTATATAACGTATCTGGCGGAGGCTAAGTAAGTGGGTAACTGGCAGATCTGGACGGCGCCCATTAGATACTTAGATGACGTCGTCGCAATGTCATCTCCCGCTCCCAATCCCATACCCAACAGTCCCTACGTGCTACCGTCTAGTTCCGCTTACAGCAACTGCGACTGGCATTAGAAACTGAAGCTGACTCGAAAGCTGACTTTAAGAGCTGAGGCTACACACATCGAGCTATAGATAATAATAGATTTTCTCACGCTTGATATTTCAGGCAGTGAATGACGTTAACAATGTGTGCAAGCCAATCCGACGAGATACGAGTGCGCCGACTCTGAAGCTGAATCTGACGCTGATGCTGATGCTGACTCTGACTCTGAATCTGACTCTGACTCTGGGTGCAGTGTTTGGCGGGAGGACGTGACCATTGGGAAGGGGCAGCGGGGGGCCGATGAAGGGGGCATGGCCAGCGGGCGCGTCAGCCGGAAATCATTGCGGTGCAAAACGGCGGCTTTAAGTTTAGAAATTACGTGCGGCTGCGGGAAAAATATTAATAAATGAGTTACAAATACGGCTCAGAGCTGTGAGCTCGATGTTAGCTGCTAGCTTGGCTTATATGTTTATTGGAACTATAAAAATGCAACAGAAAATGATTTGCATGATTTGGCAAGACATTTGCAGCATTTCACACCTGGCCAACAACAACACACACACACCCGTAATTATAATTAAAGTCTCAGCATCATCTTCTCTAAATTACGATTCCTTTCGCACTGCTTACGATATATTGAGTAGAAGGGATTCTGTAGGGAGGGTATGCAGGAATTTTGTATGCATTTAAGAGAGCACTTAGTCATGCACAAGTAATTTGCTAAACTAGATTTTCATTGGGGAATTCCAGCACTAAAATTGAAACAATGGCAAAAAAAAAATAGAAAATCAAATTAAAATGATAATCTAATATTATTGAAATTGAACCTTTTGCCCGTTGTCGGAGCCGGATCTGTTCAACAAACGTTGCAACTAATTGAATGCATTGCAAATGCATTCATACTCGTACTAACTAACGAATCATTTATTGAGTTATTCAAACGAAATGCCAACTATGTGTGAAGAGCAACAGATATTTCATAAACTCGTATACGTAAACGTATTCGTAATTGCGACCGTAAAGCGCAATCAAATCTAATGAAATTAGTCAGAAATTATAGATCAGCATTTACAGGTGTTGGCGACCACAAAAATTACCAGAAATCCAATTATTTTCTTGAATTATATTTTTAATTAAATGCAATATACGCAAAAAATTATACAGAAAAAATAAATGTGTCTATTAAAGGGAACTACAGGGGCTCGTAGTACTTTAATATCATTAATATATGAAAGAGCCAATATTTTATCAGCATAACATCTATTAACTATTTAATGTAGGTGATTTTTATTCTGATGATGTTCTGAGAAATATATAAATTTGCTGATATTTTACACTTGCAAATAGAAGAAAAAGCAGCTATTAACCCGAACAAATTTAGTTTAATTTAATTTAATTCAAAATGTGCTGAAAGGGTTTCAGAATGTTTTGACTAATATTAATTGTATAAATGAAAGACTTCATTACTAGGTTTCAAATAACTATAAGTATGTTTTAAGCCCCTAAATATAAGTTCTCAACCATCGTTAATCACATGAACAATAGAGCTTTAAATCTGCCTGAAAAAAAATTCTACTTGAAGTTCAAACATCTTAAGTCAAAAATATTTAATTTGACTTCTAGCATCATTTTCTAACTGAATAATAAAATTTTTATTCCACTATGATTATACCCGTTATTTAAAAAATAAGTATAAGGGTATATTGTGTTCGTTGGAATGTATGTAACAGGGAGAAGGAGACATCTCCGACCCCATAAAGTATATATATATTCTTGATCAGCATCAACAGCCGTCTGTCAGTCAGCAGTCGGTCTGTCTGTCCGTCTGTATGAATAAAAGGATCTTGGACACTATAAGAGGTAGAGTAAGCAAATTTGGCACACTGATTTCTATATACTCCACGCAGATCAAGTTTGTTCCAAATTTAAGCCAAGCCCCCCTTCGCCGCCGCAAATCTAGAAAAACCCTCACACACTTACAACTTTTAAGATTATACGTTTTTTATGGTAATTACTGTTAGATATTATTATTATATATTATCCAACTGAATCGCATCAAGATCGGACAGTAGAACAGCAGTTATGGCCAATTAATGTTTTCAAAGTAATACATGTAATTTCTTTAAAGTACTTTTATATGTATTGAAATAAGTAACGGGTATCCTATGGTCGGGATCTCGACTAAAGCCTTTCACACTTGTTTTAAAATAATTTTGCATTCAACCTGCTAAGATCACTTTAATTGTAGTGTTTCTACTCTAGTCTATTCAGGAACTAGCTTCAATTTGGAACATTTCCATTTAAAATTTATTTGTTTTGTCATACGATAGTAATTCATATGCATAGCACGCTTTTTTTTAATTTCTATATTTTCATTGACACAGTTTGTTGTTGTTCGTTGTCAGTTGTGTGTTGTCTGTTGTCTGTTGTCTGATTCTCCAGTTGCAACGGAACCCGGGTAGACCACACACAGGCGAGCCGCTCCCACATATGAACGAGTACATATGTCGGACTGACCCCACCACTGACCCCTCCTGCTGCTGCTGCTATTCACATTTGGCGACTTGATATTCGTTTGTCTTTAGCACATGCATCACAAAAGTATGATTTAGACGTTTATTAAAACCTAAACAATGCCTGGAACTGGCAGAAAAGACAGAAGGGGTGTCGTAAGCTTTCATTGTGGGAATTCAAATTAGAATAACATTTGACAAGTTTATTTACATTTCGGATTGTCGAGCGGGAACATGCGAGTAGTTAGCACCTCACCCCAGAGAAGGTTCTTAACAAAAATTCGTAGACACAGCAGCGCTGTGGGAGCTACAAACATTGAGCTCATTTTGTGGGGGAGTTTGAAGAGATAGACACAAGGATGGAGAGAAAGAAAGTGAGTGCAAAATGTTGCAATAACCGTTAACTGTTTGCCATAAACATTGAACGCCCTTACACTGTCCCTGTCCCCTACTAACTGGAGGTCTACGCATCGAGCTGGATATAAATTACAATAGCAGCCCACAGATCGAGCTCGGCCCAAAAGCCAAATTGTTTTTTAAAAGCACCATTTTTATTACGTCTGATAAGTGATCTCGCGACATTTTCAATTTTAATAGGGTCTCTCTTCCAGTTGCCCCACAGAGAGGTGGGTATGGGGACTTACAAAGCGACTGCGCGCCCCCACACACAGTTCAGTTCACAGCATCATCATCTCCGTGCACCTCCTCATCTTGGTTGTCTTGGTTTTACACTGAGAGTGTCCGGCTTGGGGATCATTTGTCGTTGCGTTAATAAAATTGCATTGAGTCGCATTTGAAACTGCTTTGCCGGGGTCGCAGTCGCTCAAGGAGTGGCAAGGGGAGAACGGGAGTACGAGGGGACAAGCTCTGGCATCTGGCAACTGGGTCTGGCTTTGGCTTTGGCGGTGGTCACCGCACAGACAAACCAGGCAACAGCAAGCACCGAGTTTCCTATTATTAATAATGTCAGCCGATGTGCGCTGTGGTAGGCACTGTAACTTAAAATGGCACAATTGATAGACTAGCAGATGACCTGTGAAAATTTAAAATATTTCAGTTAAAGTTAAATTATTCATTTACTTAACATTAACTTAATCAGTCGACACAAAATAATCATTAAGAAATTAAGAGAAATTATGAAATTTATTTTTTACATTACACAATAAAATCATAGCACATACATAGCTAAATTAATAACTAAAATAGTAAGTGACAAGCTAAATAAATTTAAATGAGTTTAAAATAAAGTTGAATATATCTACAAATCAGCATACCCCATAACAATTTCGCAATTACAGCGTATAACGAGAGAGGTCACCTGAAAACGTTGCAAATAAAACGGCAACCATTTTTAATATGATTGTATGTCATCTTAAGCCCACAACTTTAGCAAAGCTTTCGAAGCCAAACAACGTCTTGGGCTGGTCTCTGTGCTCTATACTCCGTAGACTGAAGACTGTAGACTGAAGACTGTAGTCTGTAGACTCTAAAGACGCTGTAGTCTCTTCTGCTGGTCATGTGTTGCCATTCAGATACTCAAATTATCAACATGCTTGGTCAGTTGAGTTCCATTGTGCAGTCGCCTGGCTTTGGGTGTCGATGATAATTTTTTATGCGATGAGCTCCCCACTTCTCTACCTTCCCCCCTTTCCCGTATCCATTGCTGTATCAGGTGTGCTGTGTGTCCACTTAATGGGTTCGTCTAAATACTAGCCAAAAAGGCTAGTGAAAATGGGTGATAATCCGTTTTGACAAATTTGTCTACATGCGGCAGTTGTTGTGACTCTCTGGTCAAAGGTCATGTGGTGAAATTTTTGCAACAAACCGCAGCAATGGCAACAACTACAACAGCAACAACAATGTCATTGTCCCCAATGTGCTTCCGTTGCAAGTACGCGTAACTGAGCTGAGAGAATTAGCATGCAACACAAATAACTGAAAAGCAAGCCACATAACGAGTAAGACAAATCAAAATGCATGCATATGATTAATGCCTGCAACAAACACTCAAACACACACACACACACAACACACACACGCACATACAATCACAATCGTATCGAATCAAGATATCAACAGTATTATGCGCTGGGCTACTGAAATTCTTAATAAAGATAAAGTCTGGGCCCAAAGACGTACAAGAAAAAGGACCTCAGCTTAGGTCTGAAACGAAACGGCCTCAAATGGACTCTCTTCCTCAATTGTTCTGGGCTGAGTCTCATCACGTACGGGGCGTGATCAAACTTTAAGTTAGATTAATCGCCTGAGACGGTGATACGAGTACGATATGATGAGAGTAGAGAAATTATGAAGTCAAAAGAAATGTCAAAACCGAAAGGATATGCGCATTTCCTTTTGTGAGTTATGCGCCATATCCGGTTGGCTAAATATGATTGCAACTACGCAACTACGCAGATTTATAAGTCTTATAAAAATGTTAAGTATTGATTTATGTATTGCACACACACACACATACATACACACACACACACAAATGTATGTGCACAAAAGGCAAGCAAATAATTGTTTCTTTTTTTTTGGTTGCCCACCTACTGTTTCTCCCTAACAAAAGATCTGCTCGCAGCTGTTTAACTGCCACTCTGTCAGTATGTATGTGTGTGTGTGTGTGTGTGTGTTGACTTGTCCAAGATAAAGACATAATATCGTAAATAGATCACTTGTTCAGCTCGCACCTACAGTTTCTGTTTAAGTAGTTGACGTTACTCTGTGTGGTCTCCTGGCGCCACTTTGACACTTTTCCTTCTTCTACCACATCATTTTCTTCTTCTTCTTCTCGTTTCTATTTTTTGTGGTTTCTGTTAAGGTCACTTTGTAAGCAGTTCTATGGAAAATTGTTCAATTCAATTGCTTAGCTAAAAAAAAAAAAACGTAAAAACAAAAAATTACAAATAATCATAGTAAGTCAGCAAGTTCGTTGCCTAAGTCTTTTGTTTTGGGCGCGCATAATGCGTGTGTGTTTATTAATTTTCCGCCAAGTATTTTCCGAAAATTATTCCAACCTTGACAGCAAATTGTATTGAAAGTAAAAACACAAACATGAAAATTAACCCAGAAAAAATTTTTTAATTTTTTTCTTTTATTTTTATATTTGTTGTATTTTTGTTGGAAGCATAAAAAACAATAAGACAAAAGAACGGCGCTAAAGCCATGATATGTGTGTTTGTGTAGAGAGCTTGTTGAGTTTGTCATGTGCTTGCGCTTGGGTTCAATGAGTCGAACGAACGGTAAAGAGAAGAAGAAGAAGAAGAAACAGAATATATAAACAACAACAACAGCAATAACAATAACAATGCACCCTAGAAGTGTGCCAGCGATGATTATGATGCAATGACATTTGTCAGCAATAGCCCAAGACATAGACAACGACATCGCCATCGCCATCGAGTCGAAGCTCAGACCAAGAAGTTGGTTTTTATCAAGGTTGTTTCCTCTGCATTATGTGTATTAACATTATAAACAATTGTTTTTACATTTGCCCCCGCCAAAAGGTCACAGCATTCAAATTTCCAAGCGCCCAATTTCACTAGGCACACGCCACAGTCAACTCCCCTTAACACCACTCGCTTGTCAACCAAAAGAAACTAAGCAAAGTAATTGACAGACTGTAGCAACAATTGACGTTGCAGTTCAACTAGAGATGGAAGCGTGACACGCACAGAAATTACCTAAAATTACGAGTATGTGTAGCAAAAGTGAAACAGAAAAGAATTAAGTGATTTACTTATATTTAAATCTTAGTTTTTATTAAGGTACCCTACAAAATCTAAAATTTAGGACGAATTTATCAAGAATCATGAGTAACATTATAAATCAACAAATCAAACGAGTAGAGATAGAACAAATGTGTCTAAGAGTAGATTCAAATGACTCAGATTAAGTTTATTTATACTTGCTTAGTGACTAGAAGTGTGTAATATAAATATTTTTATTAATTTATCTTAAATTCTATGTGTGAATCATTTTTTAGCACATTTTCTATTTATAGTTTGGATTAGATTGCTTAGCGAATTTCGACTTAAGTTCTTTTATTTCTCATTCTCTTTCTATTGCTGGCTTTAACAGATATATTTCATATTTTACTCTTATCATTTAATTCATTTGTCAATCATGTTGACAAAATGTTAGACACAATTCCATCTCTAGGTTTGGTTGCCACACTCCTCCCTTGTACCAACTGGCACCTTCAACGGCCGGCAATTATTCCTCCAAGTCGGCTATAGTTGGCTGAGTTGTGTGATTTTTGTTTTATTTTTTATATTTGTTGTTGTTGTCGTCGTTTTCAGTGACACAGAAACTGAAATTGTGCATTGTTCAACTCGATCTGTCTATCCGTTTGTCTGTATGTCTGTCTGTCTGTCCGTCTGTAGTATCGTTCGGTTGGCTCGCTAATGACTTGCTCCCCATATTTGAAGGTCAAGTTAGGGAAGTTATTGTCGACGCTTCAGTAATTTTTGCCAAAGCTCCACATTGAACATTTATTATTAAGTCTACACAATTAATTGCCTTAAGCCGCTCTCATATCGTACGTGTATCGTTATTATTTTTATCATTTTTATTTTTATACTAATCATTGTCATAACTCATTATTAATGTCGTCAAATTGTTGGAGCGTTTGATTTTAATAGCTCTGCTTCCTAACTATGTTAACCCGAATCTTCCCAGCGTTACCATATGGTAACAAGCAATAGGCATTTACTAAAACTTTATTTTTAGACAACATATAAACGTTAGATTAAATTTTATTTGATATTCTAAGAGTAAATTGTTGTCTCTAACTAGTATAAAGTTGATTGAGACAATCTCTCGAAGTTAGCTGATCAAAAAATGCGATTTAAGTTGCTCATTATATTCTGCAGTGCTAAAAAACGGCATTTGGCAATTCGTCGAAAGTAAATTTAAATCGTTTAACTAATTTTAGTACTGAACTATATGCAATGCACCCATCATGAGAAAGGTAAAAGAGTGCTCTTTTTAATTATGAAACAAATTTTAAATAAAAAACACTTTTTTAAAGTTAATTTACGCTTTTTATTTTCGTGTTACCATATGGTAACGCTGGGAAGTACAGGGTACAGGTTTTTTCCATATATTTTTTCGCTTTTAGGTACTGTTTTGTTCATAAAATATGATTGCTCCTATGGCAGCTATATGATATAGTGGTCCGATTTGAACCAAATTTGGTTTGGATGTGTAGCAACATATAAGACACATATTCTTAGAGTTTGGTTGAGATATCTCAGAATAGAAAAAAGTTTTTCATACTAAAGGTGAATTTGACCCCGATTGTTCCTATGACAGTTGTGTTATATATACGATATACTGCACCGATTTGACCCAAATTTGGTCCTATATATCAAGGAAGAGCCCCCCTGTTGGATTAAGTTGTGTTTATTAGACTTTTTCTCAAACATTTGTATTTTGTAGCATTAAAAAAACCTGTACCCTGTACTTCCCAGCGTTACCATATGGTAACAGCCGAAAAAATGGTCCTGTCGATTATCCTGACAAGGACGAACAAAATGAATGTTTTTTTCGGATTCAGCGAACTAAAATTTATCAATCCTGAAATTTTCATTAAGAAATTCGAAAAAATGTTGTTCAGGACGATTCGGGTTAAGGTAAAGGCCCCATCACCCTCTATTAAGCTGGAAACTTAGAAAACTTTGATAGACCCCAATAGACTAATGGATTGATGAATTGATATATTGATAAATCATTAGATCGTTAGCTCGTAACCGCAAGAGATTCCATGACTAATCATCGTTAGGTGTCAACAATCTGCGCACATTATAATAAGCTGGGATACCACAAATTATATCATGCCTATATATAAGATCAACTCATTCAATTTGTAGAGCTCTCGATTCGGTGATTTTTGTCTTTCAATTATTTGCGGTCACAAATACGAGTTCGAGAGTAGATCTAAGTAGCTCGAACTCGAAATTGATTTCAGCCTCTTTAATGTTTGTTTGCCCAAGTACTTTGGCTTTGACGTTACAGTGGAACCTGGGTTAACCGATCTGCGTAAGCGCGGTGGCTCTGGGGCAGATTTAACAGCGCGGGAAGACACTTTGGATAAACATTGCGGTCGTCGGCCTAAGAACAATATTTATATTTATATTTTTTTACCTCGTTTTGCTTTATAGCTTTGCTTTCGGGCATTTTTGCATATCTTTGAGCTAATTTTTATGGAATTGGTTGGGTCCAGTTTACGGCCTCTGTGTGTGTTTGTAGGTGTGCGTGTGTGTGTGTGTGTGTGTATTCGTGCCCCCGCCAGCAAGGCGCTTTCAATTAGGCTCAGCCCAGACTTGACAACTTGAGGAGAGACAACAACAGCGACAGACAATGAAAATCAGCCTGAAGCATAACAATGCCAATGATGAATCATGTCAATGTTTGTTTGAATCGCTCGTGCTCTGAATTTGCTTTTCTCTGTATTCTACACTGAAAAATCATCATTCACCAACAAAATTAAAACTAACAAATTTTGAAATGAGCGTATTCAAAATCAGTCTTAAGATAAGTATAACAATAAAATAATATTCGGTATTGGTTAATTATTCATTGAGTCTGAAAAGTCATTAAGAATGAAAGAACATATCCTATAGAAAGGCTTTCATTGACTAGAATTTAATATAAATTCATTTGGCTCCTTATAAATTCGAAAATTCTTTAACATTCTCATGCAATTTTGTATATGAATTGGAAATCATTCACTTTAATACTATTAAAAGTTCGCTGATAAGTTTTCTCTTCTAAAATTACTCTTATCCCTCGATTTAATTTTTAATCTAAAATCAGGCAACATCACTTTTCCACTTTCTGTAATATATTTTTAAATATCTTATCCCACCTGAATTTTTCATTTCGTTACGAAGATTTCCTGGAAAACTTCATCATATTTATTAAAATATTTTTTTATTCAAATACGCAACTCATCTGTATTAGTTGATCAATCGATCTTATTGCTTTGTTTCTAGTTCCTATTCAACGTCACATGTCGCAGGTCTCCCTAACGGAAGCGCAAGAACCGAATGTGCCCCAGGGCCGAGTTCCCATTTGTAACTTCCTTTCAGTTCTATAAAAACTCAATGTTGCATCCTCAAAGACAAATTGTGGAATTGTACCAAGTGCCACAGCTGTTGTGCCGAGTGCAACAACATTAGAAATTATTACCCCAGATATCCGATAGTCTTAACTGATTGTCAATGGTCATAAATTTATGCTAGAAATAAACGATCGAATGAATTGAATGAATGAATGAAATATTAATGATAATGCATACGAATCAGGGACTCAAATCAAAGCAAAGTACCAGACCAACTGTTGTGACATGGCCAATGGCTAAAAACTGCCCCCTCCCCCATCCATTTACCCCTTACCCTGTACAACTGCCACTTTTTACACTATGATAGACGCTGTGTTGCAGTTGCAGTTGCAGTCATCAACTTAGAATACTAATTCGGAGCGAGCGCGAGGTAGGGCACCGGATGTGATGACATTTGCCCAAGAACAGCAGCGACAACAACAAAAACAACAACAACAACCACAGCAATAGCCTCAGCAACAGCAGTGAGAGCGACCCTAACAATTATTGGATTGCTAGCAATAAAAAGCTAATAAAGAACGTCTTGTCTACACCTTGACAAGTTGTTCACTTGCATACACGCTTATACCCTTTAATACCCTAGCCAAACGGTTGTTATAATTCCTTCAAAGAATTTATCAGTGCAATTTAGATGATATTGTGTAAAATTCAGTTTACTTTATGGAATTAAACATAAATAAATAAACATACTAAATAAATAAATAAGTAGAAAGCAAAATATATAGTACTCAAAAAAATCTGTCATTTAATAATACATATTTTGATTTTCTATTAAAAAAAAATCATTCATTTATATTTTTAACAACATTTTTATAATTTCTTTAGCAGTTTATTTCAGTCTTGATAAATTACAATTAAATGGAAATGTAACTTAATTTGTAATTAGCTTTCTAAACAATTATTTTCTTACATCATAGGATGAATGAAGTAAGACGAAAATTCCACACTATCAAGATAGTGTGGTTTAATCTGTTATTTATAAAAATGCATGTAAATATATGGAATTTTCTAGGGCATCTAATCGTCTGCCTCATTTTGATAAGCCATAATTTTTCTTAGTTTTTTTTTATGTTTTACTTGCAGCGTTTAACAATTCATAAATGGTCACAACCACTGACGCCACTCGTCCAAATACATTCCCCTCTAACTGCTGTCCGCTTCCCTCAAATCACAACCCTGCTGACTGTCTGTCTCTCAGTCTCTCCGTCTATCTGTGTCCCTGGAGTGAGTGTGGTACACTTTAAAGGCCTTGTCTGGCACCACCGTCTGCAGCTCCCTCGGGAAGTAGTTCAGACGGTGGCGACGACAACGTTTACGTATGCAAAACTAGTTTTATTTTTAGGGCCATGTCTGGGAATCGAATCCGAAACGAAACAAATCCACAAAATCCAAAAGCAAACCAATGCAACAATTGTCTTATCCCCCCCTTGCTACCCCCCGTCCCATTTTGTTTGGGGCACGCAGACATTTTGCGTGTTGGACAAATTTGTAGCTGCTGCCTGATCACGTTTTAATTGTACAACCACTTGAAGTTGAAGTTGGAGTTGGAGTTGGAGTTGGTAGACTGGCGCCTAGGCAGCTAATTAACATGGGATGCGATTGAAGGAGGGGGGCAACTGGGAGGGGATATTTTGGGAGGCTTTCTTGTGCCCATTCACACTAAAAGGCGTTTTTACTTTCTTAAATCGTTTTTAATTGTTTGTCAAATGGGGCAATGTGAAACCGATAGACCGCATTTGATAAGAGGCAACGATCAAGACCTCCCTCACCTCAAGCCCCTTCCCCCAAACCATGCCACTTTTTCTGGCTGTGCCCCTCACAAGGGTCAAGTCAAACTCAGCCCAAATGATTGCGATTGTTATGCTTGGCATTTAATTGCCTTGTAAATGGTCGTTGTTCCACCGGTAGCTGCAACTCGATTGTTGTCGTCGTCGTTGTTGTCGTTGTTGCCGTTGTTGTCGTCGTCTTACGCAGTCTCCACATGCCACAAGTTGCACGCATTACACGGTCGAAGCAAAGACAAGCAGCTTCTTCAACTGATATCGAGTTATATCGACGGGCTACCGATTTTGCACCTGTTTGTTCCGAGAGCCTGAATTAAATACTCCTCCTTAGCGCTCCTTTGTGATCCCGTTGATAATGCGTACATAAAACTAGCATGCCACAGTCGTTTAACTGCGGAAATGAGTCGCCAATTCCAGTGAATAAAACAAAAGACTTAGGCAACAAACTTGGTCGCACCTCGAACACCAATTCGCTTGCTCCATTGGCCATTGGGCATTGGGTATTGAGCATTGGCCAACGGCCAAAGCACGCCACAAACATGGCACGAACTCGAACTTGCAACGGTAGCACACACAACTCTAAATTATATATAAAGCACATGTCACCAGCCGCATCCGTGCATACAAATGAGCAGAGGGGGGCAATGGGGGAGGGGGCAATCAATGGACAACTTCTAGACATGCGCAGGGCACAAACCAAACTTAAAACAGGGCGCGGCTTATGATATTCTTCTTCATTATCTTTCTTCTTTCATTATTCAGTTTTGCGCGAATTACGCGAATTCGAAATGAGGAAATGCAATTTTAGTAGACTTTAGAGGAAGGCCCTAGGTATTATATGTAAAATGAGTTAAAGTGAAAGATATATCTCCATAGTTGTGCATCTATCAACTTTAAGTCAAAGTCTTCATAAATTTTACTTCCTTCTTTGATAAAAAGTGTCAATCTTGATATTAAAGACAATTTCTCTTCTTAATTTTCAGGAAGACCTTAACCTGTTCTGTTTTTGGATATACTATTATGTTTTTATTCATCCAAACATTTCTTATATAAAAGAATTTAACTTAAAAGGACTTATGATGAGCCTTTAAGTTATTAGACGGTTACAAAGAGTAAAAAAAAACTAAATTTCAAAAAGAAAACAAATTAAACTATCTTTGACAAAGAATGATCTTTCTTTTAAAAAACTTATGACAGTTCACAAATTGTTAGATATTCTTTACAAAATTGAATACCAACAGAAATCTAGAAACGACCATTTTTCAGAGAGATGAGCGCATATTTTAAAAAAGAGTTCTCGGGCTAGATCGATTGCAAACTATCAAAGTGATAAGCGTTGAAAATATGCATATTATATTCTATTAAAAGTATTTCGGACATAGACTAAAACACGAATAAGAAATCATAACTGAAGCCCATTTCAAAAGCAAACAAACAGACAGAAAGGACAGGTGGACACATGGATAGCTGAATAGCTGGTTCATCATTATTGAGGCACTTGCAACTCAACACAACACTAAACATCGATGACGGCAAGAGGTAACTGGAAAGAGGAAAGAGGCAAATGCAACTGGCACTGTCCGATGGTCAATAGCCAAAGGCACACCACAAAGCACCACAGAGCACCACAAACCACCACGGGCACCACCAAAGGGGCAGAACAAGAACAAGAGCTCTTTTTGGCCTCGTCGCCTCTTTGATCTGGCACCGCGTCCAGTGCAACATCATAGAGGGGGTAGAGGGGGGGTCGGTGGCATTCATTGAAGCCAACGCGCGCCTTACTGACACCTTCACTCACAAATGGTCTAAAAGGCCGCGGCCATTAGCCAATATAACTGCCACGCAACGTTTTGTATTTTATCATGTCTACAAAAGTCAAAAAGCCATATTACATCATAATGCAGCTAGAGAGAGAGAGAGAGAGAGAGAGGAGCGATAATGATAAAGAGCGAGAGAGAATGATCAACGAATAAAGAAAGATTCGTTTCGTGCCTAAGTGGCCTTTTTGGTAAGATGGACAAACGGCTTAAAAGCAGCTCGAAAAGTGTTCTAATAACAAGCCAAAAAAAGAAATAGAAATAAACGGAGTGCTAGAAAAGTGATTTTACATGGAAACTCGCTGGAAAATTGTTTGCATTTGTCAAATAGTTTGTCGGCAACGGGTTGAGTTTTAGTTTTTCTATTTCTTTCTTTTTTCAGTTATTTTTTTTTCAACTGACCGCCGCACATCCTTAGCCAAAGGTTCAGCAAACAATACCCAGGTCCAAGTTGGTCTAATAAGCCGCACTCTCGGCCAGATCATGTTGTGCAAACAGACAGACGGAGAGATGGAGAGACAGACAGGCAGAAAGACGTAGACTGTAAAGGAATCCCGCCTAACAAGCTGGCACCAAAAGGGGCATGAAAGGAGTTTATTGTGCAACGCGTCGTGTCGGTCACTTTGAGTGTCATAAAAATGGGATGGAGAAAAAACAACAACAGAAAACTGAAAACTGAGGCAGGAGTTAAAAAGTTAAAAGCCAAACTCGATGTGCTCGCGTTTGTGTTTACCAGCTAGAGCAGTTAATTAGAATGTGCCGATGAGTTGACTCTCATCAGCAACCTCATGATCACATTCATCAACATCATTATCATCATTATCTTCATTATCATCGTAGGCTGCTGCTTTGTGCCAAGTGCGCTAGACAAACAATTCGCTTGCCTTTGATTGAGGGCCTCGGGATTTCTCGGGGATTTCTCGCTTTCGAACTCTGCATATGAAGCAAAAGTCAAGTATGAAAATCAAATCAAGTCATTGGCAGACTTTAGTCCAAGGAGTCTTCTTCCACACAACGGACTCCTCTTGCTCCTTTCTCCTCATCTGCTTCAAGCTGTGACTGCGCTTTGGCAATATTTACCAGATGTCAATGCAAAATGTTTAGACTGCAGCTCAGTTGCCACATAAAAGACAAATAATATACCATTTGCTTGCCTGAATTATAAATGCTCTATCAAGCAAAGTTTCATAAATCTATAACAACCCAATAGCAACGCCTTGGAACCTTTCAGTGATACTAAACCCAATTTACCAATGACTTCAAATGACATATTATTTAATAAAAGATAAAGTTTAAAATTCATAAGATTTCCTTTTTTTTAATTTATAAATTTAATAAAAATGCATTAAATATATTAGATATTTACTTAAATATTGTAGAATATGTGAATAATTAATAAGTTTGTAGTATTTTGAGCCTTTAATGAAATGGTAATCAGAAATTTGAATTTTTTCGGATATTTATTTTAAATTTCTGTACAAGTTTTTTTTTAAGTTAGAACTTAGTGCATGCGAAGATTAATGCATTAAAATATGGTTGCTTAATCTATCTTACACTCACTCTGTAATTCAAGATTTTACTTGCTCTATTTAGATTTATATATCTATGGTTAATGACAGTTTAGATATCTTGTAGTCAACATACGTTAATATAAATTTATATTTTAAGATTTCAAAAGATGCCCATTTCTCTGTTGTTCTCTCTTTCTCTGTACCTTCCACTCTCTCTCTATCTCCCACTTTAATAAAAGACATATTTTATTCTTTGACTTGCCTAGAGAACTTGGCAATTAACCCATTTAACAGTAAGGGTATTCTTTGCACAAAAAAAAGGGATAAAAATAAAGAAAAATCCCACTAAACACAGGCGCAAACGATCGCGCACGTTTGGTAATGGATCACACGATCTGGAGGCGGGCAGCGGGCAAGGGGAATCGGGGCAACGAGCAATGGGGAACGTGCAACGTGCAACAGGGGCAACAGGCGAGATTCGAGCCTCGCGAACTGTTTGGTTTGGTTTGGTTTTGGCCAAGTGCACGGCCATAGCCAGGTCGGAGTCTGTTGGCAACTAAATGACATTGACAGTGACACTGGCTGGCTTCCAAGCTACCAAGCTGAGTTTGGGCCAAGTTGCAACAACGAGTCTGGTCTTAATACGACGTGGTGCACTAAGCATATCAGTTAAACATACAATAACCTGGCTAACCGTTGGCATAAGTGTTGCGATCTGCTGCTGAAGAAGCTTTAAGTGTCACTGCTGATTGCTGGGAACAGCGAGTGGACAGTGGAAACTGGACAGTGGACATTGGACAATGTGGAGTGGATAACATAGAGGAAGCAAAAAGAAGATCGACTTTTTTTTATATAATTATTTAGACACTTACCCTCATTTCACACAAAAACTTGTATTAATTTTCTGTTGTTATTCGTGACTTTGATTATAAATAATTTATAATTTTAATTCTTAAAAATATAAACACTTTATTCTTAACCCATTTTGTAGGCCTACAAATTTAAACAACTAGTAATAATAATAATAAGTAATATATAGATATTACCTTTCCCATATTTTTGAGTTGGTCCTAAAACCCTTTACCACCTGCAACAGCTGGTCTAGTTCTTCTACCCCTATCACCGATCCTCCTTCTCCCAAGAACACATTTAGACTAATTTAATGATGAGGTACAAAATAAATTCATGTAGCGACTCCTGCTGCGGTTGGTCTCAGTCTCATTCTCAGTCTCATTCTCAGTCTCAACTCAAATTTGTGAGTTCTTTACGAGCTATCAAAATCACTTGGCCCTTAAATCTAATTTCGTTAACAAAACTACACAGATAAGAACAACACTAGAAACTAAAAAAAAAAGGACAGGGAAGAAATCTAGAAACGATTGCGATAAACATCAACTTGATCAGATCATCTGTAGAGGAGTTTCTCTTGTTAGGTGCTGCAGGCACAAATTAATAAGTATTTTTTGTGTGTGCGGTCTGATCTGGACCTGTTTGTGGTCCTGTTGCGTTCCAGGAGGTCAGGCAAATCAAAAGGACATCATCAGACGACGCTGGAGAACAATGGACAAATTTGTCGTAAAATAAATGAGAGGCAGGGAGAAAGTAAGTAAAACCCAAAAGGATGTTAAAGTCAGGTCAATGCGAAAGATACAAAGATAAATTTTGTGGCTTTTGGCATGCGTAAGTTTGACTTAAAGAGTGTGCTGCAAGTTTGACCTGCAAGTTCACTGGACACGCACAGACCGACTTGATGAAGAGGGTGTAAGGAAGGAGAAGGGAAATCTGTGGACCCGTTGAGCATCGGGTACCTTAATCGCTGCATTTTAATCGACACGCAAAGTTCGTTTAAGTTAAATAAACGTTTAAACGAGAACACAACTGAGACTTGAACTCAGCCTGAGATTGAGACTGAGACTGAGAATGGGAATGGGAATGGGAATGAGGGAACAAGCAACAAGCGAATGGCATGCGCTGCACGCAGCTCAAGAAAAGGGATTTGAGAACCAAAAGCACTGGGAACTCAGTTCAACTGGCCATGTGTCTGACCAGGAGAGAGCAGGGACAAAGGGGGCAGGATTGGGATTGGGATGGGATGTCTGTGCGTGTGTGAGCATCGGTTGGGTGTGTACGAAATGTTTAAATTAAGCTGGATATCAAGTGCACCAGATCACTAATTACCAGCGCCAGCCCAAGCTATGGTCAACTCCTCCAAACCCTCCCAGTGCTCAGTGTTCCGTTCCCTTCTCTCCCTCTTCCTCTTCCTGCTGCACATCGTGTGAGCCAAGCGCCGTCCAAATGTAAACCTCTACTTTGTATTTTCTTATTTCTCTGGCTGTTGTTGTAGGTTTCTCTCGCATCCAAAATCAATAAAGATTGTTCCCAGATTGTGGGTCCAGTGTTTGCTTAACTTTCGGCTGCCCTTAAATGGGTTAATGTTTCCCGTTTCCCCGTCGCGATGCTGTGAAACAATGGATCTGTCCGTTACCTGATCGTATTGCATTGCCATTCAAATGCAGTAACTCAATTTAATGTGTGCTCTTTCTGGATGAAAGATTGTTCAACTATAGATAAGGTATACTACCAATGATATGCACCTCTTCGGAGGTATTTTTGTGTATGGTGATCGGCTGTGGAATTTTTGCAGATTATTTGAAATAGTGAAGACACATTTCTATCAGAAGATCTTACAAGTTTATTAATAGATTTATTTACACTATAACATCTATGTAAGTAACCATAAAAGTATGATCCTAAACTAAATTAACTTATTGTGAACAATTCTATTTTTTTTTTCAGATATATTTGTTAACATTTTTAGGCATTTCTTTTTATAATATTTATTTAGTGACTAATTGTCAACCGCCAGTAATTGACAAAATTAATTCATTGAAGTATAAAAATAATAAATATACATATTTTTTAATTATATTTGTTATTGTGGCACTGAGACTTAAATGAAAGATAAATTTTACATAAGAACTCTAAAAATAAACTACAATATTAAATTCTTCCTTGATTTATAGATTTGTGATTATGATCTTAAAAGAAACAAATAACAAAATTAACATTTAAATTCTTTCTTTATTGCTCGAATGAATTATTTCTGCTTTGATTTATAATGGTTTAAGAAACAGTTCCGAATATCATTCCATTTATAATTTAATATTGTTTTATAATTACTTAATGTAAATTTAACGCTGATGAGCTATAAAAATGATCTTTCATTCTAATACTGAGCTTTTATTCATTCGCTTCCTGCATTGTCTAAATGACACTTGCTGCAAAACGACTTGAAGTTTATCTTCATAATATGATCTTGGCTCTTCAACACATACACTAACACACACACACACACATAAATCTCTATATACATAAGTATTAAAGCAATTCTCTGGCAGCTGTCAAGAAAAAAAGATATGACACAGCATCATATACTTAGTTTGTTTTGACTATTTGTCAGTCAGAGTGGAATCCACGCCCCAAACATGGTCATACAACAGGCAGGGGCCATGGGTAACTCCGGGTAACTCTGGACGGTAATTAAGGCCGCTACCGGACACAGAAACCAACTGAGTTTAAGAAAAAAAATCATTGCTGATTCGAGTGTGTGTTTGTGTTGAGCATGTTTTGCATAATTTCTCACTAAAACATGTTTCTATTATAATGTGTCAATAATAATCTTTCGTTCTCTGTTAGTTTCAAATGCAAATATCCATCGAGCGTCAATTGATTGGATGCTGCATTATAAGAGATCTGTGTAATTATTTAATTTAATAAACATGTTCTTAACAATTCAGCTATTAAGCCAAGTTATTACCTGTTATAAAAAGGCCAGCTGTCTGTGAACTATTTTTAAAGATGCGCTCACTGCCCACATCTCTATCTCCATCTCCTCCAGAGTCTTGACTCTATTAATAATGCATCTTTCATGTCGCATATATAATAAAGCATGTCACTGCATGCTCCAACATGTTCGCCAGCCTAAACTTCCAAGACTGGCGCCAATGGGACACGTAATATGATCGGACCCGCTTCGTTTCAATGCATTTCGGCGCCTGCATTTTGACAGTCAATAAAATTTTGAAATGTTATACTTTTTCCTTGGTTCGGTTAAGTTTGCTTTTGTTTTCTATGTCGCATCGATTTTATTTCTCTTCTCTTTCCACGTCTCATTTTTGTGGTCTTTTGTTTTCTAAATGGCTTTTTGATTGGAGAGATTGAAGCGACGATACAGTTAAACCAATTTTTTCAGTCTGACAGACAAATAAATAATATAAACAAAAGACTTAGGCAACGAACTTGACAGCAGTTCATACGCTCTACAACGATTAAGCTTTAAGTTAGTATAAAGTTGAAATTTGTATAAAATATTATGGAGTTGCTGTATTTAGGTAGTTTTTATAGCGAGTTTAGATTGAAAATTGTACTTAAAGGAAATCTCTAATTTAATATAATTAACGAAGAATTTTAAAAGAAGTTGTGATTGATGGATTTTAACAATATTTATTACATACTATATGGGTTGGTAAAAGGGATAAGAAAAACAATTACTTTTTTTAAACCAAAGTCTCTTAAATAAATACTAATTCTTAAATTTCTTATTTTAGAATTTGTATATATTTATTTTCTACTGAATTTTTATACATTTCTAGGGCATCTAGGGTATCTGTGGTGCGGTTAGCTGCAGTTAGCTGTTAATTTTTGGTGGTTTTGTATTACTATTGACTGTTTAATAAACTATAAAAATAAATTTAGAAACAATGACGACAATACACACATTGGAATGTGATCGAGCGGCAGTTAAGAAAACGCACAATGGCGTGCGCTGCTCGCTCCTCCCTCTCGCTCCACTGTAGCACCACCGCACCACCGCCCCACCGTTGCAAGTTGTCGAAAAGCAGCTCATCATGCATATTGATGATGTGTGCTCTCTCGAGTTCAGTTCATTGTTTATTGTCGTCCGTTAAGGCGTCAACTTTTCTGACATAGCCACATTTTACAATGGTCGTAAACGATATTTGCAGGCAGTTGATCAACCGATCAAGCGATCAACTCGATTGTCCGATCCTGCATAGTTTTCGTACCATTCATCATTGAGCTGAGGTCTCAGCTCTCAGTCTTGTCTCTTGTCTGTTGTCTGTTGTCTGGGGGCAGCCCATAAAGTAAGTTCAGGTTGACTCTTCTACAGCTGAACGTCGTCAAGTCTGCCTAATTAAGTGATTAAAATTCTGACCATAGCCGAGGCGTATGACTTTTGTATGTGTTAATATAAAGTTTATTATTTGAAGCAGCACGTGGTCAGGCACTGTCAGTCGATAGGCCTCTTTTTCGGCCCATCAAGTAGCCCCATATACGAGCACCAATTCCAAGTCGTACCCAGTCCATTGTAGCACCCATAGGGCCCCATAGGCCCACAGCATATCAAACATATCAAACGACAAATATCTCAGCGTAACATTTGTGGCATTTATAATTTACAATTTACAGCAATCATTGCGTTAGACAGACGGCACTTAAGCATTACTATATCGGTTTTATTATCAACCGATCAACCGATGAAGCGACTCGATTCGACTTGCAACAAATGTTTCAACTTCTACGTTGATGAATTTATGCCAACCCATTTGGCGTTGACAACCGCCACCAATAACCAACAATAACTAACAATAACCAACAATAACCACCAATAACACCACAAAAACTACCGCCCGCCCACAAGGCAGCCACGCCCATTTTTGTCAGCCGTGTCTAAGATACAAACGCCACGATTTGAGTACAAAGTCAAGTTGCCGCGTGGCAATCAATTCTACAAATGGAATCCCAGATGGAATACATTCCGTTGAAGAATGAGAGCTATAAAAACCCCATTGAATTCAAATTTGGAATCCGCGAATCACTTTTAGGGCACTCAGTGAGCAATATGAGCAAATGGTTCTTAACAGACTTTCAAGATTAAAGTCTGAATTTATAAAAGCTTAAATTCTCAGAGAAAATTTTGCAGGGAAAATTAAACAATGAAATATAAATTTACCTATAAAATAAATCACAATAAAATTAAATAAGGGAAAGTAATGAGGAGAAACATTGTATACTATTCAATAAAAATATTTAAAATATTATTTAAAACAATCTGCAATCCACTTTTTCATAAGGGACTAAAATAATTATTCTTAATCAATTACATTAATGTTAAATGGCCCTAATGGATATACTATATAATGCGCTGACAATATTTCTGAATCACTTTTAATTCTCATTTAAACTTGTTTTCATACATAAATACGACTGTTATTACTGGGAAAAAATATAAATATGTATATAATGCATTAGTACAAATAGACAATTGAATCTAACTATTTATATATAGTGTAATTAAGATGATCAAAATGAATATCAGGTTTTTAATCTTGGCATTCATAACTGTAGCTCCAATCCCTATTTTGAAATAATTTGTTAATTTCTTATTAATCTTATCTAGTCTAATTAATCTAATATATATTTTGAAATACAAAGCCTAAAATTATTTGCTAATTTCCCCATTGAATAAGCGTATTTTATTTTTTTAAACAAAATTTTATTCGCTTTTATTTGTAGATTTCATTCTCTGTTGCTTTTTGGAAATATCCCAAATTCTGTATACAAAATATACAGGTAATTTCCCGACTGACCAATGATTAAAATACTTTTGTTTTAATATTTTAATTGTTTATTTTGCTTGCATAGAAATGGAAAAACCAATTGTTTAGGACACAAAAGCTACGAGCTAAAATAGAATACTTAAAATTAATATGAAACTAAGACTAAAACAAATTTATGTACAATACAATGGAGGGTATTTTTTGGTGGGTTGGGTTTGTTTTTTTGTTTTTTTACAATTTGTTGTTTTGTTGGGTAGGTTTGACACTTTGCATAGGATTTTATAGAATACAATTCGCATTTAGAGATTTTTATAATAATATTTAAAAAACATATTTACAATTGTTGAGACTAACTTTTTTGTTCTTTTTTTTTTTGTAAAAATAATTTTTGGATTTGAGCTCTCAAATGTGTGTGTTGGCGCGTGTGAGTGTGTGTGTGTGTTGCAGCTAGCTGTCTCTTTCTAACTCAAACCTGTCCATAAACAATTTCAATTTCGACGGCGCAAATCGAATTCGAGCCGTAGAAACAAAAACAACACAACAACGACGACGGCGACGACAACAACACAAAACTGAGAAAAATAAAATTGTGTAAAAACAACAACAACAAGTGAGAGGTGATTGCCATTTAGCTCCACCCACTCCACTCGACAGAGTCCACTCGACAGAGTCCACAACACCACACTTAGACACAGACAAAGATGCCTCGCATGGCGCTGGCTGCGTTGTGAGCCACCGCAAAACCACCAAACGGTGGTGACGACGACGGCGACGACGACGGCGATTCGGCATTGAGTTTCTGCCGCTTGACAACCGCTGAGGATGTGGAGCTAACACTGCTGTTGCTGTTGCTGCTGGTTGTGGTTGTGTTGTTGTTGGTGTTGCATTCAGCCTCCAGCTGATAGAATTTGCGACGTGGCGCCACTGTTGTCATCTCATGCTCATCCACATCGCTGTCATTGAAACTGTGCACCGAACTCCTGGAGGTCTTCATGCTCAGATCCATGGGTCCATCCTGGGCGGCAGCACCAACAACTCCTGTGCCTGCTGTTCCCGTTTCGCCGCCAATCGAGCACACGGAGACGGGTGAAAGTGATTGCATTTTGGCAGCAAAGCTCAAGGGGCTGCTGGGAGTTGGTGTGCTGGTGGGCGTGGCCGTGAGAGTAGGCGTAGGCGTAGGCGTGGTTGTGGGCGAGGCAGAGTTCGATGGCAGCTGCTGTGGCGGTGTGGCACGTATGGCAACTGGTGTGTGGATCATATGTGGACTCTGACTGTGACTGTGACTGTGAGTGTGACTATGCTGTGACTGCACTTCATCATCAGCTCCCAGGCAGACATCGATGGGAGATGCTGCTGGCTGTGGCTGCTGTTGCTGCTGTTGTTGTTGCTGTTGTTGTTGCACTACATTGGGTGGTGTATAGCGGTTCAGGGATTCCGCCGATGCCGCTGAATCCACACTCTGACGATGCTTATACATCTCCTGTCTATAGGCAGCATCCGCTGCAGCCGCCGCAGCAGCGCTGGCATGATAGCCCGGAAAGAGCAAATGTGGTGGCAACTGGAAGGCCGACTGTGGTGTCGCCATCATGCTGAAGAAGGGCAGAGCGGCGGCGGCAGCAGCGGCATCCGCTGGATGACGTGCCCCAAAGGGTTCAGCCAGGTGGTAACCCGGATATCCCAGCAATGGTGGCAAATGTGGATGACGTTGCTGTTGCTGCTGCTGCTGTTGCTGATGATGTTGTTGCTGTTGCTGATGTTGCTGCTGCTGTTGCTGCAAATGTGCGGCCAGATCACCGAATCCAGGTGAGCTCATTGGCGAACCGGTGGCATGACCAGGCGCCTTTCCCGCAGCCGCTGCTGCTGCCTGTTCGTGCTCCTGCAACAGGCAATGGATCTTGAACCAATTGGAGCGGCGGCCATAACGGGAACCGCCCTTGGACATGCCCACATTATAACACTTGCGCAGACGACACGCCTTGCAGGTGGTGCGATTCTTCTTATCAATAATGCACTTTCCCTCATTCTTGCACTCGCTAATCGTGCTAATGTTGTTGTAAGAGCGGCCAAAGAAAGACTAAAGAGCATAAAGAAAAAGACACGGAAGAAAGCGAGAATTAGCCTATAGTCAAAATAGAGACAGCGAAACATTTGTTACAGCTGCTTGTGTTGCGAACTTACCTTGCAGCCCTCGCATGTGAAGGCGCCAAAATGAAAACCCGCCGCTGGTTCACCGCACACTTTGCACGTCTGATTCATCTGGAAATTTGAATAAGAAATACATTGATAAGCACTATTTTCACAATTCATACTTAAAAAAAAAAAAAATCACACAAATGAAATAACTAGCAAAATGATATATCACTGAAATTCTCGAGTTATTTTGAGTATTTTCTCCAACTCTTAACATTTCATAAATTTGACTTTAAGGAAAATCCAATTCCATAGAGATTTAATAGATATGCAAACACTTTTTTTAGTTATTTCATTCACTTGATAAGGTTATATTGCAGCGCCATTGATAATCCATTTTGTGTACTGAAACTAACCAAGTTGAACACCATTTTTTGGGCTTTCTGCCTTTCGATGTATAATGTAATTTTTCTAAATCTTTTTTAAAGATATATTTTGAGAACTGTTCCGCAACTGTTTCGTGCTCCTTTCGTTTGCTGTGCTGCTGTGAGACTGATGTCTGGACTGTGCCCAGCAAAGGAATTTATAGGAAAAAAAAAACTAGGAAAAACTATGCCTCAAATGAGAGAATCTTTTTTTGCTGGGTTTTATGATCTTCAGGCAAAAAACTAAAGCTGGCGGGTGGATTATGCAACCCTATGCGTGAGGCAGGTAGAAGAATTTTTTATTTTACATGAAGTCATTATGCCTAAAAAAATTATATAGAGCCCTCTAGACCTTGACGTGTTGTATCATAAAAATACACACACACACACACATCAGACAAACAAATATTTTTCGCCAATTTTTTGCGCCCAAATAAAAAAATAAAAATGCAATGTGTGTGTGTTTGTGTTTAGCTTGAAACTGTAAAAAATCAAAGTAGTGCAAATAGGGCTCATAAAATATGCCGTCGGCTGCAACCCAAATGAAAGAAATAAATAAAATAAAACACACACAAAACGTGAATTGACTTTGAGTGTGGGCGCGTTTTTCCTCATCTGAACCGATCTGAACCGATCTTGCAACTTACCTTGGGTTCTGTTTTGGGTTTTCGCCGTTTGCTGTTTTTTTTTATAGCTGATGATTTTTTAATTGCACACGGCAGTATTTTCCGCCTTTTAGTTGATAGTTTTTTGTTTTTTTTTGTCTTTTTCGCACAACACACAATATTTGATCTTTAGTGGATCAGTGTCTCTGTCTGTTATTTGAATTCACTTTACGTAGATTTCGTATCAATGTTCTTGTTCTTGTTGTTTTTGTTGTTGTTGTTGTTGGTATTACTCTGTTGATCACACGCAACGCGCACTGCACTCTCGATGTGTAACGTACACCTTGGCTACTGGCTGACGACTGATTTCTTGCTCCGACTTGTCGCTGGAAAGAAGCATTGCTGTTCGTTTCTCGGTTGGCTAAACTCCCGATTATGTACAACAACAACGTGAGCAAACGATACTCCAAACAGACACACACACACACAATCATACTCACAGCAACCACCACTAGCAGCGGGCTCTCTGATAAATCACAGTTGATCGCCTGTATATTTACTACAGCCAGCGTCATTAACAGAGAGCGCAAGTCAAAAAAAGACTCAATTGAGTGCAGCGCTCTCACGAGCTCGTTTTACCTGAGCAACGGCCACAGTCTGAGTCGCTGTTAAGTCGCTGTTAAGTTTTGAATGAACGTGAGACGCTCTCTCGCTCTCGCTCTCTCAACTGTGGGCGCTCTTGTTGGAGTCGATGGTTAGGCTCGATTTGCATTGCTCTGATATTATTCGTTATTCGGTTATTTATTAAAACTCACACGTTTAGGGCAGCTTTAACGCTCACACACACACAGACACAACGACATAGTTGTTGACTTCATTTTTAACAGTTGCTCATTTTATTTAGCATGGGCGGAGCCTTTGGCTGTGCATTGAAATGGTTGGAGTAACTCATATACTTAGGAGCGTCTCTGTACATAAAAGCGGTTACCGTTAAAGGCGTTCGATTTTGAATAATTGCTTTTGCATATGTATTTACATATGAGCTTAAAGTAAAGAAAAAAAGTTCACATTTAATGGAATGATTAAAAAAATTAAATAATAAAACATATTTCTGGCCAAAAATACAAATACAATAATTACTTTATCAAGGCATTTTTATATATTTAAAACTAACCTCAATCAGACAATACTTTTTATGGCTGCACCTTCCGATTTACTTAAATTAACTCTTCATTGACTTTAACCCTGTTTTATGGGTTCTCTGGGCATTATTTGTTGTGCGAACATACTCAAAAAATATCATAGTGGTTTTTACAAGCAGCCCGTTAACTCTTTTTATGCATCTTTATTATATTTCAACCCTTTCTACCTGTCCAACAAAAACACACACACAAATTAACCCTTTTATGAAGTCTCATTGTCATTTGAGTGGAGAAATTGAACAATGAAAAGTGTGAAACCAAGTTAAGTTCCTTGTACAAATAGAAATATTATGAAATATCTTAAAAAATTGCAACTTACTTGTTAAACTATTTGTTTATCTTTAAGTATGGAGCCTTTTCCTAAATGATTGCAGTACATTTAAATAGAATTTTCTTCCTAGAACTCCGATACGGTAGTTTCCTGACAAATGTTTTGTTTTTTTCGTCTCTCTATTTTAGGTAAGGTTAGCTCAGCTGCACCCTAACCTCAATGCAAACCATAAAAAAGTCAAATTTCATCGAGCGAACAGCATATTTCGTGTAAACCCAACAAAGGCTTGCAAAATAATAAAAAAGTCAAAGAATATAGAACCCAAGACGCGAGGGACTCGACGACCTTCTAAACATTTTTTTCTAATCGATTCAATTTAACTGTTTTCGCGTTTTTTCTTTGTGACAACAATAAAAAAGAAAGGAAAAAAAAGACGTAGGGAAAATTTTCGCGAATTTCCGCAGCAAATGGGTAATTTTGCAGCGTAATTAGTTAGCCCGAAAGGAAAGCACGACAAAAAACTGACAAACTCAAAAAATAAGGACAAGCGGTCCGACATTGTGACTTTTAATCCGGTTTAATCCCCTCGGCTTAAGTTTTTTGCAAATAAAAAAAAAAAAAGAAAAGAAAACCGAGAGAAAAAACAACGGAATATAGAGGTTGAGGTATTGAGAAGACGGCGATGAGACGAGTTGAGCGTGCGGCACGGTGCAACATGGCGCGGCGCGACGACGAGGCAGGCTCATCATAATTATGATCCTAGGATAATCTGCAGCTTAGGTATGCTGATCCCGCGATTAGGTAACAAAATCGCGTGCTTAGGTAGCCGCAAAGAATTGCCCTAAAAAAGCAATTGACGGGTGGCAAGAAGAAGAGTGGCATGAAGCAAAGAAGTGGAAGAGTGCTCGACAAGTCATAAAGTCAGCGGAATCATAAAAAGTCGAGCAGGCACCGTGTGTAACACTTTCCGCTTAAAAGTGCAAAAGGGATGACTGACACTCGGACAATCGGACACTCGGACATTCTGACTCTTCGACTCCTTGCTCGGCATCTGGTTGCACGAAACTATCCAAATTACCGTTAAGTTGCGTAAAAAATGCAACGAAGAATTTCCCTAGAAGCAGCTCAAGGACACACACACCAAAAAATCGGTTGCCTTAAAAAATAAGTCCAAATAAAAAACGTGCGCACGGTAAAAAAAAAATAAATAGAAATGAGTTGACTTTTTGACTTTACGGTTAACAAAAAAGTCAACTTTTTAATTAGCCATAAAAAAATAAGTCGGAAATGGCAGGCAGCTACTTAATACGACTATGGCTCTTAGCATTAGGCCTCAACGAGTTGTTAGTGTTGTTGTTGTTGTTAGTGTTGTTGTTAGACATTACCTGGTTCGTTTTGAGCTATTCGATAAAGTCAAAAAGTCAACCCGTTTGCATTTACATAGTTTGATTGCATCATTTGGCCAAATGGCCATATAACCAGCACATATCAATCAACACACTTTGTATCTCCAGCTGTACAAGTATACTCCGCTGTTGTATCTCTATCTATATATCTATCTGTATCTTTAAATGTATCTGTAGCTCGTGTTGCTCTCGCAGCGATTTGCATATTTTTGATTTAACAGCTCGCCGGATGATTGTCGATAGATCTCATTGGAGTGACTCTTAAAACAAAATAAGCTTCGTTTCGTTTTGTTTCGCCTTTTCTGTATACACTAACTAAGAGTATAATGACTAACTGAGTCTATTTATCAATACATTTCTTTACTTTCTGAATGAACTTATAAGTTATTTTTCGATAGTTTTTGAACAAATTCTTCCTAAAATCACATAACATATATTTTTTTAGCAAATGAAGAAATAAGATTACTATCAATGAGAATATTGTTCTTTAAATCACTTGCTTTATGTTAAAATTATTTATTCCTTCAAACATTTTGAGCAAGCTAAGCAAATTAAAATCTTTTTTTTTTAATATTGTTAATAGTTAATAACTTAGAAAATAAAAATTTTTATAAAAAAAATTTTCCTTTCAAAATTCTAGTAACGTAAAGTTTTTCAAAATTGGCAAAAAAAAAAAAAAAATCAGAACGAAATTCTGTAGCTCTAAAATAAATCCTTACTTCTAAAAAAGGTTTACCAAGTAGGTACTCTAGGTACATTGTTCTTTGCGAAATTCTTGAGACATACAATTTCACAAAAGTGGAAACAACCAGAACTAAATTCTTTAGAACTAATTTAAATTTTTAAGAGCATTTCATCTTCGTTAACCAAAAAATATAGGATTATTTTTTCAGTTTTCTTTTGTCATCTTTGTTATTGTAATTATGTGTGAATAATTTGCATTTAAGATGCGCTAACATTAATCTGTTGTACCATGTTGGTCCACAAAGATAAGATTTGCCACTAAATAAAATAACAAACAAAACAGTGAAAACATTTTTCAATTTTTCATTTTTACACACACACACACTCCAAGACGTTAACTTGGCCATTAATAAATACAAATGACTAAAATGCATAGATTTGGCTGTAATACGTTCGTCGTTCATCGGCTCAGGCTTTTATTAGATATTTGAACAATGCAAATTTTATTCATTATTTGCAATGACTTTTCATGTTTTTCTTAAACGCGTTTCGCTCAAAAGTCGTTATTTTGTTTAGTTCTTCTTACATAAAGACTTAAAACTAATCAAATCGAGGATATTGTATTGCGTTTGGACATGCTTTAATAATTTTAGTGCCTCCTCTAACTATAAAATTGATTAACAAGTTCTATAAACATGTTCACGTGTAACCAAGTTCGATCCTATAAACTGTGTCCGGTCGATAAGAGTTGGAACTAGCAAAGTTAGTATGTTACAAGTCAAGTTAGTAACAGTTTAAAATATTACGTGATTTAAGTCGTTTTCAAAAAAGAACCTGAATACAATTTGCATCTATAGCTATAAATTGTGCAGTATCGAACCCATAAAATATGTATTATTGAACTCAATGATGAGAAGAGCTAGACCTATTAAACTTATTATTTTATTATATAATTAACTTTATTATAATTGTATATTTTTCAGTTCGGCTTTTGAAATGAAACTATTGTTAAATTGAATATCATAATATTTACCTAATTTCCTTTAAATTAGGTCATCACTTGATTCACTCTAACCGAAAGTTGTGCTGAAAGAAATTCGCGAAGGAAAAGTCAATAAAACTTGTTTGAACAATTTGTTGATATCTTTGCCAAAATAAAAATTTGATAAGTTGCTAGTTTGGTTCGAGCTGACAAATAACATATGGTTAATTGTATTGGGTAATATATTTATTACGTTTAGTATTCGGTATTTCGGTATTTAAATAATAGATTAAACTGGTTGCTTGGCTTTGCTTTCTAAATGATATATGGCTTTCTTTTATTAGTGATCAATAGAAGTGCGGAATATTCGTATTCTCTTTCTAAAACTGGTACTCGTGTTATATTATCGCATTGTCAATCGTCATTGTATTCGAGAAATATGAAATTATGCAAATGGCAATTATGATCATTGTTGAAGTGAAAGGGGTTGATCATGATTCGTAATACTTTTGGCAGATATTGACATTTCGATTTATAATCGAGCATGACAACATAAATAATAATTACGATATAATTATGACATTTGGTCTGAACGAAAAATATGTTTTTCTTTAAGGGAATTTACATATATTAAAGAGTTTTCTTTTACAGAAATCCTTCTGCTAGAGATTGAGCTGTGTCTGAGATGGAGTTTCCAGATCTCCAAGAGCAGCAAGAGTTCGCAAACTTCCCACGGATCAGATCATGACAAACTAACGATATGTTAATGTACCACACACTGTACGATGATCAGTACCCACATGTTGAAGATTATTTGTAACTTGGGCAAAACCCCCTAGCGGAAGTCGAAACTGCAACTGCGGTTTTTCGATATTCCGTAAAACTCTCTCGCGGTTTTTCACATACTTTTGTTGTTTCTCTGTGTCACTCGTTCTCTGCACTGATCTCAATTAAATCCGTGGAAACGACTTGGTCTTTTGGGACTTGTTTGATTAGATCCTGGCTTTGGAATTTTGAAAATTGCACAAGTTATGCCAGGCACACACATCACAGAGCTCGACTGTCTGGCCAAAACATGAGCTGCTGATCCTCGTTTAATGCTCGTTAATCTATTTAAGCCACACGCAAGTTAAGCTAACGGGAAATAACGTAGTCAATGAACAGATCGCTGGGAAAGACCCTCAATGAGAGCACACATCTTGCGATCGCTATATGTCATCATATGCTAAGATCGTAAGCAAGTTCAAGTTATAGAAAATTAAAAATAAATTTAGTAAGAATTTAAGTGTCGTAGAAAATCGTATTGAATATCGATATTTATTTGCTGTATCCGCTTGATCGTAGTTAGATCAATGATCATTAGTATATGATATAGTATAGTATATGATAATTAGTATTTGCTGTGATTTGAATTTAAACTTCTCTCAAGTCACACGCTCTGATCGTATGATCTCATTTGATATAATTAACTTGGAATCAATGGAGAGATCACGATTTAAATTATTGCTGAGCTTTGCTCGAATTATATAACTTATGATATATGTATGTAATCAGGCTAGTACTATAACCACAAATTATATTTATAATTCGCTTAAAGAAATAAAAAAAAAAGCTACTCATGTTTGCTGTGCATCCCCAGAAATTGATCGTGGCTATGACTTCCGGGTAAGAAAGCGTTTATAATAATAGAAATTTCTAAAGACTATAAACAATAAACAAATATGAAAAGGTACAGGTGCAAAGCAATTGTAATCAGTTTACGAGTACACGTGTGAGTGGATTCTCTGGTAATTCAAATGATGAATATATATATGAATTTCAGTTATCGATTGAAATAATCTTCAAGTTGGCAACAGACAGAGACACTATAATAGCTGACCGGATGCATTGCCCCGCCAACCGATCGATTGCCCACCCAACTGAGCTCTGTTCTGTGGCAACAAGTGCATAACGCCAGCCAGTTAACTTGCCACACCAAATTACTAAGTTATGCAAGGCGCATTTGTGCAACGGTCGTCCAAGAAAACCATCAACGATCGTCAAGAGTCGAAGAGTCGAAGAGTCAATGAGTCGAAGAGTTGAGTTGACGGTACGCCTTGGCATTCAGAACGCGATGCGTTTCCTGCCCCCAACTCGGGTCAAAAAACTCGCCCACTCGCCACTGTGAATGAATTGACTCTGCGTTTTGTGGCAAGCGTTTGTGTAACTGTTTTAATGCCTAATTAATTGATTGGCCTTTTGATCGAATTTCGAATGCAACCCAAGGTCTAGAAGTAAAAGCCATAAAGACGTCTGGCTGGCGCCGCTTTCTAGAATTTAGGGGATTACTCTACTGGATACTTAGCCTGGCTTCAATTGATCACTGTACAGTGAACTATCCGTCCGTTCCATTTTCAATTAGTTGCACGTTCGTTATGCTAATGATGACCGTGGGGCCAAAAGAGAAGAGAGCACAAATTTTTCACCATATCATGTCCTGGCAATGCTCTCTTCCGCCAGCGTTTCTTTCGGCATTCGCAGCGGCTTTTCTTTAAGTTTTTTTTTTTGGTCTTTTTGACAAACTCTCTTGTCATTTGATTTTATGTTCACACGGGACAATTTATATGCTAATTTGCAGTGGGCATCAAAGGCAGCCGGTTAACTGACGTTCCACTGATGAAGGTGTTAGAGAAGTAATTACGTTGCATTTAAATGCTCAATTAGTGCGAAGACAACGACACAAGAACGACGCACTTCAACTGCAACAACAACAACACCATATCATGAGACCTGAAATCTGCCCCTCCCCCTCCCCCTCCCCATACCCACCACCCCATCTCCTAGTCACTGTCGTGTCGGTCGCTTCGTCTGATGATCATTTGTTTCCCTTGATTGCTGGAACCGCGCGCATGTCACAAACAAGCTCAACGAACTTCAAACGAACCCATTCAACACTCCAAGCTCAACACTCAGCATACACACCTGTTTTTAAGTAACACCCCCATAGGATCCTATTTAGCATAAGCCTTTAGCCTGTGGACTCATGTATCAATTTCAAGGTATAATTTTGAAGGCTTAAATACACCGCTAAAAATACATGAGCTTACTTTAAGCTTTGGTTTTACTTTGAGCAAATGGACATTTATTTTTAAATGTTTGCTCAATTTTTTAAATGTACTGTATTTGTTAGAATGATCTACAGATTCATAAATATTTAGAAAATAAAAAAACAATCAGAAGATTTGTATATCTATCTTAAAAGATGTGACTTTTTCAATTTCAACAATTTATGTGGAATTTTCACAGCAAAAATACAAAACATCTCCTTTTCGTGTTAGCCATGTTTGCAATACTTTAAGGCATTCCTTCACAACTTAACTTTATCTCAATATAATTAGATTGTCATAGTAATTTTCAGTTGAATGCCAAATATTTTAGTCTAAAGGAATTATAGACTTTTTATGTTGACTATAAGTGAATATCTTAAATACATACGTAATCATATTAAATGACAGCTAATGCATTTAATACATTAAGAAGAAGAAAATATAATTGATATGGCATAATAAATATATATATTTAAATAGTTATTTTCAAAGTGTATGGTATCTTAAAAGGTGTTGCATTAAATAAAAAAATAATATAAATATAGGTAAATGTCCCCGTTTGAGAGACACAAATTTAAAAACAGCAACCCAAATCGAATGCAAATAGTTGACTAGACTGACAACCCTATTTAAATTTTCACTCTCCTCTCATAAATACAACACCCCATTATTCCACTTTAAGCTCTACAACTTTCCCCTAGCCGTACATTAAATCTGCACTCCTTTACTCAGTTATCAGTGAGTTTTAAGCTAAATTACAGCACCTTATCTTTACTCTTGAAGGCATCAAGTGGTCAGAGTTTTAGCTCTGACACTTTGTGAGTGCAACTTTCCCTTAGCTCCTTTTTAGGTCGCTAATCTCAACATATACTAAGTGATCTGTAAAAGCACCTACAACTCTAATTCCTTCTCTCTCTTTTTCTCTTTTACTCTCTCGCTGTCTGAAGATTGTCACACACTTTCCCAGGGCAACTGGTACAAGAAACAGGTCTCAACCGAGAAGAGTGTAGCCTTAAACTCCTAAATTATAATAAACGTGTAATCGTAATGCGTGCTTATGAACATAATCTTCTGGTGATTTGGCATGAATTAGCGATGCTAAATGTCAAAATCGAAATGATATCAGTGCAGTTCAAAGCATTCGCTTCCCAACCGGTCCTCAAAACCATCATAAAAATCGAATTCGCAATTCCAATCTGAATATGTGAATATGAATATGAATACAAACTCACAGAAACTGAAACTGAACTGAACTGAACGATTGATTCAAATGTGCATGCGAACGCATTTTGCAATAAACTCCAAAGTGTACACAACATGGGAATGGCAATGGGAATTCTGAATTGAAAATGGGAATTCGAATGGAAATGGAAATGAGAATGGGAATGGGTTTAAATGGATGCACAGTTATGATTTTAGTCCAGCTTAGTCTGCACTTGTTCTAGCAGCCGTCTCTGTTTATAGCTAAAATTTGCATTTTCTTTGCCGCCTGATAAACTGGATGATCATACTATCTCAGTCCCTCTCCCCATGTATATCTTTCTCCTTCTTGCACCCTCCATGGGGGCCTCAGAAATCATTATATGATCGCGAAGACATTTACGACACACTTTGTGGCTATTTATGCGGTGCATTCAGTGAGGCAAGTTATCCAACCACTTGGGTGGTATATCGAGCACACACACACCTTTAGTTCCCAGCTACACTGAGAGAAATCACGGATTATTTAAGCCTTGAGCTGGGATTTTTTTTATAACAGAGCGTATTTTATGAAAGTTTTTCAACTACATTTCATTCTTAATTTTTCCTATATCATTATAAAATATTGATAATAAAAAATAAGACGTGTTTTACTAATTTTAAGAGTATTTATTTTTTTTTACAATTAATATTGTCAGTATTTAATCTTTTGTGTATGCACTCAATTTTAATGTTTATCACTTAGCCTAATATATATCTAAATTTCTTTCTTTATGATAATTCTATCATTTTTGTTTTCAAATACTATTGTTCCCATGCTCAGTTGAATTAATTTACACAGCTTAATTTAATTGTTTTCAATCAGAAGTTAATTATACAAACTGTAGTTAGAATTGTAAATTTTTTCTAAGTGTAGCATTGCCAGACTCATTAGCTCTTGAGCTCTTCTTGGACTCTGGCTCGGCTTGGGCTATAAATATTTTGATTTGTTGTGCTGCAGTTTCCAACTGGAGTACTCACAGCGGTTTCCATTTGACGGTTTAATGGGCCATCAAAATGCTGCTGAGATGAGTCAAGGAGTTGTAGTTGTAATTGTATTGGTAGTGGTAGTGCTAGTGGTAAAAGTTCATTCATTTTGAACTCCAATTGAACTTTGGCTACAGTTGTTCCAAGTGTTTAATGGTCAGTCCACCAGTCAGACGGTAAGCGAAATGCAAATCTTGTGAAAGCGATCACAGCAAATTGAAAATCATATTTGTCTTGCCCTTACTGCTTTCCCATACAAAATGTATTGGGGTCTTTGGGTCCGTAACGGCATCACAATCAAAATGTGGAACAAGTTCAATCGCAACGCCTTTAGGGGCCAAGCCGAAAAACAAAAAAAGACCAAGGCTGACTATCATCAAAAAGCAGGCAGCATCGATCTGCCAACTTCCAACTTCCATCTGGCAATCTCCATCCGCACCACCGCCAATCTCACCGCCATTCCACTCTCTTGCTCATTGTTTGATGCTTGTAAACTCTGTGTGGGAGTGTGGGTGTGTCCCCCTGCCTCTGGAGTGGGAGTCTGCTAGACAAGGGGCATCTGAGCATTAGATATAGTCAGACTATGGCTAAGATTTGTTTCACATGCGAAAGATCACTAAATGTCCGATCGAATTTGGGAATACCTCTTGAGTGCTCTTATTTTGGTGAATGTGCACTACTTTTTCCTGTAAATTCAGTTAATTTTAAAGTAGATTTCGAGTTTGTTATTCTGTAGATTAACGATCAAAGAAAGATCGACAATTTTCTGTACCTAAGATCAGACTGACCACATTTCAATACCGCTGTAGATCAGTAAATTATAATTTTCTTCATTAAAATCAATTCTCTCTTGACTTCTTCTTTAAATTGCAGCTACAAATATGCATCGACTCCATAGATGTAGATCAGTAGTCAAAGTAACAGTTGCCAAGATCTGTTAGTTCCTGATTTTCTTCAAACATTTTCAGATTTTAATGATCTTATTGACCATATTCCAATTTAAATTTATATTTTTGTAGATCAGTGGTCAATGATCATTACCAAACTGATGTTACACAAATATTTATTTGGGCAGCTTAGTTTACTTATTTGAATATACGAGTCATTCTTTTGTGATCACTGATCTATTTTTAAAACCTTCCCAAGTAAGATCAGTTTTTCACTAATTTCCTCATAAAGATCACTTCCTTTCAGATTTCCTCCTACAAAGCTCAAGTATATTTGCTTAAATCTCTCTGAAGATCAGCCATAAACGATCTAAATGAGCATAACCCAATTCCAATTGATCGCCAGAAGCGTTTCTTTACGATTTCCCTCAGACCAAAGCTTGTCAGAAATAAGAAACGGAAATTGGCGTCAGTGTTTCAGTTAGATCAGCAATTAATGATCTGGTTAGGGCATGTCAAAGCCGTTTATCTTGGTACTCATAGTGTAGTGCTGTCATATGGCACTGGAAACCGCAGCAACCCGTGACCACTTTTGCACTGTGATCGTGCGGTAAAAATTCCAAGGTTTGTCAGCTCGTTGGCCTTTGGTCACCTGCGCTTAATTTGAGGCAGGAGGGAACTGAGCTGAGCTGAGAGCTTTAAGTTGGCCTGGCTTTGGTACGTTTGCGGTGCATTGATAGCAACGTTTCGATAAGTTTTTCTCACACACACGAAGTTGTGGAAAAAGTGGAAAAATGGAAAGTCAGGCGATCGCAAAGATCGTAGCGATCAAATATGTTATAGAAAATTGAGCACATACCGCACACAACACAATGCCAAAGAGAGAGAGAGAGAGAAAGATAGTGAGAGGGAGAGAGATAGAGATTGAGTGCGGGAGGGATTGGAAAAACATTTGCTCACTTTGATTTGTTTATTTCGCTGCCACACGAATCTTCCAGCTCCCTGGCAGAAGTCAGCAGACTTCTCCTGGCCGCAACTTGACCTTTCACTGCACCACAACAACGCCGATTTGCCGGAAGCGCTCACCCAAAATATATCACCAAGCGAATATCTAAAAAAAAAAACAAACGAAAAAAAATTATGATTGGAGCAGTCGCTACAACAATAAGAGGGCACAGCCCGAACTGGACTCAAACCTCAACTGAAACTAGACAGAAGAAGAGGAGAACAACAACAACAACAGGGAAACAAATAGTAAACAATATCTGTAAAAATAAAAACGCCCAACGCCGCTGCAAGTTGCAAGCAGCAAGCAGCGAGTTGTAAGTTGTAAGTTGCAAGTTGCCAATGCCAAATGCCTATTGTTGTCTTGCAAATGTAATGCAGCCTCCGGCGATGAACCAACCAAACCGAGTTCAACTTGGTAGGCAACCCGAAGAAGAAAGAAGTGGCATGCAACTCTGCCACTCTGCCACTCTTCAACTGGCCAAGCCAACTAAACCCAACAATGCCCAGCGAAGTCCCAGCATTGTGAACTAGTTAAATCATTTGAAGAATCACTAGAAGTAAGCTTACGAATTCGACTTAGCCCTTGTCAAAGTTCAAATTGGTAGCAGTTAGTGGATGTGGTAAGAAAATATCACTTGATGTCTTAGAGATGGTCCCAAATGACACTCAAGTAGTTGAAGAAATGTTAGATAATTAGATTAATAAGAGAGAAAAAAATTAAATAAAAAACACTCTGAATAAGACAAAGAATCATTTAATTTATACATAAAGAATATTGCATTTTTATCCCATTGATGGATATCAGTTTTTGAAGATGCCTGCTTCTATTGATACCGAGATTATCTTGAACAACTTCTAACTTTAGCTTTTCTTTCAAAAAAAAACAAAAGATGTGTTTTCTGGATCACACTTTTCTAGCTGAGACCTAAAGGTTTCTTGTTTTGGCAAGGTAAAAATTCGAAAAGAATATTAAAAACGATTCATCTACTTGTATCATTTTAACTAAAAATATTATCCGACTGATAAAGTACTTTTGAAATAGACGTTATTACCTTTAAATGCATTTCTTTTATTTAACTCTACAATTTTTTATATTTAAGACTTAAAATGGTCATAAATTACCAGCTGTTCTTTAAAATAAGTACAAGCTGAACTGATCAATACCTACTTCCTGAATTATTATTCAAAATAGCTACAGATAGAACTGCAGTGATGGCTTTGCCAAAGATTTAATTTAATTTTAGAGAATAATAGTAATAATAAAAATTTTGTATTTAAATGTCAACTGTAAAATTATATCAGCAAATCTAATTTAATTTCAAAGAATAATAGTAATAATAATAGTTTTTTATTTAAATGTCATATCGATACTTTCTGTAAAAGCTCTAATATCAAATTGCTAAGGCTTTAAGCTATATTCACCAGATATCATTACTAAGTAGACCATATAAATATATAACCATTTGTCTCATACATCCTTGAAAGTGGGCGAAAAAGGCGTAGTTAGATATGCGAGTATGGTTTAGCCATTTGTCGAAATGGCTTTTGAGTTGTTATCGCTCAATTGATGGACTTGGACTGCGATGCGATCAAAGGCATTCCTTGGGAATGCTAGACACAAGTGCCTGTCATCGAATGGGGGCCTAGGCCATAAAATGCTATAAATTACTCTATTCCAGCTTATGGTAGAGCTATCGCAACGAGCAATCTGGAGAAACAACTGGGGAATACTCGAGCTCATTCAGTTGGGAGAGTAAGGACAGAGAGAGAGCGAGAGGGGAGTAGGTGGGAAAGGTGCTGGTTCTTTGGGTCTGATCAGACGTGCACTCCTTACAAATTATGTTTAATTAAAATTTCTGTATTAAATATGACACAATGCTCCGAATTCCGGCGCGAAATGTCTACCCATGGCAGCAAAGGCCTGATATATAATTATTATGGCACCCCGAGTAGTCCCCGAAGAGACCAACGAACCAAAAGACTGCAAGTCTGTAGAGTCTGAGATCTGTCCTTGCCCCGTTCCAATGGCAGGCGCATCATTTATGATTTTATTTATTTATAAAAATGCCCAACATTCTCCCTTCGCCTGCTAAATGATGCTGATGCGACAATGTCGATGATGATATTTACAATTTTTTGCGCACATTTGTCGCATTGTTTTGGGCCTGGTCAGAAGGCATTGGCTCTGGCTCTGGCTCTGGCTCTGACTCTGAATCTGCTCTTGACTCTGTTGCCCATTCGCGCCCCATTCGAGCCAGACATTGTCCATATCTGGTGTTATGACAAATGCTGTATGTAATTATTGTATATATTTTGTAGCATTGATCTCACAGAAGGACTCGATTCCCTTAGTATGCTTTGACCGGCAAAAAGATATCAGATATGTCGCATATTAATAACGCCCCGGATGGTGCACATTTCGTGTGCTGCGTTTTGTGCCTTAATTAACCCTTTTTAAATTGGGCATAATTAGGCTGGCCAATACACTGCCCAAAAATTTAACAGACAATATATTGTACACATATATTAAAGTCGGAATTTTTCAAAATTTATTTATATCACATTTTTTTCAAATTTTAAAGTTAATAATAAACAAGCACAACATAGAAGTTAAACTATAAAACTTGTTAGGAGATAACGATGTGTGCATAACATAAAAAATTGCAAATATTCTTAAAGCTATTATTATGAATTATAATATCATGAAATCAGTCATATTTTATGATTTATATTTGTATTGAACTATAGGTTTGAATGTTTTTGTTAATTAAATAAAATTAAGCAATAATTAAATAAGGCATCTATTAAATTTATCTTTTGCTAAATGATCAATATATGAAAATCTATAAAAAATAATAAAAGTAACTTATTTTTAATAAATATTTTTTAATATGAATAAAAAACTGTTATCCTACTATTATTTATTAAATACCAATATTTAATTCAATTAAATAACAGTTCATATTTTAATTTTGCATAATCGATTTTTTATTAAAAATTGTTCGCAGAATATTTATAAAAAAAAACCACATTTAATTTTTTAATTTTTGGGGTATTTTGATTTGGAATTACCATCACGATATTCATTATTTGTTTCCCTAAATTCGCTGAGTGTAGTCGACATTGGTCATCTCATCATTATATCAATCACATTCGTTAATATTTTTGAAATATTTTCGCGTAATTTGTTGATATCAATTTACACAGAGAGCTGTAGCTCCGGTTGCCCTTTTGCTTGGATATAATTATATCATTTCGATTGATCATGCGCCGTGTGTCTCTGAGATAAAAGATATTAAGGCATGATTCAAATACCAGACAGTCAACAGGATTGTTGTGGGAAATAAGGACAACTTATCTAGCAGTGTATAAACAGAGAGAGATAGAGATGGGAGAGGGAAATAGAAAGAAAAAGTGAGATGAGTTGAGATTGTAACATATTGCTGGACTCCAGTTAGGAGTTCCAAGTAGAACTCAGCGGGTGTGCGATTTAATTGAAGGACAGCTTTCAAGTTCCAGACAGGTGCATTAGTAGGCAGAGTGCCACAAATGTGAGCTGTTCTTGTTGTTCTCATTGTTGTTGTTGTTGTTGTTGTTGTGACTGCCACTTGACGATGATGAATGTGTCGTTTGAGCTGCGATCGAGGAACGGACATAAATGGTTTGATTTGGTGGCAGATCGCGCTACGATATTTAAAGCAACTTTCACACTACCAACAACAGCAACAACAGCAACAACAACAAGAACACAAACAACACTTACTTATGTATTGGGTGACAAGCCCTTAAATGGCCAAAACACGCGCAGAACCGTCAAGAGAACCTCAAACCAAACCCCAATCGAACCAAAGATTTTAGTACTATATTCTTTAGTATTTATTTGCTCTGCACAAATTTGGACACACGCTGCATACCAAAAAATCTGAACGTAAAAGGATACTTTTTTCAGCTCCCTTTCTGCCATTCTACCCCGCCCCCCCTGCTTAACTCCCTTCGTGTGGTGGAAAGCAAACGCCAATAATTTATAAAGCGGACAATAAAATGTTATCAAAAAATATACAACAAGAGGCGCACGCGGACAGCCTGAACTAAATGCCGCACGCCTGCGCAATGCTCAACAAGTTGCTTATAGGATGGTATGGGAAAGAGCTGGTAGAAGGGGGAAGGGAATGGGCTGCAGGGAGGCGGGGAGAAACAGGAAGGAGTGGCAGACAGACGGTTGTAGCAAGCAGCCCTACGAGCGACTTCACTGAATTCGTTTCGTCGTCCAGCACAGAAACTGATGATATATGAAATCATATAACAGCAATCGACAGACACACACAACACACACACCCAGCACACACACACACACATTCAGTTGTGGTGTAGTTTATTAAATGACAACCACTTGAAGTGCGTTTTGTGGTGCTTTTGTAGCATTTTACGTTGCTTGCTTCTTGCTTTATTTATGACACTTCAACAAGTTGCTTAGAGAATTTGCCACAGTTTATTTATGGCCTTAGCTTGGGGCTTTCATTATGCGAATTCGAAATGAGGGCAACTCTATTGAATCTATACGGATAGAGTTGTACAAGTATCACATATATTTATATGAATAAAATAGACTAATATTCTAAAGAGAATTTAAAACTTTTCTGAAAGTAACAAATTCTTTAGAGATTCTTAGTAGATAATACTAATAGTTATCCTATAAATCTGGCAGTAAAAATTTTAATTCATTTATTAACTAATAAGTATATTTGGATAAGTTATAAGCAACTTGTTAACGTATATAATTGTTATTTTTAAAGAACACATTTTAATAGATAAAAATAAGAATTTTATAGAATTACGTTTAATTCATATTATACTTTTTACATATATAAAGAAAATCCATAATAAAGAGATATAGTTATACATAATTATACAGTCTCAGCTACGTTATGTACAAATTTCAGCTTTTTAGTTCTCATGGTTTAGTCTTCACAGTAATAAGTCAGTGAGTCAAGAACAGGAGTTTTATATATATAGATGCAAGCTAAATAGATAAAATAAACAGGAAACATTAAAACAATTATTGAAATTAAGAAAACCAAAGAGTTTTTAGAGAAAACAAATGTACAGTAGAGAACTTTTGACCTGTATTATCTGTTCATTATCATTTATAAATTCATAATTTTAAATTATTAAATATTTATTTTGTTGAAATCCTTTCAATTTTAAATTTTAACTAGATCTTACACTTATTGTTATTTAATTTCAACTTTCTTATTATTATATTAATTTTGGACGACTGCTCCGGCTTAAAAATATGTAAATAAGCCACAACAGCTTGCTGTATAAAATATGAGTAACAAATTCCACATATTCGATTAGTACTATCGTTAAAACCAGTTGGATTATTAATCGATTCTCAAAAGTATTTAGCAACCCCTATATCATATCTAAATATAATGAAGCTCGCATATTTATAGCAAAATTGATCATAAAATTTGGACGACACGTTTCGAAATTAAATCATTTCAGTTGAGCGAGCATTCATGAATCTGATGGGGCTGACCAAAAAGTGATTCGAGGCTCCCAGCCAGCAATACGAATGGGCCATAAAACTGTATAGCGATCGCGACTTTTAAATGATTTTTATAACACTTCAACGATTCAGTTTTGAGTTCGATTTTTTTTTTAGATTTTGTATCTGTTTTTCTTCTCGATTTTTATGGTGTGGCAAAAATTTAATGACATTCTCTATTGTATTTATAATATGCAAAAGGTTTTTATGGATTTCTGTGCGCCTTTTCTTATTTATTTATTTGTTGTTTTCGTTTTTAGTATTGTTTTATTTAATAATATAAACGAGACCATAAAATGCAAACGTGTTAAATGTTGTTGTTTTTTTTGCCCGAAAGCGTGTTAAAAGTGAACTAATGGCCTTTAATTTAAGCACTATGAAGTTTTTCACAGCTGCGGAAAATGTTAAAGCCCCTACTTCCCTCCCTCAGTCCCTTATTTAAAGTATGTATGTAATTGAATAATTGTGCGAGGCTGTACAACTTTCTCCATTCAAAATTAAATCACTTTATGCCTTTTGGATGGCAGATAAGATCAAGATCGTTTGGATTTTTGGGTGCCCCTTTAGCTGCCCCCGTTGGCGGCGCCTTAAACAAACAACAATTTTGCCGTTTCTGGACACATTTGCGTGCCAATGGCGTAATTTACCACTTAACATATCAATTGTGCGGCTATTAATCAAACAAACCGAATTTCAATACTCCAATCCAACAGATTCGAGACGATACCAAATTTCCAATGTCCATTCCGTTTCGACCCGTTCCGAGCTGGCCTAAACCGAGTTGAGTTTCTTGCCTGCTTTGATTTGTACGCATCGCTTGTCAAACAACTGAAACAATAAGCGCGGGGGAGGAGGCAACAGAGAAGATAAAGATAAGACAAAACGAAAATGAAAACAAAGCCAAAAGGCATATAAAAACATTCCGTTTCTTTATGCGAGTACTTGTATCGTAAATGTCCATCAAAATCATAATAAGAGCATAAAAAGTAGAATTTTTTAACACCTTTTTGTATCGGCATCCCCACTTGAGTTCTTTCATTGTCCGGCGCTCGCCACAGTAGCCCCCGTAACCAGGGCTACCCCTCCCTCCTCCCTCCTCCCTCCTCCTACTCCTCCTCCGCGATCCTCCTTCTCCTCCGGCTCATTGGCAGTTAGACATCGACTCGACATCGACCTGTCCGATGTGGCCAGTCGATAAACGTCTGTATGGCATTCCACCATCCATCCTCCATCCTCAATCCTTCATCTCAATCACAATCTCAATCTCGATTTTAACCACAAGCTCAACTATTTCATTCAACTTGTCAGACGACGCCGTCTAATTGCTTTTGTGTGCTCCACTAAGGTGCGCAACATCATTTGTAACGCACTCCAAACAACAACAAAATATATGTATGTATATAATGTAGAAATGAAAATAAACTCCGAAATATAACAACTCAATAAACAAAACTCGATCTCAAACTCTTCTCGACTGCGCGCCACTTCAAAACACTTAAGCGCCAAAGTGTATCTTTGATCTTTTGAAGAACTGACCCCACTTGACTGCCGACTTGGACCAGAAGTTTTTATGCTTATTATTATGGTATTTATATTATTATAATTCATATTATTATTATTATTATTTTCCAGTCTAATAATTTTATTTCCTATTTATTGACATACTTGTATACCTTTTAATTTTTTTTTTGTATATCTTTTCAGTTTTAATTTAATATTTGTGTTATTTTATTATAATTTTAAATTTTAAGTAATTTTTAACAATTTTATCTTAAATTTTAAATTCTAGGTCTCAACTCACGGTCAACTGAATTAAGTTTACATTAAACAAATAAATAAATAAATATTATTAGCAAATGATTTAGAATAATATTTAATTTAATTCTAACAACATATTTATTTAAATATGTAAACTACTCTGCCCAAAAGTATGCAATATATTCCTGAAATTTAAATTGAGGTTGCGGCACGGTGAATTCATTAACGTTGACAACATTAGGAAATAGCTTTCGTTCAGTGTTTCAATAGCAATGAAGTCCCACTGCAGCGAATTCAATATTTCACCTATCCTTCTTTCGTTCAGTTAGGTTATAGCAATCAGCTTTACAGCATGCACGTGAAATGTTTGGCAATCATATAGCAGCAAGCCTTGCAGCTGACTCGATTAGTTTTGGCGCAAATTTCGAATAAAATTATTTAACTTAAAGTGAATAAAAAGCAATGATTAAAAATCTAAAACGTATTTGTTAAATTGTATCTTGGTTCCTTTTTTCATTTTCAAAAGTTTTAATCTAAAATCTATAATATATATCTATACTGAAATGGGACAGCCTAAAAGTATGCAATAAATATGCTTATACTACCGATGTAACGGAACGGCGAATATTTACAACGTCTACCGCGAAGAAGTTTCGTTCAAATATAACAGTCATGTAATAGTCAGCTCTGACACATGTACAGGAAACGGGTATCGACTTGTATATCAACCAGTATTTTGTAGCTGATGCGTTAAATTTGGCGCACATTTTAAAAGATATCCAAATAGTCAGATGAGTTCAAAATTAAATTGCTATTAATAAAAAGCAACAATTAGTTAAACAACAATAATTAGTAAAAGAACAGTAATTATTAAAAATGTTAATAGACATATTAAAAATACGTTAAGCGCTATAATTGGAAATGTGGAATTGGAAATGCATTTGATGGCATTATAATGTTATATTTATTTATACTAGCTGCTTTTATTTGTTTGCTTCATTAGCTCCGAGTTGCCTATAAAACTAGCTGTGTAGTGAATTTGGTCTGAAATCAGCTTACGAATGGATTATCGCGTTTTATTATTGGCTCTTGGATTTTTGGCTTGTCTGGCCCCAAGTCAGGCTAAGGTAGGTATAAAAGTATTAATATATTTTTAATAATTTATTATTTTATCTTTGCAGCGGCCATTCACAATAGAAATCAGCAATTTTTCATGCAGACTTCTTGATCCCACATACGCGCATGAGTTGACATGTATTCTACATAAAAAACGCATTGTTCCTTCTTTATCTGCGCGTTTTAACCTCACGGATACAACCAAGGCATTTAATCTTTTATTCGACTTTAACGTTATCAAAAAAGATAACAACAAAATGAATGTAGGACGCCACAAACTCGATGGTTGCAAGTTTCTTAGCTCTTTCTATGGCAGCAACATTTTTGGCAAGTTTTTTAAACGCATTCAAAGTGCCAGCAATTTACCCAAAAAATGTCCAGTTCCAGCCGTAAGTAACTTAGCAATAATACATTATTTTAACAATTTATAATACTTATAATTTTACAATTTATAGAACGAACTCTTTGAGATACGTAACTATACAGTTTTAGATACGGAATATCCCCCCGTCCTTCCAGCATTGTCCCATCAATTATTGCTGCAAATAGAAACGGATGATAAAATAGTTGCAGATATTATTATTGCGGGCTCAATAACCTATTGAAAACTTCATTAATACACATTTTATGTAGCAGATATTGTTGAACAACTTTATGTATCCCTATGTAAGAATTATTTAAGCACCAAAAAAGATTGTAGAACCTCAATAAATTTTATTCTGTCATGTCTTTTGCAGCTCTGTAAGCGTAAATAGTAAATATTAAATTTTTCGCATTCAATAAATAAAAAATAAAAAGAATTAAAGAAATAGAGACACTTTTTCTGGCCATTTATGTATATGTATATATATATATTTCGATGCTTTTCATAATCGCATTATTTTGAAGCAACAACAACATTCGTAAAATGTCTCAAATGTATTGTTTAGGTATTTGTTTGTGTCTTTAGTTTAGGAATAGAAATTGCAATATATAATACATTTGTTATGCGCACACATTGTTTAAAAAACAATAAAGTAACAAATGTCTTAGGTAAGTACATACAATAGTTTATTTTTTTTTTTTTTTTGTATTTTAGCATATGTATGTATGAATGTATGTATATATATTTTGGTTGTATATGTATATGTTGTTGTTTATTATCATATTTATAATAGCCACATTTCATAGAAGTAAGCATACTATCTGTACAAGAATTATATTTATGAGAAAGAGAGGGGGACGTTTAGATGGCTTGCGGGATGGCAGCGTCTTCCAAAATGATGCTGCAATAAATAAATCGAAATGACAATAAATAAATCAAATTTGATGTGCATAAATTTAGACAGACATTTCAAATCTAAAAGTCAACTCACATGCGTTTTCTCAACGATTTTCGCTTTCTGCGCAGCTTTTTGTATGTAAATTTGCTCGGTGAGATTTTATAGTCTTCATCAAATTCCAATTCGAGTTTAATTAGATTTTGCAAGTTTAATTGGCAGTCCTAAGCCGAACAGAAATACAATCAATAACAATTTCAAGTGCTACAAATTCCACTTCAATTCAAAATCTGCATACTTTTTGAATCACTTAATTAAGTGAGTTATTATACTATACATTTATTAAACTCAATGCCAAAAAGTATGCTATAGATTTTTCTGTGAAATTGATTAAGTGGAATCGGGAATTGGGAATTGAAAAATGCAGCATACCTCGAGATTTTTGAAATGCCAACGCGATTCACTGGGTGAAGCGCCATCTGTGGACAACTGACTAAGACAGGTTCGCATTGTGGGCCAACATTGGCAACGTTTGTTGGTTATCTCACAGCCCGGTTCCATAACAATGGATTCATTCTCTGTACAGTTGTTAAGCTGGCTGTATGTGAGCGCTGTCAGGTGTTGCAAATCTGTAAAAGAACAACAATTAGTTGTGACGTGTTTGTTCATTAAGCCGAAAAATTGCAAATGTAGAATACAATATATGTATAATATGTTAATTAATATGCACATTAAAAGCACATTAAATGCATTAATTTGGCATTTGTTTGATTGTTGTTCTAGTTAAATAAAGCTATTTATTTATTCTTTCATTTTCTAGCGTTTACTAAGCCTATAAAACACGTTTAGTTCCACATTCAGCTTTAAAATCAATCTAAAAAACATGGAATATCGCGGAATACTATTCTCTCTTTTAATTATAACTCTGGTGAACTTTGGTCAGACTAAGGTAGAGTATTTATTTTTCAATAATAATTATGTTAATCTCTAACTTTTATAGCGAGCCCCAATAATTGAGCTAAAAAACTTGACTTGTATAACAATTGCAACTTCTCTGGTAAATGAATTCAACTGTGTTATCCACAAAAAGCGTCCTGAACCAACTATAACTGTGCGTTTCAATCTCAAGGAATCCATTAAAAAATTTAACTTAGTAATCATCTTGGATATTATTAAGAGAGATAGCAAACTGAACTTAGCAAATATCAAATTCGATGGCTGCAACTTTCTTAGCTCAATCAACAGCAACAGTTTCTACAGCAAATTGTTAAAACAGATACAAAGAATTAGTAATATTCCCAAGAAATGTCCAGTTCAAGCCGTAAGTACTTTATATATTCTTATAATTATTTATATTTAGCAATTCACATAATAATCTTTCAGAACAAACTTTACGATATTCGAAATTTAACACTTAATGCGGACTTCTATCCACCCGGAGTACTCGATGTTTTCTATCACATGCAACTAAAAGTATTGAGAGATGATCAATATCTTGGTGGCATCTATGCAGACGGCTCTATTTCCTATTAAAATGAATGGAATTCTAAGAAACGAACGAACTTATCGAACTTATTTCTGTACAATTAAATTTAGTTGTTCATTTAAAGTCCCAGTTCACTAGTTAATTTTAAAGCTTTTGTTGACTTTAAATAAATAAATGAAATAAATAAACACTCTAAGGTAAGACTTTTATTGTCCTCATATTATTCCCGTATCAACCTTAACCTTTAATATAGATACATTCAACTTAATTTGTGTTTCGATTAAAAATCCAATATAAATAAAGTTGAGGCCAGGAACATAGAATTAGAAAACATATGCTGCTTTATGTACTCTAATGTAAGCAAATGATCGAATTTTGGCCACTATATAAACAGAGTTTTTATTTATTATCTAATAGAAGTTAAATTTTAAGTCTAGTGTCGTACATCTTTATATATTTATGATAAATACAACTAACTTTAAGGAAATTTACTATTGGACTGATTTTCCTGGATTTTTCATAATTCTAGAAACAAGTATTGCAACAATTTTTTAATATTTAACAACCTCCGACAATTTACATAAAAAACTATATATTTTGAATTGTTAGCTCTGTATTTAGCCTTCATTTGTATATATTACAGTCGACTTCATGAATTGACAATAAATAAATAAATGTCTTAAAATACTCTAATAATTTTTATTTTTTTTTCAACTTGTGGTAAAGAGTTATTCAAAATGTTGTGCTCAATTTTACCGTATACATAAACAGTCTCAATAAAAAATTTGAAGCTTCTAACTTTTAGTCCACAGCTGTTAATATTGATTAAAAATGTATATATTTTATGGGTTCTTTTAAGTCTCCACGGGTTTGAGGTCGTATATCTTAGGAACGTACATAAAATAATTTTACAAGACTAAAAGCCTGCGAAAAGTGCTGAAAAGCGATTTTTCAAAAAAAAAAAAAAAATGTATATCCGTTTGTATGAATTAATATGCACTGGAGACTTACCCATGCAGACGCCCAAACCGCTGCTAATGGGCAGTTTGGTAACACACTGAAGAGGCGGCTCACACTGTCCGGAAAAGCCTCCGGGTCCGCCACAGGATTCGCCCAACGTTTTGGCGCATATGCGACAGCATCTGCACATGGATAGAATTGGAGTTTGAATACGAATACGTATACGAATACGTTTACAAATACGAATAAATTTCGATAAAATTAATGTGATATATAGATGAGAGAGAGAGTGGTTTAACTTACTGGCATGGATCCCATAGCATTAGGCCCTTGCCGGGGCAGTCGAGGGCCCGTATAACATCGCATTCCTTTGGATTGCAATAGCATTTGAGTCCATTTACCACATTGTTGCTGCCAGCTGCTGCCATTATCAGCAGCAGATAGCAGCATGAATAGATGAGATAAATCCGTACGTTCAAACGACCAAAATAACTTCCGTTCCGTCGCATCCTATGCGGAAGTTTCGCTTTGTTGCTCTGTTTGACTGACGTCGATTCGTTGTTATCCTCGTTCTTGTTTTTCTTGTTCTTGTTGTTCATTGCTGTCCTTGTGCGTATATCCATGCCATTGGTTTTGGCTACTCCCACAGCGTCAGCCACAACAACAACACCACCACCACCTACATCACCTCCTGCGCCATTTCCTCGTCCACCTCCATTTGCTCCACCTCCTCCTTCTTCTTCTTCAACCGCTCTTCCGCCCATTTATAGGCAATTTTTATTGTGTTTTTGGCGCTTCTGCTGCTGCTTTTTGGGTCTGTTCGTCCTGTTTGGTTGCTGGCCAGGCAATTTGCATGTTGACTGCAAACCAAAGCGTTGTTAAATGATTAAAATGCCATAAACTATGCCACGCCTTGTGTCCAAGGCTTTAATGGGCTTTTATATAACAGCCAACGCGTCGTATGCGTTTTTTTTCGGGTAACGATACTTTTCCTAATTTTACCGCATTATGCCTTGCATCGTAGCGCAACGCAAAATGTTTTCAATTGCTCTTCTACATTTTCCATAGCATACTTTAGTGCTCTTCATTAAAATAGCTGAATTTTATATCAATGGAAATTCCATCCCTCATCCCTCTTTTGTGCCAGTTCATTATTAAACTGGGCATAGTTCAAGTGTTATTATTATAGTTTATTGCAAACTCTGCATAATTTTAAGGACTTTGTGTTGTATCGTTTAGTTTAAAAGCAAGTGTCTGAATATCAATTACACAATTTGTTCCAAATGACAATGAAAAGTATTTTTTTAAGGTTGCATAAGGTAGTTAAATTTTGTGAATTTGACTTCATCTTAACTTTATCTAAGCTACCAAATTATAAAAGTAATTTCTTAAGGTTTCTTTCTTACTTTGCTCATTTAAGTTGAGCTCAGTAATATATTTCTAAAACTGTCAGTAAATTAATTTAAAAAGAATTTCTAGAACACAGCAAAAATTTTTAATTCATTACTTGTTTCAATTTTTCATACCTTTAACGATTTATATCTTACTTATAATAATCTAATTTAGTATAGATTTTAGCTAAAACAACAATACAGAAAATACTAGTAGAATATTAATAATATATATTAGTAAATTTTATAAGAAGTTCAGGCCAAATCTAACTATTATAAAATATTAATATAATATAATAAAATGTTCGATGTATTTTAATGCTTTAGTTTATACCATGATTGACTAGCACTTTTTAAAATCCCAAAAGAAATTTGACTTTTATAAATCTATTGAGAGAAGCAATTATAAATATTCATTTTGCAACGTTTTCCATAATTTAGATGCCAATTGAATGTAAATTTATTCCCCTTCGTTTAATATGCAGTCATATCTTGAAATTGCATTTCCCAAATCAATTACACAAAATGTCAACAGAAATTTTTAATTTTCATATATTTTGCTGTATTTTAAATTTGCTTTGGTTTTTTTTTTATTATATGTAGAATGTGAATGAAATTTCTGCTGAATTCAATTAATTCCAAGCGAATAAATTACGGAAATTTCATTTAATTTACACATGAGAAACATTGCGGTGTTGTTTGTGGCAACCGAATGTATGCAGACACACACACACACAACAACAACAACAACACACACACACACACACACTCGCACACCCAGAGAAAAAGCAAAACTTTTGTTATGAAAAATTAACTCACAATTGAAGCTTGGAAAAACTTTTGCTGTTATTTTTTATCACTAACAAGTTGAGCTCTAAAAACATAATACATAGATAGACTTTTTACATACATACATACATATTCGTATATATGTATATAGCTGTTTGTGTTGTAAAACTTATCTTTTTAGCTTCTCTGTATTTATTGTGAGTGTGGCAGAAAGTATGCAAGACTTGAAGTTGTTGTAATTAAAGCGATATCGTTGCTGGGAACAGTGCAAACACGACTAATTGTGTTTAACAATTCAATGATACTTGAGGCGGCTTTCAAATAAAGTGGGATTAGATGGCAGTAGGCAATGTCCCGTTAGGTTTAAGGGGATTTTGGGTGGAGAACCGAATGACCAAATAATCAACATTTGCTCTTTGTTTGCGCTGGCTTTATTTATGAACATATACATATATATTTATTATATACGAGTATATCGTAAAGCACTCTCACACACACACAAACACTTGCAATGTTGTCCCAGTTAATGTTGTTGTTGTTTTTTTTGTATTTTTATACTCGTTTGTCAAGCACTTTTCGATTTGCTATTGAATTTTGTTGTTGAATTTTCCTTTCATTTCATTGCTTTTCTTTTCATTTTCATTTTTATTTTTATTTGTTGATGAAACTATAGGAAAGTAAACTCACACACACACACACACACACACACACACACACACACCTTAACACAATTGGTTTTAGCTTTATGTTTTGGGTATTCGAAAGTACCGTTCATTCGCCGCTCGACATTTGATGATGATGACGTTGACGGTCGACAGTTGACGGTTGACGCTTGATTGTTGTTGTTTCCCCTTTTGGAATTCGCCTTATGAATTTTTCATGCGCTTTTGTCTGCCACACGCGACCATTTGTGGCAGTAGACTGACTAACTAAACCGAACTCGTAACTGAACACCTTTTGCCAGTTTCGTCCTGTCGTCAGGGATCAAAAAAAATTTCCCAATGTTCTACAGTTCAATTTCACTCTCTGTGCGCAGCCGCATTTCCGAAGTTTTCAGTTACAATTATTTTTTGGGGAACAGGAGGCGGGAGAATGAATGGGTGGAGGGGGGGGGGGGGGGGGGGGGGGGGGCAACTGAAAGACAGAGTTATCAGACGGATGCAAAGCATTTGCCTCCAAATATAATTCATTCGGTTATTGTAATTACACTGGCATAAAGCGCAGGAAGACACAGCTTAGGCACATCTCATCACATCAGAAGAGGCAGAAGATGTTGATACGACCTACATACCGGGTCTGCTGTTTGGGGATTTCGAATGGGGGCCAGCTAATGGGCAATTACGAGTGTAAAATCTCATGCTTTATAAACTTTGAAGCCGTGTCAGCTGCTAATAAGCATTCCAAATGCCATAAAAGCCGCCGCATGGCCAAAAAGGACATGAGGACCGCAGGACATTCAAGACTTCAGCACATCAGATCAGCTTGAAATCACATTGCAGGATGGTAAAGAGGAGCAGAAGGATCTAACCACTCACACAGCCCGCACAACTTGCAACTTTTCCAATTAGCGGAAAAAAAAACAAACACACACACAGAGAGAGAGACACAAACACAGATATGCGGAGTTTTCGCTAAGTCCAAGTTGGCATTGGTTTTTGGTCCTTTTGGTCTTTTGGTCTTTTGGTCTTTGGGGGCTTCTTGGCCACGCCACACACACACACACACACACAGCGAGTCCACAGTAAATGTTGCGTAAAACAACTTGGCGATGCGGGCTGCTGGTTACGACTCAACCCCCCTTTCAATTTCCTACTCCCCCCCTTCGCTCGCAAAACCAATCCCCACTCCACGTTTGGCAATTGAACAAAAGAGCAATCGGGAATTATGAGTGGAGCAAACTTTTTAACAACAATAACAATGAGCCAAAAGGAATGCCAAAAAAAAAAAAAGAATAACAAACAGGAAAGAATGAAAGCACAAGCAGAAGGATGCTTTAGCCGAGTGTAATACCCTGTAACTGAGCTGCAATGCAGACATACGACCTCAAGCAAAGAAATCTCCTAACTTTACAATTGATGTTGTTCACTTCAGTACGAAAATACAATACAAATCCAAGAAACAAGAAACTTAAATTAATGTAAATTATAAAAGCCTTTCCTAAAATTGTACAGGGTGTAAATATAAATGTACATTGTACAATAATAAAAATGTGTAATATGTCACTAATTAATCATTGTGATTGATTGTCAAAACCTGTTACATGTTTTATTAAAGCATTACTTTATCCACTCACTTTACAGGGTATGCATACTAATATTATAATTTAATAAATTACAATTAACTTACAGATAGCTAAGATTGATTTTATATTGCTTGTGACAAATTATAGCATAGTATTATAATACTCTCAACACACATTTTACAGAGTACAAATATAGATGTATTTTATGAATTTATATAGGGGCAAAGCTGGAAAAACTTGTGCTCAAGTTGAGCTCAAATTGATAGAGTGCAAAATAATGTGCAACATTGTGGGGATGCAGCAGCTGGAGACGTGCCACTGGACAGAAAAGAGAAGGGAAACATGGAACAAGGGACTGGGAACATGGGACAGGGGAAGGGTGACTTCTTTTCAGCAGCGCTTAAAATGTAAATCTCTTTTGTGAATGTGCATTTCGACAATCTACGAGTATTTATTAATATTTTTCTTTTCTTATTTTTTTTTATTATAAATTTTTTTTTTTTTTTTTGTTGAATCGCTGGCGGTAAAACTTTTGCCTCAAGTGCGCATTTCATTCCCAAAATGTTTTTCTTACATTTTTTCTCGCAATGCTTCATTACTTTACAACTTTTTGATGACAGTTTTATTGGCCATATTTCCCGTAAGAAAAGAGAAAGAAAGAAGAACATATTTCCCTTGCATGCAGCTGCAGGGGAAGTGGAAATGTGAAGGGGCATCCTATGAGAATATTATAGAATTATGGGCTGTTCTTCATAGAATTTAAGTGGAAAGCTTCGAGTTTATAAAGTGATTTGACTGCTGCTAATTGAAGGATAAAGAACATCTGGGCTTAACTTAATAACTCGGGGAATTTATTGGTATTTAAGCATGTTTTCCCTAAAGCATTATCCTTAACTTGGCTTGAGTACAATTTACAATTCTTACGAGTCAATTTCTTACCAATAAGTAAAGTATACATTTAGGCGTTCCAGAAAATCTAAGTTAAACTCATTAAAGTCTTGTAAAACGCTTTAAAATATCAATAAAACATTTTCAACTTAAATATGTCCATATTTATTTTATTTTTTACACAGTTATTGGCTGTTTTCTGTGTGTGAAAATACATAAATAAACATGTGTAAGTTTAATTAACATGCATAACATTTAATCCCATTTAAAACTTTTCATCAAAGAATTAATATGCATACAAAATAATGGGTTTTTTACATATTATATACATTAAATAATATATATATAAACGAACTGTCACGTGAGTTATTAGCATCTTTAATTACTTGGGCCAATTTTAGTAATTAATATTTAAAACTATTCTATTCAGTCGAATTAAAAATCTGAACTGAGTGCAAAATTTAATCATCTTATTTTCGTTTATAGCAGCATTAAATGCACTTATATAAACATCCCACCAAATTAGTTACTTTACTGAAATTAGCATTAATGGATAGGCTTTTTAGATCGTAGTCATTCATCACTGTAATCCACAATATTTGACTACGATCCACAAACACTTAATAATGCTCCATTACAATTACCAGCACTTAACTTGGCATTGATCATTAGCATTGCTCGTTCATCACTGTAATCCGCTACTTTTGATTACGTTTCGCAACACTTAATGATGTTTTATTGCGGTTTCCAGCACTGCACTTAGAAATGATTCATAGCGTTGCCAGATCGCAACCACTGGGGCGTATTTAACAAGCAGTCGCCGAGAACATTTGAATTACAAATTAAGCCAAGCAGAAAGCCAAACCAATTTGCGACCGCCCACACAATTTATTTTAACAATTTTTATTTTCACGGGATTTGCGTTGGGCAATTTACGCAACGGCATTATTTTTTCCTGTTTTTGCTGTGTTTTCGGGTAGAAAGCTAAAGAAATGTTTGATGGGCTGTGGTGCCCCACCCGAAAGGAATGTCCGCAAATGTTTCGCGTTTTTAAGGGCAAGTAATTTGCACTCGTCCATTTTAAATTACATTAGTTAAGCGAGGCAAACGGGACACAATTCTGGTCAAATGCATATTTTTTTTGTTTCAATTACTAACTACGAGAAGGGGGGTAGAGAGAGGAAGCGGAATGGGAGAGTTTTGGATCAAGAAAAGCCAAAGTCTCGCAGTGTTGTCTTAATCAAATTTGCATATAAATTGCAGGCATCCCAAGTTGAAGTTGAAAGTTGATTTCGATTATTTGATGAAAGTTTATGGAGTTTTCATAAAGCGGACAACACCAACAGCGTCAGCAGAAGCAGCGACAGCATCGGTGGCAGCAACGGCAAATGCCACAGCAGCAACAAATACCACAGCCGCAGCCGCAGTTGCCACGCTGGCCGCATTTAGCTTTGCCTGTCTCGCATTTAGGTTGTCAAAATGTCGACTTATTTATCTTTAAAACATTTCAAAATGTGACCATCTAAACAAAACGACTAACTGTTACTCTGCAAAATATTAATTATGTGATCTTATCTTAAGCCTCTGCTGCATGCCCATAGAACCAATGGAAAACCATTTATTCTATGCAAATATAGGATATATTAAGAAATATTTGAGCAAATTTTTTTTTAGGGAAATAGTTTAGAAAAATGAAATTTGGCTTCAGCATTTATCAAATTAATTCAATATTCACTTTCTTTCACGAGAGACGTTTAAACAAAGTTCATAGAAACACGAAAAATGCAACATTACAATTATAAATTAAAATTTTTCCCATAGATAATAGTAAAAATATAATGGCCGATAATAATGGACTTTGCTTAACTACCATTTTAAATTAAATAAATTTTGTTAAAAATTAAAAGCCATATATGGTTATATAGCTAATAAAAAAAGACAAAGTTCAAATGTAAAATACTATCAGTTACCCCAGTTATTAAGACGCAACTTTCTATTCAACTATTTATTTGGCATTTTAAAAATAAATTTAAAAAAAAGATTTGGTTGGAATATTTTGTATAAACAGAATGATATGATGTTGCCATCGGCTGTAGGTCATAGAAAAGAAGAAGACTTTAATATTTCAGATCAATTTTAAGAAAATAACGTTAAAATATTTTGTGTACTATATACAATATGATCTGCTGTAGATCATAAAAAGGAAACAGACTTAAATATTTCAGATCAATACTTAGCACAATTATAAAGACATTTTCTGAACAAATAAAAAAACTTAAAAAAATTTGTCAAAGCTGTGATGTGTCAAAATTTCCAGCTTGTGCTCCAAGCGGTTTGACCTTTACAATGCTCAGTTATTGAATGAATAAATGAATGAATGTATGAGGACAAGGAATTTAATATATATAGGTATATCAAAACTCAATGTTGCATTTTTAAAGATTTAGTTTCTAGACAATTTATCAATATTTAGCTAAGCTTTATACGTAAAATTTTAAACACTTTTTTTTAATGCGAAGCACGTATAAATTATGGGTAATCATATTGACAGACTTATAAACTAAAACGTATTTTTCAACAAATGCAACAATTTTTCCAAATTGTTGGAGAAATTTGTGGCAAGAACTTGCAGTATGTACATATATTTTTAAAATTGCAGAAATACATCAGAAGTATATTTTTAAACGTTCTTAAACGATTTTTCAATTTATTTTTTTTTTATTTGGCCAAAGAATTTGTGGTGGGAATGTGCAATAAACTGTCACTTTTTAGTGCTGCACACAAGACTGTCATAACTTTATGATACTCATTATTTGAGGGTTTTTATGGACACAGGGTATAAACACGATGATGACGTTGACAGAAGCTGGAAAGTATGCAACGCCTGCAGCGTTTTTTGTCCGTTTTTTTTTTTTTTTGTTTTTTTTTTGACGATTTTGGCTTCGTTTCGTTTCGATTCGATTGGTTTCGTTCTTGTATCGTTTTTGTTTCGATGCAAACGAATGAACTCGTCGTCGTCGTCCTTGTTGTCGTCATCGTCATCGTCATCCTTGTGGAAGTGAGTGAAGCTAAAGCGAACTGACTGCCAGAGTGGCATTTAATGCACAGCCAGATGGACAGATGGGACAGCGGGACAGATGGATAGCTGAACAAAGGGACAAATGTACAAATGGACAGAGGGAAGAACTATGTTATATAGCTGGCGATAGAGCGCAACATGAGGCAAAATATTTGCTATTGGTCAGCTGCTGATGTCCTTGCTACAGATTTTCAGTGCCTGTGTGTGTGTGTGTGTGTGTGTGTGTGTGTGTGTGTGTGTGTGTGTGTGTGTGTGTGTGTGTGTGTGTGTGTATGGCAATAGATGTGCCAGTGACTGGGCCTTTTGTCAACCATGTCATATTTCATTTGGGCCAAGACTTAATACCTTAAATGTACGCTCCACACACGGCCACACACTTAAAGTCCGTCCTAATGCGTCCAACTCGTACTTCAGAGTCCAACATGCATGCAAATTCCACAACGTCTTCATGCCTGGCCACACATGTCGGCCAGCCTGCTTGTCGACTCAATGAGCAAATGAAATTTATTTCATTATAAAACCAGCCCAAAAACCCAGAACCTGAAAGCCATACCACACCACCCCAGACCATACCAGACCAGACCAGGCCAAGAGCAAGACCAGGCCAAACATTTGTTTTAGCTGAAAGCCGCAAGAAAATTTTCATTTTGAAATATGCTTTCTGAAATAATTTCGGTCTTATGACAGACCCCCGGACCCATTTACCAGCGTGGCCAACACAACCATGTCGACAGCGCAAAAATTGTAATATTAATTTTGTGTACAAGACTACACAAGAGAGAGGGGAAAGGAGGGGTATAGAGGAATAGAGGAAGGGCATGCCCTTGATAAACCCACAAACCGACGATGCACAAAACAATGAGCAAGGATTCATAATGGAATTTCATTGAGGGTAACAATAACAAAAGTCAAGACGTAACGGAAGCAAAGGCCCCAAAAGGATAATGCAGGAAAGGGGGGAAAGAGGCGGTGGGACAGTGTCCCTTCTCTAGCAACTTTATTATTGCCATTTCCCATTGTAAGCGTGTGTGTGTGCGAGTGTGTGTTAAATTTGCCACACTAAATTTGTACGAAGGAAAAGTGTCACCGGGGAATTAAGCTCATCAACGCTGATGACCATGATTCAACTCTTAACTAAAATTCAAGTTAAGAACAGCTACAGCAAAAGTCTCAACAGAGAGAGAGAGAGAGAGAGAGAGAGAGAGGGAGATAGCAGAACACAGAAAGATAGAGATGCAAGCGGGAAAAATGGAAGTTGAAATGAAAGAGCTAAGCCATCAAACAGAGAGAGAGAGAGAGAGAGAGAGAGAGACACAGAGAGAGGGGAGAAACAGTGAGCTTAAGATAAACTCAAAGTGGACAGGGTATATTAAAAATCTACTAAAATGAAAATGAAATGAAAACGCATCGCTTGAGAATGAAAATCTGTTGGCATTCTCTTCGTTACTTCGTTTTTTTGGTTTTCTTCTCATTTTTCTTGTTCTGCTTCTTTTTTTTTTGAAAAGGTAATCAAAATAAATGAGCGACATTTTGCTAGCTGATGAACGGAATAGAGAAATGTTCTTACTTCGGAGAATGAAGTGAGAAGAAGACATGGCTAGAGAAATAACTCGTTAGGTTCGCTTGAACAATGAACTTTTAGGGGTTTCCACTAACGGCAAAATGACGGAAAAGGGACCATGTTGCAGGAAACAGGAAGCAGCAAAACGATGGCAGCGATTTCCTCGTCAAATTATGACTTGTTTGTACAGCTGTCAGTTGATTTTCCCTCAAAGTGTGTGTGTGTGTAGGTCTAGGTGTGAGGGTGTAGGTTCCCTTGTGCCTGTGGGTGTCTGTGTGTGTGTGTGTGTGCATTGAAGAAACCAGTAATCACTAGGAAATCTGTGGGGTTTCTTAACAAACAGTAGCTGACAGTGAAGGCAACAAAATAGAGACATTTCCAGAGATTTATTAAGTTCTTGCGCTGCATTAACTTATAAAAAGAAGATGTTTACTTTTCTTATCGCTAAATAAATATGAAATTTAAATAGAATTTTTAATGTGATATCCAAGAATGAGGACTTTGTGTTTGTCAATATGTTAGAATTTGTATATATTGTATATTTTGCAAAGAAGGGTATTACAGATTCAAAAAAAATATAGACGAACCTATAAGTATATATGTTCTCAAGTATTAATCTTGATGAAATATGGTTTGAAATAACTTGTATTTAAATATATTAAAATGCATTAAATAACTGAGATATTTATTTATTTATTTTCACTTCAATGCGTACTCTAAAATTATTCGAAGGTATAATTTATGTGTGACCTAAAAGAAAGAAGAAGAAGTACTGAAATGTTTGTCCAAAAATAAAGTATTTACCTAAGTATATTAGGCCCTTTAATGTGAACTTGTTTTATGGTATCTTGTAGTCTATCACTCTTGACTCAATAACATTCTTATTATTTATTTTCTTGGAACCCAACGCAATACAGTACATGATGCTCTTCCGGAACTGGTAAAATATAAATTACTAGGCTCCGCAATATCCGGACAACCTGCGTTCAATTTACTCGGAGAGACTCCCATTGAGTTTGTAGTCCAAGTAGGGACCTTAAACATGTTTAGTTAATATGTTTTGAGAAAAAGACTTTGCTTGCATTATGTGTAGAAAAATAACTCACTTAAACTAAAGAGCAATCAGAACAATAGCTTACCCGAAAGTACCTTTAAGATGAAGTCCAGATGGCAAACAGGAACATTGGCACTAAGGGAACCATTTGAAAAAATCGCATAGAATTTTCCAGCCAACATTGGTATGCAGCATCAGTCTAGGCCTCTAACTGCGATTTAGCAACAGTTTTAAAGCCGCCTACCAGTTTGCCAGTGTACCGCCCGTAAATTACCATTTGGCAGCTACAAGCAACGCCTATTCGACTCCACCCACCGCCCATCACCCACCGTCCCACCGTGCCACCTTCTGCCACCAAACGTCCATATGGGCAACTGAAAAGCCGCATTGCCTTCACTTCAGGGCTTTCCTTTTATACCCTTGCTGCGGGTCAACTTGATTAGGTCAACTAACTGAGGTCGATAGAAGAAAGTCAGTCTGTCCTCCAGTTGATGAAACCAGGAATTACTTGAAAAAGGTAAATTACTATATCATTTACAGGTAAATAAAAATTAATATCGGTGGAGATTCAACTTACAGTTTTATAAACTTTGTTGTTTCTTTAGATTTCTCAGCCAAATCTCCAGGTTAAATATGAAATTATTTTCTTTTCTTTAAAAAGCTGATTATTTCTTTATATGGGAATGATTTTACATAATTAAAAGCTGAGCGTTATACTGAGTTATATCTTTTGATAATTACTGACTACTATATAATATAACTTGGATAGAAAAGATCGGTTAAAATAATCAAGAAAAATGATTGCTGTTTCCTAAGATTTTTCAACCAAGTTACGAGTAAATAATAAATTATAGTTATTAATAAATGATTAATAAAACAGAAAAAAATATATAGTTACATATATACAAGTTTCAAAGACAACTATATATTGATTAAATTAAATAGAAAATGAAACTTATTTGAAAAACAAAGAAATAAAAAAATAAATATTTTTAAAAATTTAATAACTGCAAGAGTATCGAATTTTCGGCGCGTTAAAAATAGCTTTTATTTTTTTCTTGTTTCGGGTAATAGAGAATTGGATAGGAAGGGGATATGCCGGGCATTAAGCGTACTTTGCCGCAAGTCGTTTGCTTATCAGTTTTTCTGGATGTCCTTTTGGACATCCAGGCATCCCAAGCCAATGAGACGAAGTCAACGGCTAAGTGAACTGCTCGCATAATGACTATGAGGAAGATGGCAACTCTGGCTATAGCTATGACTATGGCTATGTGCTGGTTCTCCTTCTTCAGTTTTTGGGGTTAGTTGCAGACGAAGAGAGAGACGAAGCAGACACGTTCTTTGGCCCCTTATCATCGTTTATTGTTTGGCTACATATTTTATTTGGGAGTTGCAGGCGCAACAACTTTCGCTTGCCTTGGCTCGTTATTATCCTATTAGGATGTGACAGCAGCTCACAAACTTTTCATTCACACACTCACATAGCGTGAGAGAGAGTGAGAAATACACCCACTGCACACATGTCGTATACATAACGCTTTTTATATACTATCGTCTTCAAGACATTACAAGCTCGTTAAAGTGAAATCAATGTTGTTCTTGTTGTTTGCTGTTCACTTTGACTTTGCCTTGTCCTACTCCCATCCGTTTGTCTTCTTGTTTTGTCCTGTCCTGTCCTGTCGTCGCTTTATTTGGCTATGTATTTTTATTTCATTATAAGGATTTGGCTGCCTTTTTGCTGTTATCTGCGGCAGTTTATGTGACACCGGAGGCAACTGACCATGAAAATTGTTAAGCCAAATGCACAAACATATCAAACTATATATATATATATAATGATATTTATAGCTGGCACAAACTTCGTCTGCCTGGCAAATCCTGAACTTAACTGCAACTTTATACTGAAATTAAGCTACAAAGATGTGCCATTATCAGATAATAACAAACTTAACAGCAACAGACTGTAACGAAACTTTGACTAATGTATTTAATGCTTAATAAGTGTAATTATTCATTTAGATATACATAATAGAAACAATGTAATGTTAAATTACAGTCCGAATAATTATTCTGAGGTAATAAGATATAAATTTTATTTTATTATAAAATATTAAAAGCAAAGCGTAAAAAAAAACATATTTTGTAACAATAACATTAAAATTTAATTTCTAAAAAAAACCCTTCTTATATTCCAATATTTATATGTACTTTAACTAAAATGCTATGAAATAATTACTGAAAGATAAGCAAGAAAATATCATAATACTTACTTTCAGTTAACTAAACATCTTATTAAAATCATTCAGTTTAATATCAGGCCTTTTCCGGTTTATACTATTTATTTTATATCATTTAATAAAACTCAATTTTTTACTTTACATTTAGGGTAAGTGTATAAAATTTATCGTGCTTTATTTTTTTTTTTTCAGCAAATGAAAATAAATTAGCATTATAAATTATTTTCTAAATTAAAATAGAACAGGTTAGTGAAATTTACTTCCGAAAAACCTTGCCGAAAAGGGTAACAGGAAAAGGTCTGTAATACAGACTCTGTATATTGCAATTAGAAAATTCTATACCATAAAAAATCTCACCATAATCTCCAAACTTTCTTAAAAATTTTCCAAAATTAATAAATTTTATATGAGTGTAAGCTAAGAACTTTCAAGTCTAGATTCTATTAAAAAATTGTTTTCTTTATATACAAACTTCAACTGGATAATAAGTAGAATAAAGAATAATGACAATCTAATCTCTTGGCAAGGTTGTCTGACTTCTTTCATTTACATTCTATACGTAGGCAATTTATCAGATTATTACCTAGTATTTAATGCAATGACAACACCTGATGATTAGTCATTCTTTAAATGTGGCCAATTAGTCACCTGAACGATCTCTGCAATGCAAAGAAACATTGAAATATTATGCATGCATATTATACACTTTTGTACTTGTTGCGATTGTATATCTGCATTTTTACATTAATCCGTTGGGAACGAGAATGAAGGCGAGGGTGTGAGAGGTGGGGGTGGGAGAGAGATTTTTTATTTTATTTCAAAATTTGCATTTCACACACGCCTTGGCCTGGAAAGCCGAATGAAGGCAACGATCTCTTAATAAGTGAAGTATGTACGAATATGTAAGTGTGATCGATCGATCGGTTGGTCGTGGAATTGAAATGGGAATGGGAATGGTAATGGGAATTGAAATTGGAATGGAAATGTATGCACGTGACGAGTGCGTGTGATGCACTCACCATTCATTCAACACTCACCCAAAAATTCCTTAGCGGTACCATTTTTGAGTGTTGTGTGTGAAAATTTATGGCGTGCTCGAAAATTGTTGTTTGCGACGCATGCTAAAAGTTTGCCAAAAGATCTGCAAAAGTACAAGATATACACATATAAATACATACATATGTAGGTATATTTATGTACATATGTCAGCACTTTTTGTTTGGCCAAAGCTTAATAGAGCTTTTCAACGAAAGAGCAAAAAATATACTAATGCTTAGAAGAGCAACAAAGCGCGAGAGAGTGAGAGAGTGAGAGCAAATCATAAGCACAGGTTGCCGGCTAGCCGGTTAGCCGGTTGACCACTTCAAATGGCAACACAAGGGTGTGAGAGTGTGAGAGCGGCAGAGTGGGAGAGCGTGAGAGCGGGAGAGCGGGAGAGCGTAAGAGAGGCTGAGCTCCAAACCGGCTCACACTGTGGAAGATCAAAGCACATTTAATCAGGACCGCAGCTGGAAATTTCAGGGTTTGGGGCAAAAATTTTAGGGGCACTATTTTATTAATTATTTTTTTGATTCTCTTCATTATAATACCTGGCCTTGCGCCACTTGACTGCGAGGGGGTAAATTGTCCCTTTTGTCATTCCTAACTACGCCCCTGCATAATATATTCTCATATAGAGTTCATGTTTTTATTTATTTGCGAAAATGTTAATATATTATAGGTTCTGCTCTTAGCTTTTCTAATTTCCTAGTATAAATTTTTATCCGCTCAACTTGAACATTTCTATATTCTCTAACACAGACTATAATTTGGAGTATTAAGTATCTGCTATAGATCTCGTTGCTCTTTAATTTTATTTAAAATTCCCTCTGAGTCCACAATATATATAAATCTGTAAAACAAGAACTAACAAACTTGCCTTGGTTATGATATGCCTCAACAATTGGGTTTGGGACAATTTTGATAGGCTCAATAAAATTTATTTAGGCTATGTACTCATATCAACATTGTTTTATTTTTATATGTTATTTATTTATTTATAAAGTTGTCAGTTAGCAATCGGAATTCTTTCGATTTGTGTACCTAGCTAATAGAATGAATTCTCAGGCAGCCAGTCCGCTATAAGACTTCAAAACAAAACAGCCAGAATTGACGGAAAAAAAAAGCTGATCTGTCAACACTGGTGCGCTGCCCAACCTGATGATCGTTGCGTCGACGCTGGCAGAGGTATGCGAGCAGCGAGCAGCGAGCTTTAAATGTTGTGTCGCAAACTTGAACGCTTTAGTGAGCGAGTGATAGCCAAAGAGGGCACGAGCACGAGCACGAGTCTATCAGGCCGAACACGGTGTCAGTGTGTGTTGTGAAGTGTTGTGAGACGCAGGCAAAGATGCTATAAGATCAATATCGCAAAACCCAACTAAATGTAATTTAACAACAGTTTAAAAACGAAGAAAACCCATAAAAAAAAAAGAAGCGACGCGAAACAAGCACAAAAGCAACTACAAAAAAAAAAAAGAAAAAAATTAAGAAAAAAAAAAAAGGTGTAATAAAGTGTGAGGTGCAAAGTGAATAAACTGCACAGAGAGCCCTCGACCGCGTACCTCCCTCCTCCCCCAACCGCAGGCGTGGAAGCAGGCAGCATGTGAAGTCGGGTCGCAACCAGCGAACATACGAAAGAAACAATATTTATGCTCTGAATGTTGGAGAGCTTACAAAATTTACGTGGCAGGTGTGTAGACCGCTTACTCAGCGTACATTCCACACACATTCTAAAGACACATAATCTATATAGTAAGAGTGAACATATTGTTTGATTGTAAAGGGTTCCCTTGCTATGCATCAGTTTTCCTTGTTGATGTTTTTTTGTTTTTTTGTTATATGTTTTTGTTTCGAGTAACTGCAGAGTGCTTTTTGCTGATTATATAAGCCGCAATGTATTGCCCGTTTTTTGTTGACTTTTTTTTCTAGTTGGGGCCTTGGTTGGTTTAAAAGCGAGACACATGTGAGCAACAACAAAAAAAAATTGTATGCTTTATAGAGATAAGATAGCGCATATCTAATAATATCACAGAAAATAGCCATAACGTCATATGCTGAAAAGAACAAAAATAAATAAAAAAGAATAATTTCAAAAATTGAATGAACAACAATTTCAATATGTTTATATTGTAGAGCTTGGGTTTTCAGTTCCGTTTCAATCCATTCGAATTTATTGACTGTGCGTATACGCATTTTATTGGCTTTGTTCAATCTGTCTTTTGGCACTGGCATTCTGCTAAATAATAAACAAATTATAAATAGGTAACTTAATAAATGTACAGTAAACTAGAAACTAAACAAACGCACACACACACACATACACACGCACTCACATACAAAGATACAATACACAGATGTATGTATACAAAAGAGACAAATGAAAAAGCTTTATTTTTTTTTTGGATTGTTGTTGCTTTGAGAATATGCTGCATATCTGTGTGTATATTATTTGTAGTTGTATCTATGTATGCGTATATTGTTTACACAAAAATCAAGGTTAAAAGCGCAAAGCGACAAGCGTAAAAGGTGGAAGCAAATAAATATATCGCTCAATAAACGAGCAATGATCGAAAAAATGTCTGTGTACATACTCATACTCATACTCATAGTGTCAGTGTGTGAGTGTGTGTGTGTGAGTGTATCTGTGTGTGTCAATGTGTATGCTGTGGCAGCATTAACCGTAAGTACCAAAATGAGCCATGGGAAGTCTATTAAAGCGTAAAGCGTAGAGCGTAAAGCGAAAAGCGTGGACTACTAGTTGAGAGCGTCCATCAGCCAGCAGCGAAGTAAACTGAGCCCATGCTTTAAACCAGAGCAACAAAAAAAAACAAAACCCCAAAAGCAACAACAAAATAAGTCGAAATACAAAACAAAAAATAAAAATAAAAAAATCAGGAAAGTAAAGCTTACGCTCTGTAAGAGTCGAAGCTTTCATACTCTTTGCCTTTGCAAAACTCTTTTCAAAAACTTTAGATCTTGTTTATGCCCAAAATATGCAGTTAAGGTCGACATTAAATTTAACTGAGACATAAGTTGACTTCAATTGGCCGATGTCAGCTAAAGTTTAGCTGCAAGTAATCCGATTAAATTAATATGATTAATTATAAACAAGTAAATTCAAGATTTGCATACTCTTATGCCAATCAATAATGACTCTCAGGCTCCTCGGCATTATTTTTGGCAAATCTTTTCACATGAAATGACATTGATTCCAATGGATATTATTATTATCTCTAAAAATGGCAAAAATAAAATAGAATAGCGAAAAAATAAAACAAATAAAACGTCCCAAATGTCACATTAATATCACTCTAATAGTTTTCTTTCATCATAAATATTAGATTATATTGTTTGAGTAGCCGACACTAAAAATACCTGGTTTATTGACTACCCTAAAATACAATTTTAATGGATTTCTGTTACTTTGAAACTTGTCAGGAAAAAAACTTCATTAAAAAGTTCTGTTTCCACAGAAAATAGCTTCAACACTTTATTAACAGTAATAATTTATTTTACTTTTTAAATTACTTTATAAATATATGAGTAACGTTTCCACTTTCTGATCTCTGTAAATAATTAAAAGCAGCAATAACCCCGAAATACGATTTATATGGGTTTCTGTTAAAAAGAAATTTTACAGAAAAAATTGCTATTAATAAGTTATTTCCAATGAAAAAAAGATTTTTATAAACAAATTAAAATACAAAATTTACATTTACTTTTCGAAAATACAGAACGTTTGCAATTTAAAATATCTGTAAATATAAAAAAAAAGTTGCATAAACCTTTGTAGATTTGCTAAAATTGAAGCGTTTTAATTGTAATTTGTTTATTTAAATTGAATCAAATAAATCTTTTCAATTCTGTACGCAATTAAAAATAGCATAAATAATTTGACAAAAAAAAAGTAGCTCTAGCAAATTTGAATTTTTAATTGCCGACTTTGAATTATTGGCTTAAAAAAGTTTTAAAAAATGCAGTCATATTCAGCGAAGTACATTAAACATCCCTCGTTAGATGAGGAAATGCTTAAAGATTCCAAGTACTTATTGTTGTTGTTGTATGGCAAGATTCTTGGTCGGAAATTCAGAAGCTGGTTAAGTTGATTGTGAGTTCGGCTTGTTGCATGCAACATGCTGCAAAGTCATAGCGAAAGCAATTATGCCGCTTGCAAGTGTATGGAAATGGTGATCAGAGTGTGGGGAGTGTGTGGAGTGTAGAGTGGAGTGCTTGTGCAATGGAGTGCTGCAGAGTGGGGCACAGAGTGGGGCACAGAGTGGCGGCCACAGAGAGCCGCAGGCTAAAGTCAAAGCAACAAAAAAAAAGCTATAGCCAAAGTCCAGAGCATAAACGACGAGCCGACCAGGCCAGAGTCAGAGTCAGAGTCAAACCCAAAGCCGGGCTATGTTGTGGCCGTGTTGCAATGTATACATATATGCATGTATGTGTGTGTGTGAGTGTGTGTGTGTGTGTGTGTGTGTGGAAACGAGATGATGAGCTTTATTTTTCTGCGGTAGCTATGGCAACAACAGTATGCCTCGTCCCCCTCGACACTCCTTCAATCCACCCCTGCAACACCCGCTTCGTCATCGTCCCTTTCAAGTGCTGCTTTTGCTGCTGCTTTTGCTGCTGGCTCATCAAAAAAGCCAAAAGTTGTTGAACGTGAAATTATTGTACGCGAACACGAGTAAATACACTCACACACAGTCACACACACACACTCAGTTACACAGATACACACACACATACACATACACAAGCAGAGACCGTCAACTTCGACGTTGTTGCTGCTGTTTTGCATGTGTAGCGTCTCAAGATAAATAACAAAACAGACGATGAAGTAGAAGAAGAACAAGCTGAATATAAGTAGTGAAGAGAGCATGAAGAAGTGTGCAGAAGAGCATGAGATGTAGAAGAAAACAACAACATCAAAAAAAAAATGAGCAAAACGAAGGCATGAAATAGATGCATCAGATTTCGCATTCAAGTGAAATTTATGGCAATCATAAAGCTTATCTTGCTTTCGAGGTAAAAACTTACAGTTAGCATTGGGTTGCGCCCCAAACTCTAGACACAAGGCAGGGGCAATGAGGCAGGGGCAGTTGTAGGGGTTAAAGCGAAAGGGAGAACCAGTCAGAGAGGGAGGGAAGTTAAGCTTGCGAGTACTTAACACTGTGTCGGGGTCTAAAAAGCTCCATTATGCTCAACTGATCGCAGTTGTTGCCATCGTTGTTGTTGTCGTTGTTGTCGTTGTTGTTGTTGTTTTTAAGCAGACAAACATAGAGCTCTAGACCCCAGTGCTTACCGAGTGTAGTACGTAGCGTTATCAATGTTTAGTCATCTACACAAATATGTCGAAAGAGCGAGAGAGCAACAAGACAGTGGCGCAGAGAGACAGAGCAAGATAGATTACAGTAGAAAAGAATGCTCCGAGGTTTCACATACCTCAGCATATATGTATATGTACATACATACTCGTAGTACACCTGGTACATATATAGTAATATTAGCTGGAAATAACTATGAGTAAATATGTACATTGTACAATACCTGGAACGGGGGTATTGAGATAAGAAAGTTGGTAACTCGACAAACGGGAAGAGCTAGATTAAAGTTGGCACACTGAAGCGACTAGAGTTGAAATAGGCCGGAGAGAGAAAGCCAAGTTAAGCGAAGCGAAAACTACTTTTTGAATTAAAACCCATACGCATAAATGTAATTTGTCTTTCATTCTTTCTTCTCTTATTATAACTCCGGTAATCACAACTGGTTTACTCAGAAATATTCGAAAGTTTTTTAGTTGAAGCTTCAGATTTGATATAAAAAATGTAAACCTTAATTTTTATTGAAAAAAATGTTCCTTTAAAATAAATTTTTTTTAAGAAAATTCGTACTTTTAAATAAAATTTCTTTTAAGAAAAATCGTACTTTTGAAATACAATTATTTTTAAGAAAATTCGTACTTTTAAATAAAATTTCTTTTAAAAAAAATCGTACTTTTAAAAAACATTTTTTTTAAGAAAAATCATACTTTTAACTTTTTTTGCAATTATTTTTTTTTTTAATAATATTTTTACGTTTAGTCAAGGGGTTTAGTAACTATATCAGAGATTTTTGATGTAAAATGTATAGACATTAATGTCAAATTTTTAATTTATTTGATCAAATTTAAGGAGATATAAATATTTTCTTTTTATTTAAAATAAATAACTATGCATTGCAAGTTTAAGAGTCTTATTTGCCGAATACTTTAACTGAATTTACACAAATATATATTTTTAAAAATGCGAAGTATAATTTTCAATATCAATTCTTCTAGCTGTTTTCAACTAAACATTAGTCGTCTAAACTTTTCATTTGAATTTTCGTATATATATTAATTTCTGTTCTTTTATGTTTAGACACTTTTATGTTGATAAAGTTGTATATAAATTGCATTCAATTGATGGCATAAACAAGTCTTTATGAAGAATTCTATTATTAACCCAAAATTAGCGAATCGAATTGAATTATCGCTGTTTACAATTGAAATTCTTTTGCAAATCGAACCTGACTGTCATAATACACTCGGTATATGAACATGTGATAAACAAAACCAAAAGAAATGAATGAACACTCTATGAATCATATTATATAATGCAAGAACAGGAACTTTATCATAATGAGAGTAGAAAGAATTTAAGAAGCTAATTGAATCATCAACGGGTGTTTTATAAATATTTATTTAGCTACTGATGCAATCGATCGGGTTCGGTGCATTCAATTGGAAGTATCAAGAGCTGAATAGCCTCAGGTTGAACAAAAAAAAAAAACAAAACACTCATACACACAAACACACGTTTAAATACCTTATAAAATTGAAAGCAAGCCATTTATTATGTCGAGCAAAGGAGACGTTCCCATTCACATTTCCACTCCTATTCAGTGGGAATCGGAAGTGCGGTGTCGGTATCGGTATCGTTTTCGTAGTCGTTGTTATTGTTGATTAATTAACAATTCGATTAACTGTTTGATTGATAGTTTTCCTTTCATTTCGTTTCGTTTAAGGCAACGCAAACTTTAAATGCAAACTCGTTTTTGGTTGCAATCGGCTTCCCATAAATTGCAAAAACTGTGAATCTCCCTCTGTGACTTGTTTTAGCATTTGATTGAATGAATATGAAAAGAAGCAACAAAATTGATGCGAGTCTCCAATCTGAGCCAAAACAGAGGCGGCAACGACTGACTACCTGTACTATCTGTACCTTTTCCCAGTTTTGCCCCATGTGGCAGCAACGTTTATCAGCTTTGGGCTTGCAGCTCCATTCAGGCCACAAAAACAAAAGCAATGGCAATGGCCACAATGATGATGAGGGCAGCAGCAGCAAAAAAAAAAAAGGCAACACTTTTCAGTTTAGGTTTTTGCTTTTGTGGCGTGTGCTCGAGATGCGAGATACGAGATACGAGATACTCTCATCCTCAGTGTACGAGTATCTGTATCTCATGAGTGAAATGTGTGCCGGGTTGCCGTCGGGTTGCCTCCGGTCATTAAAAACTATTCGCACAAATCCAAAAAAGGTTGCTATTTTTAGCAGTGATACAACACTATACACCGTACACTGTTCACAGTCCATCGTCGACCGTCAACTGTCCGTCTGTCCGTCTGTTCGTCCGTCTATCTGTGACTTAGTAACGCTGCTCGGTGTTTACTGCCCTGTTTTGCATTGCAATTAAATTAATATACAGTCAAACTTTCCTATAACGAATGCGTTGCTAATCAACGTGCACTTTCATAAATATAAAGTTTCATAAGTTTCGTATTAAAAGTAAGGAATATATTACCACTGAATTTCTGCATAAAGAATTTATAATAATCGGAAAATTCCTCAATTCATTTAAACTTTCTCTGTGAAACACTTAAAGAAAAAAAACAAGCAAAATTTCTTTAAAAAAAAATAATTTGCTTATAAGTTATTTTAATTCAATTTAAAGTTTCAATGCTTACATTCTTATCAGTACTGACTAACAATAAAATGATAAGAATTTATATATTCGAAAATTTACAAAATTAAAATTAGTATTTAATTTTTATAGCTATTGCCGTTATAGCCAGGTTCCACTGTACCTATTTAAATAAACACATAAATAGGCATCAGCATCTGTAGAATATTGTGGCTCTGTCCCGCTATTAAAATTGAATAAAAATTACGAGGCATAAATGTGTGTTGACAATTCAAAAATTTTATTATTATTTTATTTTATTTATTTCAATTTTTAAATTCCTTATGTTTTTAATGCTTTGCTTTGCTTTTCTTTCAGATGATATACGACAAAATTCAATTGGTTTTGATTTCGCAATAAAGGAATCAAGAAATCAAATTGCGAGCGAAGACTTTCGAGAATTCGCGAATTCAATCGCAATAAATAAATATAGTTAAATTTGTAGCCTCGCCTCAAGGTCATATCGATTGCCAGCCCAATTTATCGATAACAAGCACAATATGCAAGTGACGATGTCCAAGTTTCGGTGCTGGTTCCAAGTTGTTGAAATAACAATTTGCCTTTTCATATTTATCGGCGCTAATCAGCTGAATGTGGCCAGTGCAACGACACGTAAGTCCACCAAATATTTATTTTATTTACGTGTTAGCCTTAATTATATCTGTATCTTTAAGCAGTACCTGCAGTTATAACTGTGTTTACATTTGTATCTTGATCTGTACAAACATCATTATGCGTTGATGATCTTATCAAATTGTATGAGTATCGTTACGTAGATTAATATTGTTTGCATTATATCAAATAAGAGGGCATTGTTCAGCTCGAAGAGTCCGCAGGCGGACATTTTGTAAATGCGTTCATTCAACTGCAGTTGTAGACCATAAAAATCGAGCTGCAAACGATAAAAACAAAAGTTATCGGTTCAAGTTGCTCTTAGCTTGAGATGTGCTTATATAGAAGAAGTTCTCCCTGCATTAAATAACTTAAGAAATTTATGATGATTTATTTCTTGAATTTGATCAGTAAACAACTAACTAAAGATATGACAAATTTAGTTGATTTCTGCATACCAAAAATAGAAATTGCATAGCTGAAATAGTTTGAAGAATTTCTTTTGATTTTTCTTAAAATTAAAACTAAATTTGCACCAACACCAACAATCGACTAAAGACTGATAAAAAAGAAAGTTGTCTCATTTCACAATCAAATCATTGTGATAAAAACTTTGCTTTTGAACTGATATTGAAAAAAAAACGATAGAGAACAAGTCAAACTTCGGTGTATTGTTTTAAAAATTAAAATAGTTAGCAGTGTAGCTCTTAATAGGAAAAACCGACAAAAGACTGATAAAGAGTAAGTTGTCTCATTTTCAAAATCAAATGATTTTGATAAGAACTTTGCTTTTGAATTGATATTGAAAAAAATCTATAGAGAACAAGTCAAACTTCGGTTTATTGTATTCAAAATTAAAATAGTGAACAGAGTAACTCTTAATAAAACCGACAAAATACTGATAAAAAGAGATAGTTGTCTCATTTTCAAAATCAAATGATTTTAATAAGAACTTTGCTTTTGAATTAATATTGAAAAAAACTATAGGGAACTTCCGTTTATTTGCCGTTAGTTGCTGTTATCGTTATCGATAGTCCCACACACCTACCGTTTGCCTGAGGGCCTTGCTGCAACCGGGTGGTACCGCCAAAGCGGCCCTCCTCAACGTGCTACGCGTTTCGCAATAGATGCGTCGCAGTCGATGCGTTTGCATGATGACGAAAGCGAGTTGCACGAACAGCGAGGAGATTGTAATCAATCCGTAGATGTTGAACGGAGCGGGATGTCTGAATTTGCGTAGCCACCAGCGGCTGAATTGGACAAAGTAGGAGAAGAAGATGTGCAAGACGCACTCGATGGACACAAAGGCGACGAAGGCGAGTAACTGGATGTTGTGGAACGAGCAGAGGCGTTGACTTAGTTGCAACAATTGGCTGTGTAGACGCCAGAGGCGCCACAATTCCAAGGCCAGCCAATGCTGCTGTGCGGCATACAATCTCCAGCGCTGTGGCATGCCCCATTTGACAAGCGACTGATGCACTTGCACTGCATCCGACAGTATTCGGTCCAAGAGGCGATTACAGTGATGCAATAAGTGACTAATCAGTAGCAAGGCCAACACATAGAGTCCCAGGCACAATTGCAGTCCCAGCTGGAGGCCATAGTAGAACAGTACACTGCAAAAGTATGTGCCACTGCGTTGCGACATCGGATCGGTGCTGAGTATGAACACCGAGTGCGAGGAGGAGCCAACGATAGATGCACTCAACACGAAGACTGTCCATAGATGGTCACGTGTGTGCAATTGTAGAATTGACTCCCTTAGCCGTCTCGTGTGCAACAGCTGCAACAATTGGCGGCGACACGAAAGCAGCTTATTGAGCCACCTGATGATGCACATCTGTCGCGTCGTGTGCATGTAGACCATGAAAATAGTCGACACCAGCAACAAGGCGAAATGTTGACAGCCAACAATGAAAAGCAGAGCATTCTGACGCAGAAAGTCCATGCGTGTGTAGATCATGTAGAAGGCATGTGGCGAGTAGCACAAGACAAACACTGCCACAACGTAGCCATGGAGGCGCCAATACCGACTGCAGTGTACGTCTGCCACATTCCCGTTGCCACTCATCTGGGGCAGTGTTGCTGCCATCAGGCCAAAGAGTCGGCTCAGCTCATAAATGCCCCGTAGTGTGGCATGCAACAACAACAAGTGGGCGCTGCGTAGGTGCAACATGCTCAGCTCACTGGATGAAAACTACTAAAAGTCCAGTTAAAGTCCATTCCAAGGTACCTTGGAATGCCTTGTCAGAAATGAAATCATGATTATATGTGCCTGCCACCTGCTGACCTTGTTCTGGCCATGGCTATTAGCCTGATTGAATTCCTTTTAGCCAAGGCGTTCACTCAACTAGATAAAGCTGGCAAACAAAAGGCTTCCCAGGCAGAGAAACAAAGCATAAAAAGAAGGTGAAACAAAATCACTGCAGTACATTAATTAACCCTATAGTCACAGGCTATTAGACGCAACTAAACTGATAAGAAACGATTCAGATAAAGGCAAACTGAAAATAAAGTGAGAGAAAGAGAACATGTTTGGTAGAGAAGGCAAAGAAAGAAATAGACCTTAGCTTTATTTACATAAAACAAAAATTACCTTGTGTAACTTTAAAAGGAGTTAAAAGCTTTGAAAGCACATTCTATAGTTGGGTTCAAGCGCATCAAAAAAACCTTTTAAATTAAATATATTTTTAAAAATTGAATAAAAAGTTAACATTTTTTGTATTATTCATTAAGTTGTGTAATTCAAAAATATCATTAGATTTATTTAATTAAACTAAAATACCTGAAAGCTTATAAATTAAAATTTAGTAAATAAAACTTTCCGTTTTATGAGATGAATCAAATATAATTAAATTGTCTTTTTGGAAAACTAACTAAACTAATTTCTACTACGTTCATAAAATAATACTTAATACGTTGAAACTTTGCATTTGGGCAAATAAAAAACAGTCCAAATATTTCCGTAAGCTCAAGTGGAATTTAAAAGTAGTTTCAATAAAATTTATGTTGGTATAATTAGAACTAAAGTAACTTTGCAAAACATAAATTCCAAGAATTAAACAGTTTGTAAGGAAACTAATTCGATTTTCCAATTTTAAATTGGTTTTCCGGGAAAAGTCTCGCCGATAATCTGAGTGAGCTTCAAACAGCTTTCGTTTATTACATGTCAAACCAAAAGCTTTCAGGTATTTTGGCATTAAGCTGCGTGCTCAGAAATCTGCTGTCGAGAGCATATTTTAAAATTCGTGATTCCAATCAGTGTCACGAGATAAACTAACAATTTAAATTCTTTACACAATGGTTTGAGACTCAAGTCAGGGGGAATTTTTCATCGTATACACTGAAGAAAAAAAACGAATACTGTCGTCTTTGTCGTAGTCGTTGCCGTTGTCGTCGTCGTTGTATTATTAAAAAAGTTTTCACTTTAAAGAGTTTTTACCCCCATTTTTTCCGTTTTTCATGCAACATAAAATGCAAAACACTCGAGTTCTATGTGTACTTTTGCCTTTATGGTAAACTTTGTACGCTGTTTATAAGTTTCAGATGGAGTGAGTAAGGGATGGAGACACGGAGTATGAAAGACGGAGATAAAAAGCAAAATAAAAAATATGTAAAAAATAAAAATAAAAAAATAAAAGGCCATGTTGCTGCAACTTTCTATATGCTTTTGTTCTGTTATTGCCGCACTCAGCTCGCCAAACTCTTGCAGGCAGCCAAGTGTGCGGTTTTTATCTAGGTTAGGTTATATGACTAGCTTTATCCTGACTTCGTCCTGCCTTCGGTCCCTTTTCGACTGCCTGACTAGCTGTCTGCTTGTCTAGCTAGTCTGACAGTTGCTTGACTTTCCACTGTCGCACTCTGAAGGCTAATTCATTCACATTTTACGCTATTTCGCTTAGCACTAAAAGCAACAGCTTCTTGGCCTTTTATACCCTGTAAACAAGAGATAAATAAAAAAGGAAGAGTAGACCAAATCGGATAAAGATAAGAAAATAAAACGAAAACTTTTCGCTAGTTTTTCAATTTAAAACATAATTTTATTTTCCCATATCATTTTTAACCAACTACCTCCAGCGTAACCTCATAGAACTCAGAAACTATAAGAGCTAGAGTCATCAAACCAGCAACCAGTTCTCTAAATAGCTAATAAAAATTGTATGCCAAAAGTATTAAGTTTTATCCGTTTTCCGTAATTACTAGAAATAAAGTTAGATATATATTGTAATACTTAAAAATTTGCATATTTCTTTAAACTTTATCTTAGAAAGGGTATTTGCTCGTTGCGCACACACTTCTATGTCTAGGCTATAAGTTGTACAAATCTGACTTTAAAAGCCAAAGACCTCCTTTTCCGCTCACCTCCTCCTGTCAATGCCCTGACGCTACACTTCAAAGTCAAATTGCGAACCAAATACAAAAATAAAAGCGCCAAACAACTGTCCCAACTGTCTAAGCCGGTCCACTGATAAGCAGCGACGATAGAAAAAAACATAATAAATATAAAGAAAGAACAAAAAAAAAAAACTTTAATTAAATAAAGTGTAAGAAGTTTGTCGAAAGGCCCTTCAAAGCTGACAGCGCGACGAGAAGCCACGCAACGCGAATGCGATAAAAATGGGAGTGGGAATGGGAATGGGAATTGGAATGGGGATCGGACTGGGAATGGGAATGGGGCAAGTTGAGGAGTGCATGAATTTTGTGTATACATCAAACGGGAAGGAGTGGAACTTCTTAATTTGTGCAATCCCCGAGATTGTCGTATCGTATTCTTTAAGAGTAAATCAAGTCGATGCCTTATATAAATTATATTCTTTCGTCTTGGCCGAAACGAAAAATACCAAAAAAAAAAAAAATCAAAGTCAAAAGGGCAAAGTTCATTGTTGTCGGGGAAAACTTCCAAAAATCCAAAAAAAAATAAATAAAAAATAAAACGGGAGAAAGAAGAAGAGCAAAAGATGGAATGCGAAAAATGAAAAGAAATTCCCATTATATGGGCGAGTGAAAATGACAAATTAACTTGAGCTCAAAGGAAGCCGCAAAGTTTTGAAGCTGCCAAACCCAATTGGCAAACAAAAGTGCGGCTGAGTGTAAAGGTAAATTCGAGACTTTAGTGAAAGGTTGCCAACGGGTACAGGTACGCGAATAACACACTCACACACACACAGATACACACACAGACACACACATTCAGTTCACACTCCCCACAGATACAACATATAGTACAACACACAAGTTGTCGATTCAATTTGCAGATAATGCGACACGAAGAAAGCTGCGAGTTTCGTGTTAATTACTTAAATGTACATTAAATTTGCACGACAGTGTTAAAAATTATTCAAACTGGAATAGTGTAACAAATGGAATAATTAAAGTGTGTTAGATGAGCCCTAATTGGGTTGCACTCATAAATAACATAGAGAAGCTTTTAGGGATATACATAAGTTAAGGAACGCAATTGAATAGAGTTCTATGTGCAATATTTGCTTTATAATCATATAAATGGGCAGCTATAGTCAGTTTGTCAACCAAAACTAGAGTAGAAAATCTTATTTCACTAAAAATATTTATCTAATATTTTAAATATCAGTATTAATACTTGTGAACTAAAGAAGGAAGCAGATGAGTGAAAGAAATAATAAAGTGGAGTAAAGTTAAGATCAAGTATTAAGAAAATGTAACATTGATTTGAGATAATATCAAATACTAAGGGATGCGAAAAACTCACCTTATCAATATATATCTCTTGATTATTTTTATTCAAACAATTTATTTTTATGTTAAACTTTGTTTAGTATATTTATATATATGTATTTTATTAAAAAATGTTAAAAGAACTAAAAACCGTATTTTATTAAAAAATGTTAAAAGAACTTAAAAAATTTAAAATTAATAAGTAAATAAATAAATATCCAAATCCATTCTCAGATTCTACTGTAGTCTTCCATCTATTTAGCAGGCATATCATACAAATGTATACAGACTCCTTTGTAGTTAGTCCCTTCTCTATGCCTTTAGAATAGACGCCACTGTAGATTGAATCTTTATCGCTGTTTATCAATATCTTATATTGCTACTTGATTTCATACACAGATACCAGTTTAATTTTGATCATAACGTATTTCTTTGGTTGTTTATCTGCAACTGATTTTAAATTATTATTATTTCATTTATTTGTTAATTTTAATAATATTAAAGTAATTTAATAACTATAATTATCACATGTTTTCAATAATTTGCAACCGTTTTATTGGTCAACTAATTCACAGAGTTGGACGAGGACCCCATACCACTACCATGTGATTCGATAATGTGTCCGCCGGAAGCGGATATGCAGTGTCCGGAGGACAGCGCCATACGGGAGATACGTGAAATGAACGCTGTGGATTTAATCAATTCGAATGCAGTGGGAAACAGCATCTCATCATTGGTAGCCACCACGGAGAGCAATGCATATAACAGCAGCCTGATTCCGGATGATCTCTTTGCCCAGTGCTGTCTGTCCAAGAAGTGTGTGTGCAAGACATGCTACATTCCGGACTGCAACAGCGACGAGGGTGAAGTTGTGGTTGAATTGGAGCCGGAGGCGATGGACACGCCCGGTCAATGTTGTGGCAAATTCGACTGTACACGGGAGCCCAATTGCACGGAGGTCTGGGATACGGATTTCAATTGGCTGCAGAGCTGCCAGCGTTGTATGTGCACCTCGGGAAGAAGGATTTGCGAGCAGACTTGCGACGAGAACACCAATGCCATATGCGAATCAAAGAAATTGAACGCCTTCTTCAAGGATGGCGATCACTGGGACGAGGGTTGCTATCACTGTGAATGCGTCAAGGGTGAACCAAAGTGTACGATCTCCCTATGTGAGTCTCTCAGCTGTCCCAGCGATCGTCAGGTGACTCTCGAAGGCGGCTGCTGTCCCCTCTGTTGGCCCAAGGGACATCCCATGCCCCACGAGAAGCCAGGCAACTATGACGAGGGATATGGCTATGACCGTAAGCAGGAGTATAACGAAAGGCAACTGGTCACTGATGATCACACTGAGCTGCCCATTGTGCCACTTGCCCCAGTCATTGCTGCAGATAACACCACCACAACTACCACAACCACCACTAGCACCACACAGCGTCCTGAATTAATAACCAAAATTGATAACAATTCAAAGGAGAGCGCCAATGCCGCACCGCCTTGCCAGGGACAGGACTTTCCCAATGTGATTAAGGTCCTCAATCCACCAACCGGCTTCAAAGATCCTCATGTTTATCATGTCATCATCGTAGTACTTGTGGGAATCATTGGAGTACTCTACTTTTACATAAGACATCTGCATGCCAAACAACGTTCCTACAGACCAGTCTCCAACTTTGACGACAAGGTCTGAAAAGAGAAAGAGACAAGAAGGATTAGCTAAAAAAAAAAACATATAAGATGAAGAGTAAGAAAGTTAGACAAGATCTAGAAAGAGAGATAAAGAAGGAATTAGCTAGAACGGAAAATAAGATAACAATATACAACTTTGATAACAAGGCTAGAAAGATTGAACTTTGGTAAAAAAAAAAATTATGATGAGTAAAAAAAAAGATAGAGAACAAATTTAAAATATAAATTATATAAAAAAAAAATTCTACCTTAACTTTGACGCCAAGGCCTTAAAAGAATAATAAAAGGGTAGAGAAGTAGCTAAAAAAAAAAGAATGAGAAGAGTAATAAGGGAAGACACAAAAAGTTAGAAACTGAAAAGTATCCAACACAGGCGAGCAAATCAAGGAAAATAATATAAAGAAGAAGAAACTCTATGCCCATCCACAAATTTAATACAGAACAATGAGAAGGATGAAGAAGAGAAACAAGAATGTTAAACAAAACTCTTGAAACTTTTAGATAAATAAGCAAAATACTGAAACTGTTAACTTTCATTTGATTATTTTTCAACATTATTTTGCTTGTTTGTTTTGTTTTATTATTATTATTTTTTTTTTGTATTTAAAAGATCTCATTTTAATTTCACTTTCACTTCCAAGCAGACATCCGCAGACGCAAAAGCAAAGTATTCTTATGAAATTACGCGTAAAGAAAAGTTACTATATCTAGCAAAAAAAAAAAAGAGGAAACACGAAACATAAAAGAGGGAAGTCTTATTCAAGAAGTAAAAGAAGAAGAAGAGAAGTAACATGTTGTAAATACATCGATGGATAAGCCCCATCAGCGAGCTAGTATTAAGCACACCAATGTTTTATTATATTATGCACGAACTAAAATGCCAAAATATTATTTCATATGACGAACGCGATTGAAGACGAGAATAAAAGCGAGAGAAAACTACCATGCAAATGTGAGGTTAAGTACGCAAGACGTGTGAGGTTAGGTTGAGCTAACCTTAAAACTAAATGAAAAATCGTTCGCCATAGTTTGTATACTTAACGAAAGTAAGTTAGCCGCTAAGCTAGAATATCTATGTGATATTTGTTAATAAGTGTATGTTATAAACAAATGCTATAAACAAACAAACAAACAATACAAAAAACAAAACAAATAACAGAAGAGAAGAGAAGAGAAGTTATAAGAGAAAAAAACAAACAAACAAACGATATTGGCGCGCTATCAAAAGTATTCGCAAATGGATCAATCTATATATTAATCAGCTGCTGATCGTTGCCGTTAGTGTATACCATATGTATGTATGTACTATATATATATAAATTTATAAATATATAAATCATTATTCCCTAAAGTCTAAATAAATAACAGAAAATCTGATAAGCAAGGCGAATTATATTGCCAACGAAATGAGTTTATTTTTCTTTTGGAATCTGAATCACTTTATAGGCACTTCATGGGGTCATCGAATCATCGAAATGTGGAAATTATTGCACCGAATGCTCATATTTGTGTTTAATGTTTCGGCCGGAAAAATAAACAAACCAGAAATAACATTATTAATCAATCAATACACAATATACAGCAATTAGCAGCAAGTGTCTGTGTGTATGTATGTGTGTATATCTGTATATTTCGAACACAATATATTAAGAATCATCAATAAGTCAATTAATGTAGCAAATTTGTGAATACTTCTTTTGTCTCTACATACTTATATGTTCATTTTGTTGGGGAATAAAATGGCTGGAAAATGTTTCATTATGTTCATTCAATTAACTTCGTACTCATTTTCGAAGATTAGTGCTGAAACGTAAGAGATATTCTCATCAATAATTTAGCAAAATGCAATTCAAATAGGACTTTCACTTGGGAACTTAATACTTGTTTCAACTGATTCCGAAAATGCATACTTCTAGGTGGCAATGGTTATATCCATGACAGGATAGTTGATGCCTTAATAAGTATAATTAAGTATTTTGTTTCTGATTACACTATCTTTTCTGAGATCTATTGAAAAACTTACTCGTTAAATATGGTGAAGTCAAATTTGTATATGTTAAAGTATAGTTAATTCTTAAGAATAAAAATTTACTATAAATTGTCAATATATACGCCAGTCAATAGTTTATTACTTATCATTACGTATACGCAATGTATGTCCATATGCCCAACTTAAAGATAACTGCAAATACTCAGTGAGTAAGTTACGCCAAGATACAAATGTATCTGAAAGATAGCTTTGATAAGTGGCGTTGCTCCTATTTCAATGAATCAACTGTTGTGCGCAGGTGAAAAGAGAAGGCAACATTGTCAAGAGTCTTACAAACTAAAGTGGCACAACTATGAGAAGCATCAAGTAGAGTAGATGGGGGTCACGGGGGGGATTGCCACAAATGTTTTGAGTTGAAAATTTCCCCAGATGCCCAAAGAGAGAAAAAACAAGCGGGAAAGGCTATAGTCGAGATCCCGACCATATGATACCCGTTACTTACTTTAATACATTGAAAAGTACTTTAAAGAAAATACTTGTTTTGCTCTGAAAACTTTAATTCGCCATAACTGTCGATCTACATGTCCGATCTTAATGCGATTCAGTGGGATGATAGATAATGCTAATAGATAACGCTAATAATCACAAAAAACGTATTATCTCAAAAACTGTGGGTGTGGTGGTTTTTCGCGATTTGCGGGGGTGGAGGGGGGCGTGGCTTAAATTTGAAACAAACTTGATCTGCGTGAGATATATAGAAATCTGTGTGCCAAATTTGGTTACTTTATCTCTTTTAGTCTCTGAGATTTCTTTGTTCAGACAGACGGACAGACACACATGGCTATATCGACTCGGCTGTTGATGCTGATCAAGAATATATATACTTTATGTGGTCGGAGATGCCTCCTTCTGCCTGTTACATACATTCCAACGAACACAATATACCCTTATACTTATTTTTTATAAGTAACGGGTATAAAAAGGTTCCATACACGAGTTGGGCGAAATGATATGATATGATATGATATGCTGAGCATAATGTAATGCCATGATATGATTTATAATATGTAATAATTTCAATGCATTGGCAATGGGACGCCCCTCAAAATGTTGAAGTGGGCAACAAGACGACGGCACAAAATACGAAATACCAAAGACCAAAGACCAAATACAAAATACATCAAGGTATCTGGGGAATTGAGGGCTGCGTGGGCAAGTGAGCACCCTCTCAAGCACCTCGATTCTCGCATCCGACCTACCGCACGTCAGGGCCTCTTCAAGATGGAAGGCCCAACAATGTCGTACATTTTGCTTAGATTGTTATCAAACACTAAAATGCCATGAATAAAATACACATACTCTATACACACAATATATATGTATATGTATATGTATATGTATAAGCATAAGCATAAGTATATGTACAATATATTTATATGCATTTGAGTTTCTGCTTTATACGCAACTCTACACTGAGCGAAATGCTACATAATAAAATTTGCACGTTTCAAACTAAATTACTTACTAAAATTTTAAATAACTTCAAAAAGCTCGATTTTATTTCAAGTAACATGCCTTAATTCGAAAATGTATATAATTATTTTAAAAATTGATCAGGTCATTCATAAAAAGCAGTTTACTAACCCTAAACTAGTAATGAAGCATATTTAAACTTAAATGGGAGCTCAAACAGGACATGAAATAATAATACGATAATTTTTTAAGTCAAACTTGAATCCAGTCCATTTAACACTGTAAATGAGAACAAAAATTGCATAAAATAAGAACTATCAATAAGAACATGAAAAAAAGAAAAGTAAAAGAAGATTGTGCATTTTTTGTAAGTCTAGTGCATTATTAAATTAAAATTTATTCTTTTATATAAAGTTTTTTGTTTTTTTTTCTTGGTTTTTAGGATAATTTTTAGCTAGAGCAGATAAACTTTAGTTTGATATCATGTGAATTTTCTCCCTGTGTACCTTATGAGTCGCATAGTGATTTACAAATGTCGAGATTTTGTGCCGTGTCGCCGAAACTCGACAAGAAAAGCACACCTAATAAAAATGGTGCCTGTGCTTATAAAAGCCAGAGGTGCGTGGGGATAAGCGGTGGGCGGTAGGAAGTGTAGGGTGCTGTAGGGTGTGTTTTTTGGGTGAGGTAGGCATAAGGACCAATCGCCTCAATTTAGCTGAAAGCAAGGCAAATACCAAGTATACGACGCATTGTTACAGAAGTTACACGTGTAACAGCGTCTAACGATTGCAAGCGACAAACTCAAACGTTTTGTTTGAGGATAAGCAATGGCAAACAGCCCTGGAGAATCTGAGAAATAGTAGCTACCACTCCCCGTACTGCTCTTCTGACTCAAGGAACTCATCTTCCATCCAACCAGCATCCATGCGATTCAGCACACAAAGCATAACAATAACAAAAGGCATAACACAATAGACTTCAAGAGCCTTGGATGACACTTTGAGTTATTTTGTTGATGCTGTAAAAACACGAGTCGAACCCCTAAGATATGCGATGGTAGATTTATTGAGGGTGCAGATAGAAAGTCACCCGGCACAGCAACAACCATAAGAAAAGAGGCTGAAAAAAAGGTGAAAAGCGTCGGCCTAAAGCAGCATTTGATAAGGGCAAAACAGCACTTACAACAGCGTCCAGTCCAAAGCTTTGCTTTAAAAAAAAATTGGAGATGGAGCAAAATATAAAACAAGGGAAGTAACTGAAAACGAAGGAAACTAACTCGATCCATCAAAGAACAACTTGAAGATACTTCTTAGAAAAGAAAAACTCTCAAATCATCTATATTAACTATAATCTAGTATTATACTTGGAGCTTTTTTGGAATCATCAGGGAAAAAGGTTTCATTTATTTAATTTTTAAATATATGATTCTTAAAAATGTCTTTTTAAAACAAAATCTAAAATTTTAAAAAATTGCTTTAAGTTTGTGAAGCTTTTAAGGCTATTAAAAATAAATTTTTAAACTTTTCCGTTTTTTACAAAACAACCGATTTATATCTCAAAAAAAATTTAAAAAAAAAAATATATATACTCTTTGTACCTCTTACATATAAGAACACACAAAGGATAATGATATGTTAAGCCAATTCTAATCACAAATATACCCGTTAGGCTCAATAGGCCGCCACAGTATAAAAAGGAACTGATGCTGTATATCTAGAGGACTATCAGAAACATCAGAGTTTGTGAGAATAGCAAACTGTTGAAAGGCATTCAAGAAAAAGGACTTTAAGGAGCAAGTGGAATAGGGATGCATAAGAAATAAAGAGTCGAAGCAATCAAAATCATGTTGCAAAACAAAAAGAAAAAGCCAAACGTAAACAAAACTCTTTAAAGCCAGTTTAAAGAAAACCAGTCACCAATCAGGTCAAAGAATCGTATATGTTTAGATTAAAGTGAGATATATTATGACAGCACTAGAAAGAAGACTAAACATAAACAACGATAAATATATAGGCAAATTGGAATTCAAATATATATAGATATATATATATTTATAAGTCTAGGCATGAAGAGGCAATAAATCATCAAAGATGGCGATCTATTTATTGATAGCTGCAAATGACTGTGGGTAACTAACAGTATGTGTGAATGAAAAGCCACATCCATATATCAAAGGGACATTAGCTTAAATTTGAATTGGCAATTCACACAGACACTCGCACAACATATATAGTACATATATATATATATATATGTATGCATGAAGGCAAAACCTCAAGCACATGTCAAAATTAAATAATGTAACGCACGATTGCTGCTACATGCTCCTTCCAATACATATATATATGTAAATATATATAGATCCTTGTTGTATTGTACACTCTTCAGCCACTTGTCCTACTCTCTGGCATTGGCTTTTATTTGAATTTGCTGCGTGCGCCTGTCACTTGTCTGTTACATTCGCCATGTAAACACAACCGCAGGCAATTTTGGCAATTTGCGTCAACAGGCACAACATGGAAACCAAAAACCCCATAAAATAATAAAAAAATAAAATAAAAAAGAAAAGAAAAAAAATACCTCAAATAAATACACAGACAGATACGAGATAAATCTCAAATATATATATACTGAGTAACCAGCGCTTAGCAGCTGAGAGCAAACACAAATATAGAAAAGGTACAGCTATCTGGGAATATTTCCCAACTCAAGGTGTTACTAGGTGCTAACAAGTTAGGGGATTTCTTAACTTAGGAAACTGTTTTGTTTTTGCGTCGAGTTAAGTCACAAAAAGCATTATAGGAACTAAATACATCCTAAGAGTCTTAAAAGATCCCTTAAACGAGGTACTACCAAAGTATCAGAAGGTACTACCTTACTAAGGCTCTTGCTTATTGCAGGATCTGATTTGTTAAGCAACAAGGCAAGCAATAATGAACATACCAAGCATAAGATATCCTAGGAATTTAATATCTCAACGTAATTTAATCTCGACTGTAAGAGATACCCTTTAACTAATTGGGTAATAAAAGGTTTACAAGAAAGTACTTAGTAGTACTGATTTGTTTTGCATCTATATTACCTATATAACCCTATACTACTGTCAGGATATAAAGTGCTACTTAAATAAGTATCCGTTTTAATCCAGAAAATTATTTGTATTTTGACATAGTAAGCAACAAAATGCAAATAAGTTTATGCATTAAATTAGATTAAATACCCTAAAATCCAAATACTTCTGTGAAAAGAACAAAAAATAAAAAATAAAACAGAAACAATAAGTAAATAAAAAAAATATGAACAAAATGAACACAATATTCCCAATAATTTTAATAACAAATATTCTGTTAAGCATATATTAGTTTACGCAACTTTAAAAAAATGGAAGAAAATTATAATTTTTTAACCATTTTTAAAATAGATTTATTTGAATACATTTGTTGGAAATTTTAATAATAACAACTGTATTGATCAAAAGTAAAAAAATGTAGGCAAAATTATATAAATTTATGGTATCATAGTATTATCATCGTATTATTTAAAATACAGGGTATACTCTCTAATATACTAACTCAACGAGCATCACATCGATACTTCATGTCCGTAACAAACTGATAACAATCTTTGAGCTCTGGTTACAGGGTATACAAATCGTTTGGTACAGCTTGAGCTAAATTTTACAAAATGGTCTGCATACAGAACAAAAGTAAAATAAAATAAAGCAATATATCGAAAAATGCTACAGCAACAAGAATTTGCCAAATTCAACAATGTCGCACATACACACACACACACACACACACACACACACACACACACACACACATAATGACACACACCCGCATAATACAAAAGAGACACACGTGTAATTTTATATTATGTAGCTACAAAAATATATAAATATTTGTGCAAGGTAAGCAGAATTTTTATATTCGAATTTTGTGTTCGTTCAAGAGTTCGTATTCATCTACCTATACTCATATACTATATATATGTATACTCGAATGTAATGTGTGGAAAAGTCAAATAAAAAAGAAAACATTTAAAACGTTGGCGTAAGCATCTGCATGCACAACTAAAATAAATCAAGAAATAACATTTACACGTTCGTTTTATGTTGTATTTGCTACGTAACAATAAAAGCAGACAATCTGTCCCCCCTTTCTTTATCCTTGTGTGATCCAGTGACACGCCCCCGTCTAGGCCAATTTCATAGGAAAAGAGCGCAACGGTAAATAGGGACAAATGGACAAAGTAGAAGCTGAAGTTGAATATGAATCTGAATCTGAGTCTGAAGCTAAGGCAAAAGCCAATGTGGAAAGCCGAAAGCCAACCAAACCGAGACAATGCCACAAAGGAATTATTTACTACGTGATACTACAATACTAAAGTCATTCGCCGGTATAAATGTGCTAAGGGAACAAACACCCTCGTCCCTACCACCCTTCTTCCTCCTCTCTTGGTTGAGTGGGGGAAGTCCCGCATTGGCTCTCGAGTGCAGAAGGGAGTACTATTAATACATAAAGAAAGCATTTCTCACCCATAAGCACAAAAAGGCCATCGCCATCTCCAACACGAGCATCAGCAACAAAGGCACACGGCGCATTATCCAAACGACCGCGGGAGAAAACGAATCTACGCTTTAGATACCCTATAATACCGCTGAGTGCAGTACAAGCTACGCACAATTTAATTAATTAGCAAAGTTTCTTTGAATTGTAAATTGTCAAGTGTGAATACCAAATAAAACCTAAACCTTTTAAAATACTATACTCTGAAATTTTAACAGAAATATTAGTTTCGGTTGGCTTGCATTTTTGGAGCACCCAAATTATACATTCTTTGGAAAAATGCTGTGTATAAAATTTTAATGAGATGTCGTAAAAGATACTTCTTCAACATAATAAATAATCCCATAGATACATCCCCTGCAATGATGTAATCGAATTAGAATCCGTACAACATTTTTAAATTTATCGAAAGCAACCTTCAACTACTGCAAAAATTATTTATAAATTTGTTATGCTAAGGAATACTATTAATAAAGCACCAGAAATACCATTAATATTACATCAGACTTTCGCTCCAAAAAACCTGAAAAATTATGAAATAATTTCTGCATGTTTATATATTGTAAAATTCTGCAAAATCTCTGAAAAATTCTTACAATTTTAATTATGTTTCTTTTATTATATTTTAACCCTTTTAAGCATTATAAGTTAAGAAATGTCATTAAAAAAATATGTAAATATATCCTTGTCATTTTTTAACTCTATGCTAGGAAGCCTATATTTTTATTCCATATACTGATCCTGTTTAACAATGAAAATCTTACATTTAGGGTATCTGTTAGTCGTCAATTAATGTACAGCTATAGAAAATATTTAGTTTCTTTTTTTTTGTATTTTGCTGATGCTATTTGCTGTGCTGTGGCTTGGCTGGTTTCGCTGTCCAACTGGAAAAAGCGCAATAATAAAATTGGGAAATTGGCTTTAAGATGGGGATGCGCCACAAACTCCAACTGCTTGCCACAACCAGACGCAACCTAATCAGTTGCGCGCCAGCTAAGTAACTTTATTAGACTATTATTTTAAATTGCCTTGGCCATTGTTACATGTCCGTCGTTCTCTGTTTGCTGTCTGATGTAAGCTGAGCTTTAGCAGCCATTCTATTATTGTGAATGACTGTTTGGCATTCTGTAAGAGTCTAAAGAAAATAAGAAAGTTGCATTTAACTGTAATCGAAAGGTTGTAAACGATTGTACAGGGTCATCGATAGGTACTTAAAAGTGACTGTACTTTCACGATTTCCCCCCATTGCGTTGATTTAATGTGCAATTATTGGTATTATGGTGAAAAACGCGGATAATTACAGATAGTAGATTGGTAATTCGTATAGATTTTTATTTGTCTATTTAATACATTACAATATTTATAGTAAAAATAATTTGTGTATAACATATTAATCATTTACTTTAAAGAAAATCTTGAACAACATTTTTGATAGCTAATTATTTAAAATAGTTAAGTTAAATCAATTATATAAACTTTGCCGAAACTGAATTTTCTTGATCTGAATATTTTAAAATAAACAGAGACTGTACTAATTTTAGAGAGTTTCGAGTTCATCTTGCTCTAATATGAATGAATTTCACAATAATATTCTAACTTGTTTATCTTAAACCAAAGTTGTTCAATCAATTCGATTTAATCAAAGCCGTCTACCTTTTTTCTTCAGTAACTTCCTGTCTACTTTTCAATCAATAGAAACTGAAATTAATCGATGGAAGTGCCTTCATTAGAATGTCCGGCAGTTCTTTTATACCCAAATCACGACCAAAAATAGAAATGGAAATAGTTTTCGCAAAAGGTAAATACTTAGGCAGCTCCAACATTGAACCAAGCCTGTTGACATCCACTCAATGCCTGTATATATAGAGAGAAAGGTGGTATCTCAACGGTATCCTGTCAACTTGTCCTGCTGTCCTGTCGAACAGCCTTCATTTGACAATAGCAGAAGGTCCAAAAGCAACCAATCCAAATCAATCGACAGGCACTTGTCAATTCTAATTGCCTCTAAAACCAGCAAATTGTAAAGCGTTAAGCTGCACTTCCTCTCAATGAGTGAATCACTACCACACCACCCATCCTGCCATCCTTCCATCCTTCCATCCTCCCAATTGCCATCCCTTAGAATCGCTTCCAATGTTCTAAACTCAATCAAATCGTTCACGTAGCGAAAAGTTCAAACAATGAACTGTGGGAAGCTGCCTCGACAATTGCCTGACTGAGCTAAATAGACAATTTTGCACACAAATCCATTTAATCTAGAGATAAATAACATTGGAGGCTTACAACATCTGCCACCCTTCCATCCCTTTATCTACAGTTGAAATACCCAAACGCTTGGGGCACTTAACGCACCCGAAAATTCTTACGCAGCACTAGCCTATAAAAACCTAATGAATCCTTAGGACTTCAGACTTCCGACTTCTCGTTTTAGCCATACAGCGCATCCTGTGGCGCTCCACAATTGCCGGAGTGGGAGCTGGAGCCGAAGCCGGAGCCGGAGACGAAGCCGAAGTTGGGACAAGTGGTTAAATTGAGGAAGAGGGTAACAGGCATTGCGGCATCATCTTCAGGTTCGTCCTTAGTCCCATCTTTTTAGCTTCAGTTTCGTCGTATCGATTTGGTAGCGGGCAATAAAATCCACTGTGATTAGGTTAAAACTGTTGACTTTCAAACAGAGCTTCCGGTTTTGCCCCGTCTAATGTTTTGCCTTTCTCCCACTAAAGTGCGGTACCAAATCAGAGTGGTCTGACTGATTCCAGCCTAGAGTTGAACACGTGTCCTCTCTATCCCTCAACTCACTATTTCTCTTTCAGTCTGCTCGTGACACGAAAGGTTAACATGCTTGACTTTCAAACAGAGATTTCGGTTTTCGGTTTTGCCTTGGACAAAATGCGGGCTCACATTTGTCTGGACTGATTTCTGACTTCTGACTAGAGTTGAACGCGTGTCGTTATATCTTACAATAAATAAATATTATAATAGTTTCTTTTTTCCCCATAATGTTATATTGTAAAAACCATACTTTTTTTTGGGAGTTGCATAGTTAAAATATTAAGATTGGTTTATAATAAAAAAATATAAAGAAAATGGGAAAACATTTACTTTGAATATTTGGTCGTAGTTTAAGCAAGTGATCATGAGTATCGTTTACTTTGATAAACAATTATCATATCCCTACAAGACCTAGACCCTACAAAATAATAGTAATTAATAATAAAATTATATGCTTTAATTATGGAGTTTAAATTATAAAATTACGCTTCTTAAGGTTTCTATTTAAGTTTTTACACCATTTTTTTAAATATAAGTTGTAATTTAAATATTTTTATAAATGAAATTGGAATCGTTGAAATTGGAATTTATGGTTTATGTAAATATTTAAAAAGGGTTATATATATAAAATTTAATCATTTTTTATTTAAAATAAACACAAATTTTTTTGGTCTTTTCTTAAAAGTGCGGAGGACAAATGTCATATAAAAATAACAGTAACTAGATTTGTCGCTGTTATTATATATGAAAATGTTCATTCCGCGGTCGCTTCGCTTCCAGTGAATCTTGACCTAAAGACAGGAAATTAATTTACAATCGTAACATTTTTCAAATTGAGTTTCCTGTTGAAAAAATCGTGCTTATCGTGCCTTTGTTCCATGCCCATCTCTATTGGTATCACCCGAACCCAATTTCAACCCACAGTCATTCATTCCGGCATTGAAATCGGGAATCGAGCATTGGGCGGGTTATTGAATGACTGTGCAAATCGAAAGAGATAAAAATTGAAGCCAGCACCATGGGCAATGTGATTCTGTGGTGACTCTTGTGTGACGCTCATTTATTTAATGGTTTTAACTTCCAATTTCCCAATTGTCAGACGTGCTGCCTGTCAGCCATTAACCAATGCGCAGGAGGACGAAAGTGGGACAGACAGACAAAATGGGAGAAAATCTCTCAATTGTGTGCTATTTACAATTTAACGAACGAATCTTTTATACACTCGCTGGCTTAATTAACAGTTTCAACTTTCACATGTTAAATATAGTATGTGTTACTGTGCGCATAAAAGTTTGGTTAGGTTAGGTTATACTGAGATAACTATCTGGCAGCCCCATTTCATTTATCCTTTTTCATTACATGTTGCATAAGCAAATTTAATGTGCTCTGTTGGCAAGTGTATTATGTGCTGATGCAGCATTTCATTGCTGATAAAATGCTCTAACAGCTAATGAGTTTCAAATAAAATGAAAATGAACACACGTGTGCGCGACCCTAACCTCAAAGGTGTAGCCACCCAATGGCACAGCAGGTGGGCGAATGTTTGTGAATTTATCTATACACAGATATGTACATTCTACATTAAGGTGTAGCGAAAAGATTCTTTTTGAAAACTTCTTCATTAATAAATGATACGATATAAGAGCAATATAACAGATCAAATAAATTTCTTGATATGCAGCTAAAATTGTAGATTTTTTTATAAAATGCTAGATTATTGCGACCACCCAAAGATTATACGTTTTTATCGATTTGGAATTCTTCCAAAATTCCGTTAGTACGCTGTTTTTTTACCCAATCTTAAAAGTCCATAGCGTTTTAAAAGCAAGCTAAGTAAATTTCTATTTATATGGTAAATTATTGTATCTCAGACTGACTTCCAAAACATTTGATTTTTATATCGTATCATTCATTAAGTCTACAGGTGTTTCGTATGAAAATCTTATTCGTTTTTGATTGATACTGAGCAATTCACACCGAATTTGACCCACTTGTAGAACGAATTCTCCAGAATACTCAAAAAATCCGTCTAAAAATCGTCTCAGCTACTTTGTGTAAAAATTTCAGCCTCCAAGATCATACAGCAAATTGCGTTATATTTTCGTTTCTGTTTTCCGATTTCTTGAAGAATAATAGAAAATTCTAAAGATATAGTATAGTAAGGTTAGAGAAAAGCCATTTGAAGTGCATCAATTTTAGTAACTAAATTCACTAGTTTATGATTTTTATACCCGTTACTTATAAAAAATAAGTATAAGGGTATATTGTGTTCGTTGGAATGTGCGTAACAGGGAGAAGGAGGCATCTCCGACCCTATAAAGTATATATATTCTTGATCAGCATCAATAGCCGAGTCGATATAGCCATGTCCGTCTGTCCGTCTGTCCGTCTGTATGAACAAAAGGATCTCAGAGACCTTAAGAGATAGAGATACCAAACTTTCACTAAAAGACTTCTATATACCCCACGCAGATCAAGTTTGTTTCAAATTTAAGCCACGCCCCCCTCCGCCCCCGCAAATAGCGAAAAACAGTCTGAACAAAGAAATCTCAGAGACTAAAAGAGATAGAGTAACCAAATTTGGCACACAGATTTATATATACCTCACGCAGATCAAGTTTGTTTCAAATTTAATCCACGCCCCCATCCGCCCCCGCAAATCGCGAAAAACACCACACCCACAGTTTTTAAGATAATACGTTTTTTGTGATTATTACCGTTATCTATTAGCATTATCTATTATCCTACTGAATCGCATCAAGATCGGACATGTAGAACGACAGTTATGGCGAATTAAAGTTTTCAGAGCAAAACAAGTATTTTCTTTAAAGTACTTTTTAATATATTTAAGTAAGTAACGGGTATCATATAGTCGGGATCTCGACTTTAGCCTTTCCCGCTTGTTTTATTTTTTAACTAAGCAAAAAATTATAAACGTCAAAGTTCAACATTAATGAGTTTGTAGTTTCTTTTAATAAACTTTACAATATAATTCCATAACTTGAAATCTAGATAAGTCGAACTTTTTCTTTGGATAATGGTGATTCGAGATTGGGACGTTCGACAGAATATAAAATTGTTTGTCCTGACTTAATCGTTTGTAAATTTTGTTCTCCATGTAAGGAAGGAACACCCTAATGTGTATAATATGAATTTGGCTTTGGTTATGCCTGTTACTGATACGTAAATCTGCAAAAATTCTAGCAAAACAAATGGACACATGCCGTATACTAAAGTTTACAAATGCAAATCAGATGCTAAACAAACTCTGACGCCAGCAACAAATATGTCATAACGGGACACAAATATGCACTCAGTAACTGTGAGAGACAAATAGAGACAGAGAGAGAGAGAGAGATAGAAAGAGAGAGAGAGAGAGAGAGAGAGAGAGAGGGGAAAGAAGAACATTTATAAGCTTTGGCTTGGTTTGTCTGTTGTTGACTTTTTCAAAAGAATTGTATAATATTTTGTACTAAATGTGTGTCTGCATGCAAAATATGAACACACACACTTACACACATACACCCACACACACACATACACTAAAATAACAGCGCATCTATGTATGTATATACATGTACACGTACACATGTATTTACAAGCTGTAGCTCAAACACAGGAAATGTAATTTGCATAAGAATAACACACATACACAAGTGCATACATATATCTATATATATATATATATACACACACACACACACACACACACACACCCTAAGGATAGACACACATAATGCATAGATAGAGACACCAAAAGCAACAGCAACAGCAACAACAGACCAGACTATGGCATATGGCACACATATTGAAGTATGGCAAAAAGGACCAAGCAACAGAGCATCCTGTGACTGTGGGGCCTGACTGAAGTGTCCTTTAACGAGATTTGCATCTCATCATAATAATGTAAATGACGTATACGAGTCGAGTCGAGACGGAACGAGACGAAACGAGACGAGAAGTGGAAGCAAAAGAGAGGATGAGTAACATTTTGGCGAGTGGTCGTTACGTGGATTTAACATAACTAGTAAAGGGTTTATTTAAGTGTGGGGGGCGTTACATTTTGGATTACATGCATCAAATGTGTTGTGTACCTTATATAATTTCCTCTTACAATTAGCCTAAATGCAAGAATTTTGGTTAAACCAAAACAGCTTTAACATCATTAAGTTGCCGACATTTTAGAAAAGCTCTTGACATGTCGTTAACCAAGATTAGCCTAATAATCCACAATAGAGTTAATTTGGCTGCTGTTGCTACAATTACGATAATGGGTTCTGTAATATTATCATCGATTCCTTGCTATTGATAGACATTAATATTTGATTAATTATTTAAAAATAGTCTTTCTTCTCTTATTTTTGGTTTTTTTTTTATAAAAAGTGCAGTTTTGAGAAATTTAATATCCCAATATTTCAAACTTTTTCTATTGTTTTTAATATTTAATTTAAATTGTCTTCACTTAATAAAAATCTTCATATATTTCTTCACGGAATGTTAATTTGTGCATTGGCTAGAGCTTAAATGTTACTGATTTAAAAAATTAAAAAACAAAGAATTTTTAATATTCGATAATTTTTATATTTGCTCCTTTGCATATAAGTAAATACTTATAAACTTAATAAAAATCTACATATATTTCTTCACGGAATGTAAATTTGTGCATTGGCTAGAGTTTAAATGTTACTGATTTTAAAAATTAAAAAACCAAAAAATTTTAATATTCGATAATTTTTATACTTGCTCCTTTGCATATAAGTATATTTTCAACTCTTTGAACTCTTAAATCTCGTTAAAACTTAAAATTTTGTTACATTTATACTGCATCTAAATTTTAATACGAAACTGTTTTTTTTTTTTTTTTGAAATAGTTTTTACAAGCATCTAGATTCTAGAAATATATTTCGTACCTCATTTAAAAAGGAAAAAGTACCCATTTAAATAACTGCGAACCAAATTCAAAATAAATGGTCTTAAATATAATGAATTATAAATGTATTATTTAAAGTGTGATTGATTTATTCGATGATATTTGCCATTTGTTGTCGATGCTGTTAAATCCAGTTGACTGCAATAAATTAAGTTGTTAACTAAACTGCATTAATCCTGAAGTGCTATCAACACTTTAAGCTTCAAAATCAGGCATTTGTTTTTAGGTAATTCTCAAACTGAGCATCAGTATTGATGGCACTTTGCCAGTAGTTTTCATCACACAACACTACAACAATGGGTAGAACATTGGTCCTCATTCTTAATAGCTGTTAACTCCTTGGCATCAGTTTGCCTGCGGCCACCTTCAGTATAGCAATTTATTTTGCAACACTTTCGCTGGAAAAGTTTTGTGTGGCATGGAGGAGCTTATGGCGATAGCACTTCAAGCATGGTATCCACGTCCAATATCCTCAACCATGCAAGCAAAAGTTTTCAAAAACTTCTCATCGCTGCGAGTCGTAACAAATTCAATTTGTCAGGCTTGCCGCGCTTGCAATCTCTATCTCCCTCCCCCCTTCTCTCTATCACTCTCTGCAGCTCACTAATCCATTTACAATTTCAAAGTAAACAAACAAACAAAATGTAACTATGTATATTCAGGAGAGCTTCTCAGTTTATGCTTCAATGGAAATGTGACCAGAACTTTTCCCGTATTCCATTTGCTGAACCCAGCTTCAACTCCAGGCAACTCCAACGCAGGACAGCTGTTCCTAAAACTTCTCCACTGAACAAAATAAATATCTAATTCTAAAATCAAGCATGTTTCATTTTCAAACTAAAATATTATTTGAATACACTCCATTTTTAAGAATTTGTAGCTCTTAAAACTTCAAAAACAGTATAATTTAAAAAACAGTCTTAATTTCTACACACTTTTTATTAACAGTGTAGTTTATACAGTTTTTGGCAAGCAAAATAAGCTAGAGAATGAGGGGGGAAAAAGTTATATGACACTGGAGACATGACAAAATGAAAGAATTTCTATTCTATATTTTTTCCACCTTTCAAAGCAATAAGCTTCCAGAGACTGTAAAAGTAGAAGCAGAAACTAGTGACACATTGCTGGTGCTATTGCAAGTGCCGCAGGATGTTGGCCAGGAAATGTTCAAAAGGTAAATAAACCAAAAAAACAAAATGCAAGTGTCAACATTTGGACCACGTCAAGTGGAAGTCAACTTTTATATCTGCTCTTAAACAGAGCAGCCAAGCATTCAGAGACCGTAACGCGCCTTAATTATATGTCAAGTTATAGTGAATGGGCGTGGCCAGACAGCTAAGTAGATGTCACAAGTTGCACCCAAAACGAGGGCCACTCAAAAAGTAATCAAGTCACAAACAAAAATTCCACATTGCAAAAATTATAAATTTTTTCGGTATTCTTATCTTTGAATTTGTTTCAATTCACATTATAAATGCTTGGAAAATAGGAAAATGAGCTCAACGCATTAATTAATATGGTTTCCAGATGGGGAAAGCAAAAAAAAACTTTTTCAAAAATCCTTTTAGTTTTTGGCCAGCTGAATAATATTTTGTGCTCGTGTTCGTTTCTCAGCAAAACAATTGCTTTATTTTTAGGCAATGCAATAATTAATTAGGAAAGTGCTAAAGTTTTGACAGTTTAATGACATGAATTTTTACTACCAGCAATGCACATTACTTAATGAGCGCCCCTCGCAGCGTGCACAGCAAATGAAATGGGCAATGAAAAAAGCGCGTATACGCCACGTATAACGCTGAAGAACTTTGGAAGCGCGCAGTTAACCTGAAAATTAAATTCGAAAATGCGCTGCAAAAGCAAAAATAATTTCTTTGCATTCATAAAGTGTGTGTGTGTGTGCGAGTAAGTGTGTGTGTGTGTGTGTGTGTGCTTTAGAGCTGTGTAGCGCCGACGGCGTCATTTCTTGTACAACAATTTGTGAGTTTGCTGCGCGCAACACTCACGTAATGAGCATAAACTACAGGCACAAAAACCAAGGCAACTTTCACACACAAACACACACACACACACACACACCCAGAGAGAGAGAAAGACACACTCTAATACATACACACATAGATGAAGAGAGAATCGACGCTGCCGTGCACATAATTGGTGCAAAAGTTTGAAATTATCACGGAAACACGCCGAAACACGTACGTACATCAGCGTCAACGGACGCGAGTTGGCATAATGTGAAGCAGGAGGCAAAAGGCGGTGTCCTGATGCCTGGATGCCCGCCCCAGTGCTTTGCACGTTCCAGGATACGCCCCGGATCCAGACACGGACCACGATCCCGACCCCCAACCCCCAACCACCGACCACCGACCCCCGACCCCCGACCTTCGTCTTGTACCCGGACACGAACGGTCACCGGATAGGAACCTGGTTCGCCTTTAGGCCAACAATTTATTAGAGCGTAGGCAGTACCTAATCCAGACCCTAATTACTCATGGACTTGTAACTGGGCCCGTGTAACAATTAGCAACACCGGGTTTAGTCAAAAGTTTTACCTCGCAACGGACGTACACTTAAGCTAAAGAGCAACAGAGACAGAGAGAGAGAGAGAGAGAGAGAGCAATGGTCAATGGTCAACGGGCCGAATCCAATTTCGGCTATGACTCCGGCTCTTATCTTAAAGCACAGAATGTTTCACTTTGAACTAGAGAAGTTAGAAGACTTCCGCACGGACTATTCAAACAATTAGCTAATGCACTGGGAATTAACAGCTCAAAAAACGGAAAGACTTTTGAAACGACAGTCATGCAAATCAATTGAGTGAAGTTGGCTGCACTTAATGAAATAATCGATGAAAGAATGCATGATAATTGATTTGCATTGACAGTGCTGCCAATCATCTGCACAACTTGTTTGATAAGTGCTGCCAATTTAGCTTATTTTATTTACTTATTTATTGCAAATTGTAGCATATTTTAAATTGGGAATGAAATAGCATTTATAGCATTTATAAAATAATAAATATCATTTTAAAATACGTATTTGTGATATTTTTAAATTAATTTTGAATTAAATAAGCACAGTAAAACAAAAAGAATTAGAATCATTATAAATTCAATAACATATTTAATTAGATTTTATTACCTTATTTATCGTTTTACTAGTGCTAAACGTATATCCTTTTAAATTAATGCACTACTAGCATAAACACAATCAATATTGAATAAATTTGAAATACCATCTTTAAAATTAGTTTGCTTGTTTTTTAGATATTAAGTGTAAAAAATTCTCTAACTTAAATTTAAATATTAAAGACAAAATTGCGCTAAAATGGCAACTGAAGCTACATTATAGATATGTCCTTTAAATATTTATATAAAATAAATTAAAGCTTTACACTAATTGAAATTATAAATTCATTATTTTTAAATTATTTATATTCCGTTTTCCGTTACCCATTTAATTGCTGTTAGCTGAGTTTTTACTCATTTATTTTTGAACATGTATAAATTTATTTCTAGCTAATTTATGCAACTGTTTTATCAAATCTAGCTGTCAAATGCCGGCAGCACTGATTTGATAATTGATAAGCTTTGACAGTGCTGCCAATTAACAGTTGAAATTCTTACGTCAGCGTTATTAAATTCAATTTGAACAAACCAGACCAAATGGAGCATATAAAGTTGCAATTTATATGAACAAGGCAAGTTGTGCGGCTAGAGAATAACTACTATAGAGTGTAGAGAGACTTCTCTACTTGTCCATACAATATATGTACTATATAGTATAACCCTGAGCAACACACCTATTAAAATGTGCGGCCATTAAAAACTTTTTCTATGGCTGAGGCACTTGAAAAGGGAATTTCTGTTTTTGCAATCTGGCACCTGCAACTGCAACTGAAAATACGTTTGCATATGAATTTTTCAAAAATGTTTTTTTGCGTTGACCTCGTTTACGGGTCAGAGCAGCTATGAAAAGTTTGCCGTACAAACTAAATTGCCGTTGCAATATGGGGTGGGGGGAGTTGGGCAACAGATGTTGCTGGGCAAATAAGGAGGGTGGGAGAAAAAGAGGGTAGCAGCTATGAGCAGCTTGCAACGGGACATGGTTAGGGTTACATAGCATATTGAAATGCGATTACAGTAGCCCTGACGCTAGCTCCATGTTCATTAAACATGCATAAACACACACACACACACGTACACACACACACACGAGCACACACACATATGCACACCCGCATAGCTGTTACACCAACACCAAGAGCAACAACAACAGCAACAGCAACAACAGCTGTCCCCAAGGCACATGTAAACAATTTAAATTTGTAAGCGATGTGCTAATTTTAAATCAATTACACGACGTGACGGCACTTTAATGTTGAGCCCAATCCCACAAGCCCCTAAGCCTACATTCTCTGTCCACGCCCACGCCAACGACCATGCCCACACCCACGCCCTCCGCCCACAACCCCTAACGCTCAATGCGACGCTACATTGACAGCTGCCAGTGCTGCCCATGTACATATAATGCCAACTAATATCGAAATCTGTGTACAAGGCAAGCTAGCAGCCATGCTGGCAACATTTGGTGTGAAAAACTTTCCTTATTTTACTTTAAAAGTTGAAACCCTAACGTCCTTCTATTCATTTCGACACAAACAAAACGACACAAAAAAATACAACAAGTAAGAAAGTTTATTTAGAGACTGCTTGACTATGGGATACCCATTGCACAGAGCCTTAGATACCCCAGCTAGTAATTGCACCTACAGCGTATTTGACCCACTACAATTTAGATTTTTTAATAAAGAAACTAAATATAAGTTAAATAAAATAACATTGCATTTCTAAAGTATTTCTAGACAGTATGCCTATATCCCTTTGAATTAATACCATAGATAAACTGTTTTTTAATGCTAATGTGTAAAAGTTGTGGGTCAAATAAGCTTTGACTGTACCACTGTATAAGGCTTTGACGAGTTCTCTTCCGCGTATATTTTTCGACAGTAAAAAAATTATGTCAATTACGGATTTAAACATGTCAAATTTTAAGGCACTTGAAATTCGACTTTTAAATTCTTACTGCTAAGAAGGTATCCAAAAGAAGCTAAATTTTTTTAGCTTCTAGCTCTTGTCATCTCGGAGATCTGTTGAGTTAAACAGAGATTTATAGACAAGAAATTTAGGGATGTTCTGGGAATGTAAACCAAAAAATGTATAGATTTTTTGTTGGATCCCGATTGATTTGCACTTCTAGATCAAGCCGGAATATATCCATTTGTGAGTCTACCATGTCTTCGTCTGCTTGTTCGATAAATTCGCACAATCTTATTATACACCCGACACAGGGTATTCAAATACAACAAGTCTCGGAAAAACTTTGTCAGTGGGTGCTTTTGTTAGTGGTACATTTGGTGACACACAAATTGCAGGCGGCTGGCAGAGAGTGGTGAGAAGGACGGTGGGGAATCAGCAGCATCTCAACTCAATTTCAGTTTGAAGCCTGAATCTCCTACCCCATCCCTACATGCCACAAAACTCCCACACTCAACAGCTAACAGAAAGAGAAAGCAACAGTTTTTTATGGTATGTACTTTTTTTTCTTTTTTTTTTTTGTTATTTGTCTTAAATAAATACGTTTGTGTGCCTGTGTGTGTCTGTGTGTTTGTTACTTTATGGAGCAAAGTTGCGCCGCCAAGTAGAATAAATATATGTGCATATGTACTTACTAACATTACATTATGCACACATACACCGATAACTTTATATGTGTATGTTTGTATGTACATAATTTAGTGAACTTGAAACTGGCGATGTCGTCGTAACATACATATGTACATATGCAAGCAGCTACCAAAAATATATATCGAAATGTAAAAGAGCTGGACGTAACAGACGCCTAACACTCCCCCCGAAATCCTTCCACGAAACGAAAAGAGACTCAGGCATTTTATGCTAAGTAATTATACCCATTAATCGCAGAGTTTAAGGCTATATGGTTTTTGTTGTAACCAGGGCTTAAAGCCGTTACCGGTACCGGAATCGATAACCAGTATTAACCGATTGAAATTAGAAACCGTAGCTGAAATCGTAGAAGAAATAAATCTTTGTATTATGCCGAAAACGAGATACTGAATTTATATAAATTAAAATAACCGATAAGTGCCCGATTTACATACATTAAATTGTTAATAATTTTTATTAATAGTTTACAATTTTCAAACTAAATTTGATGTTGAATAATTTGAATATTGATCTTATTAAACAGATATACTTTTTTGAAATTAGAATATTTTTTATTTACAAATGAATATATTTTCTTAAAATTTTTATATCGAATGTTATATTTTTTTAATTCATGTCTTTTAATGCGTTAAAATAATTAATATTGGAAAATTTTAAATTTAAATCAACTAATTTTAATGTATTTTAAACATAAAATTACTTTCGGTCAACTGCTCTTAGTTGATGTTAAATAAATTTAAATTAAGTAAAGGGTATCTTAGGGTCGTAGTCTAGACTTTAGCGTTCTTCCTGGTTTATATTTACCGTTGCAGACATAAAAAGCAAAGCTTATGTATATGTGTATGAGCTTTGAGATGAGAGCAGACAAACATATATCGACACATAGATACACACACACACACACACACACCTATGTACATACACCCACATGCTTATTAAAGATTTAAAGTTCTTGCAACCAGGAAATTGAAATGCACTTACCGGTGGCAACGGTAGCAACAAAAACCCCGCCAAGAAATATAAGAATAATAAAGAGGGTGCTATCTTAAACTTTAAAATATATTTGTACATATACACACATACACACACTCACACATACATACGCGAGCACGCGAGGAACATTATTTCAGTAGAATTGCCCAAGGTGGAGTTTGTTTTGGCAGCTGCTGCAAATTGAAAGATAATAATCAGCTCAAAAACAAAAGATGGCGGCATCTCAAGCAATGCGAAAGGAATCATTATTGATACCTATGTGTTTACGTACAATATATTTTGTAATGGCCATATATAATTGATTTGTTAGATTGTAGATCTATTAAAGAGCTAAATCTAATACAATTTTATAAACGACACTTAATTTTTAAATGCTGGCGCCACCTGCAAATTTTGTCGCGTACTTTTATTTAAATGAGTGTTTTAATATACTATTAGGCATCTATCAAAAACTACATATTTAATTAAACAGTTACTTACAAGTAACATATTTAAATGTATATTAATTCTATAAATTCCATGAATTTTAACAATTTATTTACTTCACTTTCTTTTTTATTTTGACTTTATTTTAAAACAAAAAGTTAAATTCTTTAAAAATGTAGGAGATTTTTTATTAAATAATTTTAGGTTTTATATAATTACATGTAATATTCACATTTGATGGCTAAATTCGATTTAATCAGCGACCCGCTGTGGTTATTTTGCTTGGCAATGGACCTGTGGCTCGTTTAAGAACTATTTTAAAGTTCTCCCTAACGCTGTGATCCTCCTTGAACAACACCACCAAATTGAGCTCAAACTCTGTAAGAATAGGCATTAAATACAAAGTCTTTTATTAAGAACATAATTGTATAATTGATATCGGCTCAAAAAATTTTTCAAAATACGTTTTAATTATACCGTCCATTTACGAATAAAATTTAAAACAAGTAAGTAAATACGATGATTAGATTAACTGTATACATGAATCGTTTCTAAACGGTTGTTACCATGGACCGTAATCATTATAAGTTTTATTTAAAAAATCACTTTTTAATGATTATATAATGATTTTTTTGAATTTCTTTACCAAAATTCATTATTTTTGATAAAAAAAAATTCAAATCATTTATAATCATATTTTTATTTAAAAAGAAAAAAAAACCCAAAAATAATGATTTTAAATGATTTTTATTTATTTTTTTTATCAAAATAAAACTCAACAATAGTTAATGGCTTCTGTGATACATCACATGTCCTTCAAAGACGAAAATTACGGATTAGCTAGTTTTTTTTTGTGATTTTTGTGAATTAAACAAAAAAATAAAAATCATTATTTACGGTCCCTGCTTGTTACGTTTTAAATAATTTTGGTATTTCGGTTTCGGTGTAATCAAAAATAAATTTCGGTTATGTACTCAGTTACTATTACCAATTTCAATCGGTTAATGCCGGTTATCGGTTATGATTTAAAACTTAACTTACCAATTTTAAAGTTCTTGGTTAATAGTGTTGGACATGTAAAGAGGCGTGGCAGCACCATATAAATTGGTATTTCGAGCTTTGGCATCACATTTCCATCGGCAATTTGTATGGTTTGAACCTCAGTAGCATCCTTGGAGTATCCCTCGTCACAGCCACAGGTTTCCACACGCACCAGCTGCATTTCAATGGACTTTATTGGCGCTTCCGTGTGCTGTACGGTTAAGCTGCCAGTAATGGGCATCGTTACACAGGATTCGATGCGATCCAATCGACCCGTGATGAGGAATCTCGGCATTGTTACACGCTCCTTGGCATTGCTCATGCTCAGGCTGAATGGAACAGGTCGAGCAGCCTCATCCCCGAGCGGTAAGGGCTTATATTGCAAACAAAATTGCTGGACTTTCTGCAGCGATTTGCCCAGAAAATTACGCTTCACATTCACGTCACATTTCAGCTGATAATTGATGCTGATGAAAACACCGTGATATGTTTCATATAATTTGCGAGGTTCCTTTTTACACACCAGCGGCAATTCAAAATGAAATTCGGAATTGCCAGCTCCTAGTTTTCCCGGCGCCGACAACTCCAGGCTGTTTTGTAGCAGTGTAATGGGTTTTACGGAATTATAAAAGGCGTCGAACAGTCCGACAGTTTTACTACTCAGCTGCAAGTTGACGACACCATCGAGTGTTAGAAGAATTCCATCGTGTTTGGTTTCAGTTGGACACTGAAATTGTACGCATCCTATCAGCATATCCTATAGAAATTGAATCATAGTTAGTGCCAACATTACTTTCAGCTGTTTAATTGCTTACATTCTCGTAATACACTTTGTTTTCACGTTTCAACTTTATTTCAAAGTTAAAGGCGTTTCCACTCATCTTGCAAGTTAGCCGAAATGGTTTGTTTACTTTTTCATGGGTTGTAAAAGAATTTTTTTTGTTTTGCTTTTGCAGGTGGTGTGCAGTGCTGCCAACTTGTTTTAATAGTCATATCGCAACAAGCAAACGGGTTGGCAGGTCTAGTTCGCCCATGTTTATATTTTGATCAAATTTGAAAATGGTTAAAATTTCGCCATAACTATAATTTTGAAGCTCGAATTTTGAAGCTTTTCCAAAACTTTTTGTCAGAAAAAATAAAAAAGCGCGCCCAACAGCTGTTTTCAGACAAACAGTTACCGATAGTCGAAAGACTGTGGCGGTCGGTCGGTAGGCAACTGTAAATTGGTATATCGTTTTATTATTATTGTTACGCGAGCGCAAGTTGCCCGAAAAGATTCTGTTTTCCGCATATTGTGAAAGAAATTGGCTAAAATGTTGGCACTGCGCAGCACACAAAGGCTTAATATACGGTAAGCTCTCTACCTGATAGTACAAGTGTTTGTTATGTTAAACCCGTTTTATAATTAAATAGTGCATTGCTGCCGGCTACTTGTAAAAACGTGGGACTTGTTAGCTACTCCAGCTCCTCCCAGTCCAAAGATGACGATGGTTCCTCCTCCTCCGATGATGAGAAGAAGACCAAGAAGCTGCGAAAACCGACAGAAACAACTACAGAAACAGCAGCACAACGTTTGAATCGTTTGTTGGGCAGCATGCAAATGCAATCCAATGACCAACTGACGGCCACGGACTTTCCACGTCCCGGCGATGCGAATCGGCGACGTAGAGAGGTGCTTAAGCAGGATACTGCCACCAAGGATGTCATTACAGCAGCCAAGAATATTGCCAGCATGCTGGGCACTGGCGAAAGTGACAAGAAACAAACCGAATCCGAGTTGCTTGCCAAGCTGCTGGGACACAACCTGGAAGATGCGCCACAAGGCGATATCAAGAGTACAACAACTGAAGCTGCCAGCCCAGAAAAGGAGTTGAATTTGAGGTAAGTCTGCTTAGAGTTATTAAGCCGTAGTTCACATCAACATTTGTAATTTCAGCGAATTAATTGTGGGCATGAAGATTGATCGGCGCCAGCAGCCACAGCACGAGGAGCAAAGTCGTGGCGAGTATGTGCGACGCACGCTAGCATCTCGCCCCAAGTCCAGATCCGATGATGGCAGGCCACAACGTCCTCAACGGCATATTAAACGCGAGCCGGAAGTCTTTACGGGCAGCGTCAATTTGTACGGAAGCGAGCCTTTGGGCATTTTCACCAAGGGTTCGATAACCTTGCTAGATTCACCGGACATGCTGTCAACCTGGTCATCGCTAAGTGAGCGTGAATTAAAGCTACAGGCGGCGCATCCCCCAGCCAACCATTTTGAACAAATGATGCAATGGACATCACAGGGAAAACTATGGCGTTTTCCCATCGACAACGAGCAGGATTTGAAGGAGGAAGCGAACGTCGACTTCTCGGAACACATCTTTCTCGAACAGCATTTGGAAGGCTGGTGTCCCAACAAGGGACCCATACGTCATTTCATGGAGCTGGTCTGCGTGGGACTCTCCAAGAATCCCTATGTAACGGCTCAGGAGAAGAAAGATCACATACTATGGTTCCGTGATTACTTTGAGGCCAAAAAGGATATACTCAAGGATCTGATGAGCAAGGAGAGTGTCGATAAAATGAAAAGTGTAACCGCATAATTTGGGATGTTTGTGAAATATTTGTTAAAAATATATTATTTTTTGCTTTATAAGACGATATATGCTCGTATATGTGTGTGTGTATACATATTTATCAGTATGCATATACATAATCTGTATGTATATCTGTAGATATTCGCTAAATAATACTTAATTTAAGGCCGATTCGCATGCAAAATGTGCTTGGAGATTGTGCGCGGAATGTGTGCCAACAATGGATATTGATATGTTGTGCTTCAGAATAACAATATGCGCTTCTCCACCGTCTTGCGGCATATGGGGCATCCTTCGATCTGATCACCGCACATCTGGCAGGTGCCATGTCCACACAGGAATACCATGTTCTTGATTCGATCGAAGCAAACGGGGCACATTGTCTGCAATTAAAGAAAAACCATATTAATATTGGATTCAGTGGTTTGGCATTTTCTATAAATTGGCAACCCACCTGCTCTTTGATGTCCTGCAATTGTTGCTTCAGTTTCTGCACATCGTCCATTTGGAAATTGTTGACATTGGATGGAGCCAACATGCCCGATGCTGGCATATTATTAACGTTGGCTGCCGTTGCTGCCGCAGCAGCCAATAAATTATTCTGGCTATTCAATTGATTGCTGTTGTTGCAGCTGCCACCTGCAACCGGGGTAACCACCGTATTGTTCATGGCCACGCTATGTCCGGAGGTGTTGACACACGGCGGCTCAATGAACTTTTCCTCGGTTGTGATGAGGCAAGCGGTGCCGGCAATAGTTACCTTTTCAGCAGTGCCATTGCCACCGCAGCATAGGGAGTAGGATAACATTTCATCGATCTGGGTGCGACAGAGGACGCACTTCTTCATTAGTGCACTGCAATGCTCGCAGGCGACCATGTGGCCACAGGGACGAAAGAAGACGGCGGCACGTTTATCCGAGCAAACAAGGCATTCATCAATCTTCTCACGAGACGAGACCGTCTCCCGGCAAATGAGGCACTTCTTGACACGGGGAGCACAAGTCTCACAGCAGCAGACATGACCACATGGCTTAAAGACCGTATCCCGCTTGGCATCCGAGCAGACGAGGCACTCCTCCAGGCTGGTTGGCTTATTGTTGTTGTTGCCATTGCCAACGTTGGTGGAATTCTTGCTGTTGCTGTTACTGCTGCTGCTGCTCTCCACGTGCAGGGACTGTGCCATGTCCGTGCTGATGCCGTTAATGCCAAAGGCGCTGCCCGAGGCTACAGTATTAAGTGGTATATTCGCTGTGGCCGACTGATGCATTCCAGCAGTTGCAGTTCCAGCTGCCGCTGCACTTTGAGCCCGAGCACGGGCATTGAGACTTGTGCCAGCCACATTTCCAGGCAACTCGGCATCATCCGTTTTACGCTCATTATAGCACTTCAATAGAGTCTTGCAGAGATTCGGATCAGGGCACAAATCCAGCGGTGTTTGCAGTTTACGATTCTTAAGTGTCAAGTCGGCTCCATTGGCCGCCAGAAAGCAGGCAATCGATGCGGATGCCTTCTTGTTGTTGGCATTGCGAAGACCCATCAACAACTTGCCAAATCCCTCCACATCCTGCAGTTGCTTCAGCTGCGACAGTGTATGATGACGCAGTGCCTCATGCAGCGGTGTATCGCCATCCTTATCAGCAATATTCAAATCAGCACCATCCTGCACCAATAGCTTAACAATCTGGACATGTTGACGCTCCACGGCCAAATGCAAAGCCGTCTGAAGATTCACATTCTGTCGATCCATGTTAGCCTTGCCCATATGGACGAGCAGCTCGGCGATTTCCACATGATTGTTGAGTGCCGCCAAATGCAATGCGGTATAGCCATCATCCTTCTTCTCCTCCACAATCCATGGACGATTCGTTTTAGTCAAGAGAATTTTCATGGCGCTGGGATTTCCCTTAAGCGCAGCATGATGCAGAGCATTAAATCCATTGTTATTATTTAAAGTTATGTCAGCGCCAAAGTCCAACAGCAGCGACAGCATCTCATCGTGCTCCTGGAAAGAAAATATATACATTTTTAGCAGACATCGTAACAATTATAGTATATAAAATAAAGTTGTAATTGACTAACATTTGTTTGATTTTAAAAATTATACATATTTTGATATTAGCTCTTATTTCCGATTTTTATAATAAATATTGCAAATATTTAAATTTCAATATTAATTACAAAATTAATATATTAACTCATATTTTCTATTTTTTTAAATCTAAAGATCTATTTCAAAAATCTTTTTAGTTATTTTAATAATTGATTGCAAAATCTTTTGAATCTAATGGTATACAAAAAATTTTTAAATATATTTTTATTATATTAATTTAAAATGCAAGTTAAGTTTAGGTTAAAGAATTATAATTGCTTACAAATTTGTATACTTTTCCAGTTAACCTTATCTAAAATACTAGAAATGCCCCTCTCATTTATCCAGCTAAATTTTTGTAACACAACTCTTATTTAACGATATCTGAACTATAATAATAATAAAATAGATTTGCCTTAAACCCACCTTTGATATGGCATCGTGTAGTGGCGTATCGCCCTCGGAGTCCTGCAAACTGGGATGACAGCCCAGAGTGAGCAGCGTCTTGACCACATTCAGATGTCCCTTGTTGACGGCAATGTGCAGCGAGGTCTGACGACGCTTGTTGCGCGCATTTAAATCCGCTCCAGCCTTGGCCAGAATCTCAATAACAGCCGCCTCATCACCAAAGGCGGCATGATGAACAGCTCGATCGCCGTCCTTGTCCTCGATTTCCACATCGACAGCATGACGCAACAGCACTTGAATGACCTCAATATGACCATTCTGACTGGCCGCCTGCAGCGCCGTGTGACCAGCAAACACTCCATTCACATTTACCTCGGGAACGGCACCGCCGCTGGGACTGCCAGCAGCTGCGGCAGCTGCCGCACTGGACGTGGAGGGTTGTGCAGCGCCAGCCAAGTACTCCTCACAGCGAGACTACAAAATGAGGAAGTAGAATTAACAAAGAACCAGATAGAAAGGATATCTTTGGCACGCCGAAGATTTGATACTCCTGTAAGATCATTCTTATGAGAGCTAAATGATATACTAGTCCGATTTTATCTAAGTTATCAAAAATGTAATTCTATAATGTAATAATATAATACCAAAAAAACAAGAGTCTATTATACTGCAAGGTCGTTTTGCCACTGATCGTTCCTCTTTCCACGATAAGATATTGTCGTCCGATTTAAACTAAATTTAGTTATGATATATGGGACAGTAACAAATATACTCTTAGTAAGTTTGTTTGAGATATCTTAAGAAACAATGAAGTTAATCGTACTTAAGAATAAGTTTCGACCGATCTTTTCTATAGCAGCTATTTAATAAAGTAGTCCGATTTTAACCAAACTGTATCGGGACGACAAATATAATACCAAATATTCAAAATTTTAAGATTAAGAGACTTATTTGCATAGAAACAGACTGGCATATGGACAGATGGATCGAGTCCTGCTGTTCAAGAATATACAGTATGCACTATATAGGGTTTGTCAAGTCTACTCCAGGGTATAATAATTGCGTTATGACTGTGGGATAATTGTTCAACTCACGGCAAATCCATTGGCAGCTGCCTTGACAAACTCCTCGGTGGCATCACCAGATACATTCGGTTCAAAGAGTTTCTTTAGAATGGCGGACAAGCGTTCACCACTGGGAATCACCGGAGCACAATTGCCATCGCCGGTGGCACCAGCAGCAGCTCCAGCTGCACCGGTAGAGAGCACCTTGCAGACAGCGAGCGGATTGTATGTCCAGGATGTGTTGCCCACCTCCACTTTGAGGTCATTGTCATGGTACACCTGCTGAACGCGTCCAATTTTACCCAGTGTCAATTGCATGGCATCTGCCCATTCACCATGTCCACGCTGCAGCATCTTGATGCTCTCCACGTCCGAGCAAATCTTGACAATGTCACCTACTTGGAATTCAGGCGGAGCTGTGGTCGGCGACGATACCTTGGTGAGCACAGCGGGATTGAACGTCCAACGATTGCCCGAATTGTAGGCAACGACAATATCATGATCCTCATCGATGCCAACAACCATGCCCGCATTGCTGAGGCACTCGAACATGCCGTCTGTCCAGCCGCCGTGTCCATGCTGCAGAGATTGCACTATCTCCAAGTCCAGATCCACTGTGACCTTGTCTCCAATCTGGAAGCCATGCGGTCCCTTGCCCGGCCCATTCTCGCCCAGAAGCGGCAAATGATCACGATATACATTGCTGCCCTTGGCATCGTTCACCACCTTCAGATCGGCCATGCCCTCAAAGCCCACGCGATACAGATTCTTCGAGCCATTATCCCAGATGACATAGGCGGCGGATCGTGGTGAAGCAGATGACCAATCCTGTATCTCATTAACCTTGCCGCGACGTCCAACGCCACCATCCTGATCCTCCCACTGCCAATCGACGCCACGCACAACACGGGCGCCCGGAAAGATGCCACGGGCCAGTACCTTCTTGGACTTGCGACGCGGCTCCAGCATTGCCCGCTCACCACCAGGCGTGCTGATCCTATAGAAACGATGCCGCAAATGATGCTTATCGCCGTGATAACAAATGGAGCACAAATCGTAATTGATGCACTCGGCACACTTCCAGCGTATGCCAAAGATCGGCTGCTGTCGGCAAGTATCGCACATGGTTCCCTCATGCTTCACGCCTGTTGGAGCGCTGTCCAAGATGCGCAGGTCATAGGCGCCGGCACAGCGATAATTGGCAGCGGTCCCATTGTCCCAGACAACGACAACCTCCTCGGCGGATTCAAAGTTGCGCACGGTGCCCACATGTCCCTCGCCGCCATCCTGTCGAGAAATAAACAGGTATATTTTAATATTATTGAATTAAAAACTCACGCCACCAAACAACACAGAGAAAGAGAGACCGAGCGAGAGAGGAAGGGAGAGTGAAGTGAGATAGAGAAACTCACGCTAATCACAACGCGAAAATTATAATTAAAGCGCATTTGCTTCGTCACTTTCGGATGCTACTCGGATGCTCCGTTGTCCGCAATCAACTAACTGCCGATCGATCTTAACATCTGTTAAGGGTGCAATCGATGAGTTGCACTATCTAGTCATCGATCTCCAGAGATCGACCCCAAGACACCTCCGTCTAGGTCAGTGTCAATGTACAAAACAATCCAAACAACTGGTCAAACAATTTTCGAATCTTAAATACTGCCTTACAATCATAGTACGATACTTAAAAAAAAAAATACTTTTATTTTACATTAATCCATTTATTAAATTCAAGATTCATAAATTACCTAAACTTTACTATATATGAATAAAACAATAATGTAAGACTTTGAATAAAAGTAATAAATATAAAAATATATGTTCTTAAAAAAACTAACCATTTTTTATAACCCTTTCTTGGCTTAAAAATTTAAGAAAATTTAAAGCAACTTGTATATATTAAATTTTTAAGTTAAAAAAAAATAAATCATAACATTTAAATTCTTAAAAAATTAGAACTAAAGGTCTACTATACAATCAACTTGTATATGATTTTTATAAAATTTTTATATTTAAAAATAAAACATAACATTTAAATAATTTTGAAAATTAGCCATTTTTAAAAAAGTTTTCTTGGCTTAAAAATCTGTATATATTTAAATTAAAATTGAAATATTGGTTGTATTAAATTAAAAGTTTACCAAAATTATAAGGAAAATAGTACTAAACATAATATACGTACATGTAATTTGTTAAGTTAAGAAAATCATTAACAAATGGTTAAAAAATAAATGCAAATTATTAGAAACAACCAGAGTTCAATTTTATTAAAATTAAAGATAAACAGTTTTTACTGTACAAATTTAACAAACTTTAACAATGAACAGAAAAAAAACTATTTATTTTTATAAATCAAATGCTAATTACTTTAAGTTCAATTTATGCAGTTATCACTGTGTGCTAAGCTAAAGACAAAATCAATAAACTTGTGAATTTATTAGAAATAGAAATTGATTTCCCTGTACATTAGTTTTAAGTTTAAGTTAAGTTCATCTTAGGCAGTTTTTACTGTACTACGTAAGCTGAAGACAAAATCGTTAAACTTTATGCCCCCAAAGACACAACACACACACACGCACACATGCTCATACGGTTGTTATTAAAAACTCAGGGACAGTGTTTTATTTAATTAAATTGGTGTCAATTGATAGGCAATTTCTACTTATAAATATATGTATATTACAAATTTTGCGTTAAATTACCTGCTTGTTCCACTTCCAGTCGGGACCACGAATTACACGCGCACCAACTCCCTCCATTGAGAATCGTCGAGCGACTGCGGCGGCTGAGCCAGCAGCAGTATTTCCCCCACCGCCACCGCCGCCACTGCCCCCGTTGCCCACACCAGCTGTCACAGTGCTGCCTCCGCTGACTACCACACCCACCGATGTGGCTGAAGATGCTCCACTGGCAGCGGCATTTGTTGAGTCTTTGGCCGCCGTTAACGTTGCGGCACAGGACATTATCGGGTGTCAGCCACACACTTTGTCTATTTAAGCACAATTTAATTGCTTAACTTAACAATTAATGGTGATTTTTTTCAATTTTCAGTGGAGCACAAAAAAAAAATGTCTTGCAGACAAATTTCAGTGCGAGTGCAAGGCAGAGTTGCCAGCTAACAAATATCGCAAGTGTCACTAAGCGTACACGAACAGCTGCATTCCAATGCAATCAATGCACAAAACAGTGCAAATTTCACGTTTGTTGGAATTTAGCACTGATATTATTATTGCAATTACAGCTGAACTCGTTTAAAATGTTTAATTAGCGTGCAGAAAATAAAAAATATAAAACAAAATCGTACAAAACGTAAAATTGTAATTAAAATAGTGATGGTACTGTTGCCACCTGCAAATTTGTTTGTGTACTTTCGATACATTTCTGCAAGTGTATTGAACCATATATCGATAGTTTCTATGATAACTAATGTTGGTCAACTTATTCGTTGCACAACACTGAATTTCATTTAATTCAAATTTAAAAAAAAAAACAAAAATAAATATTGCTTTTTAAGTTGGAATATAAAATACTTGTAATTTATTTGAGAAATAAGCCTCAAAAATGGATTGGATTAAAAATTGATCACTTAAAGTGTGAAATAACAAGATAATTGAAATTATTGTGCACAATGCACATACATATCAAAAATGTGAGTATATATACTTTGGTATAATTATTAATTAATTATTGTGTATTGCAGAATGATGTGTATAATCGCATTGGATTCCATTCGACTACCGATCGAATTCCGGTTCATCGCTATAATAATGCTCACTTGAACGCATGCCTTGACTGCATTCAAAGTACAGTATAAGCAATTTGGACGCATAATCCGCTGGCAGCTATAATTGAATTAAAATTGATTAAAGTAACTGTGGAACTTTGACAAATATTTACTCACTTTATCCATTATATCGTGTCTAATATCTGTAGCAGCCGCATATAGCTCCAACGGTTGATTTGTGCGGCGTTTAACCAGAATCTCGAGCATATCCACGATGAATGCATCTGTTATGCCCAGGCAGTAGCAAATGTTAAGATAACGCAACTGATCATTGTTGCGAATTAGATTCAATAGCTCACTTTCGCCAATATCGCGAGCACATTGCACTGACAGACACTCCAGTTGAGTCAGATTCCCCAGCAGATTGATACAGCGATCATTACGCGGCTTACAAACAAGCCATTTCAGGGATTTGATGTTGCCAATGTGTTGAGCTTGATCCTCGTCAATCCATTGCTTGCGATGCAATATCAGATATTCCAAGTGAGGTGCACACTTGTTGGCTAGCGTTTTGAACAAACGCGTCTTTTGATTATCCGGGCAATAAAGTTGCAGATACTTAAGATACGGAAATAGTGTAAGGGCAGTGAGTTCAGCATCACAATCCTGAAAGGCAAACTTCTCCAACTGCTGACAATGGCTGGCCAGTTGTTTCAGCGTTTGTGTCGTCAGGAATTTCTTCGCATTGCGCAGCTGCAGTGTACGCAGACTCCTTAGGGATCTGGTGATGGTAATAAAATCTGAGGGCGTCACCTCATCGTACAGTTGCAACTCCTCGAGATTGACAAAATAGCGAAGCTCTTGCACTACAAGTCAAGTGTAACATAAGAAATCAAGATAAACACAATTATTTATAGGTGAACCACTCACGTTCCCGACGATCAAAACACTCCAGTCCAAGGTTTTGTATATAAGGCAAGCGAAACCGCATGGATTTGATTAGATCCTTACTGGTGCTCTTGTAATTGCGCACATACACCTTCCTCAAGGTGCTCAGTTGCAGCAAAAAGGGCTGCGACCTGGCAACTGTCGCATTCCGGAGTGTGAGACTCTCGAGGCGCACACAATATCTGGCCACCAACGGGAGCACTTGCAACGGATGGTCGTCATCGTGTTGACACTGCAATCTTTTCACATTGCCACCGCACATCCACAGAAAGGCACGCCAATCATCTAAGTTCTTTAGTTTAATATCAGTGTCAACAATGTCTTCGAAGCGCCGGCGATGTAAATAAACAAATGCGTCACGAAATCTTCGACAGCACTGTGCAAAATGGACCTGATCCTCTAGATTGTGCAGCAGCTTGAATATCAACAGCAGACAGTTAAAATTAATATCCGAAAAGTCGGTTGTGCGCGCCATAATTCTGATAGCGCTCTAATTGTGAAAAACAAACACATAATAATTTTGCAACAAAAGGTAATATAATTAATCAGCTGATTGGAGTTGCATCAAATTGTTCCATTGTTGCTAATTCAGCTATTTTATAGCTAGCTCTGGCTTTTTTCAAAGTTTATTGTTCAGAAAAATTTGAGAATTGCTATTAGCTGTAAATCTGGCTTTTTTAAATATATTTTCAGCTATCTTCCGCTAGTAATATTTTATCTAAAACTGTACAAGGAGAACATTAAGATGCTTTCCAGCCAGAATCAGCTTTTTTTCCGATAAAAAGTTGAGAGCACTGCTGCGGCAACACTTTGATCCCAAAGGTTGCCACCCCGCATATTTTCCGACCTGACAGCAACTTTGGAAACTTCTTATCGTTTTTTTGTTCTTTTTTTAGATATTATTTAATAACTTTTTCTTTTCTGGGGATCTTCATTAAAATGTTTTTCTTAATTTTATCTGATATCAAATTTTAGAATTAGCAATACCTAACATTTTAATTAAAAAAAGATATTATCTGCCGCGTTATCTAACTTCAAAACAAACCCATAGGTGTCGTTTTTAAGGTTTTGCAAAAATTACTAAAGGTGGCGCTACATGAATTTTTGTGTGCATTTTGTTGAATTTAGAATTTAGAAATAATTATAAGAACACAAAATATTCAATTTGATTATCACATTTATTTTAAATAATTTTGAATAAAAACTGTAATTTATTATATGGCCTATGGCAAATTTAAACTTGTTCAAAAGGTGCTGTTTTTGCAGTCGATAATCAGCTGATTGCTGCAAGCATTCGATGTTTGCCAGATATCGATAATGTTATTGGAGTGACGATGGTGCCAACTTCTTATCAAAATATGAGCTCATGCCATTCGATATTTAATTTATATGCATTCGATATATGGCTAGCATATCAACCCTACTCGCAATAAGAAAGAAAGACGATAACGAAACAAGAAAGAGGAGCCAGCAATTTAATAAATTACAAAGGAAAAAAAGGCAATAGAATATTTTAAGCTGTGTGTGTGGTTTAATCAAGTGTACAATTTGTGCAAGGACAGATACACACACACACGCACACACACCCACCCACGCGAGAGGTGCAGAGAGAGAGAAGCAGCACACAAACACACACAACACACCAACACACACACAGTTTAGATGATGAGCAGCAGAACGGATACGGACGGCTCCTCCATACGTTTCAGCGATCACACATTGGACAAAGCCACCAAGGCCAAGGTGACGTTGGAGAACTACTACAGCAATTTGGTGACACAATACGGCGAACGCAAACAGCGACTGGCCAAATTGGAGGCACAGCTGAAGGACGAAAGTCTAACTGAGTCGCAACGTCAGGAGAAACGCTTACAACATGCGCAAAAGGAGACGGAATATTTGCGCCTCAAGCGATTGCGACTGGGTGTCGAGGACTTTGAGGCATTGAAAGTCATTGGTCGCGGTGCGTTCGGTGAGGTGCGTTTAGTGCAAAAGAAGGACACGGGACATGTGTATGCCATGAAGGTGCTCCGTAAAGCGGACATGCTCGAAAAGGAGCAAGTGGCACACGTACGCGCTGAGCGCGATGTTCTCGTCGAGGCCGATCATCAATGGGTGGTCAAAATGTACTACAGTTTTCAGGTAAGTGCGACTGACGCCCACTCACAACAAATCACAGTCGCAATCGCAGTCACAGTTCCCAATCCCCCAGTCATCATCACAACTCACCGATTGCACTGTTGAAAATCAATAAACCAATACAAGCGCAAAAGCGCTTGCCAAATCATATGGTCTGCGCCATTGTGGTTGTCGTTGTTGTTGTTTTGATTTGTTCTCTTGGTGAAAGTTTTCGCATACATGCATAGTCACACACACGCACGCACAGACACACAGACTTGACTTACGTACATATATGTAAATACCCAGCAGAACTTTGAAGCGTGTACAACGTACTGAAATTCACATGCATGAACAAAAGTATTGGCAATTGTACTGTTGTCTAAAAGAAAGCTAAATAAATTTAGATAATTGGGATATAATGTAAATTTTTCAAAAAAAAACTATTCCCATTTTTATAGTGGAAATGTTTTGGAAATGAAGAAAAAAATTCAAATTTCGTAACTAACTGTGAATAATTAAAGTAAAATTTTATGGTGAATTACACCAGAATGATTTTTTTAAAGAAATTTTATAAAATCTGAGCGAAAAATAAAACTCTCATGTTATTAATATTTATTTTTTTTTATCAATTTAAATTAAATTACTTACTTTTTATTTTTTTTATTAAAATTAAAATAACTTAATTTATGCTTAAGGTTCGAATTTTTGTTAAATAATATTGTTGTATGTCCTTTTAAAAGATTTCAAAGGAATCAGATTAGTCAAAAATATGTATTGAAAATTATTCATTATTTTCACTTAAGTCATCGCTTAGTGAATAATAAATATATTTGAGCAAAGTCATCATATAATGTGTAATTTTTATAATATAGCTTATAATAATTACTTTATCTGCTTTTAAGTTTATTTTATAACTAATGTTTGTTTCTTTCAATTTGCAAATTGATAACAGGACCAGGTCAATTTATATTTGATAATGGAATTCTTGCCTGGCGGTGATATGATGACACTTCTGATGAAAAAGGATACGCTATCCGAGGAGTGCACACAGTTCTATATAAGTGAAACTGCGTTAGCGATTGACTCGATACACAAGCTCGGTTTCATACACAGGGACATAAAGCCAGATAACTTGCTGTTGGACGCGCGAGGACATCTAAAGGTAACCAGAAATACCCTGACTAAATAATTATATATCTTACTCATTAATTGTTATGATTTTATGGGTCTATAGCTCTCCGATTTTGGACTGTGCACGGGTTTAAAGAAATCGCATCGCACAGACTTTTATCGTGATCTGTCGCAGGCAAAACCATCTGATTTTATTGGCACCTGCGCCAGGTGAGTTATGTTATATCAAATAAACAGAGTCTTTCAATAACAATATATATATTTTATTAGTCCCATGGATTCGAAACGACGTGCTGAATCGTGGAAACGGAATCGGCGCGCCCTCGCCTACAGCACAGTGGGCACACCCGATTATATAGCGCCCGAAGTATTCCTGCAAACTGGCTATGGACCCGCATGCGATTGGTGGTCACTGGGTGTTATTATGTACGAAATGGTCATTGGATATCCGCCATTCTGTTCGGACAATCCACAGGACACGTATCGCAAGGTGATGAACTGGCGCGAGACATTAATCTTTCCGCCCGAAATACCCATATCGGAGGAGGCCAAAGAGACGATCATTAATTTCTGTTGCGAGGCCGATAGACGTTTGGGATCTCAGCGCGGTTTAGAGGATCTCAAGTCGGTGCCTTTCTTTCGTGGCGTTGACTGGGAACATATTCGTGAGCGTCCAGCAGCAATACCCGTGGAGGTGCGTTCCATTGACGATACGTCCAATTTTGATGAATTTCCGGATGTCTCGCTGGAGATACGTAAGTGGCTGCAGTTAATTTTGAATTGTTAAAATTAAGTTAACATTATTTTTTGTTTAATCTTTGCAGCATCAGCGCCTGTGCCGCAGGGCGGTGAAATTGCCAAGGATTGGGTCTTCATCAATTACACGTACAAGCGCTTTGAAGTGCGAAATTTGGAGTGAAGCTGCGCAGCTTGCCGGTTGCCAAAGTTTGCCGCCATCACCACCACCACCAACACCCCAACAACAACAACAACAACCACAATCACCACCAACAATAAGAACAAGCGACAAGAAATCACCCACAACACCACCAGCAGCATTAGCAGCAACAGAAGAAACCACAATTGCAATCGCAGTCTCTCTAACACCATCATCAAAAGCATTCTCCAACGCTAGAAAACTTAATTTTCCTTTTAAATGTCTTACCTACATGTGTATTTAAATACTATAGCTAACATTTGTGATTCCAAAAAAAAAACGAAAAAACAAAAACAAAAACGAAACAGCAAGAAAAGTGAACAACAAACAAACAAGCAAACAAAAAAAAAACAAGAAAACGATATGTATTGTAAATGTTTTGAGCCTCAAATTAAGTTAGACGCTTCAACTAACTAATATGCTCCACTGTGTATGTGTATGGCTTCGTTTAACACCGCCCAATCCCTCCTCTTCCCACTTGAATAACCAATTTGGCAATTGTTTATAATAATTATACATGTTTTTGTTTTTTTATTCTTCATTGGGCAGCAGCGAAATTTGTTGATAAATTTCATGATAAATGTTTAAACACAATATTATTATTTAGACAATTGTGAAATGTTTTAAATTTAGGCACGTTATTTAATATACTTACACATATGTATGTTTTATATTTATTAATTATGAAACAAACACACACATGCGAGTTGTATGTATTACAAAGAACATAAAACTAAAACAAAACAAAACGAAAAGAAAAAACGTATATCAGCAACACACACAAATTAGTTACTAAACCAACAATAAGATGTATTTAAATGTCGGTTTCTTTCAGTGTACACAATCCCAAAAAATCTCCCTCACATTACACTCTTACATAATTTAGCGTTTCTCTTGTAGTTATTCCTTAAAAGTTCTTCAAGTTTCGTGTGTTTTCGAACAAAACAAGTTATCGCTGGTAAAACGCAAGCAAATTAAATCGAATTATCTACTATATATAAAAACAAAAATACAAATAAAAATAGAAGAAAAAAAAGGATGAGTAAAGAACTCTAAGCGAGCATAACTTAAAGTAATTAAAAGCATACCTATAAATAAATGAAACGAGTAAACAAGTTTTAAGAAATTATTTTTGGTAATAGACTATAATAATAAGCATACTGATAATAATGCAAAAACGCAAAATGCAATAATAAATGAAACATGTGCATAATATGAACTAACAACAAATATTTCAAATGGCATTTTTATTACTTCTATATAGTCATTATTTTTATTTTGTTAAGTCTATTTCTAATGTTTTGAATGTTGTTTCAAAAAGTGCGTTTTAATTGCTTATAATTTTGTTTTGAAATTTAAATTCGAAACAGCCTAATTTGGTTTTGTTACTTTTAAATATAGAAATAATTCCAATGAGATTATACAATTTAAACTTAGGCTTTTTTTATTAGGATTAATATAAGAACCATTAAATTTTTACAGATTTTAAAAAACTATTAGTCAAAAAAATATTTGCTAAACGGTCCTATTCAAAACACCGTGACGAAACACAAATATTTTCTCAATATCTTTGATTTATTTTCTGTATATAAATCTAATATGTTAATAATCACGAAATTTTGGGGGATAATATCTATAGTGGGCTGAAGAAGTAAATCTGAAAACTAATGTACACTTAAAAAATTTAAGCAGATTTTAAAATAATAGTACATTTTGTGTTCTAATCGATATGTTCATGCTCAAAGATTATTATACTTATATTTTCTGATGTGTGTATTTTATTACACAGTGGGTATAAAAGGATTTCTAAGATTTTTTTAACTATTTACTGTTGATCAGTATCTATTAACACTTTATAAATTAATGTAGATTTGAACAATTTTTACTTTATAAATTTATTGAATGAATATCAGCTCGATTAAATTTTACTTAGTGTTAAGGATTAAAAAGAAATTAATCAAATAAGGTAAAATGCTTAGAATATCAACACTTTTGAAGGAGTTTTATTAAAAGGCGATAAAACGATTATAATAAAGCCAAAACAGAGCTAAGATCAGACGTTAAATAAAAAATTCAGCATGGCTTGTTTGCTTTCGGTATGTTATATTTTCGAAGTAAACATTTATTGGGAATAGGTTTAATAGCGCCAAATAATATGCTACAATTTCTGTCCAGCTGCAAGAATACTTACCGAGACACATGGCTAGGAAATTCTTGTTATTATCAAACAGATAGGAACTTAAAACACAAATCAATTCAACAAAGAAGACGACAACAAGTAAGCGTTGTACATTTAAATGTATGTATATATTTTTCTTCATCATTTTTTCTTAAATCTTTTCAATCATCTCGCATTGATACTTCAGCACTCATTCTCTGCTTGTGTGTGGGTGTATGTGTTTTTGGGTGTATATGTGTGTGTGTTTGGGTGTGCTGTGTTGTTCTTCCGATAACGTTACAGACATCTGAGAACAAAGCTTTCAAATTCGAATCGATAATGGATACGAATCATCATGATCTGTATATCTGTTGTTTATCTGTGGGTCTGTTTCTGTTTATGTCTCTTGTTGTATCTGTGTGAACCGGAATATATAGCTAGTTTAAATATATATATATATATATGTATATATATATATATATATATATATCCTACATACATAAGTATATATGAATGTACTTGCATATGGACTACAGACTACTAGAAATTGTTACAACTGCTTACGGAGGAGGGGACGTCAAAGAACTTTACAAAGGAAATCGGAAAACGACACTGAAAAATGTACACACACACATTATGTAAATTATTTATAATTAAAAATGTATGTCAGTATGCGTGTGTGTGTTTGTTTGTTTGTTGTTTGTTTGTCTCTCTGTGTGTTCACATCGTTTTTATTTATTTTATTTTGAAATCTTTATTGGATGCTTGTAACGACGGGCAGTAGATCCATAGAAATTATAATCGTAAAATGTTAAAAGTTTAACTATGTGCTTAGTGTCTAATGAAAAATGTATACATAGACGAATATGTATTGTATTTCGGCTTAATCTGCTTAACTGCTTATCCCTCGCTTTTGGTTTTTTTTCCTTTTTGTTGTTTTACTTTGTTATTTTTTTCTTCTTCTTTTGTTTTTGTTTATGCAAAAAGTTGTCAAGCAGAAAGGAAAATATGGAGAAAGGGTAATTTTCGGGTGGTGGGTACAGGATGAGGGGACGGGGGCGGAGGTGGAGGAGTTCTACCGGTTGTGTTTATACTATGCGCTTTGCAACTATTTATAAATTTAATTTAAATTGAATTACAAGTTAAGTTTGTTTTGTTATTTTCTTTTCTTTTTTTTTTTGTTTTCTGTTGTTTCTTCGGATTTTGTATCGGATTTTTTTCTGGTTGCATTCTATCAAATCGTAGCTAAAACTTTTCCATTTACGCTATGCCAAGTCGTCCTTCACATGGACGCTTGCTTTGATTTATACGCTTGCTAGAATTATTTTCTGATTACTTTTTTTTTGTCTACGTTCAATAGTAAAATGTATATATAAATATATATACATATACATATACATATATTTATATAGTTAATATGTACGTTTAAGAATTACATTATTATTATAGGACATAAGTCTAATTGGGAAGGCCTGCTAAGGATGAAAGGGGGGAAAAACTGGGCAGGAGCAGACTAATCTGATATAGGTGCTATCGTTTTGGGAGTGCGGGTCGGGATAGGGAGACATGGGGACTTTGAGGACGTTGGGGCCTTGCATAATCATATATATATATATATATTAATTAGTAGTAAAATTTGTATGTACAATTCGTTACGTTGCTTAGGACTGATCATCGATCAATAACATGACCTGTTGCGTTGTCGTTTGTGGATTCCTTGCGCATTCCACCTGATGAGCATTCCAATCCTTTCGCTGGCAAAACTCCGAGCAATACGGCGTCTTTCGACACAGCGAACACTCGGCCAACGCTTCCCGATTACAGTTGGCGCACTATTCAAATTGAGATATCAGTTAGCATATTGTTAATTAACATATTAATATCATACTCACTTTCTTTGCCGATATGATCTCGTTGCCATGCAATGAGCCCGATATGTTGGGATCATCCATGTCTGTGTGGACCTGGACACGCATCGCACTGACCGCCGCATCGCGCTCCTTTTGCAGTACCTCGATGCGTCGCTCATAATTCTGTTTCATATCGTTGAGCAGGCGTTTAAAATCGCCGGTTGCCTTCACCATGGTGCAGTAGACATGCTCGATGTTCTTCATCGATTGACTGCTATCCAGGACGGCAATGGAGCCCGTATCGTTAATGTTAACCACAAACGTTTCACGCTCATACGGATTACCCATTTGCGTCTGGTCAACCAGCTCGGTGGAGGTGTCTAAACTGTCATTGAGCGCCGCCCATGGTTCGTCCTTGGACGTTATATTATCTTCCGCTAAAAACATATTGTTCTCATCGACAACACTGGCGGCTGTTTGTTGCGTTGGGTCCACGTTGTTATTGTTAATGCTGCTGCCGCTTGTATTGTTGTTGTTGGTGTTGCTATTATTGTTATTATTATTATTATTGTTGCTATGCGTATTGCGTTTACGTTTGGGTCCAGGCTCCACATCGAGATCGGTTTGATTTCGCTTCCGTCTCTTATAGGGCGTAAAAAGACGCACAGGACCCGATGCTACAAGAATCCAATTGACAAATTATATTATTATGTTCAATAATTGAGGGAATTGTTAAAGATGGTAGGAAATAAACTACTCAAGAGTGTTAAAACAGTGTTAAAAGTGACAGAAGGAAATGTTTTGCAACTGATTCAGTGTTTAGGAATGGTTCTGGAACAGTTCCGGGTTCGATTCAGAACCATTCCAATCAGAATCAATAAGAAATCATTATAAATGGTTTGTTAAAATGGGAAAATCAATTGGCAATTAGTTTTGTTATAGGAATAAGCAAGACTGCAATCCTTTAATATGTTGAACACTTTTTCTTTTATAAGCCTACATGTCATATAACTAGAAATTCAGTTTTTAAAATAAATGGGTTCGATTTCAACATCATGTTCAAAAATCTGTTTAAGACCTGTCTAGTTAAAAATTCTGATGTGGCACTGAAAATGCTTTTATTAGCATTAGTGCTTACAAAAATAATTAATAATGTATCAAAAAATAAAAGATTCAAACTAGTTTTATGGTCTATTCATTATTTTATGATATCGCAGCCAAAGTCTCAAATAATGATTATATAAAAAAGAGCTGGAAATTTACGGTATCATTTAATTCCAAGTTTAAGTTTCAAATTATTCTATTATTTCAATTGTATTAATTTGTCATTAAATTTTTCAAGTAAAGTTGTTTTAGAAAGGATTTAAAATTTTTGCATCCCTTTTTTTCAAAGTTTAAGCTAAAAGTTTTATTTAAACAATCAAATTATTCTATTATTCCAATTGTAATCATTTTTCAATAATTTTTTTCAAAACTATAAAATAGTTTTACAAACAATTTAAAATATATGAAGATTTTTAAAATGAAATAATGCATTTTACAGGACCAGTTTGCCGCTTTGCGAATACGAGGATGGGAATAGATCGGTTTAGGTCAGGGGATTTGTATTTTGTGAAATATGCAACTCTCACCTGACTCACCTGCTTCGTCGTCACAGCAGACTGTGCAACTGCAGTTGGTTGCGTGCGGCGTAAGCGTGCCCTCATCGATAAGGGATTGCAGAGATTTGCCGCCATATTTGATGGAGCGTTTCCAATCCTTGCTGGAACCACGACCGCAGACATGCTCAAATTCGCTGGGTGTATGCCATTTATCTTTATATTTAACACAACGTCCTCTGCCGCCGGAACCAAGTTTGCTGCGATACAATTCGGCGCAGGTGGTTTTACAGCGTATCTGGAAGACCTCCATATGCTGTGTGCTGGATGTGGTTTCCGCCCAACCGGTGGAGCCGGTTGTGTTCCCAGCACCGCCACCATTACCGCCGCCAGCAGCATGCTCGAGCGTTCCCATGCTATCATGGCTATTATTGCTACCAGAGCCATCGTGATTCAGTCCAATGGTATTTGTGGCGGTGGTATTTGTATTCCCAGCGCTATTATTGCCGCTTGTCTGTGTCTGTTGCTGTTGTTGTTGCTGCTGCTGTTGTATGACAATCGTTTTAAGGTCACCGCCCATACTGACCGTACTGCTGGACAGGTAACCATTGTTGTCGACGCACAGCATCGGTTTAAAGTGCGGCAACTGATCGGGGGTAATCACATTAAAGGCCGTGCCAGTTATCATTGAACCAATTGGCAGGGATACGGGCACTGATACAACACCGCCACCGCCGCTTTGTTGACTGCTGCCACCGCCGACGCCGCCTCCGCTGCCGCTATTATCGTTTGAGGAGGATGTGACCATGCGAACTTTCGTATCCAACTGCATTACCATAGCGCACATTACAGCGTTGCAGTCGCAGTCGTCGTTGCAGTCGCCGTTGCAGTCGCCGTCGTCGTTGCAGTCGCCGTCGTCGTCGTCGCCGTTCGTTTATTTTTTTTTTTTTATATATTGTTTTGCCGTCACATTAATATGCCAAACAATTGATGCATTCACAATTTAATCCATTTAACATTTGAATTAGGCGTTTTGTTGATTTTTTATTAATTTTTTACATGAAAGAAATCAAAGAAAATTTCGTTTGTGTAAGTAAACAACACAGCATGGAAAAATGAAAATCGGTATACACAACAATTTGCGCCACACAAATTCTGACGTTGTTGGAGTTCAGGGGTGGTGGTAATGGTTAGGTTGTTGGTATTGGAGATGGTGGCGGGCTTTGGCTTTACTACTGGCTCTGTGGCACTGTGGGCCGTTTAGGGCGCAAGCACCGCGCGCATTTTTGTTGCGCCGCCACCTCCTCAACCCCCTCACGCTTTTGGACAAGCCACCCAAATGTTTGCCCGCCCCACTGTCACACACAAACACATACAGCACACTTGTTCTCACTATACATACACACATACACACAGATGCTCACACATGCATGCACACAGCTCAGAGACAGCGCGTTCTACAACTGCGCGTTGGCTGCGCGGGCATCCAACGAAACGAGCAATGGATACGAAGCAAGGAATCAACGAAACCGACCAACGAAACGAAACGATACGACACGAAGCGTAGCGAACGAGAGGAACGAAGGAACGAAAGCACGAACCACCCTTGCCGCCAACAGCAAGTTGTTTTGTAGCTTTTTGTGTGTTGATTATTGTGTTTGGATTTACCTGATGATGATGATGGTGATTCTCTAATATGACCTCTTCTTTCACAACATCGCGCACGTCTTCGGTTAATGCGGCCAAATCTTTCACTTCACGTATTCTGCTCAGATGCAGCTCAGTTGTGGAATCCTGTTCCATTCTGCACCACAACAACACGATATGATTAATTTGCTTCTTCCTCTTCGCTGGATTATTCTATTGGTTTCCCTCGTTTGATGTTTGTTGGATATGAATGTGAAGTTGTTCATCGAATTGTTGCAATTGCAATTGGTCTACGACTACGACGTCTGTGTGTTGTCTGTTGTCGTCGCCAGTTTTGTTGTTGTTATTATTGTTGCGGCTGCTGTTGCGTTTGCAATTTGTTAGCGCGCACACCATTCACATTGAAATTGTATTGTGCACGTTGCCTTTGGCTATTTACAGTTAATTTATTGTTGCAATTTACATTTTTTACATTTCTTAAAAATAGAGTTGTTTCGAATCGTTCAGATCAAGTTCAATCGAACTATTCACTAAAGTGAACGACCATCGTTCTTTTCGTTCGCAAGTTCAAACTAAAGCCCCCCCCCAGAAGGGGTGGTAAATATTTAAAAAGAAAAAAAAAAACAATTACATATCTTGTTATTTGTATTTTAAATATATATTTGTAAATTGTCTTAATTTCTTAATGATCTTCAATCTTTATAAATATAAACATTTTAAGGATTGTTTTGTTCGTTCGTTTCGTTCATTTTCTCATTTGAGTCCAATTTATGTGCTGTGTAGTGTTGCCATATATGCTCTGATGGGTGGCATTTGATTAAAATTTAAATCGCATTAAATATTATTGTTTTTAGTCGATTCATCACTTATTCCGAACTGGAAATTTAGTGACGATATTGATTTCGAAAATTAAAAAAGTCATTTCAATTGAATGATTTAGTTCAGTAGTTAAATTTTTTATGAACGAACTAGTCGTTGTTATCGATGGTCAGCTTATTTTGTCGCCCATCACTGATAAAAATTAAATATTTAAAAAAGCAAAAACTCAATAATAAATTAATAAATTTGATGAAAATTTAAAAATTGTAATTAGGCAAAATCAACGTAAACATTTAAATGAAGTTTTAAAGTTCGTCAGCCCTCTGGAAGAGAAGAAGAAACTTAATTCTAAAACAAACAAAAAAATATTTAAAAAAGGCAGAAAATTACAAAAAAAGTTCTGTAAAAATAAAAATATTTCTGGCACCAAAATAAAAAAAAATCAAATTATGTGATTATTTTATTAAAATGGTACAAGCTGCCAGATCAGAAAATTGTTTGGTCGGGTGGCAACATTTGGGCCAGGTGGCGACGTTGTGGATATTTTCGTTCCAATAACAAAAACATGGTAAGAAGATTTTAATAACAACTAAATCTTTGATTAAATATGTATTTATTATGCTATTATAGGCAGATGTCGACGTGTTTATAAGCAACTACACGCTTGTGGATCCAGAAATCTATCAGCTATGGATCGAAGGCTTTTCGTGTATGTCTCTAATCAACGCCTTTGTGACCCCCTTATTTATTTTTGTTAACTTATTACAAAAGCCAGCGAAGCCGTTTGCTACCTGAAACAGAAGGGATTTGGTCATTCTATGGGTGCACCGATTGATTTGATTGCATCCGATGTCTTGGATCATTACCGCACCTATTCGCTGATTGAACTTTATTTACATGCGCCCACCAAATTGATGGAACAATCCTGTTTTCAACTGGAACCCCATACACGCGATCTTATCATTGAGAAATATTATTCAATTGATGATGTTGTGGCTCGAGAAATACTGGGCAAGAAGTTAACTTCACGGTATCGCAAAGATCTGGATGAAGTAGGGGAGAAAACATGCGTTAAACTTAAATCCTGCCGGTGCGTAATGTTGTGATTAATTTATATCTTTTGTTTATTATATATATTCAACTTTCTTCAGCCGACAATTTGATAATGTGAAGCGCATCTTTAGAGCCGTTGAGGAACTGCCCGGCACACTGACCAACAATATAAAACAGCATTTCTTTATATCCACAGAGCTGGCCAAGTGCGTAAGTCCTTAATTATATATATTTCTTTACTAAATTTGTTTAAATTTTATAGAAAATATGCGTGTATAGTATTCTTGGCTTGCCTGCGCTTTGAAACTTCGAAAAAGAAATTGCAATATTTGAGTTTTAGCGATTTGCTTACCTGTTCACACTCGATCATGATTTACTGGACATACACTTATCAGGTAAGTTAATGTTGATAAAGTTGTATAGAGAAATTTCATAGATTTTTTATACTCCAGCATACTGGACCCGAATACTATGATACGGAAATGGATAAGGAGTTTCTGCTTGATTTACGTGAACTTCGCTGCCTAATGGACAAGGAAAAGGAGATTAAACAGTGTGTGATTGCATTTAATTTATACTATATATATTGTTAACATTTCTGTTTGTTGCAGTCTTGTCTGTCTGCGTCTTAAACCCGTGCTGTTGGAACGTGCTTTTCATGAGCTGGATGGGAATTTCCGTTCATATTGGCGTGCATTAATTACCATTGCCTGCAATCTGCATCGTAATCGAGAACTGCGGGATTTATTTGTCGATCTATGCGACAAATTAATAGAACCTTGGCGTCAAAATGGCTGGAATCACGAACAGGTTAATAAATTTCTTTCCTCGATAACTCAGAGTGTGCTCGATTTGGAAATATCCAGGTAAGGCTAATCAATTGTGCTTTTAATTAAATCCACATATTTAAATTTATGTCCTATAGAGATCAAGAGACGCGTTGCCTTTGGGATCGTTATATGCAGGTCATAACAATATGTTTAGATAAAATGTATCATATATAATTAAGTTGCGTTTATTGTATATAAAATGTTATATATTTATTTTAGTATTTAATTGTATTTCATTTCTTGACTTGCAATCATAACAAATAAGAACAAAAACAATTAAGAAATTAATTTCAGCAAAATCCAAATAGATCTTTAACAAGTAAAAAATTCAATTTTAAAAAAAATTCAATTTATTTTGTCACAAAAATTACTTGACATAGTGTATATTATTGTTTTACTCACTTTGTAGAAAAATGAATATACCCTCTGCAAAGGGTATAAGAAAATTGCAAGCTCAATAAAAAGTGCAACGAGCTTTCAATGCACCGCAGCAAGGAGTTGCCAGACAGGCGAAAAAGCTCAAGCCACAGGAAAAGCTTGCAGTTCGTCGAATTACAGATACTTGTCAGTTGTCGTGTTATTCGTGTTGTTATTTTCCGCTGTCGGTTTGTTTATTTGTTTGTAAACAAAAATATTCTTAGCAGACGAAAAAGCCAATTGAGGATAGTTGATTCAATAAAACGATGCAAGACTTTTGGTAAGTTCAATTCTAGTTACATTGCAAATTCAAGAGACACTGCAAATGTTCTAGTTTGCATGTATGTGTGTGTAATCTGCTCACACAGACACGCGTCTATACACACACACACACACACACACACACGCATGTATACAAACAGTTTACATGTGATATTTTGATGGGGGAAGTGGGGGAGCAACAGTTGCCTCATTAATTTTTTGCCTTAATGGGGTGGATTTTTAGATATTTCTGTGGTAACTGTTAGTGCTAATATTGCTAACAGTACATTTGATAGAAATGTTAATTTATTCAAGAATCGCAAATGAATTTAAAAAAAAATTTAATTTGGAAAAGAATCTGGATAAATGAAAATCTTAGAACTATATCATAGATAATGTCTTTTTTTCATAAAAATGAATTGTAAAAGAAATTGAAAATAAATAATAAATAAAAAGAGTTATTCTAGCACTTAAAAAAAAAGAAAAATTTCATTATGATATCCAATTTAGATCGACAACTAAGAGCTAAAATAAATTTTTGAGATAAAATATCGAAAAATTCTTGACAAAAAAAAAAAATAATATAATAATTCCCTGAACTAATTGTAGTGATAACTTGGAGGAGTTGGAGGACGACACATTTGATGAGGAGAAGTCAACCCGTACTTCAGATGAGAATCGCAAGTATGAGATGATATAAGGATGATAATTATAAATATTCGAATAACAAAGATTACATCCAATTATTAGACAAAATCACAGTGAGATTGAGAAACGACGACGCGATAAGATGAACACATATATCAATGAGCTTTCCTCGATGATTCCCATGTGCTATGCCATGCAAAGGAAGCTGGATAAGTTGACCGTGTTGAGGATGGCTGTGCAGCATTTACGTGGCATTCGGGGCAGCCTTCATCCCTATAATGGGAGCGACTATAGGCCAAGCTTTCTCTCCGATCAGGAACTAAAGATGATCATTTTGCAGGCCTCGGAGGGTTTTCTATTCGTTGTGGGTTGTGATCGTGGACGCATTCTATATGTTTCCGACTCAGTATCGAGTGTCTTGAATTGTACACAGTCCGATCTGTTGGGTCAGAGTTGGTTCGATGTCCTGCATCCCAAGGATATAGGCAAGGTGAAGGAGCAGCTATCCTCCTTGGAACAGTGTCCACGCGAGCGACTCATCGATGCCAAAAGTGGGTGAATCAGAATCTTTTGTATAAACTTTTGCTAATACACAATTCTTGCAGCCATGTTGCCGGTCAAAACGGATGTGCCACAGAGTCTGTGTCGTCTTTGTCCGGGTGCCAGACGCTCCTTCTTCTGTCGAATGAAACTGCGGGCGGCCAATAATCAAATCAAAGAGGAATCGGACACATCTTCCAGTTCACGTAGCTCCACCAAGCGCAAATCCAAGCTGAGCATCGAACACAAGTATCAGGTTATACAGTGCACGGGTTATCTAAAATCATGGACGCCCATCAAGGATGAGGATCAAGACGGTGACAGCGATGATCAGACAACGAATCTCTCCTGCCTCGTGGCCATTGGTCGTACACCAACCAGTGTGCTAAACTCCAATTTTCCCTCCTCTTTGGATAATCTGCCCAACGTAAGGCATGTGCTTTTCATATCTCGTCACTCGTCAGAGGGCAAGTTCCTGTTTATTGATCAACGGTTGGTCCTTCATAAAATACCATATAGATACTGTTTATATACATATTATTCCTTTGGTTATTTTAGTGCCACGCTGGTGATTGGTTTTCTGCCTCAGGAAATACTGGGCACCAGTTTTTACGAATATTTCCACAACGAGGACATCTCTGCGCTGGTCGAATCCCATAAAACGGTTATGCAGATCCAGGAAAAGGTCACCACACAGATTTATCGCTTTCGATGCAAGGATAATAGCTACGTTCAGCTCCAGAGTGAATGGCGGGCTTTCAAGAATCCCTGGACAAATGAAATTGACTATATAATTGCTAAGAATTCGGTATTCCTCTAGAGAGATAATTGAAATCAATTGATTACAAGGATCTTCCATTTTCAACTGGTTCTCCGTATAAACTTACGTTCCACATACGATGTACAAAATAACTGGCTTTTATAAAAATATGTTTAAGCTCATGAGCATATTAAAATTTGTATTCCGAAAAAAAGAAAACAAAAATTTTAATAAATATCCAGTTTTTAAAAAGAAATCTTTTTTGTATTCTTAAATAATTTTGTAAAAAATATAAAGAAATAAGTTATGGATTTCTGTAAATTATTAAATTGAGAATAAATTTACATATATATTTTATTTTATAAAATATGTATAACGAGCACTTGCTACAGATCTTTCACTCTACATTTTATATTAAAGTTATATTAATTTTAAATTGATAGAATATTAAATTGATAACTAAGCGCATGTCTCTTCCACTGTCAGATCAATTTAAGAGTGTTTTCACACTCTCTCTTTCGATACAGTTATCACACATAGTTCTCGCTATTTGTTTCTATCAACTTCGTTTGTTTTTATTGTTTCTCTTACTATGAATATACCCACATTCATATGAAAGCCGGCTGCGCCAACGCCACACTGTCACACTGTTTGTGTGCGTGTGCATGTGTGAGTGAGAGTGAGTGCTTTTCTTGTCTGTGCCTCTTTTTCCACTCTCATGCTCTAACGCTCGTGCGCATGCATATCCAATTGGATTCAATTTTAGTTGGCATAGTGAGCACGAGTTGTGCGGACGCGTTGTAGTTACGCTGTAGTTGTGATTTCTTTTCTAATTGGACAGTTGTAATTGGTTTCGTATTGATATCGCCAAGATGAGTGCCCTCATCTTTCTGGCCACGATTTTAATTGGCTTCCTCATATATTCCCTGTTTAGTTCCATGAGACGTCCCAAGAATTTTCCACCAGGTGAGTGCAAATTGAAACCTATACGCTACTTTATTCATTCAAATAATTTATTTTAGTAAGTTCTTTCAGTCCGTAACCTTGAGTCAGCAAATTTGTATTTATTTAAAATTTAATTAATACTCAAAAGAGTCTTTGAAGAGCTAAGCTGCATTGTTTTTTTAAGGTTTTCAATTGATGTAATTGTTTATTTAAAGTTTATTTAAGTCATATCTATACTCAATATTTATTGTCATTTGAAATACGAATCCCAGCTCCCTTCCCAATTAGCTCAGGGTATTCGTATTGGTCAACCTAACATATTTCCAACTGGAAATGGTCAACCGGACAACTGAACGTTGACAACGTTGACAACCCACAGCAACGGCTGAAACGAGACGCGGCTGGCATTTCAAATAGATTTTCCATTGATTAAATTGACAGACAAGCATTACTGACACCTCAATAAGCCATTTCGAGTAGGTGTCTTGTCATTTAACTAATTTACATATGCATTTTCCATCTGGTTATGCAACTACGAGATACATTTGGCTCTACTGAATTAATATAAATAATTATATTATTCTACATACCCTATAAGGAGTCAAGTTCTAAACTGTATTCATACATCAGAGAAATCCATGTGGCGCATACAGAACTTAGCGATAAGCCATAAGATAGAGATTTCTTGTATTCGATTTATTGATTTGCTGATAAACAGATTTTTCGGTAGTGCCAAATAGTGGCTACGATAAGATTAATTAAAACGTGCGACTCATTTCTTATTCAATTCAATTATGTATAAGTATAAGTATAAGTATAAGTATAAGTATAAGTATAAGTATAAGTATAAGTATAAGTATAAGTATAAGTATAAGTATAAGTATAAGTATAAGTATAAGTATAAGTATAAGTATAAGTATAAGTATAAGTATAAGTATAAGTATAAGTATAAGTATAAGTATAAGTATAAGTATAAGTATAAGTATAAGTATAAGTATAAGTATAAGTATAAGTATAAGTATAAGTATAAGTATAAGTATAAGTATAAGTATAAGTATAAGTATAAGTATAAGTATAAGTATAAGTATAAGTATAAGTATAAGTATAAGTATAAGTATAAGTATAAGTATAAGTATAAGTATAAGTATAAGTATAAGTATAAGTATAAGTATAAGTATAAGTATAAGTATAAGTATAAGTATAAGTATAAGTATAAGTATAAGTATAAGTATAAGTATAAGTATAAGTATAAGTATAAGTATAAGTATAAGTATAAGTATAAGTATAAGTATAAGTATAAGTATAAGTATAAGTATAAGTATAAGTATAACTCATTTAATTTCGTTATCTTTACAGGTCCTGGATTTGTGCCCTGGTTGGGGAATACCCTGCAATTCCGTAGAGAGGCACGCGCTGCCGGAGGACAGCACATACTCTTCGAACAGTGGTCGAAGCGATATCAAAGCCAGCTGCTGGGCTTGAAGCTGGGCCAGGAGTACGTGGTGGTGGCACTGGGTCATGAGCTGGTGCGTGAGGTGCAGCTGCAGGAGGTGTTCGAGGGACGGCCGGATAACTTCTTTCTACGGCTGCGCACCATGGGCACCCGGAAGGGCATCACCTGTACGGACGGACAGCTGTGGTACGAGCATCGCAACTTTGCCATGAAGCAGATGCGTCATGTGGGCTACGGACGCAGCCAAATGGAGCAGCAAATTGAGCGCGAGGCGGAGCAGCTGATGCAGCAACTCGGACGGACGGATGCGGCGCCCATTGAGCCCGTGAATTGGTTGGCTCAGAGCGTGCTCAATGTGCTCTGGTGTCTGATAGCTGGCGAGCGAATCGCTAGCACCGAGGATAGCACACTCCGTCGACTGCTGGAACTGATGAATCGTCGATCCAAGTTGTTTGATATATGCGGCGGATTGTTGTCCCAGTTCCCGTGGCTTCGTCATGTGGCTCCGAACCGCACTGGATATAATCTTATACGGCAGCTGAATGCCGAACTGCACGGTTTCTTTATGGAGACGATCAGTGAGCATCGACGTCGCATGCTGGAGTGCGAGCAGAGAGGAGAGCAGCTGCCGGACGGAGATCTCATCTACGCCTATCTGCAGCAGATGCAGACCAAGCACAAGGACACGGACAGCTTCAATGAGACGCAGCTGGTGATGACGATACTGGACTTTTTCATTGCCGGCTCGCAGACGACGAGCAACACCATCAATCTGGCTCTAATGATGCTCGCCATGCGCCAGGATCTGCAGGATCAACTGCACGCCGAGGTGTATGCCAATATCAGTGGCGGCAGCCCAGATACAGATGCCTTCCCCCATCTGAGTCGACGGGAATCCTTCCACCACATGGAGGCCTTCATCATGGAGGTGCAACGCTTCTTTCACATCACTCCCATTACGGGTCCACGTCGTGCACTGTGGCCAACCAAACTGGGTGACTTTGATATACCCAAGAATGCAACGATTCTCATCAGCTTGCGATCGGTGCATTTGGATGAGCAACACTGGACGAAACCACACGAGTTCCGGCCGGAACGTTTCATTGATGCAGCTGGCAAGTGCTCCAAGGATGAGTACTTCATGCCCTTCGGCTTGGGACGACGTCGCTGTCTTGGCGACGCCTTGGCACGTGCCTGCATCTTCTCGTTTCTGGTGAGGATCGTTCAGCATTTTCGTATCGTTCTGCCGGAGGGTGAGACACCATCGCTAATCCTCCAGCCAGGCATCACACTCACACCCAAGCCGTACAAGGTACAATTCGTAAAGCGTCATTGAATCCGATCAACTGGTTAATGAACCAATACACATATAAATTACATATCTATGCTCTTTCTTATATTTGCTCAAATGGAATTAAAATTTTATATATAAAAAGAGTTAAATTATTTCTCATTCTCAACTTCATTACATATTTAAATATTTTAAAAAGTGCGCGCTATCGTAGCTGAGAGTATCGATAGCGCGAATTTGTTCAGCACTATCAAAGTAGATCTAAAAAATAACGATTACTCAATTCGTTATCAACACGCCGCCACAAAACATCGATCAGTGGCTCAGTCATTTGCAGTTATTTTTCAAATATTAATTTCTTATATTTTTTTAACATTCATTGTACTTGTCAAGTGCTTCGTACTTAAAATTAAAAGCAAATTGCATGTTCGATAGCTCATAGTCAGCATTATTTATGCTCATATCTCGACATCTGTTTATAAGCATCTCATCGTACTCCAGATTAAATTTATTACTACACGATTTGAAAGCAATTTTGTAGTTCATATTAGACACCCATTGATCCTCTGGTTCCAAGCGATCACCTGCCATTTTGCATGGATTTTGATATATATTATTAACGACAATTTTTTCCTCTGAGCTTCGTAAGGAAGCGATGAGATCTTTAAGCTTAGATGCAAAAATTTTGCCGTTCCAGTCCAAATTCAGCAAATCGCCGTGAGGAAGGGTCTTTAACTGAAAATATATATCGAATATTTATATATATAAAGTAATAGTCAACAATTGTTATTTATACCTTTTGTTCTATTTCGGGCACTGCATTCTTTCCAATCAGAGACAGCACAAAAGGATTGTCTGGCTTGAATTTTCGTCTATTAAGAACATTCGGCAATGCAAGAAGAAGCTCTTCAATATTTTTGTTTTCCAATGGTAGCCGAAGATATTTTAAATTTTTGGATATCTCTATCATGTTTGTTATTGCATCGTTGTCGATTGAATTATCCTCATTTGTTTCCAAAGAGAATAACTGAAGATCTGAAATTTCTGATAGGCATTTGAATAAATTGCTGTTCCATGACCAACATAGAAAAGCTTTAAGCCTTTTAAGCCTTGCAATTTCCTTTGTATGTGAATGTTTTGGACTGGTGCTAATATCTAAAATTTGCAATCGGTCTGCATAGTTTGGTACAAGCACTCTCATCAATTCATCGAGTAACAAATTGTCATCACCCATATCGAATTTCAGATATTTTAGATTAACGAATTTTCCGTAATTATCCAAGATTCGGTTAAGCGTTAGATAAGTTAGTTCTGGGCAATAAGAATCCAATTTGTTTAGATCTCCGGCCAGATGACAACTTTCCTCCAAAAAGTTGATCGATAAGGTATGAAGATTAGCCATTGATTTGAATATATTTAAAAAGTCACCCGTATTCATCTTCTCATAAATGTTGTAAAGATGCAATATTTCTAGTTGGTTACAGTTTTTCAACTGCTTTACTATAAAAAAAAAGTATATTAAATAGTTTCCAGCAATTAATATACACTGACTTACATTCAGTTTCCGGTGCAAAAAGCAACGATAGAGCTTTAAGGTTTGTTTGATTTGTTAAGGCAGAAACAAATTGGTCTTCGGGATTTTTGTAATAATAAACCAAGCTTTTCCATTGAGCAGAGAATATCGGCAATACAGTCAATACTTATCTTCTCATCAATTCCAGACAATTTTAATATTGTCAACTGATTAAAGTCATCTTTTAATTCAGTGACTATAGAATGTTAAGATATTTTATTAGTTTCCAATGACCGCAAATAAACGTTATGAATTAAAAAATGAACTAAATATATCATTGAGGCGGAAATATGATACGGCTCTATCAAAAAATGTGCTATATTTGTGAAAATATATGAAATTCATGTTTTACATTTTGAAAATTTAAAAATAACGTAATCACAGAAACTTTTAAATGTTATCGAATTTGATTTATCGCAGCTGTTTTTCTGCACGTAATACTGATAACGGAAAAAGTCCCTCACTAATTTTATGATGCTCTTCGAAATTATGAAATATAATATGACGCATTCTAGACAAATAATCATTTACTTACATGTGGCTTTGGGGACATCAAAGAGACTTAAGCACTGGACATTTGGCAATCGTAGAACGGATTTCATAAGACCCTCTTCTGGTGTATCATTTTTATCTCCCGAAAAAAACAAACGAACATGCTTTAAATTCGGACAATATTTGCTAAGTATAAGCATGTATTTTTCAAAGTAGTCTATATTGGTTGTAAAATCAATATATTCTTCATAGATTAAAACGTCCGAGCCATTTTCTTTTAGAGCAATTCGCCAGTCGTCTAAAGTTTTATGCATCCAACGACTGATGATCGTATAATTTTGATTTGTCGACTCAGATTCCGCACTTTTCCGAAGCGACATGTTGCAAAGATGGCGAATAACTACTGCGATTAGTGATCGTCAGTAAAAATCAATAAGCTCAATGTTACAATCGATATCGATTAAAATGTAGTGGAACTATCGATAGCTTAACTGCGTTCCGTTTTTAAAAAGTACATTCCTTGCAAAATTTGCATTCGGAATGATAATAAAAATTCAAAGTTAACGTGTCTGTAAATGATTTATTCAATTCTTATATTTATATATTCGTTTTACAATTTCTATAATTTGTAGTTTAGTGTGAGTTAGTTGTTTGTTTTGTTTTCGAAACTCTTTTAGTTGAGGTCTTTGGGTATTTTATTTATTTTTATGATAATCGCGGAATTCGAAATAATACAAAACGCAATAAATTTTGAGATCAAAACTAAATTTATTTCAATTAAACTGTAGAAAAACAATATCAAATAATATTCAAATTGTTTCTGATCTGGTTCTTGTTCTTTATTGAGTGACAGTTAAAATTAAATTTAAATGTTTATGATTTAGGCTTAAACGAATATTACGAATTGCAATTTTTTGTAACAAAATCAAAACTTTTCAAGTTATTCATAATCATTATAATGTAGATGAAGGTATACATATGTTTATATGTATAAATAACAACACCAAAGCCGGCTTCAAACGCAATTAACTTAGTTGCACACAACATATGTACATAAGCGTTAAAAAATATATATATATATATGTTTGTAGATAATGAAAATATTTACAACGGTCAGGAAATCATTAGATATACGGTAAGAGTATAAGGATTTATCAATGTTAGCTAGCTAAAACTCGATCTTGGTTGGTTTATCTGCACATACTCAAAGTAATACATGTATCTACATGTGGATGTAAAACGTATTTGGATTAAAATGCTGGATTTACTCACACATCGAATTTTCGGATAGCTTTCGCAAATAATATAATATTAAAAATAATAAGAATAAGAGTATGTAACAAAAGAAAACAATGAACAACATGAAACAAATGTCGGGCCTAAGTGACACTTAAAATGCTAATGACTGCACAGTGAGGCGTTTTTTTGTTTTTTTTTTTTTGGCGCCTGTCTTTCTACCCGTGCATAGGATACACAAATTCTGATTCTGATTTTAATTCTAATTCTGATCCTTGAATGCGTCCAATGTTTACCATTTGTCTATAGTCTGTATATGTCTGCTGTGTGTTTTTATGTTTGTGTCATGCTAGAAATTGAAGCCGGAATCGGGTATATTGTGCGGATTGAATTCATACTGTTGACTGCCGGCAACGGGCGCCACACGTGTGTCCTCCTCCTCGTTGCCAAAGTACGTCTCAATTATGTAGAATGATTTATGATAAATGTCACGATTCTCATGCGCCTGTAGATATTCAATCTTATCGAGACCTGCATTGTTCAAAATCAGTTTTAGATCAAATAGTTTAGGGTTATTAATTGTGTTTAACTCACCGCCACACTCCTCGATGGTGATGGCATAGGGATTAGGTCGCACCTGATACTTTTCGCCAGCTTTAAGAATGTTCTCGAGCGCATTTAATGCAACTTGGACAATATCCGAATCGACGACCGTTAGAAAATCGCACATGGGCGGCACACAGCCAATTTTAACTAAATAATGAATCTGCTCGGAGGTGCCGCTGCTTGTGGCATTTGTTATGGCCCAGGCGGCCTCTTTACGTGTCTTAAAGTCAGCCGTTTGCATAATGTTCATCAATTGTGGGAATATATTGGCACTAATGATTGCCTGAATCTGTTCGCGATTGCCGGCAGCAATGTTCGATATGGTCCAGCAGGATTCCTTCTTAATAGTCTCGGCCGGTGAGTACAACAAATGGCTGATGCACGGCAAGGCATTATGGCTCAATATCGTTTGTGTCTGCTGATCATCTCCGGTAACAATGTTACCCACAGCGCGTAGTGCCGCCGTGCTGACATTCTGCTGCGGATGCCTACAAATAATCAGTCAATTATTTAAGTCTTATCTTATCACATCTATTATCAGTAGGACTTACAATAGCAGCTCGACAAGACGTCGACAGACGCCCGCATCAATGACAGCCTGTATTTTGTCATTGGGTCCATCCGATAGATAGCTAATGGCCCAGCATGTATCGCACAGCACGTCCACATCGGTGGAGTCCAGTAGACGTGCCAAGATCGGCAGACCATGTCGAATTTTTGTGAAATCAGCGGGCGGATTCTTGCCCCGGCACAAGTTCGACAGTGTCCAAACGGCATTGCGTATCATAGTTATGCGTTCCGAGTTGCTTAGTACACTGTAATATATGCCAAAGATTAGATTTAGATATAAGCTAAATAGATGAATGAAATTCAAATACTCACTTTAAGAGTGGCATTAGGATGCCAGAGTTAAGCAAATGATCGCGGCACGTGGGTGAATCTCCAGCAATGTTGCCCAGCGCCCAGACAGCCTGCTCTTGCACATCGTCATGTGGACTGGAGAGCAATTCTATGAATATAGGCACGGCACCAGCCTCAATGACAATCTTTGTTTGCTGCGATGTACCCGATGCAATGTTTGTCAGCGTCCAGGCGGCTTCAAATTGCAGCGTTGCATTTGTGTTGTTGCGCAAGAATGTCACAAATTGCGGCACAATATCCTTTTGTATAACCTCCTCAATGGGCGGATTGGGATCCCGTGACAACAGTTTGCGAAACTTTTGTGTTGCCTCCAGCTGATCGCTCTCCTTGTCGCTGTACAGCATTTGTATCATTTCTGCATTGATAATCGATTGGGAGCCACCTGCCTCGGGCTGTCCATGCGATTGCATCCCTCCCATACCCATACCCATTCCCAATCCTTGTCCGCTGCTGTCTGCCATGTGCATATCGCTGGAATGCAGTTCGCCACTGCTGCTGCCCTCGATCCCGGCTCCTGGAGCTGTGGATGGCGTTGGATCCAGGACAACATTGCGACGCTTTGAGAGCTGCTGTTCCCGCTTCGTTTTACGCAACTGAATTCCCACCTCCTCGCGTCTGCGCCTCATCTCTGTCGAATCCAGAGCGGCATTTTTATAACGTTGTTTGTGTGTTGTGGACATTGTCTGTCTATTGTTACTATTATTACAATTAGCAATTCTGCAAAAATTCAAAAAATATATATATCTATTAAAAATTTGGTTTGTTTTGCTCCAAGCGATCACAAATAATAACAACTTTTATTCTAAACACAACACATACACACACGGAAAGTTGAAAACAATGCCAACATTGATGGGATGAATGTTATATTAAATATTTAGCACAGGTACAAAGGGTATCAAATCATGATATTACACAACGCCCGAAGCATTCGAATATAATTTGAATAATCTAAATTACAATTAGAAATATACATGTGCATTCCGATTGATTATAAATTTAATTTTTCATTAATTTCTTTAATTTTTGTATTATTTATTCTTTTGATATCTTTCATTTTAAAGTTACAAATTATTCACACAACTTTATGTATAGGGCATTGACAAGTCGACCACTCCCCACACTTTACTTTTACTATGCACATTTTTCCATTCACTTAGGGTTGTCAGCTTGCACTTGCTTTCGTATAGTTAACTTGTCTATTAATATATGTTGATTAGAGTGTTTCGTTTTAATACTTTATATGATTTTTATGTGTGTTTTTTTCTATTTGCACCGTGACAACACTTTCACATTCTAATTGTAAATACGTGTGTACACGCATTCACACAACTATACGCATGTTTGTTCGTGTGTGTGATGGGTTTAGGTCAGCGTCAGCAAATGCTGCATATTCTCACTTTTCTGCTGTTTATTTCATAATTTTTTGTAAACGAAACGTTTTCATTTTGTATGGTAATAACACAACTTGTTACTTTTTTACCTCTGTTTCTGCCAATTTAAAGCGTCTATTAATAGTACAAAACACAAATGCAAATTTTAGTCACGATACGCCACACGTTTTTAGTTGGGCGTATAGCGTTGCCAGACTGTTTTCATTGCATTACAGCTGATTGTGCAACTTGATTGCTTTTGGTATCGATAACAGCTGAATATTTATTGAAAAACCAGCGCCAACAATGAACAATTCCAAGAGTCAGCATATAAAAAGTTCTAAACCTGATGAGCAACAGAAACAAAAGCACTTACAGCTTTTGCACGAGTACAACGATCTTAAGGACGCCACTCAAACTGTGCTAGGAGCATTGGCCCAGGCAAAAGGATTACCCGTAAAAGATATGTACAAAATGTACAACTTGCCTAAAGGTGATTGATGACAACAACAAATGATGTACACAATAAAATGATTATTTTTGTTGAATTTATATTCAAAAATAAAAGGATGCAGATGCTGGTAAACGGCATTTGTTATTAACAAATTTCTTGGCAGTACCTGTCGCTTTAAAAACTAATAATTTCACTTAAAACTAAACAAATGCTCAGTTTATTTTTGCACTCAACCCGAGAATTTATTCAGCATGGAAATATGCTCTGCAACGTTCATTAAATGCCTTGTAAGTCCGTTCCTTTATAATATCCTCCACATTAAGTTCGGATTGCAGTACTCTCAGCTGTTGAGCAAAGGAAATCTTTAGCTTATTGATAACCTGTCATTTATATAGAATGGGAACTTACCTTTCGTTGCTCTGCTTTAAATTTACTATCAGTCTCAACATCATTGGGGTTCGATTCCCGTTGCTCGCGTAGATTCTTCAGTGTTGTCGCTGAAAAAGTTATGCAATTGCGAATGTTGTTTTGCTGCCCGGTTTCAACATGGAATTAATTGGAGTTTTGATGAATATTAGAACTTTCGCTCATTTTAATTTACCCGAGATTGATGGGATTGCTGCAGCTTAGCGTACAGATCTCGGCACGTACCCTCGCTATTCACTTGACCCTTGAACGACTCCGTAGGAAGCGCATTAAGAGCGTAAATAATTTTATCATCCACATCGCGCATCTTCTTTAGAGTCTCCTAATATATACAAATCACATATGAGTCGTTGAAGAAATGCTCATTATATGGATGAAACACTCACCTGGAAACCCAAAAAGTCAAAGCAGTGAACATCCATTTGAATTAATAATGATTAATAAAATTAATAAAAAAACAAAAATATACAAGTATTTTGCCGGCGAAATGTGCCTTTCAACAGCGGTGCCACATTATTTACATTGACATTTCCAAATATTGGTCTAGCGCCCACGGTTGCCACCTAATTAAATAAAAAGCGCCAAAAAATTTTTAAAAAGAGTCAATTTCACAAAATAGGGTCAAATTCATTTAAAAAAAACGCCAATTTCATGAAAACTATCCAAATCTAAAAAAAAAACAAACATATAATTTGCCAAACAAAATTGTTTTAACACATGTGTATAACAAATTTTTTTTTTAATAGAAAATATTCAAATTAATCTAATATCAAAAATCACAATTTTTTTAAATTAGCAGTACAATGGTACAGTACTTTTATATTATTGGTAGCGAAAATATCTAAAAAAAAAAAAAAAAAAGCATCCAATAAAATAAAAGAGCCAGTTTGGCGCAAAAACGACAAGCGTGGCAGCCGTGCTATCGACATAAATACATATAAATCGATATTAATAATATTTAATATATATGTATTAAAATTATTATTTAATTATAATATTTAAAGTTTAATTAATACTTGGAACCAAAAGCTCAATTGTCAAAGTCGATATCACTATCGATATGGTGGCATTGTAATCGATATTTCCCATATGTACATGGCCAGCTGAACGAGTGGGTGGAAAAAATAATAACAAAATTTGTTAAAATAACAAAACAAGGGAACTTCTTCTCATGGCTGCCAAGCACGAAGATATTCGGGATAAAATCGAGAACGGTGTCTATAAACTCGCAACGAATGACAAAAGCACACGCAGCACTGTGTGGCGCGTGTATCGAAAGATTGAAAAGGAAGACGGCAATATATTGGAACATGTCCTCTATTGCATTGGGTGCAAAAATCTAATGTCGTTTACGCACAAATCCACAACAAATCTGCGACGCCACAAGTGCCATTTGCAATACCTGAAGAAGCAGGCATATTGTAACGGATATGCGGATGCGAACAGCACAAAGGAATGGTTCAAAGATGCTGATGAAGAGATGACTGTGGAAGATATTTTGCTGGAGGCTGAAGCTGAGCTAAAAGTGGACAACGAGGAAAGTTCTGAGCCACAGCCGATGTCAGAAGAGGTGGATAAAAAACCCACACCTACGGACGTAGCAGCGTTTATTGCCCTCAGAGGTGCGGGAACTACAGCTGAGTCAAATGATGCAAGTCGTGAAAGTGCGCCACTTTCTCAACTAACCAGAAACAATGACGAACCACTTAAGATCGGTGCAACAGTCTCAAATTCACGCCTTTCGGATGTCTTTGTTTCACACGAAGTCAGTGGAGCCGAAGAGTCGGCTATATATGCACAGACATGGTCCTTGGAATATCGCAAGCTTACGGAAGATCAAAAATTTTATGCCAAACGAGCTATTGATGAGATCTTTGTGCTGGGACGCTTACGGCGTTTAACGCTTAATACGGTGCCATCGGTAACCGAGTGAAATGCTCTCCAATATTATATAGAATGTACATATACGTGTATAGGATAATTTTAAGTAAATTGTACTCATGTAAATATTTATGTATATACTGTATTTATTTGATCAATTCTCTGGTCTTCATTGTTAAGGAAATAATAAACATAGAACTGTAGTTCTGGAAATACACTTATTTCCCACTTGACAAAACTGTTTCATTGAATTAATTGTAGAATAGTCATGTCGCAAATATTTTTTAATCAGATTTCAATTTAATAACTGCCATGTTTATATGTTGACTATACCTGATTTGAATAGTAGCGAGTTATCTGAAAAAAAAACCTTTCGCTAGTTTTTCAAGCCGTGTTAAATAGGTATAAAATCTAAACACTTAACGGAATGTATAACAAAAGCAGCTGATTCTCATATATAAAATCAAATTGTCATTAAATATAGACTTGAAACACAATAACAACACAAGTGTTTTAGATTAAATTTTAATCATTAAAACGATTCTGTTTAAATCAGAACAAAGATCCATTGAACTACTCACCTAACGGAACCTTTTTTTGTTCGTTCGTTCGCTCGTTTTGTTTTGATTCGTTTGATTCATATGAACTTTTCAATGAACAAGTACAGAACGATTTGTTTCGGTGCATTTCATTTACTTTTTTCCGGCACTGTCTTTATTGTTTTGTGTAATTTTCAATTAAGGGGATTTTCTGAAATTAAAATGACGTCAAGACAGAGCATACATTCATCTAGAGATGTTGGCGGCTCTAAATCGCCTACAAGAAGTGTTCTTAATCAAAGTGGAAGTCCGAGTCCGCAACGTGTTAAGATTCATAAGGAAATGAATGAAATAGAAGATGCGAATATAGATGACTCTGAAGATGATGAGGAGTACACAAATAGACCGATTTCAGTAACAAAAGGCTATGTACCAGACTATACGCCGGAAAGTGCCATTCCGCCTCCCAGTCCACGGCAGGAACAAAAGAAACTGCAACCGCATGGAACGAAGAATTCACAACGACAATCGCAACAAATTGAAATCAAAGAAAGTCCAAAGTCATCGTACTTAAAATACATTTTCTATGCAATTATTATTATATTGCCGGTGCTTGTTGGCTCGCAAATGTTTATGAAGCCGAAAGTGAAAAGCTGTGACTTCAAGGAACTACGTCGACAGCTGCCATTGCAGTCGCCAGATGTGTGGAATGCATTACACGTTAATATTGAATTACTACTGAATAAGCGCATTGAATCTCCAAATATCTACTTGTTCCTGCACTCGAGCGAGAGCAGTGATGGCAAAATACAAAAACTTATTCAGGACATTGCCCTGGAGACATCCAAGTGTTTTGGTGAGAGTTTATACGACAGCTTGAATCAGTTTCCATAAAATTGTGTTGCAGGGTGATTATGAACAAGCGAGAACTGTTTTTAAATTAAGCTCGAAATTTTAAAGTCATCGTTAATATTTAAGTCGTTTTTAATTGTGGCATACAGTATTGTTATATTTATTATTTTGACCCCAAGGGACTTTATTTTGTTTTAATTTTTTAAGGTCCTTTAGCAACTGATATAAGTAAAAAAAAGAACAAAAGGATAAGGTATTTTTAACAGTTCCTTAACCAATTGTAATTACTATAGTTAAAACAAATGTATATCAAAACTAATTTGATTAACTCTCGCTGCCTTATAATCTTGATATATCTATAAGAAACGTTTTTTTTTTATTTTAAGTCCGATCCTGACATGATTGGTATCAAAACTCGTGTTAGGACCAGGACTTTCAAATTCAAAAAACAAATTGTTCTTTAAACATAATTTTTTTCTTTACAAGGACTAAAACGCAAAATTTTTCAACTCAAAAGGCTGGGACTATGAATTGATTTTAGAAATATAGATTCTTGGTAAAAACGTCTTAGAATTGACTCTAGATTCCCAATAAGGGGTTCCATTTATTTAATCGTTGCACCTATTGCACATGTCCTTTACACTGTCTTTTTTATTTTATATAGATGGTCGACGACCCATTCAAATGAGCCTGGAGGATTTCGAAACGCAGAACGGCGATGACTACGGATATCCCATTGAGCAGTACAAAAACAAACTCAAGGATGGCAACGTGTTCCTCATTGAAAAACTAAATAATGCAAGTACTTCCAAATCTACAACTGTAAGATTTCTTTATTAATGCAAGCTCTTAACAGATTCCACCAAATGCGGCACGTGCGTTGCACACAATATGCGAAACACACAGTCCCATAGATCCAGATGTGGTCATCTTTTTGACTCTGCGCACAGACCTTTCAATCGCTGGACGAAATCCTGCAACATTGGCTGATCTCACATTGCGGGAACTGTGGAAGGATGTGCCGGATCATGAGCTGGGTGCCTTAATAACGCGTGTAATTGATCAGGTTTTGCTATTGAAGGCCTAAATACGCATACGCATAAGTATAAGTATTATATAAGTACTAATTGTAATTTATAATTGATCGACTTTAAAGCACCACAATTCGGCGAGAAATGCCAGCAAGCTGCATGTCATGCCAAAACACCACAGCAATATTAGCCCAATAAAGTTGTCAATGCCCAGTTCAACGGGTCCAATATCAAGTTTGGGCATTTGTGAAGCCAACATCCGATTCTGTCTGTTAGCATTCATATATTCAGCAGCAATCTTCCATTCCCAGTACTTGTCAAAGCCAGACGAATGCCAAGCCAATACGAATCGACTGTGGGCGTCCAAATGTGCCCAGAGGCGTGGCACATAGGCTGCAGTATATAGAAAGTATATATCATCGACCATTAGCTTGAGTCGCGACAAGGCATCATCGGGTATCATTTCGGCATTGGCCAAGTGACCAAATTGCATTCGCTCCGCCACGAAACCCATCTCTTCTGTACGTGACTTTACGGCTATGGCCTCTGCATCGTATACACGGAAACGTTCAATAAGTCCCAGTAAAACGGTCTGCAAGTGGACAATGTGTTATTGCTTTATCTGGTACTAAATATACTAACTAAATTTGATTAAAAATTACATATTTGTGAGTTTGATAGCTCTAAAACAAAGCAATTTTTTTAATTTTTGAACTCTGACCTCGAATTAGACTCCATTGTAGTTCGATTTTCACAAAACGCTGTCTTATTGCACGATTAAATTGTCTCAGCTATGTTGTGTGAAAATTTCAGCCTTCTAAGTCTTACGGTTTGGGTTGTGCACTGCTCAGTGAGTCAGTCAGGACAAAGAGTTTTATATAGTTAGATAAATCGATCACTTACGTCCGCTGTTCCAGCATCAAACATGTTTATCCAGGCGTGAGAAGTAGCTGACCATATCAACCTGTGCTCGTATAGCCTCTGTCGTGAATCGGCGGCTTCCTCAAGCTTTGGCAGGGTCAGTATGGCGGCAAGTCCTCCTCCATAAACGGTGGTCAAAATGATGTCAATCATGTAGCTAGCCAGTAACACGGTGCGTAGGGCATAAGATGTTGCCACATAGCTGGTGCTCTGGTTCACAAACAACTTCAGTGCACTGACACAACCAAATCGCAGGCTTTGGCGCCAAGATGAAACACCTGTTGTCGTGGCTCTCTCACATTGACGGGTGCAGGCAAGTGCGAGGCACTCCAGCACTAGACAAAACACTACGCAAATCCAGAGGGTGGCCTGGAATGGTCGCAGTGGTAGTGCCCAATTGATAATGGGCTGTGGAGCCGGCACTAAGCAGGTGACACCGGAACGTCCAAGAAAATGTGATATTTCCATGCGTAGATACGCTTCATACCAGATGTACAAACCACCGACGCCGTAATCGGTGGTTCTGTCTAGCACCATGCCCATTAATCCGAAACCAGTATAATTTCCATATACGTCTCCCCATTCCGATTTTTCAGCTATTCGTCAATCAGGCAATTTAAAATTTAAATATGATTATTGATAATTTATCGATATTGTTAGATTTCGACTATATGCACTGTTCAAAGTGCATTCAATTTATCGTTCATTTTTAGGTATATCAGCTGATAGTGCTAAAACTAACGAAGGTTTAAAATTGCGGGCAAATTAAAGAGGATATTTAAAATACATGAATTTAACACATGTGGAGCTGTTTCAAAACATGACTGACATTTGTCGCAGATGCATGAAACGTTCCAAAATGCAGGTGGATATCTTTTCGGAGCGTCATGAGGATGAGCCCAGCTTAGCTGTAATGTTGAGAGAGTGCTATAATTATGCGATAAAACATGACGATGCACTGCCAAAGCAATTATGCCTTGACTGTGTTCTGGCCACGAAAAATGCATTTCAACTGAAGCGCAACCTGGAAAATTTGAACAAAGTGGATCCTGAAGAAGCAGTGAAGGAGTGGCTACTTGGCAACTATGGAATAAATGCGGATCATGTCATTATCAAGGCGGACTTGGAAAACGCATCGGATGCCAAAAGTATTACACAAATTGCCGAGGAATCGGATGCAGAGAACCAAGAGAAAGTTATAGAGGCGAAATATTACTTTCACAACCAATCACTACGGTTTCCGATCATTCCGATCAATTCAATAATAGAGATGTTATTATAATGTATTCTAACATAAGAGTATATTCATTCACAAAAAAATGAATTAGTAAAATAGAAAAAAGGAGAAATAAAATATTTAAGTTTTTGAATATATGTTTTTTTTTTAAATTCAATTTTAAATGTTATTCAGTATCCTATTTCTATATATTATAATGCACGTAAGCAAACAATTGGAAAAAGAATGCAGTAATATGTATTAATTTTAAGTTTCTGAATATGTTTTTTTTGGAATTAAATTGAAAATGTTATACTTACTTGTATTCACTTGTACTGTGCAATTGTGCAGCTCACAAAAGATGAGCAATAGACGAATTTCGGTTCCATCTATCAGCACTTCAGATCCGTTCAGAGCGCGATCATAGACATTTGGCGGCTTGTCCTATTTTGTTTAAATACACATTACCATATCAAGCACAATTTCTACTTAATTTCATACATAATCGAGTAGCATAAAAGGTTTATAGTTGAATATGCCTAAAATGATTTCGCGTCCTTGCAGATCCCTCATTTTACTAAACATATCAATACCGCCATCCCATATTATCTTCTCGAACTGGGCATCGTAAAACTGCAACGTTTCAAAAGCTACTGACGCTGGTTCTTTTCCAAAATATCGGGGTCCCACAAAACTATTTGTTTTGATCTCAAACATAGTTGAATTTAGAAAAAGTCCGTTGACAACCAGAATGTTGGGTTGATCTTGAAAACAACACAGCTCTTAATATCATTTATGAACAAGCAGCTATTAATACTTACCATGGAATATATATCCATCAAAATAACTGGCTGCATCAACAGTTTCTGCCAGTAATTCATCGGTGTAAACGAAAATAAAACGATTTCGAGTCGATCGCCAAATTGAATAAATACTGGCATTATAAAAATAACGGGCAAATTCTGGAATATGCTCCTGAAAAGCTATAAAACTCTGAAATTTAGAAGAAATTTAATCTTAATAAGATTAAATATAAGTCTAAATAAACTTTTTAGCCTACAAATACGGGTATAATTATTGCAAATTATTATTGAAAAATTTTTAATAAATCTGCAAAAATATTTAAAATGCTAGTTTTAAAATTATAAAATTTTAAATTCAAAGTTTTAAAATGGGCTTACATCCGCGAGCCAGGCTGCCAACTCGTTTTTTGTTGCAACATGCCTATTAAAACAAGTTGGCAGCACTGAAACTAAATTTGCAAATCAGCTGTGCCGTCTCGGAACACAAATAAATGTAAACAATGCAAAAGCTTGGACTTGGTTGCCCGCTGGGATTTCTTGCCAGCAAACCGCAAAAGAATAAAACTATTATATTGGATCTGAATTACGACTGTTATGTGGAGATATTCTCGTATCTCACTGCGCTCGATGACAAATTGAATTTGGCCAGAGCGCATCCACAATTTCGAGATGTGTTGATAAGTGAGGGGCCGCGACGTTTTACCAAAATCAACATGCGAATGTTGCGGTGCATTTCCGACTGGGATTATCTGTTGCGGTTGTGTGGCGACAGCGTATTGGAGTGCGAGCTGCGACATGGACGCTGGGATGATAACAAAACATTACCATTTCTAGCTCTATTGAATACTCACTGCCGAAATATGCAACATTTGCATTTGATATTTGTGCATTATATTCCAATGACACAGACAGAAAGCGCAAAAGTTAATATACTGCAAGTGATGCAGCGAAAAGATCTTAAGTCCATGAGTCTAACCGATGCCAAAGCTCCAATCGGTAATTTCCTCTAACAGTCAAGCTGACAATGGCTGCTAGACATTAATGTTCAGTTTAATTTTCCTTGCAGTGCTACAATTGCAGCATTTTATGAAACTGGAAGCGTTGCACATCGATGGCATCGATGATGAATTGTTGGATGCAGACTTCATGGATCAACTTGAGGCATTGCCTGCACTGCGTAGACTTTCACTGAGATTTGCCAACCGACGACAGTATCCGCCCTTGGCTAGCCATTGTCCACAGCTGGAGCACTTGTCGCTGGAGAACTTTGAGGCAACGCTGGCCGATGTGGGTGATTTTCCCCAATTGAAATCTATGCATTTGAGATGGCGTCTCTCCATCCAATTGAACAACAATCTCTTTCGGATGCTGGCCAAACGCTACAGTAATCGCTTGGAGCAGCTGCAGTTGACCATAGTCAAGCCAGAGCAGGCATCACATATTGTAGTACTGGAGAAACTCAAGATGCTCGCCTGTCCCATGTGGCCAAGTGAAGCGTTGACACAATTAAGTCAGTTACAGCAACTCGAGTGTCTGGCGTTGCAGTGTACTGAAGCTGGTGTCAGTCTGATGCCGCTGCTCGATGTGGTTACCAGCTGCTATAAGCTGCAGCATTTGAAGCTTGGCAAGAGATGGCTGCAAGTTCAACTGGAGGACTTTATTAATGCCTTGCAGGATGTGCTACGCAGACAAGCAGCAAACGGATCTCGACCAGCACTGTTGATGACTCTGGAGTGTCCGGTAGCAATAGAAGAAATGAAGTATTCTTGGATTAACTCACCTCGCAATGGGACTGCTCAATGGCCAAAGTCAAACGCATTATCCACTCATTGTAGAATACCTGATTCTCCTTCAGTTCTGCACGTTTTCTCTCATAATTAACGTCCTTCTCTAAACTAAGCCACTTTTCTGGCTCCAAAAGGATCACGACCAACGGTGGACTCGTCGTCAGTTGTATATCAAAGGATGCATGCCACAATATGCATGTTGCATGTGAATCCGTCAAGTATTGTTGTGCTATATTACAAGTATTAATTATTATTAATTTATATAAATTTTCTTTCTCAAGTTGAACTTACCTAAAAAACTTAATACCGTAGACCAATAATTGGATTCCACTAACATGGCTGACATGTTGCTTAGTTCTGTAATATCTGATGCCAAAGAAAAGCTTTATATAGGCGCCATAACAAGCTTCTGTCTGAGGGTTGCATTAGTTATTCTACTAGTCAAAGGTTTAAGAAACTATCCCTTAAACATATCAATTCCCATTGTATTTGTATTAAATTTTATTACATTTATTTATTTAAAAATTAGAGAATATGTCTACAAGCATTTGAATATATACTATCAAATATTATTCCTATAGAAAAATCTGCGATTATCTGTAAATCAAAATAATTATAGAATTTTAACTTAAAAGCTTTGCTACGTTGTTTGTACTTAAAAATGCTAAATTGTCGTAGATAACTAATATTTATAATTAAAGTTTAACACTTCAAATAAGTGACCAACAAATCGAAAACGCTTCAAATTATTATCCTAGAAAATTTAATCTTAAACAAAAGTAAATAAAAAGTTTAAATAATAAAATATTGTCTAAAATTCAATATTGTCAAAAACCAATATAATATATTTTATTCAAACTTTTATCAGATTTTAAATCAAATTAAAATGCATCCCTAGTTAGTCAGTGGATGTTGTTGGAGGGAGGAAACGGTTAATTTTAAATGGCAATAACTAGACTTATTAACTGCATGCACAGAAATCAAATTGCATTGAACTGTTAAAATATTTATTGAAATAAATATATGCGGTAACCATTAGCGCAAGTAAAACGTTTTTCTTTAAACAAATTTCCATATGTATTAAATTGTAGATTACAATAAATTACAAACTAAACAGAAATTAAACCGGCATAAAGCGTGTAAAGGGGAGGTCTGGATACCAAGTTTCCTCTTTGCGTATTGCAAAGGAATTAGTCAAGAGGTACAGTATCAGTTCAATATAACAAACTTAAAGTTATTTGGGTACAATTTTAAACGGAATTCGCTCCTTTTTTTAATGTGAAGTTCGACTGCCAACTGACGCTGACTTTTGCCGAGAAAATGACTTAAGTAAACTAAATTTATATATTTTGAACATATATTGTAAGCGTAGCTGTTCAAGTTTTGACAGTTGCACCGCCGCTGCCCAAGGATTTCATCAGTTGATAGCATTCCTTTAGCTTACGCTTATCGCCCACTTTCTCCAGCGTTTTGGCCGCCTCGGCCAGCAGTCCAGCCCGTTCGCCGGGTGAGCTTAAAAGCGCTGGCGGTAAATATTTGCAGGCCACATACATGGCGGCAGCTCGCTCCCTTTCGCCGCCCTCAAAGTTCTGATGCCTGCGATCCTTGCTGCCGCAAAAGATGGAGGAGTGAGCATTGCGGGAACGCAGACTTCTGTCCAGCAGCTGCTGAGTGGGACACGGTGAGGCACCGGCCATAAGGCGACAGACTGCCTCATATAAATAAATTCGCGACTGGGCATTCTATAAAAAAAGAAGAAGGATTAGAGATTGTTTTATTGCATCAATAGAGTTGAAACTTGCCGGTATGTTCTCGACAATGCTGCGAAGTGAATTCAAATCGGTTTGGAACTTTTCGAGCACATCGCCTGGCACCTGATAGTAGCCATCATCCTCGATATTCATATGCTCCAGTTCCCACAAAGCCGTGCGTGTCTCCAGCAACCAATCGCAGGTTAACAACTGGAAAAGCTGCATCAAAAGTATTTTTAAAATTAGAAAAGCCGCATTATACCAAACTGATTTCAACTGATCTGGACGTTGTTGACGATGTTAGTTAACTGCACGAAGATTGCACTGCAGCTGTATTGCCTCGATCAAATGTGGGACAGACAATGCGACTACAATGCACCTTCGTGACAGCTCTGGAGTTGTGCATGCATCCGTTTTATTGGGTGGTCACTGTGGCTTACCAATTTAATGCCCTTGGCATTGGTTATGCGATTAACTGTGAGGCATTCCTGCAATTGAACACTGGATTCATCGCATAAATTGTTGATCAAATGCTTTAAACGTTTGTCCAAAGTGTTGCCGTTGTTCCTGAAGGAGGAAGACAGAGGTCAGTGAGTCAAATAATCAAAAAATAAAAATTTTATAGTTACATGAGCAATATCATCTTGGCGCGCAGCACCGCATGCAATGCTCTGGGCAGATGTTCATTATCGTTGCTGACTTGAAGTTGAGCCGGCAGCTGTTTGATGCTATCGTATAGTTGTTCCGCCAACGTGTCCTCGCCCAGCAGCCAGTGTACGGCTATTTCAAGAACATTGGCCCACCACACCACATTCGTATCGCGATCATCCTCATCCGCCCACAGAGTGTCTCTCAACAGTGATGTATACTTCAATACATTGCTGACAATGGTGCCGCTGTGTTCCGTCTCGCTGCCCGAGTTGTTGCCGTTGTTGTTGTTATTGTTCGGTGCAGATTTGTTGGATCTATGTGAGCCGGCGCCCACCAGACACTGCAGAGCCTTATGCAACAGATGCTCCCGATATTGCTAAAATATAGAAAACATATAGATTAATACAACAATTAAATGATTATCTTAAATTTAAATTTCGTTTGGAATCATATAAATTGAATACTAACTCCTTTCAAAAAATTATGAAATAGTTAAATTTTTAATTTTTATCTAAAAACTATAATGTAACTCTTATTTTAAATTATTAAAATAATACTTAATTAATCCATCCCTAATCCCTACTTATTTTAATCCTTCTTAAAAAATAAAGAAATAATTAAATTTATTTATTATTAATAAACTCCAAAGTAAAAGTGATCTTTTATTTTTTAAAATTAAAATATAAAATTATTTTTAAATTCTCAGTGATAGATATTAGCATTTGATTCTTAATTTTTAAGTATATTTTAAATTTTTATTTAAATAAATGCAAAATAAGAGTTATATATTTAAAGAAAAAATTGAAATTTTTTTTTGATCGAAAAATAAGAGTTAAAATTTATTGTAATAATTAAATTAACTCTTATTTAAGGGTCCCTGTTAGGTATAAGGAGAAGTTTGAGAAATACTGCATATTCACTTAATCATTCCGTTACTCACCTTGATGGCATGTGCAGCCGGATCACAGGGATTGACCAAGCGCGTAAAGAATCCATCCTGTTCGCCAGCGTTTACTTCATAGTCAAAGACGTGGGCACCACAATATCCATAGCCATAGCTGGTGAATGCCCAGCGCAGCTCCTGCGTCTGTTCCGTGGCCCGTGTGCGGCGGCATTCCAAGCTAGCTCGACTCATGTAGTAGCGGGCACAGAGCTGCTGCAGCAATTTGGGTGTACTACGTTTCATCCTTAAGGCTGCCATCACATGGATGCAAATGATCTCGCGAGGAGTGAGCAAACTGTGTGCCACCTCGGCCATGTTGCTGGCATACAGGGCCAACATAATGCCATTCCGATCAGAGCTACGATTTCCAGTCAAATGCAGTTGATTCAATCGATTGAATAGCAAAGCCAACTCCCTGGCCGAGGCCAAGGCACTCTTTCGTCTGGTGGCGCTGCAGAACAATCCTCCAGCACGACGGGACAACACACGGCCCAGCCAAAGGCGATGGAATAGAAAGCGTAGAAATTGCCAGCTCGTCTGTAGATAACACTCCAATCGTGTTCCGGGCAAACTGATGCCAAACATGTGCAGACAATTTAAATAGGCGGCATAAGCCTGAGTCGCTTGACCCTTGGCGAAGTGCGTCTCGGCCCGTTGCTTGTGCTGGTAATAGGCATCCGTTTGGGTGTCCAACTGGGGATCTCCGTAAACCAGAAGCTTGACCAGACAGCCCAGCATTAGCATTAGATTCATCAGCCACAGCCATGAGCTGTGATGCCAGCTTATATAGTCCGTATCATCTGCAGGGGATTAAGCATTAGACAAGTGTAAAATGTTATAGTTATAGATATAATTACCATCCGTATCATAGTTCAGAATGCTGCGCTGCTGATGTCCGCCCAGATCATCATCGAAGTCATTGGCATCGGCAGAGAAGCGAGTACGTTGTAGAAGCGTCTTGAAGGGATTAACAGCGAGCACGGCGAACATGAACATGCAGAGAGCCAGACGGGAATGGGTTGCCATGCCACGCATGGAACTGGGCACCACAAGAATGTCATCCTTGCTGCTGCCACTGTTGCAGCTGGCGTTGGAGCCACCATATGGTGACGGCGGCAATGAAATGTCCGAATGAAGGGGCGACAACGACGGATCAGAGACATCGCTACGCGGTGGAGTTAAACCAGCATCCGTATCGCAGGCCAACGATTGCTGGCGACGTTTCTTCGAGGAGGAGGAGATGGTGGAGGAGCTAACAATGGTGCTGCTGCCCAGCTGGAGCAGATCCTTGACCTTGGAGCCATCGCGTGCCATCAGTTCACGCTGCAAACGCTGCAGCTCCGATTTCAACTCATAATTCTGACGCTGCAGATCACGTATCTTGTCAATGGATTTACGGAGTACCGCTGATTTGTTCAGCTTGGCGGCATCGCCAACGACGAGATTCTTGAGCTCCGTAATCTTGTCATTTATGGAGGTGCGATAACGTCGTTCAATCGCATTGTGCGCCGAACGTTTCACCTCCTTCACCTTTGGCTGGACACGTTGAATGGCCACCTTGGGATTGCCCTGTTGTTGTTGCGTTGTTGGAGCAATTGCTGGAGTTGGAGTAGGAGTTGGTGCCAGTTCCACAGCTGTTGCCTTGCGTGATGTCTTTGGACTGACAATTGGCGGATTAACCGTGTCCGGCAGCAAGTTCATGGTCGGTATGGTGTAATCATTGTTGGGCACCTGCAATATAAAGCTCTGCCCATTTGCAGGTGGCATCTTCTTGCTGCCGTTGTTGTAATGTTGCTTCTTTGTTGCTGTTCCCGCTGTTGCAGCGACTACAGCTGTTGGTGGAGGCGATGGTGACGCCTCCGCTGGAAACTGATAAAGATATCCGTTTTTAGCCGGCGCAGTGAACAGGATTGCAGTTGTCGGTTGCTGCTGTTGTTGTTGCTGTGGCTGCTGTTGTTGTTGTTGCTGCTGCTGCTGCTGCGCTTGATTCATGTCCATGTGATGTATGGTCATTGTGGGTTGAGGCTTCAATAGCTGCGGGAACGTCTGTACGTCAACTGCGGCAACCAGGTGCCCATGATAGAGACCATTCAGATGCAGCAGCTGCTCCTCCTTGATGTGCAGCGGTGAGGTGTGCTCGCTCTTTACATGATGATGCTGTTGCTCCGGCTGTTGTTGCTGCTGTTGTTGTTGTTGTTGTTGCTGGACTGGCAGCGCTGGTGACAACTGCGGCTGGGGGGGAGGAGACTGTGCCTGTGGCTGCATATCCATGGCACATTCAAGCAACGGCGGAGTTGAATTCATTTCGAGATTGATGTCATCAGCCAGTTGCGATGGATCCAAGTCCATTTCGGTAAAAAAGTTGTTCAGCATATCCGAGGGTATCATCTCTTTGATGATGTTGAGCGCATCCTCCTCCTCCTTCATCAGCTCCAAGGAGGATCTGGAGTAAAAGTCCATCTCCTGGTCAATGTTCATGTTCACAGTCTTTCGAGCTGACGTGTTTGTTTAATTTCCAGTTGAATCTACTGATAAAAAGTACACATACATAAGTATCGACTAGCAGATACCCATTAACATTTATAAATCAATCCACTTCCACATATTGATAAAATACCCTATCTATCGTTTTCTACAGGGTATCTTTATGCTGTAATCTTTGTTTTGTTTATGAAATTTCAGAGCGGCGCAATAATCGACAAGCTTGAAAACAAAAACAACACAATAATAAACACACGCACGCTCTCACAGGCACACACATACAAGCAAACATCCATGTAAACATGCAAAGCTTTTCTCGACCAATCAGAATGCGCGCGAAGAATCATACGATGTGACGGCAACAACAAAGTTGTCACCTCTGCTTTCCAACTAAAAGCCAGCAGGCAATTAAATCGAAGCACGTTTAAAATATCAAATTAAGTACACTATTTACAATATTTAGCTGTCAATTAGTCAATTTGAGTTGAAATCAATAACCAACCTATCCAATAAGCACTTTGTTGTTGTTGTTTGAAAACCTATTGAGGTTTATTGTTCGCCATAGTTACAGCTAGTGACACATCGAGATTGCATTTTATACACTAACACGTTTGTATGGCCGTACCGCACATTGCTATTATTTTTGTGTTCCTTAATTTAAAGGCAATAAACAAATTATAAACGTTTCGCGAAGTAAATGAACGGTCGGTGTTCAAGTAATTTATTGACTGACAGAAAATATCGATGCTTATCACACTTTCCAACTCAGCTATTTTATAGCTAGTTCTGGCAATTTTTAGTGTTCGGCAGCTAGAAAAATTTTAATATTGCTATTTGTTGAAATAGCAAATTGTTATTATAAATAATATTCAGCTATGTTTTCGTTAACTATTTTTGGTAAAACTGTGCAAAAGTGCCCACAATAACAAATTTAAATGCTTTCCAGACAGAAATAGCTACAGTTCCCCTTAAAAAGTTGACAGCTCTGGTGTAAGAGTTTGCCACCACCGGGTGGATGCCACCCTGCAAAATTAGAAGAATAGAATAAATAGAATTTTTAAAATTTGTCCATAATTATTGTTTGAATTTTGTAAAATTTTTTTAATTTTATGTAGAATTAAGTTTATAGCTTATCTCCCATTGGGATGACGAGTTTAAATCCTTCATTAAAATGATTTCCTTAATTTAATCTATTTTTGTATTTTATATTTTAAATATAATATCAATTAATTGCAATGTTATTGCATTTTAAATTTGCAATAACTAAAATTTTAAATTGATCAGTGTGCCCGCACTCGTACTAATTACTACCGATTCAGTATTTATTTATTACCATCAGTTTACCAGAACGGTCTGGTATATTTTAAAGTTACTCCTCATTGGCAATTGCTCCTCAACTAACATCTCCATACGCGCGAAGTTTAAATTTTTTTTAGTTTTATTTAATATTTAAAAAAAAATTTAAAATTCAACATTAAATAAAATAAAGGTGGTGATTTAAATAAAAGTTTAGAGTGCGTCACTGCTCGGCGGAAGAAGTTATATAATTCGACTCGAAAAACATATTAAAAATTTGACAAAATTTAAAAAACACATTCGCAACATAAATTGTTCCTCTAAAAAGTTGGCAGCACTGATAGCAGAAGCAACTCTGTGTAGAGCACTTGATATTTTTGAATTGTACAACACTAGCTATAGCTGCCATGTTTCACTTCCTGTGCTTGCGAACAAAATAGAATCGCCAAGAAAACCCTGCGAGTGAGTGTTTTAACATCACACTCGAAAATAACATCAAAGTGGTAGTTGAAAGAGTGCCACAACTCGAACCGCACTTATACCAACACAAAACAACAAATTAAGAGTAGCAGCCAAAAATTCAAGTCAAGAAAAACAAAGTTGCGGAAACCATCGGCAAACGGAAAAACTTTGCCGCACTCCGTCGACATACAGAAGAAGGAGAGGAGGGTACTTTATTTTTTTCTTGCTTTTATTTTTGGAAGCGCGTGTGAGTGAGTGTAGGTGTGTGTGCGCGTTTGAGGTAAAAGAACAACAACGAACGTAGCTAGAAAGATGGCAGACTCTGAAAAACAGCAGCAGCTACCCATTGAGCAGCAGCAGCCGCTGGCCCAGGATGAAGAGCTGGATGAGGGGCAGCAAGCGCAGGGCAAGCCCGCGCCGCCACCAAAGGAAATTATTGGTAAGCATTGAAATCAATTTGCATTTTCATTCATGCAAACACATGGCGAGTGGTGCTACCAAAATAGCAATGAAAAAAAGCAAGGAACGAACGGCGCGCCATATACACATGTACATGTACATGTAAGAAAAATGTGCGTGTGTATGTGTGTGCGTGTCTTAAAATATACGCGCGACGCCATTTTGTATGCAGCACAATCATATATACATACATACATACATACAAATTCACACGTTCGCCGGCTCGGTTCGCCGCATGAGAAAAGCGGCGCAAGAAACGAAATGAAAATTCTACATTTTGCCGGTGGCGCAGACCACCCCCGCCCCCGCCACTACGTCCCCGTCACGCGCCCAACCGAACAAATGTTGGCAACCCAATTTGTTAGCCGTCAACGTCGTGGTCTCTGTCGCTGTCGCTGCTAGCTGTGCTCTCGTTCACGCTCTCTGTGCGCGTACTCTCTGTCTCTCTCAAAAATGAGAGCAGTCAAATCATTTGTTTGCCAGTGTGTGTGTGTTCATTGTTTTGGTAACTTTATTTGTATACACTGGTGCTTGAGCACCCAGTAGAATTATTGTTAGGCATGTGCTATCAGAAAGAATGTTTAAAGTGTTTTGTGTATATGTTTTTAGTTGTTTTTGTAGTTAAATTATACGTAAACAAATTATAAAACAGATTAAAATTATTTCTAACTAGAAATTGTTTATGAACTGAATATGTACCTAGTTTCAGTACTTTTTTCATGCTCAAAAGTTTTGCTGGACTCGCGATTTTAGTTTGTATTGCAATTTATCGATTACAATTGATTGCAATGTTGTGATTCGAATCTAACCTCACAATTTGTGGGTAATTTGTTTTGTTTTGTTTATTTTTTTATTTGCAGCCACCAAAGTCACCGGCACCGTCAAATGGTTCAACGTGAAGAGCGGCTACGGCTTCATCAATCGCAACGACACCAAGGAGGATGTCTTTGTTCACCAGAGCGCCATTGCGCGCAACAATCCCAAGAAGGCGGTGCGTTCGGTGGGCGATGGCGAGCTCGTTGAATTCGATGTGGTCATTGGCGAGAAGGGCAACGAGGCGGCCAATGTGACCGGTCCGTCTGGTGAGCCAGTGCGTGGCAGTCAGTTTGCGGCTGATAAGCGTCGCAATTTCCGACCATGGATGAAGAAGAATCGCCGCAAGCAGCCGGGCGATGGTGACATCGAAGGCGATGAAATGGCGCCAATGCAGCAGCAGCAACAACAACAGCAGCAGCAGTCACTCGATGGCCAGCAGCAGATGCAGGGAGGTCCACGCCAGCCACGTCAGAACTATCGTCGCGGTCCCGGCGGTGGTGGCGGCCCTGGTGGTCCACCCGGTGGACCACGCGGTGCTCCACGTGGCGGCGGCGGCCCAGGGGGACCACCCGGTGGACCTGGACAGCGTCGCTACAACAACTATTATCCGCGTCAAACGCGTCGCGGTCTTGGCGGCGGTGATGGCAGCGTTGAGCCCGGCGTTCATGATCAGAATCCCGATGGTGTACAGCGAGGCGGCGATGGACAGCGTCGTGGTGGCGGCGGCGGCGGCGTTGGTGGACCACAGCGACGTTTCTTCCGGCGCAATGGACCACCACCACGTCGTGATGGTGGCGAGTACAGTAAGTGATTTCCTTATCATTGAGGATATGCAACTAATATTATGGTTTCTGCTGCAGTTCAAGGCGGACAAGGACCGCCACGTCAACCGTTCCGTCCGCGTCGCCAGAATCGTAAGCCCAATGGCCCTGGCGGTGGCATGGAACAGCAGCCACAGCAGGTAATGAACTAAAAGCCAAAAATAGAACAAAACAACACCAACGATAACAGAAAAAGAAAAAGCAACCATAACAAGTACTAGCAGCACAGCAAAAACAACAACAACATCAACAACAACAGCATCGTCAATAATAATATTAAAAAATAATAACAACAACTTGGCTTTCGGTGGCGGCAAAAACAACTACAACAACTAACGAATATGCATTAAAAATGTGCTCATAATTAACAACTAACACACTCACACACACACACACTGACACACAAACATACTTAAGAGGCTTTGGTTCTTAACATTTCCTTAACATGCATGTAAACTGTGGGCTAACATAATGCAACGAAATGTGTAAAACTGCAAAATGCAAATGATTTAAACGGTTTTGATTTTTATTTAATTATTCTGTTCTTTTTTTTTATTTATTTATTATTATTTCAATGTCTGACATAATGTCCACTCCTTCGCAAACGTTCCCTCTTACCTACAAATATCCTCACAGAACGGCGCTCAAGAGCTGCAAAATACAACAACAGAAAGCACCGCATAAAAAAAATACATTAATGTAAAAATAACATCAGCAACAACAGCAGCAGAAACAATTGCAACAACAACAGCAAGAAGCGGAAGCAGCAACAGCAGATGATAAGGATGCAGAAGATGTGGAGGGAACAAAACAAGAAAACATGTTCAATTTGTAAATGGGCCGCCGCGTTATTTTGTTGCGTTTTGTTTTTTGTATCTGTGGGCAAAAACGACAACAAAACAGAAATGTAAAATTTCTAAGCAAACCAAAAAGAAAATAATGAAAGAAATTCAGTGGCAAGTAATAATAGTATTTATGTATGTGCATAACAGAGAAAGAATTGCAGAAATTTCAATTGTATTATAAAAATCAAACAATAAACAAAATCAGTCTACACTAAAACAAAAAAGAAAATAAATATATATTTCTACATAAATATATTACTATTATTATATACATATTTATACAATACAAATGATTAGTGATTTATAAAATTGTAATTTTACACGAAAGTTTTGTTGTGCGTTTTATGCTTTCAATTTTTAAGAGTTTCGTAACTGAAGATGTTAAAAAACACCTCATATTTAAAATGAATTCAATAATGCAACCAAACATACATACATACATACAGGCAACCACATACACACACAAATTGTTAGCTGCATCTAAAATACGTAAGCTCTCAATAATGAAAGTCACACTTAACTGTAACACTGTACCCAACTGTAAGCTAACAGAGCCGAGAGCAAAAGATAACTGGCGATAATAACGTAAGAAGAACTTAAAAGAGCCCCACAAATGTAAAACGAAGAACATCAAGCAAAAAGCAAATGAGAGAAACAACTTGTAATTCACAGCAAAAAGAAAGTATATACAAAATGCAAAAATGCAAACAAAGAGAAAAAACGTTTAAAAAGAGAAAAACTAAAAAAAATATATTGGAAAAAATAAAAAAATTGAAAAATATTAAATGCATTTCAATGTTATTTCTAATTTTAATGTAGAACGGGAACACTTGGTATAACAGAATTCCCTCACATTTCAACTCGTTATTAGAAAATGTAACTTGAATTCAGGGTTGGACAGCAAAGATGGCGACAGGGTTGGAGAGTCCAGTAAGCCAGTACTGTCCAATACGGGAATGATAATCTTTATGAATATAGTTTATTTAAGAACTGTGGGCTTACATAATTTACAACTGATGAACTTAATTCTAATTTCGTAATTTACAAATTTGTTGTTAGCGATGTCACTGTTGATATATTCAATCTTTCTAAGCGTCCCAAAACCAGAAGCTCATCTATGGATCGCTTTGCATAGAACTTTTGATCCTCGCTCAGCTTGAGGAATGCATGCGCCCAGGCACGGGAATAGCTTTCCGCCTCGGATATCGCTGTGGCATCGATGTGAATGGTATGCTCGGAGTTTGGCTTAATTGTTTGCTTACTAAAGTCCTGTGACTCCTCCTCCGTCACAGGATCCAATTCGATGGGCTGCACTTCGGTTAGATCAGGCGACCAGGATTCCTCCTCGGAGAAGAGTTTCAACAGCGGACGCTCGTTGGGGATCAACGATAATTCCTCGGGCGACTCAAGAAGCTCAATCTGCAATGGGGAAATACAAAAATCAGACATGGCAACACTGTTATGAACTGTTATTATAATTACCTTTGGATTCGGGGTAGCTGAAATGCCCGCATCCTCATAGTCCTCTGCCACATCGCTGTATTGCTCCGATTTTGGGTGATAGTATTCCTCAAAATGTTGCATTTGCCGCTTGCTTGTCCGGCTGATGCTGTGACTCCGTTGTGGCTGCTCCTGGGACTCGACATCTCTGCCACGTTGTTTAAGGTACCGCACATGGCATTTGTGTATACGCAGGTTGGACGTAGTGCCTCCGGTGGATTGCATTACCCGGTTACAGCCCAGGCAATAGTATCTCCACTTCAGCTTGCTGCCGTCCGGACGCGCAATCTCCCTGTAGACGTTCCATACCGAACTGCGCTTGTTCTTCTTCACTAGTCTGTACTGTCCGTCGTTGATCTTTAATAATATATCCAATTGGGATTCTGTGCATTTTGCCTCTTCTTCCTGAAAATTTATGACAAACATCGCTTGTTTTTTAGTCTTTGCCATAGCGTCGAAGCTAGAGGTGAACACTATCGATGGTTTGACACTATCGATGGTAGCTCTGGACTATCGATAGTTTATATTTCCACATTGTACTGCACTAAAGTGGAGCAAATTCAATGGAATAACTGTTCAGACCGTCATAAAAGTGTACAAAATTGCAAATGCAGAAAATCGATTAAGAAAATCAATAATAATTAATAAACTTTTTCCTAAAGTCGACATAGGTAATTTAAGGTGAGGTATTAGTTTTCAACGTTAACGATTAGACTTAGGAAAAAATCCGCATTTCACATTTAGTTGAGCGCAGTTTGCAATTGGGGATACATTTAATTTAATAATTTAAAGTTTAATCAATAATTTTAATTTTTAATTATAATTATATTATCAACATTTAATTTTTCATTAAATCTGTTTACTATCGAAAACTATCGATAGCATATCGACTATCTTGTAAAAATAAAACTATCGTCCACTATTGATGTCACCGACTATCAAGTTTTCACCACCTCTAGTCGGAGCAGTGTGACTACTGTTGCCAAATTAGCTATTTTATAGCTAGATCTATTTTCAGAGTTCGTTTGCCGGAAAAATTTCCATGCTGCCAACTTGTTTTTATAGTCATGTCGCAACAAAAAAGAGGGGAACACAATTTAGCTTAGAACTTAAATTATATTTTTATTTATGCAACAATTCAAGAGATTCATTACACAATTTAAGCTATATATGATTTGATATGAATTATAATTTTGATGAAAATTGAATCAATAAACTAAAATTTAATGAAATGTTTAATTGAAAATAAAAACAAGTACAAAATCTGCTTAGTTCTAGCAAATACTTTATGAAAAATAATAAGTCGTAATCTTAAAGCCAAAAAATACCTAAATTTCAGATGAGTTTAATGTTAAGTACAAAACCTCGTTCATACAAAAAACAATGTTTCAAGTCAGAATATTTTTTAAACTTTGTCCTCGACAATTTGTTCTTGTAACAAATATAACATTTTCGTACACTCCAAGTTCGGGATTTATTTTTTTGTATTTCGTAATAATTCGACAAGGGTTTTACTAATCGATAACAAGTCTCGGGATATATGTTTCATAACTTGCAGTTTTTGTTTCTCGACTTGTAATTTTTCTTGCTCAATTTGTAGCATTCTGTCTGATGTATTCGTCGAAAGTTCCGCCTTGGTCTTGATTTGATGTTCATTTATCTGCGGTTTTTCAGTTACCTTATGAGAAGGTTTTCCTTTTTTATACATATCTTCTATGTCTTCGAATTGTTCCACTTCATTGCTTTTTATTGAACCATTTGTTATGTCTTCCTCCTCTGTCATATTATTATAATTACTGTCGACATCGCTATTGTCCGAATTCAAAAACGTCGATAGCTCTATGAACAAGAATTAATATTATTAGTGGTTTTTAATATTCACTATACCATAGTTACCATTGCTATCGATTAAAATCTCCTCAAAATCCGAAGAAGACGGTTGAGGTTCAGCTAAGAGTGATTTAACTCTTTTATAATATCGCCAATTTGTTCGTTTTCCCAACTTTATCTTTTCGGCTTCAGTTCTAAAATTCAAGTTATGTATTATTAACTGATTTTCAATAATTGCACGTGTGATTTACCTATGTTTTCTGATCATATTGTCCATTTTTGCTTTTATTTCACGATGAGTTGGTCCATATTCTCTCATTTCTTGGGCCATTTCCTTGTGTATTATCGAATTTTTTTGCTTACCACGAATTCCCTCAACGTTCTTTTCCCATAAGTCGAGAAACGCATTTGTTGATTTCGGAGTCCACTCAAATCGTTTAGAATTCAATTTGTTTGTAGTAACTATATTATCAATAAACTCCGTTTCTTCCTTAAATTCTGGCGGGGTTCCATTCTCTTCTTCAGAGCAAAGACTTATATCCTTATATAATATCGGTTGCTGAACGTTTGTCGTTCCATGAGTGATTGTCTTGGGAACTATTGGTTTCGACTCCTCGGAATCCTCGAATAATTGAAGCAACGGACGTACTTTTGATGCCACGGACATGAATGCGCGCTTCTGTTCCTCGATTTTGTCGGGCTGTCAAGTCAAAACATTAATTTAATATATTACGACATTAATTGTCCTGGTATCTCACCTCTGTAATGCTGGCATCATCATTTATATCGCTGTACAGGTGAGTCTCGTCGTATTCCTCGATTTGTGGTGACAAGTTCCTTGTGGCTTGATTCTTGTTTGTTGTTTTAGCCCATTGTTTGTTCTGTGATGCTGGTAAGTTGTCTTTGGTAACCACCTTAAGTCGTTTATTGCCGTTGATTTTATTGCCTTGATTGGCAACGTGTCTGCTGGTAACTCTCATTGTAAGCGCCAAATTATTCTTTATTTACGTTCGCTTGGATTTATTAGAAATACGCAGAGTGTTGTCAACACTGCTGTCAACTTAGCAATTTTATAGCTAAATTTGGCTTTTATCAGAGTTCGTTTGCTATTAGCGGGCAATCGGCTATTTTAAATATATATTCAACTAAGTTTTGGCATAAATAGGTTTGGTAAAACTATGCAAAAGTGTCTAAAGTAACAAATTTTGCTCTTCAGACAGAAACAGTTATTGTTTCCTCTAAAAACTTACCAGCACTGGTGCGGAAGACTTGTTTTAATAGTCAGTTGTGGAATAAAACGGGTTGGCAGGCTTAGCTCGCTGATTTAAGTCGATTTTCTATTGAATTGTGCGCCGTTCATATATTTCACCGAAAGTCAATGTAAGAAGTGTAAAATGTTAAGCTTACTTTAATGTGTACTTTGCATAGTTTTAGAAACAAGATTAATAGCAAAACATAGCTGAATAGTCAGATATACGGCTAATAGCAATTTTCAAATTTTTCTAGCAATTGAACTCTGAAAATAGCCAAAGCTCGCTTTTAAATAGCTAAGTTGACAATAGTGCTGTTTTCCTTTGCAACACTTGTAATAATCGAATGCTCGATAACAAGAGTAATTTTTATTGGTTCCAGTTCGATAAGCATCGCAATGGCCGGCAGTAATATTTGAATTTAGTTGTTTTTCGCTATTTCACTTTTCCATTTAGCAATTTTTACTTCTAGTTTTGTAAAAGTCATAATCTCAGTAAAATTAGTTAAATAATATAATTTGTTTAGTTAAATTTATTTTGTTATTATATTGATTGAAATGTTTTGTTTATAAATATATGTAATATAAATTAGAAATATTAATTAAACAATTACATATAATAATTATTATATATTTATTATAATCAAATTTGACTATAATCAAATCAATTAAATTTTTTTTTGGGGTGGTTTTTAAAACTCAAAACTCTTATTTTCAATCGCTGATTTTAGTTGTAGCACGCTAGAATTGAGTACAAAGAACTTTACATGGTTATATGTACATATGTTGATCCAAATAAATTGCTGAGACTTGCAATTGTCAGATTCGCACGCATTTTAGCTAATCAACTAAATCGTCCACTACATTTGGAGGTAACTGGGAAAGAGAACAAGACATGTGGACGACAACAATCAACGACAATTGCGGCACGATTACGTCTAATGACAGCTATGCCATCTTACAATGAATTGAAATAAAACTGAACCCCATCGGTTTAGTTTGCTTGACCAGCAGCAAGCTCCGGCCTCAAGTGTATGTCTGACCGACCGAGAACTGACATCGACATGAAAGCCATCATCCAGCTAAATTGTGCGTTGCCTGTGGGAGCACATTGCAACCGGTTTCGGTTTAGGAGCTGTGTCTGATCTTCTATAGCTCTGTTTTTCCCCTTTTCTCTTTCGACGATGATTTCAGCCGGCTGCTAAAGTTTGGCTCGTGCTTACTTGGGTTTTGTACACGCAGCTGCTTCTGGCCAAAATTTAACACTTAAATTGTCACTTAATCGAAGATTAAACTTTATTGGAGGCCACAGGTGCAGTTTATATATAAATATTTTTTTTTTTATACTTAATTTTTATACCATTGCTGAGGGTATAAGTATTCTGGATCCGGACGACGAGCTGAAACGGTTGTCAATTATATTTATTATACAATAGATGAAACCAATTTTAATTTTTTGAAAGATAAATAAAATATTCCGCATTGTTTAAATTTATTTAATTTGTTTTTGAATTCTACATTTGATTTTTAAACTGTCCAAATTGAATAAAAAACACCCTGATCCAGCGACTGTTATAAGTATCAATATAAAGATGGCAAAATAATAATTATTCTCAAATTTGAACTTAAAAGTTACGATGAAGCTTTTAGTTTTTTTTTTTATTACAGAAGTTCAAAATATTATTCAAAATTTGAATTTTTATCTTAAAAAATACGAAAGAACCTTACGTTTTGATTTTTTTAAATGAAACATTATTTTTTTTACCTATATATTTAACGACTTAAATATTTTTTTGTTGTATTTATGTTGATTTATTTAGCTGCTAAAAATAGAATATAAATCTGCGAGGGTATCAAATCTACACCGTGCCGAAGCTAAACTTTATTTCTTCTTTAATTTGTTTGTTATTTGGTTTATTTCGGCGTGTGGTTCAATTGATGAACCAGCTGCTGCTTCAAATTGGAGGTTCTGTCAAAATTTTAAGTTCAAACTGCTAACCACGAAAGTTTGCCATAAAACAAAGAAATATAAATACATACATGTTTTTATATATGTGTGTGTGTGTGTGTGTTTAAGTGTGTATGTATTTGTGCAGCTCCTTAAGTCATTGCACAACCAAACTTAATTGTTTCTTGCGGTTGTTGACGGTTTTTTGCGATCGTTTCTTTAACTGTTGCCTTGGCAACATTTGTTGCTGCTGCTGGCAGTGTGAGGAAGGGTAGTAGGGGGAGAGGGAGGGGGAGGGGCTGGTTTTTACAACGACAACGACCATGACTTTGTGCAACTGGCGACATCGAAATGTTGCACTGCTGTTGTTGTTGCAGTTGCAGCAGTTGTTGCTGTTGTAGCAGTTGTTGCTGCTGTAGCTGTTGCTGTTGCTGTTGCCTCAAAACTGGCAACTGGCAACTGGCAACTTGATTATGGCCCATGCATTAACATCATTATGGCGATGGCGAGACCTTATTTGTTTGGCGCATAATTTAAGTTAAAGCCCCGCACAAATGTCGCGTCATTGTTGCATTGACTGTTGCTGTTGTTGCCTACACGGTTGGTTGTTGCATGCAGCATGTTGATGATGGCCGTGGCTCCGATCAACTCAACTCTGCTCTGTCTGCTCGCTGCTGGCGCTTGATTGCAGGTTGTCATGAGCAGACTCCGTCTCAGTCGCTGTCTCCGTCTCAGGCTCATCCAAAGCTCCACTCTGACATGTTGTACCTATGCATATACATACATACATACGTTCATATATCCCATAGGCATCCATGCCCCATGTCTCTCAATTGCATTTATGTTTGCCATGTCCCTTTTTGACGTGGGTCGCATGTATTTCTTGAGCTTTAATTTAGCTTGTTTGTTTTTAGACCGTTACTCAAAGAGTATAACAATTTGCTGCCTACATATGTTACAGGTAAAGTCAGAAAATACGTTTAAGGGTATGATTCTAAAGTTCCAGTTAAAAATTGTATTTTTGCATATTTTTGGTATTTATTCAGGATGTTATTCGCTTAAAAAAGCAACGACTTAACATTTAAAAAGTTAAAAAAACCTAAGTGCAGCTAAAAATCTTAAAAAAATCCAAGAAATTACAACATTCTAGTTTGAATCTAGTATTTTGTACTTGATATTAAAATTTCGTAACTACCACACTTTTGATAAATTGTAATAATAAAGAATAAGCTTTAATTTGTAGCACTAGAAAACGAAAAAAGTAAATTAAAAGATACATAAATAAGGATTTAAGTATAGGGCATCTCACAGTCTAGCACAGCCGACTTTAGCGTACTTTTTTCTTTCTTTTTTTGCTTGTAGCCTGGGTGTGTCATTTGATGTCGTGTCACGTGAGCAGCTCACACATACAGATGCTCCAGCTCATGTCACATCTCTAGCTGCAAGAGTATCCACTAGAACCACAAACATACATACATTGATACATAGCTAAACTTATTTATACAAGTCTGCCGTAAAGCAACGTAGCTTTTGTACTCTGTGTGGGTGGTACAGATAGATAAGATGAGTTTACATAAGCCTAACAAAATCTACATAAATATGGCATAGCTGAAGCGTTCCCAAACTAGCTCAAGTGCTTGGAATTCGTATGGAACAACTAGACTGGCATAGGAACACTTCAAAGGAACAGTTGTTAAGAAACAGTATCACAAGAGGAACACTTTAAAGTATGGAACAGTTTTATGCAAGGAACAGTGAGAGAAAACTGTTACCACAGTCTCCTTTTACAGTGGGTGTGTGTTGGAAATTTCGAAATAAAATAAATTGCCAAAACCGTTGTCAGTCAATGCATTTAACTGTGAATAGAAGCGTTCCCAAACAAGCTCAAGTACTTGGAATTGGTATGGAAGAACTACACTGGCTTGGGAACACTTTTTAAGGAACAGTTGTTAAGAAACAGTATCACAAGAGGAACACTTTAAAGTATGGATCAGTTTTATGCAAGGAACAGTGAGAGAAAACTGTTATCACTGTCTCCTTTTACAGTGGTTGTGTGTTGGAAATTTCGAAATTAAATAAATTGCCAAAACCGTTATCAGTCTATGCATTTAACTGTGAATATAATTAAATGACCTCAATGTAAGGCCAATAGCTTGGAAAAGCAAAAGATAACTAATAAAGATTCCACGGAGCACAAATATCACCTCGCTGGATGGTTCAGATTGAACTCTGACGCTAATTTGATTTGACGGAAGACAATTTACGAGTGTCTCATCTGGATGGGTTGGGGACTTATCTGGTCGGCTTGTGTGCGCTTCTAACAATTCGGGGCCATCAAATTAATTACGTACTCATAGGAAGAGAGAAAGAACAGTAGCTGTAAAAAGTTAATGAGCTGCGGAGCAGGCATAGAATAAAAAGAAACACGACGACAAACAGCAACAAGAACAACCAGAAGTCAAAACGAAAACAAAAACAAAGTACGAGTACGCATCGTGATCGAAAAGCGCGTTTGTTTTGATTATGTGACAAACAAAGCATACGAAGAAAATGAGAAAAGAGAATACAAAAAAAAATAAAATGAAAAAAAAAAAACAATAACGAAGCCGATGGCTTTTAATTTAAAAAGTTGCTGGCAAAGAAGCATAAAACGTGCAACCCGCGTGCGAGCGGGAGAGAAATAGGCAGCATAACAGAAGGAGAGGGAGAGAGATCAGAAGCAGCAGCAGATCGAGCAAACAAGCATTTGCCACTCAAACAAACCAGTTTTGCACTCCCACACATACATAAAACTAAACACACCAACACAACGAATGAGAGAACGAAAGAGCGAAATGGCGAGAGAGGTCATGCATGTGTTTGTATCTGTGTTTCTGTAAGCTCACACGTTTGGTGTTTGAAGCCCAGCTCTGTTCCAGGTTCAGTCGCCGCTTAAGGCTCGTTCGTTATAGACGTGAGTGTCGTGGCATTTCTTTTGCGCGTTTTTCCGTTTCTTATTATTGTGACTATGCAGAGCTTTTAAAGTTTTAAAGTTTGTCGAATATTAAAAGATTATATCAACTGTCTATGTAAAGTGAACTCTTTTTATGAACGTCTGTGCTCAAAAGATAACAACGCTTAATAAAGCATTGATCAATGATCACAACTGATCGAAATAAAGTATAAACAAGTTGTTAAAGTGAATCTCAATTTGTGTACAAAGAAAGTTACTGATTGACAAAAGTAGCAAGAACATTGCTAAAGCTTTACAGGAATTACTGTAGGTATGTACAAATTAACATATTACTATATTTGATATAATGTTAAAATGTTAATGTTTAACATAAGTAGTTATTAGAGCGCACATTGGCTTATTTTTAAATGTTCTATTACTTTATTTGTGCAAAAAACCTGACCTCGACAATAGATATCTAATGTTTTTCCTATTTATCAAACAAATTTTTTCAGTTATATATATTTTATATACAAAATAAAACCAATCTATAAAATCTATCGCTTTACTTTTGAAAGTGTACATCGAAAGTAGCTTCAAGCGGTACTTTTATAGTATATTTGATTAATATTTTGTAGCTCTCTTCATTTTGCGAATCGATTAACGCTGAAATTGATTGCAATTATTCGATAACTGTTTTAAATATTTGCAATCCTTTCATTTCATAGATAGATCCATTTGTTATTGAACTGTGGCACGAGCATTAAACTGGGTTAAATTAATAAGTTAAGGCTCGACTTGGTTTGAATTCGTTTGGCGTCATCTTTAAGATTGCACAGCTGGGCCAATCTCTGGGCTCGGTATTGTTAGATTCGTGACTTGTTTGCGTGTTGGCCGAAACGAGTGGGCTGCTTTTTTTGTTTTTATTTTGCTAACTGGCAAACCTTCGCCTGAACTTTTTTGCCAAATATAATTGTTCAATTGATAAGTAAGACTGTCAGGCTGGGTCATGTTGGTCTAATTTACTAACGCCTTGAAGTTTCCGCCTCTAGATTTTCCATTTTTTCGGTCAACAGAATACCAAAAAAAAATTCTCGTACATCAAATGCGGAAAACTATTCGAACCCACGCCCCAAAACTTCAATGCCAACCGACAGCGCCCTCGACAGTCCCATAATTCTCCGACTTAATTGATTACAGCAAGTCCGAGTGCAAAGCTATGCATGTCCGGCTTTATTGTGGGTGGATCGTAACTATGTTGAAAGTATATAAAATATTTTAAGTAACGCCCACTTATTTAACCTATGCATTAGACCTAGCATATTTAAATCTCTGCTATGATAAAAGTTATCATTTAGTTGGTTTTATTTATCTTACCAAACGTGGTGACAAACTTGTTGTTGATAATAATAAGAAAAAGTACTAAAATGTTTCGAATAACGCGCATTTGAATCGGAAATATACATATATGAGAACATTTTTCGATAAAACATTTTATAATTTCTGGTAGAAGTATATAAACAAATATATATTTTTCGATAGTATGCAGTATTTCCTGGAAACGTTTTGTATCAAAATAAATGTTCCCTCGACAATATCCAATGAATCATTTGAAATTCTAAAATGTAACGAAACTTTTGTTTTGCTGATACGAGTCTTTATTGCATTATAATCGCATTATATTGAAGAAATTTTATAATTTATTTCTGGGATTTTTTCATACTATGTATGGTACATATTTAGAATGTTTGTCATGTAGTTCAATCTCTTTAAGAAGTTGCGAAGACCGCATTGCATCGCAACGCCATCACTTGTCACTAAATTGACCCATTTCAGAGCTTAAGGCGATGCTACAAGAAAAGAAAAGAAATGACGAAAAAGAAGAAGAAGTAGAAAAAATATATGAAAAACCAGACTGACGGCTCAGACAAAAGCCTAGAGAATCCCCCCCTATTCTAGCAGACGAACCAGTTGCAAGTCGAGTGCATGTTGTACATGGCCCGAAACTGAAACTTCTCGGCATTCCTTGCCTTTCCTTGGCCGCTAACTTTTGGCGGCCACTGTCGAGCTTGTGATCTGCTGTGTCTGTGTCTGTGTCTGACTTGCAGTTGCAGTTGGAGTCTGACCATTGCATTCTTATCTTAATATGCACATTTCTTCGTGCTTCTGGGTCTTGTCTTGTCTTCTTTGGCTGCTTACGTGCGTTGCTTAAATGGGAGGAAAACTGCGGAGAGTAAGAGAGAGAGAGAGAGAGAGTATGCTCATTAACGAGTCGGTTAACGGTACATATTGTTGCAAGTTATGTAATGCCTGACTATAGTGTGATATGGTATCTTATGGTACGGCATGGTAAGGTATAGTTTAACATGTACCCGATAAATCAATCTGACAGACAAACTTGAAGTTTAAGCTGTTGTTGCTGTTGTTGTTGTTGGAGCTTGGAGCCGTCGCTTGTTCATTTGCTAATGACATAAATTGTCCACTCCGCTCAGACAGCGACTATTGACGACTTAATTATGCTGATGAATGCATTTTCGCGTATGTTATGCAGCAAGTTGTGCGATGAGCAATTGAAATGCACTGTGCAAGAAGATAACACGACTTAAAAATACCCAGCATACAATTTCCAAAACAGAGTTTAACTATAGCTCTAGGGTACATAAGTTTGAAATACCCCACATACATTTGTAGAGAAGGTACAACTACAAGATACTTTGTAAACTCTTTACGAATGGAACTGAAACTTTATGTAGATAAGTTGCAAAATACTTGTAAGATAATATTTGGTAAAGTATATGCGACTAAATAACAACAGTCAATCAGTTTTAAAACGAAGTAAAACAAAAAGAAAAGAGAAGGAGCAACTTAAATAAATCTTTTAAACGGTTTCATTTGACATTTAACTATTTCGTTAAGTATATGCGAATAAAAATAAATTAAAATTTTTATGTAGAGATGGTTCAACTTGAAAATATCCCCAACACGATTTGAAGTTAAATTTCATGGAGAGAGTTTACGATTTAAAAGATATCCTGTCAGCACTTTAAAACAGTAGTAAATCTTTAAATAGAAAGTTTTTGAATAAAAAAAGATTTCAAGAAATGAATCCTCTTTATTAGTGCCTAGTCAAATAATCTTATATTTACCGCCTGGTTATACATATATTTTATTCATCTGTCCTTCCTTTAAAAAACTTAATTTTTATTTTTACTAAACCTTGCTCCAAGATCTTAATTAAAGATATCTTATAAAATTTATAAGCGCATATTTGAACTAATTTAAAGATATGTAGGTAGCATATCCAAGATCTCTAACATTAATCCAATTATTATTTTAGCATATGCAAAAAAATAAGACCCAATAACCTATATTTAATAAATAACTATTAGCGGATTAGCCTTCAAATGAAGCCCATTAAAAAACATTTTGTGCCATGCAAGAAAAAAAAAACCGACCTTTAACAATATAAATGTCCACAGATGATAATAACTCTTCAATTTTTGGTCAACTTTTCAAACTCAAATGAAACCACAATTTTTTTTATGAAAATGTAATGTACAACTTAATTATGGTATTTTTGAAATAAAAAACCATCTACAAATAATAAACATAAATCATTTTGTCGCTTTTGCCAGACGACACAACATTAAAAAATTGGAAAAAGGCATGAACAATTCATGGTCACTCTCACTCATAAGATAATAATAAATATAATAATAGTAATAATAATAATAATGTTAAAAAATGGCAAATAAAATTTCGGTTTGATTTAATGAGCCGCGTCGCATTTATCATAATGTCAGAGATATGTTTGAGCTGAGTTGTTGTTTTGCTGTGTTTATCTATGGATTAATGTATTTTAGAGTTGACTGAACCTCTGCCTAGATCCATCCATGGAGAGCCATTCACATTGCCCACGTAAACTCACATCGCTGTAATTAAGTAGCGCGTTTGAATTTGTATAAAATTAAAACAAAAAAATAACTAAAAAAGAGTTTTAAATATTCATGAGCTCTTCTGGATCCGGTTTTGACTCTTGACTTTGAAAAAACTTTTGACACGGATTTCGTTTTCGACCGGAAAGAGTAGCACGCGAGGGTTTTTGGGGCGTTACCAGCGAGGGAACGAGTTCAGCTATTTCAAAAATTATATAAACATTTTAAGCAAAATGGAACTTCTTTGTTAAAGGCAATTAAAGATATACTAAAATCATCATTAGATATCATAAGAGTGTTATTGAACAACACTTAAAAATTATAAATAATTTTTTCCCATTCACAAAACTATTTAATAAATTCACAATGGGAAGTTATGCTCGAAATCTGTGTCAATTTCATGGCAGATTTTTGTTTTATTTGTTTTATTCGCTTTGTTTTGATGACTTTTGAGCCCAACTTTTGTCACACACCTTTTTTATTTGTGAATGTCTCTACTTGTTTTCTTTATTTATAGTATTCGTCGCATTTTTGCCAACTTTATTTTGGATACGGCTTAGGTATGCCTAGCTACAGAAAAAATCATTTCAGATGTTTTCTTAATGATTTTGTGCATTTGCTGGTTATTCAATGAGTCGGACATGGAGTAAGCACTTTTTTCGGGAACGTGGGATACTTTTAGAGCTTTGCAGAAAAAGAGAAATTGATAGCTTAGCTAAATTTTTATTTATTTTTTTTTATTTATATATCTAAAAATATATCAATACCAAATTTGTGCTATACTACTTAAATATATAGATCAAAATTTATAGCTATGAACGCTAACGAAAGATTATTAATTAAATTTTTGAATGTTTATACAAAAGCATCATTTGATGGAATTCTATTAAAATTTTGGATAAAATACGCATTCTTTAGTATGTATCCAAATAAATGTCTATTAAATGACATCTCCTTTTATAATTTGATTTATTTTATGTCGAAATAGAGAAATTTGCATAAAAATCGAAAATTAAGTCAAAAGTTGTTGATACACTCGAGTTTTCTGAGGAATTTCATGGCAAAAAATTGTATTTGAAGTGAGTGTAGTACGTGTATCTATTGCTGAAAAGGTGTCAGTTGTGATTGCGCATTTGTGGCATGCAAATTGAAGAATTTCCAACGTGGGAAAACGAGTTCAACGTCATTGGAGCTAATGTTGCCGTTGTTGTATTTGTTGTTGTTGTTTTTATTTGTGTTGTTGTTTTTGTTGCGAACGCCCCAAAATCAAGTCAAGCTGAAAAGCGTTAAAAGTTTAAACAAACAACGTTCGCTGAGGAAAATCGCACACGCGTTGCATTTTGTGGCGACATGAAAAGAAAACCAGAGCAAATACGACTACGAGTACAAGTACGACTACAAGTATGAGTACGAGTACGAGTACGAGTACGAGTACGAGTACTTGTTGAGTGTACAGTTTGAGTACCCGATTCCACTTACCATACACAAGCATATTCGTACTCATAGATACTTGTATCGATTACAAACAGATACATTGTATCTGCATCTAGATCGAACTTTGTTGCGGTTTTTTGGGCTTGGGCAAATTGTTGCAATTCTCTCCATTGATTGGCAATTTCCATTGCCACAGCATCGCTATTAGCTCAATTTCTGCAATAACCCGCCCCCTTTGCTCCCCCTTGTGATCGTCGCCATGGCCCGCAGTTAATTGTGTACAATTATGCATTAATGAGTGCATCTGGCCAAGAGCACGAACTCAGGTTTGAGAATTCTTGCATGAAATGTTGCATGCATTCGCCTACAGTTGTCAGCTAATAGGGAGAGAGGCTGTGAAGAGAGAAAAGTGAGAGGGAAGGTAGGCAGCTGAAGAGATGATAGATTTTATACATGAACGGAAACTATTCGAAAATCGATAAATTTTCTAATTGCACGCCACGATCGCATGCTGGGATAATGATAATACTGTCGTGTAACCGATGATGATCTCTAGAATCGTGTGCTCGATCAACTCATGTATGTGCCTCAAGGTGCACAATTTAAATGTGGCATGTCTAAAATAAAGAAGTAAAATAAATGAATAAAAAAACAAGTGGGAAAGGCTATAGTCGAGATCCCGACCATAGGATACCCGTTACTTATTTCAATACATTAGCGATTCAATCCTAATGTCATATTTGCGTTGCCAGAATTACTTGAGAATTTGAAGCATTCTAATAAGGTTTAACAATACAAAAACTATTGCATACTCTAGGGGGAACCTGTTGATTTAACAACTTAGACACGCAATAACTGCTGTTCTACTTGTCCGATCTTGTTGCGATTCAGTGGGATAATTGATAATAATAACAGATATCGGTTATTACCAAAAAATACGTATTATATGAACAATTGTGGGTGAGGTGGTTTTTCGCGATTTGCGGGGGCGGAGGTGGGCGTGGCTTAAATTTGAAACAAACTTGATCTGCGTGAGGTATATGGAAATCTGTGTGACAAATTTGGTTATTCTATCTCTTATAGTGTCTGAGATCCTTGTGTTTATACAGACGGATGACCAGTTTTTCGCGAATTACGGGCGTGGAAGGAGGCGGGTCCAAAATTTGAAACAAACTTGACCTGCTCCAACGCATTTCTGATCTACGTGTGAAAGTTTGGTTACTCTATCTCTTATGGTCTCTGAGATCTAGGCGCTCACACAGACGGACAGACGGACAGACGGACAGACACACATGGCTATATCGACTCGGCTGTTGATGCTGATCAAGAATATATATACTTTATGTGGTCGGAGATGCCTCCTTCTACCTGTTACGCACATTCCAACGAACACAATATACCCTTATACTTATTTTTTATAAGTAACGGGTATAATAACAATTTATTTAAGTTTTATGCAAAAATTAATTCAACTCATTGTAATATTATCGTATAAACTAAGATCGTGTGCTGGAACGACTCACAAAATAAATAAAGTAACACAAATTAAAATAAAGTACTATGATAAAAATACAAATCAATATTCTTTTTATGATATTTAACGATACACGTTGTTAACAAAAAATCTCTAAGATTGTGTACTCGCTCAAATTATAAATGAAATATAAATAATGAAAATTTATTTAAGTTTTATGAGTTAAAAGTTTAAAATAGTATGTTATGAATAAGGAAACATAAATAATTATATGGTAATAAAATAAATATCAATAAAAGCTCTGCAAAGTTATTGAAGTTATTCATACATAAATCAACTCAATTGTTCTATGCACAGTGGAAACAAAAGCCTAATGGCCCATTCTAAGCCAGCTTTATAATAATTTGGTATTTGTAGCCCCACACAGGCGACCTTCTAACTGCTACCCACACACAAAAACACACACAGATTGAGTCTTGGTGCGGGCATACCCGGTGGCATTACTTGAGTAGACAATTTGCACGTTGGCGACAGCGATTTGCATCTGATAATAAATTGTTGTAAGCCGTAAAGTGCACAATTCAATATGCCATTTTGTCAATTAATTAAAGTTTTTGATTAATTTGCAATGCAGCACGAAATGATCATTAATTAAAAGTAACTACAAATGCGCGGTATTTTTGTTGGGGATCTAAAGGATAGTTGATAAAAGTCATGTTTTCTTACAAAGGCCAAAGATAAAAGTATGCAATGGAAAAATAATAAGATAGAACTATTGAAGACAAAATTTGAAAAAACAGAATTTGTATTTTTTAAATATAGACAGATCTCAAAATGATCTCAATCACAAGCTGCCAAGCTGAATAATCTCAACAATCCTTCACTTAATGACCTTTACTCTTAATTAAGCCACTCTGTGGTCATGTACCTTGTGAGAGCTCATTAAGTATTCAGCGACGCCCCATAGGAAATACTCTAGAAGCCCAACCGTATCATTGACCTTTGCCAACATTTGTTGTTTTACAGCCCCGAGCCATAGCTCAAGTTGAACCTAACTTTTTGAGCCTAAATCAACAAATCGCAAGTGTATACGTAATTACCATAACCAAAATGTAGATACAAAGTATTCGCCTAATTTCCTGTCCCCCCAACGGCAAAAACTGACCTTCAATTGCAAGAAACAAAACAAGAAAAATATTGTTAACTGCACGCTAAGATCATAAATGTGGCTTAGAGCCAAGTTATTGGCCAAAACTGCAAATTGGCAATATTTGACGTCAAGGTCTCTCATTTTTCTATTGTATTTCTATTGGCTTGCAATAATACTTTATAATTATAGTTATTGTAATTACAGTAATTAATATAATTATTGATATGAAAACACTTTTCCGTCTGTTTTGTTTATTGTTATTAACATTTGCAATAATAAATTATGTCAGCTGTTTGTTTCAGATCTATCAACAGGTTTCAGTCAGATAAAAAAGTTTGAGATACATACTGACGATTGAGGTTGAAGATAGAAGTTTAAGCGTGAACTTGAAGATTGAAGTTATAGATATGAGTTAGAGATACAAGTCAAAGCGAAAAGTTCAAGATACAATAGAAGAATCAATTTAAAGTTAAAGATTGCAGTGCAAGATAAATCAATAACGTAGAAGATTAATTTGGAAGGTAGAAGTTGAATGTGAAAGTTCAATATTAAAGATTAAAATTGGTTTCGAAGGCAGAAGTGAGAGATAAAATTTTAAACTGAAAGTTGAAAATAGAATTAGAGGTAAAAAGTTGTATGATGAAATTGAAGATTAAAGTTCAATATAAAATATGAGATAAAAGATGGAATAGAATGTATAAAATGAATATGAAAGTTAGCAACATAAGTCAAAAATTTATTTATTTTATCTATGTGTGTGCTTTTTCTTCAATATGAACTTTTTGCAGAGTGTTTGCCAGTCTGCCAAATATAATTAGGTGCTTACTCAAATTAATGTGGGCCTCACTTTAAGTGGGCATCACTTCTACGTCTTCTACTGACCAGATAGTGTATGAGAGTATCTGAAGCCTACAGCTTCACATATTTAGTTAGATACTTGAAAACGACTTTCAACTGCCAGCTTATCAGGTTGGTCAATTAATGTCAGCTTCGATTTCAATTTGAGCAGATAATACTTACGTCTGGCATTTTAGTTATACGATAGTTTTTTATTTCACTTTTCTGCCTAATGTGCCACAATTACGTACATCGATTGGCATTTAATTAAAACAAATATTCACACAGTTCCCCGCATCTCTTGAACAGTCGGATCTCACTCATTGAGAAGTGGACAATGCACAGTGAAACTAATTGAGATTTTCTGAAGTGAAAAGATATTGTACAATTAAAAATTCCAATAAATTCTTTACATTGTCCAATTTTTTATAGAAAATAAATATCTTCAAATTAACTTAAATTTTATTTAAATTTTATGTTAATAATTGTAATTATTTAATTAATAATATAATAAATATTTATTTATTTTATTTGTCTATGGAATATCTCTTAACCACACTCTTTACCTTATCTGTTTTCTTTGTTTTTTGAATTGTTCATCGGCTTTTGTCCCACGGTGCGGCCTATACCATATACGATAGCCGTTAGACGTTGAAGTCGACGTGTCTTATCTTCACGATAGCGTGGATTTGACAGGTTTAGGTTTTAATTTTTTGCCGTCTTGAGTCTCGCTTGATGCTTACGAGTATTTTTATATGGCATTGTTTTTGTTTTAATCTGGCAAAGATTTGCATTTCTGTCCACGCAAATGATTTATGCGCTTCGTGCTTTGTTGTTGCTGCTGTTTTTGTTGTTGTTGTTGTTGTTATTATTATTGTCGCCGCTGTCATCGATGTCAAGATAGATTTTCATTATACTCGTAAGTGTGGATACTCCCATGCCATCTATCCCCTTCCTCTGTTGTTTTCATTAAAACGGCAGCTTATTTGCCTTTCAATCAAAGCTTTGTACCGATCTGAGCAAAAAGGTTTACATTTTGCAGCATTTTCAAGTGCTACTCGAATCGGCGCACCGACAATACGCAAATAACCCAGCTAATAACCAGTTAACAAAACTCTCAAGGCCTTTGCTCTCGGAAGTTTCAAGTCTATGGACAGTTTCTAAATCAAGTGTCTGACAGCTGTAATATAGTCTTAGATACTTTTAAAAAGAAGTTTAACTGGATATTCATGGATCGCAAAACATGTTACTTGATATATACTTAATATAAAAATGTTTATAAAAGGGATTGAAATATTTGAAATACATTAAATTTTAAATAATTATATTCCCTTAAAAATATTTTTAAAAAATATATTACATATTTATTTAAAGAAATTTGAATTGAGCATTGTTATTAAACTATTAAAAATACTAAAAAATTCTATAAAAAAATATAATCCGAATATCCCCTTTTGTATGATTTGGTATGTATAATTCCCAACTGCTTAGAGCGCAAATTTCATGGGTTTCGTGCAAAAAGATTACTGCGAAGCAAAGCTCGTCTTAAGGTCAACTAAACTTAATCTCACCTTGTATCGCAATGTGGAATACAAGCAACAACAACATCCTTTTTGCTAGAGTCTCTCCTTTAATAATAATATTATTATTATGATGTATTTTCATGAGTTTTGGCATAAAACAAGACAAACAAATTATTTTTAATTGCTACAAGAGCCGCAAACTTCCACAGCCAGCGGGCAGATGGAAAGTGTGAAAAACTGGATGAGCTCTGCGATGGGAAATGCTGATGCTGATGCCGATGCTGATGTTGAACTGGTATAAATAATAGAAATGTTGCCAGGCCCGAAACCGAAACCGAATCCGAGTCTGAATCCAAAAACCGAAGATCGGACAACGAAGATTGGAGAAAACACAACGCGGGCTGCTGTTGTCAAATGGCAAACATTTGGCAGAACATGCAGAGAAAACGATGGTGTGTGTGTGTGCACAACAAACACCACATGTGGTCCATAGAGCTAAGCGGGAGAAGAGTTGCAAAAAGTCAGACGATGATCGTTGCTACTTAAGCCAGAGCTAGAGTTGGCTTAAAGCCAGGTTTAACTTAAGTGCTGTAATGTTAACCCGTCAGAGAGGAGATACTGACTTACAGCCAGATGAATAATGCGTGTTATGACTTCAGCCGATTGGCATTAGGCATTAGGAAGAGACCTGGCATAGAAAGTTAGGATTAAATAAAAAAAGTTTTAAATAACTTTTTATTTAATATTTCCTATATTTAGATTTTCTAAAAATGCAGGTATAACTTATAATAGAGATCGGTTTTCTTTATGTTTATAATTGAAGTTGTAAAATATCATCAAATTTTAATTGAAAGTTGTGGGACTGATATTTAATAAAAAACAAATCAATTAAGCTTGTAATTCTTACGAAAGTTATGTTAGATGTCGTCCATAAAAATATATTAAGGATCCCACATACCAAACACTGAATGCAACACCATATGTTGAATCAAATATATACATATATATTATTATTTTAAATTCCTATTTTATCCTGTATTTTAATTGCTTCGTAGATTTTTTTAGCTACTGTATTGATATAGAATTAGTTTTCTAAAATAACCTATGAAAGTAGAACTTTTGTAAAAAATACTGTCTGTAACTAAGAACTTTAATACAAAAAACACTGATCTTACATTATGTTTCGTATCTTCTTACTAGATCATGAAATAAACAAATTTAAAGAATACTTTAAAAATATTATTTAAAGTTTTTGCAGCGTGAGGAAGTTACAGAACTGCCTCAAACAGGAGGCACAGCTGCGGGCATACAGAAAGATATATACATGTCGATAAGTTCAAGTCCTCAGTATTGCGAGTGGAGTGAGCTAAAACAAGTTGAAGTGAGTTGAAGGGAGGAGTTGAAAAGATTTATCAACAATGAGATTCGCTTTTGTTTGGACACACAGAGGCTGCTGTTTTATTTCTTCTTTTTGCCAGCATAAAAAAGAGTTAAAAGCAAAGAAGACGAGCAAAAAAAGATGAAAAAAAAAAACTGAAAAGAGAATAGACTGCAAGACGTCGCGATGTCGAGTTTTATTGGGGGTTAGCTGAAGCGTTAAAGTCCCCCTTTAAGGTTTAACCTTGAGCCGCCTTCTGATTCTCTGCGTTTCTAATCAGTTATTTGCAGCAGTAAAAAGAGAGACATGCAAAGCCAACAAGTGTCAACATTAATTTAAAACAGTCCGCTGTTAATTTCCAATGCGAATGTCACATAAATTTACCATATGCTTATATACCATATGTATATGCATATATAATTCTATATCTTGGATCTTTTATCCGTATCCGTATCTATATCTCTTTCTAGCTGTATCTGTATCTGCAAGCTGCGCATATTTGCCACACCCTATACTGAATTCTTCGTTTATTTCGTCTGTCAAATTTTATAAACAAAATTCTGTTGACGCCTCGGGAGTTCTTTTAAGAAAAAAATAAAGCTAAGAAGCTAAAGCTAAGAACGAATCCTTAATACACTTCATATACTTTCCTTGTTGTGGAGATTAATCTCAATTTAAGGTTCTGTAAATTGAAAATAAGAGTATTATGATTTTTATCGAAAAATGGGAAGTAAAAAGAACTTTTATATATGAAGTAAAATTAACTTTTATATATAAAGTTAGAAAGACTAAACACAATTGGATAAAAGTTCTGTAAAACTCAGCTGTTTCTAAATTTGTGTACCTTTTGCAATATCTAATAATACCTCCAGTTAGGGTATTTAAGAACATGCACAAGACGTAGCAGCAAATTAAAATATATATTTTTTTTCGCTTCGGTTCGGTTCTTTTCAGTTTTGTGGTGTCATTTGTTGTGTCTTCGTCGAGTTCATGCGCAGCATGCAAAATTTTTTGTTGATTGCTTTTGTTTTTCGTTGTTATGGGGAGTTTTGGCCATAATGCTGCCAGAGCAGACATATTTATTTATAGCATTGACTTATATCTTTAGTTTATTATGTGGCATAGTTCAATGAACATATTGCACTATGGATTTTAAGTACTGTAAAGAATGTTGTTCAAACAATTATGACTATGATTTTTTACTTGCCATTTACTCCAACATGTTTACTTACATTTTAAATTTCTATCTATTCAAAATTTTAATTTTGAATATTACCAATTTTGTTGTTTATTTCTTTTTGAAATTTTGAATACTTATTCATGCTCAGCTCAATTTTAATTCTTGAAAATTTAAATTTCAAAGCATTGAAAATAAAATATAGAAGTAATATCTGTTTTATCAACGTCTTTGACACTTTGTGCTTGTCTCTTTTCAATAAACCCATCATGATTCAGCCACAACAATAAATAAGTGTCATCATAACATATTATTGCCTGGAAATCTAACGTCCCTATCAAATGTATGGTGACTGCACCTGGTTGCATCTTCATCGTGAACTGCATTAAGCTCTCCTCGGATTGAGTCCAATTTATGAGTTTGCAGTGAGCTTAGGATACCATTTATAGGTTCAATCCTGCGCTTAAGCTTGAAATTAATGCGACAACTTGACGCATCAGCTTGTCCCTTTGCCACGTCTGTCCCTGCTCTTGACCCCCCCACCCCGTTCCCCTTGGGTTGCACATGTGCAAAGTCTTTTGGATTTTAAATTCTGCTTAATGATTTTTTATGAATTTATTGCCAGCGCAGCCGGCGCGCAAATTGCGCATGCGTTGCCCCCAATGAGGCTGAACGGAGTGTGGAAGCTGCATGTGGCAAGTGGGCAAATAGGGGGCAAGTAAGGGGAAGGGGGAGGCTGACGACTGCCCACATCAGAAGGAAACCTTAAGCAACGATTGAAAGCAGGCGCGAAAACTTTGCTGCGCATCAAACAGTTGAGTATGTTCTCTGTGTGTGTGTGTGTGTCTTGTTGCTGTTGTTGTTTTTGTGGCAGCCTTTTAAATTTTAAGTGGTTGTGCGCTCTGGATGGGCATGCTGCATGCATATGGCGCATGTTGCAACGCCTACTAAATCATCCGGCAGCATGCCTCAATGTGTGCCTCCAGATACATTTGTTTGCACAAAAAATAACAAGAGCAAATGTTGCTACCATACGCTGCACTTCCTGCATATACATATACACATGTATTTGACCATATATAAATAGCATATATTCTCAATCTATGTACAACTTTCAATTATTGAATGAATGACCAGCTTTGTGTTCTACAATCAATTCAACACTCAGAGCTCAAGGCTGAGTCAACAAATGCATTTTAATAGTCAAAGAAGTTGCTGACATAGATCCCAGCATTGTACTCAAGTTTTATATATAAATGTTATAAGTTTTTTAGCAATTTATATAACTAAACTTTTACAAGACAAACTTGTTTGTCTACAAATATTCCAGAAGAAGCAGGAATTATGTTAATCTACAATCTGAACTAGATAGATAATAAGAAGCTACTAAAATATCGCAAATTGTGTTTCAGAAAAAAACTAAATTTACAGATTGGTTCTTAAAATTTTAATGATTATATTGATCATAATCATTATTATGATAGTATTAGTAATCAAATACTAATTTAAGAATCAAATTACAATAAAATGATAAAATAAATAAATAAAGACAATTATGAGAATAATACAAATTGTAATGAAAATATTTATGTTATATTAATAAATGTTAATAAATATTATTATTTTTAATAATAGTACCAATAATAATAATAAAAGAATCTTAAGTTTTAATGTAAAAACATACGTTTGCAGTTCAAATAAGATATATTGAAAAAGGATATTGCAGTTTTACAAAAATATCAAAAGATAATAATGAAAATGAAAACGAAAATTAAAATAATAATTTAATGTTTATTTCAAATAACTGACCCGTAATCCTGCTTCTTACTTTAATTTCAAATTATATCTGAAGCATTCAATCGAATAATCGAGTTATGTCCGTCAATCGACAGATACTTGAGGATAGTTAGTTATTTATTTGTTTTAAGTGGCAAATGATATGCGTGTGATTGAAATTCATCGAATGCAAACTGACGCCTTTGCACTTGGTTGCCCCTTGACAAGCGGCCAGACGTGATTCGAATGGTTTCATCGCAGCTCCTCCTCCGGCTTCTCTGCTTCCTCATCGTCATCTTCTGCTCAGCTGATCCAACGATTGAAGGCGTATCTGGTTTCGCCTTCGCTTTTCAACTGCAATCATTTTCACTTGAGTTCAGTTACAAAGCAAAAGTCGCGCTTGTCAATTTGCATCCATGGCATGGTAGTATGATAAAGACGACCGACAAGTTGGCGCTCTCAACAAATTTATGGCCCAAAGGCGACCATGGTCATTCACTTGTCTAGCGATAGCCCACATAAATACACATTGAGTAATTTTGGTAGTCGCATTTTGTAAATCGGATTGCGTACATTTTTTAACACCTTTAGAGTTGGCCCTTCGTTAGCGGCTAGAGATGGGTGCGTATTAAGCGGTGATAACTATCGTGCACAGCTTTACCAATGAACCTACGATAATCTGGGATAAATACTGCTAGCTATTAAGTAAAAATCTAGATTATTGCGGGAAAATGAAAAACAAATCAATAAGTTTCGATAGGCTTAATAAAATAGGAATGGGCACATCTTAAATACAGTTGTTATAAATATATAGACAATTTATACGCCCATCTCTAGGTAATAAATTGTACTTATGTCGGGTAATTGTTAATAGCCGCCCCCACAATTAGTTATGCTAGAGGCTCTTAATATGCAAATGAATTGCACTTTGTGTGTAGACTTTTAATTGTTTTGTATTTAAGGTCTCAAGCTACCCATGTAAATTATTTCAATTGTCTAGGTGATTTAACTATTTTCTGCTCATATAATTGAGCATTTTACACGTGTTTTAAGTATGTTATTCAACTTTTTTGCCTGACATGTCATGACCTTTGTTTTCACATTGTCGTTGGGTCCAATTGAGGTGTTTAGGTAAATTTTAAGAAAATATGTTTAGAAGGTGAAATACTTCAGAAAAGTACTTGATATGTTCTTGAAAAGCTGTTGTGTAGGCAGATTTACCTAAATTATCAAGGTTGCTTTCAGAGTAAAAAGAAGAGAATTGTAAGTTAAAGTTTTACTGAGAAAGGAAAATATACAAAAATTTCTTGGGTATTTGAATTACTAGAATTTAAAGCTATCTATAAAGAGACTGTACTCCTCTTTTAGTTTTCATGATAGTATTTGAAAATTAGAAATTGTTTAATGCTATTCGTCTTATTAAAAAAACACCTAATTTTTATGATAATACTGTAAAAGATATAATATCTTTAATCTATTCAGTTTTAGCAATTTCTTTTGAAAATTCCACGAAAAATAATAGAACATCAATCAAAAAGGAAATTTCCAATAAGCTGCAAGCGCTTTGAAGGCCGTAAATCATAAAGCCCAAACTTGGCTTAGATCCAAACACCTTGCCATAAATCTCCGTGGATCATTAGGTGCAACTGAAAATTGAACTCGGACTTTGGCAACAGCTACAAGTTCTGCTTTTTTGGCGCGCTTTCTTGTGTGCCCGTCCCCCTAACTGAAAACATGGTACGACCTTCAAATGGTCGACTCCACTTCACACACACAGAGATACACACACACACACATATGGGTTGAGATCACGCCACTTGAGGCGCTGTTGCCAAGTTTCTGTTGGGACTGTTGGGGCCTCTCCGAGTGTGGGGCTTGACGGAAATATAATGTTGCCAATCGGATGAGCACGCAAGAGGTTCGATGTTTACGTTTACCTGAAGGCAAAGGCGAAGGCGAAGGCGACTCCAAAACCGATCGGTAACATGTTTTATGCATCCGTGGCAATGGCAACAAAAACAATTTATATACAAATATATATATATACAAGTTGGGTACAATGTTAAAGAAGACTACAACAAACACAAAAACAACAACGAAATACTTTTAAAGGCAACTCGAAATGGCGAAGGTCGTTTAAAAGCAATGCACAGTTTATGTTTTTATATACGTTACTTTTGCACTCGTTGTATTTTTTTTACTCTATCGATATAAAGGGTTTTATTACGATCCAAAGAAGTTCGAATTCTTTGAGATATTTCATTATAAAACGATGTTTAAACTTCAAACAGCGCATTAAAAAAGGTTTTAGTACTTTTTGGCCATATAAAAGTAACTTTGCACTCTATATTCAAATTCTTTTTGAATTTGAAACATTCTTAAACTATGCAAAGAGTTTTGAATTGTAAGCATGCTTTGTCAAAAAATGTTCTAAACTTTTGCATTACATAACCGTACGACAGATTTAGATTTTTGAGTTAAGTAAACTTCTATTCGAAATAATTGGGAATATGTTTCGAAATCAATTGAATACAGCTTTAAGCTCTGCAAAGCACATTAAACTACGCATAAATAGCTTAATTTCTTTTATTAATCACTTAAGAAGTGTGTGCAATATTCGTTGAGTTGTATATTAATCGTTGATTTTGCATACTTTAGCTTGTCGGAGATACCTATGTAGGTACGTACGGTACAGTAGTAGGTCGCTGAGATTTATTTGCGAAACTGAACGACGTTGATAAGAGTCGCCTAATTGCTTCTGTAGCGGACGTCAACACAGTTTTCGATTTTCAAAATGTTGTTTTTTTCTTTTGCTGGTTCCCATCATAAAGCCGTCGACTGGTTTCCTTTTTGGCAACACGCTCCGCTTATGTCAGTCAGTCAGTTAGTGCGACAGACAGACGTTCGTTCGTTTGGTTGATCCGTGATTTTCTTTTTGCCATTTCGCATCGTATATATTTTGATTTCAGTTGCGCTCAAGTTTCATTTGGGGAGTTGGTTCGACGCCTGGTTTCTACTTAAATCTTACATACTTGGTATGTGGGTCAAGCAGCGACACTTGGTCTGTCTCCACGTCGCATAATGTCTTGATGTATTACACAGAGGCCCAATGGGACCAATGGCAAGATGGCAAGAGGTGTTATTATCCGTTCCACTTAAAAAGTACATACATATTTATTATCGCAACTGAGAAATATGAAATTATTGTGCCACATTACGAGTACTTTTTGAAAACAAAATGGGAAGCAAATACATTAATTAATCATTTTGGAGACGGTGTAGTAGCCCCTTTTGGTAGTAATCCTTGTCTTACAAATGATATTACTCATGAATTTCATGTTTAAAAGCTACTTGGTAGTACAGTATAACAGTTTATGGCAGAAAACTTGCAACGCCAAAAAGCTTCATGACGATTCTGTCGATTGTAAAGAGCTCTTTCAATATTTCATCCTATTAATATCATGTCAATGTCCATTAAACTCTATAACCACAATTGATAGACAATTAAGTTTCAATCAAAATCCACGCCTCAAAGCAAAATCTCAGTTTTATATAAATTTATATTTGTTTACTTTGGCGTTGCATAAGCACTTGAGAAATAAGGGAGCGGGGAGCAGGGAGCGTGGAGGGAAAAATGAAATAAAAAAATAAACTTTCTACAATTATTTTGAAAAGTATTGAACTTTTCTTCTACTGCTTCACGCGATTTACGCAACTTTCACGACGGCCAACAAAAACCACAAGCCACATGCAACAGATACAACAACAACAGCAGCAACAACAACAATTTATGGCTGCTGCAGCCGCGCTTGCCTCGAAATGAAAAGCTCCATTGGTTTGGCCCACGCAATGTTATATAGAAACAACCAAAACAACAACAACAACAATAGCAACGACGAGTGAAAAACGAAACCCTTTAGGAAATTTGTATGAAATCTGGCGGACGATGCATAAATCCGTTTAAAATCGCTGGCTGGCCAACAAAATGCAGCAACTGCACCTCCAAAACAACACCAACGCAGACCCTGGGGTTACAATTTTGGAGGCACTGTTCAGGCACACGTTGTACATCGCTGCTGTGGCACAGTGGGCGTGAACAAAAAAATGTCTCAAGATTTTCGAATGTACAAAAACATAAAAACAGTTTATGTTTAAAAATTAAAAACTTGAAATTTTCTCAAAACTGCATTTTATTGTTGCAAACTTATTACGAAACTGTTAAAATAGCAAATAGGACGATAACAACCGACAGTGGTGTTGCCAACACCTGTTAAAATTTTAATTTGACAAACCTAGGGCATTTTTACAGAGATTTAATTATTCAAACTAGTGTTGAATATTATAAATTTAATTGTATAAACTTATATAATACTATTTAAAATGCGTTGGTCCCACTGTGCAATGTCTTGGATATATACATAAATCGAGGACAGTGTCTATCGGCATGGATCAGATCGCATCGTAGTGGCTGTATTAATGAGTTTAAACGCACGCCTTACACGAACTCTTGTAGATTTCGAGAGCTTTGCCAGAAGAGTTGGCTAAGACAGAGATTAGGCCAACTATGGATCGTGGCATGGGGGCGTCTTTGGCGTTGGCAGCACATCGCATATCAAAATGACACCATTGTGGTTAGTATCATAGCAATAACGATATCATGTGTGTGGGATCGTGCTCACATTATATATTATATTTATATGGGGGCGATTATCAAGTGGCACACGTTCGAAAATCCCTCGATCGTCTTTATTCTGGTTGTGTGTGTAAGTGTCTGAGCCTTTGATTAATGCTAGCCAATAAAACAGTCTACTTAATTATTCCGTATATATTGTAACTTAGATTTGGATAACTGCCATTAATCAACATGTTTAACATTTCGATTTTCTTTTGTCTCTTTTTTTAGCTTTCAATTTCTGGAAATATAAATACACCTACAATATAAATGAATGACTCTATATAAACAGGTGAGTTTTTTTTTTTAATTATCGTTTAAATTAGCTACCATTCTAAGTCATTGAACTTCCATTTTGATCTTCATTGATCAAAGATATATAACACCACATACTTTCTCTGCAAAACAGCATTAATATGTTAAATTTATCTCGATCTAAATAAAAAAGATAGGAGATGAGATCAATCAATATAGTTAAAGTTTTATTTGTTTCAACAAATAAATTATACATGTACATGTGTTTCTTAAGCGGGGCAAATATTTTAAACTTTCTAATAAAATTCCAAAATAAAGATTAAGTATAATTATTTAAATACTATATATCAGATTTCAATTATTTACCATAGGTATTATTCCGGCCATTTTCCAGGCAATTTAAGAAATCTTTCAGTATTTATGTGTCTGCTATTCAACTGACAGTTGACAGTGACAACGTTTGAAAACCCCAAATTGGCCGCCGGTTGGCGAGCACAAATTCGCAGACAAACTCAATTTTTAAGCCAATTTTGTGTCTTGTATGCAAATTTTTGTGTAGTTTTTTAATTAACGTAGACACAGTTTTGACTCCTTTTGTGCACTTGTTCAAAATTCTCTTTAACTCTGTTGTTTACGCTATACGCAAGATCTAATATTGAATCACGTTTGAGTGTCGTAAAGCGTATTTAATACACAATTTACTTAATATTTACTTATGCTAATCGGCCCCATTAATCAGCCTTGTTAACAACTTGGCACACGAGCCAAGGGTTTGACGGGGCCAACACAAAAGCAAATACAACCAATACAATTGACCAGCTAAATCAAAAAAAAAAAAAAAATGATGTTGATGGATTTTTAAATCAGTGAAAAATACTCTTAAGCGCATACAAATAGCATAAAGAAGTGAAAAGACCCAATTATAAATTGAGTTGAAAAAGTTTTGATTGAAATTTAAGAGACTTATCGAAATAATTATGAAAAATGATATAATTAATATTTTTAATAAACTATGATCTTAAATTAATTGATTTTAATTAGGTAAAGAATTCAAAATTGATAAAGTAGTGATACTTTTATGATAGATACATATAGATTGCGATTTTGATAAGTAATTAAACTCTCTTTGTAATTATTTATTGATAATTTTCTCGATATCGCATCCTTTAAGATAAAAAACATTAAGTAAGAACATCTAAAGATGTGATATTTTCAACTTGCGATTTTTTCTTATATTTTATCTCTGATTATTACATACAAAGATTATGCTATCTAAATGTAAAGTAACTTTCCACATGGGCAACTTGAAGTTGAACGCACGTGCCAGCATCCAAATCACAACAACAAACCAGCGATTTATAGTTTAATGCTGTAAATAACCAAAACAAAGAAATTGAGGAAAAAGAGCCATTGAAACGAAAGTTAAAAACACACATAATAAAAATGCGGCATAAAGCTCGGGGGAAATACAATGGGCCACAAAACAAGCGTCGACGCACTTTTCGCTTTTGAAACGAGGCAAGCGGAACGCGTTTCGTGTTGCATTCGAGTTGAAATTGTGGAAAGGAGGAATAGACCTAAAGCTGATGAAATGTGCATGATTTTTATAATTTACACGTTGCATTCCCCCCCGTCACCACTATTTAAACATATGCCCCCTAACGTCAAACCCATAAGTTGATGTTTAGAGCGCGTGCGCAGCTCACGGCTCGTTGAGCAGATGACTATAGGTAGGGAGATGGTAGAGGGAGTGGAACGGGAAGAGCATAGGTGTCGAAAGGGAAGACAAATATTACACATTTAATTATGACAAGTTGAATCTGCCCTGTCACACGTGGCAGACGACGCATTTTAGCCGCCAACTCACAAATGAAATTTCATCGAAATTCGGCCAAGCTGCGGCTCAAAAAATGTCGTAGGATGTTATTTGTTTTGTTGTGCTTCAATTAAGCACTTATGACTGGTTTCCTGTAAATATTATATTAAAAATATGATTATTTTCTTAGAAACTTCTCTTATTTGTTCTTATATTCTGAAATTCATAGAATACAAAGAAAATTTTGCGATAGAAATATTCCAACTCAGACAATGTTGATCCTGTTTCGTTTTCCGTTTCAAATTCATACTATATATTCTTCTCTGAAACAGTGAGCGTTAGCTTATTTATAGAAAAGAAGAAATTCTTATCATAGGTTAGCTAAATAAATAATTTATTAACCAAAATTGCAACTAATAAATGTCATTTGCATCAAGTACTCGGAGTTCTGATTAGATTTTCATACAATACACTGTGATCCTCTCGAATGTGTCGCTGCAAACGTAGCAACTTGCGGTGCAACTTCAAATAAGGTCGCATGTTGGCCGTTAGACTGGCCAAAAGGGCCTCCCTGACCAACCTCACTGTGCTCAGTTGATAGAGATTATCCGTGACTATCATGCAGCTGAGATCATCGTCACTATTTTGTAACAACACTAAAAAGTCTTCGATTCTGTTCATCTTTTGTTTGAGTTCCTCCTTTTCGGCAATTAAATCACGTTCACGGATCTTTTGCTCAAACAGATATTCCATAACCTCTTCCGAAATATTTGAATGCTGTTGTGCAAGCGACATTTTGATATAACTTGGAATTTTGTCAATTTTTTTATATATATATATATTTTTTTTTGGTTTCGATTTAGTAAAATATAATAAAAACTAATCTATTCAGAGAATAAATTTTTTAGAATGAGGACCGTTTTCTCATCTTGATTTCAAAGCCTACTGTAGCTACAGGGTACTTTCCCCTAAAAGCAGACTTTTACTTTTTTAATTTTCTTATCTTCATGATATGTATGATATAGTGGTGAGATTCAATCAGCTTCGATTTATCTATTTATCTTTAAGACTTGATTGCTTAAACTGAGACCTTAGAAATGGAAGATGAGGAGCTTGGGGAAGTCAGCCAACCGATCGACAGCCGAGCCCAAACAATAGAAGCCAACAATGTGATGCTAATAATAATAATAAATTATCGACACCTTCAGTTTTTTTTCCCCGATTCTTGGTAACCATACCGCACACCGTCATTTTACCCCAAAATAATCTATTGATTTTGCTATTTAAATAAAATATTCTACAAATGCCTCAGATTCAATGTCTTTGCGTCGATCGATTTCTATTGTTTTTTTAATTTTACATAGTTCCTAACATAATTTTGATTTATGTATATTTACTTAATGGCCTTTTGTTGTTGCCTTTTGTCGAAGCGCTAAATGGCCAAGCATAGTTTTTTGAGTTATTTGATATTTTAGCCAAGTATGAGTTGTTTTATCAGCCTAGTGAGTAAATTAACAATACGTGATGTTTCAATAGTGTGCGATATTTAGTGGGCGAATTTTATTTTATTTATTTATTATTAAAGCACGACTAAAAGCAGTCGGCAAAGAAAAAATTATTAGATATAAAAATTAAGTTTACAATTTAAAATAAAATTAATATTAAATATAAATATAAGAAATATACTGTAAAGAAAAAATTAAAATTAGAATTATATCTGGGGTAAGCAAAAATTAATAATTTAAAATGATCCAACATTTGTTGCAAGGATTGGGAAAACCCAGAAAAACCCAATCAGATCAATAAATATTAGTGTTGTTGTTAGTGATTGATTGGTTTTAAAAATAATATAACATGTTATTAGTATTAGTAAGGTTAGGAATTTAACGATTTAAAATATTGGAAAAGTACGGATTTTAGGGAAGGGATAGGGAGAGAGAGTTCTGAGTAGAAAACGTGAAAGAGGCTATTATAATAAGAGCATAAAACCCGGAACGAACCGTGGGAAGCGTAATCAGTTGTGCATGTAGGTAAAAATAAAGGCCTGTAATTCCTAGTAGACCTGCGGGGGACCGAAAATCTGAGGCGGCCCAAAAGGGGACTAGAATCAATGTCGCCATTAATTAATTTGTGAAGAAAAACCACATTAAGAGTTTTCCTACGATTAATTAAAGACGGAAGGTCAATAAGACGAAGCCTATGGGAGTACGGTGGTAAACGCCGGTTGGGATCCCAGTTAAAACCACGTAAGGCGAAAAGCAAGAATTGCTTTTGAACTGATTCAATTCGATTCTGATTTATTTGATACTGTGGGCACCAAATGCACGAACAGTATTCAAGGATGGGACGGACTAAAGAGACGTAAAGGAGTTTAGTGGTGAAAGGATCATTGAATTCTTTCGACCAACGTTTAATGAAACCAAGTACTCCTTTGGCATCATTAACTATAGTGGAGATGTGCAAATTGAAGCATAATTTGCAGTCAAATAAAACTCCAAGATCCTTTACAGTTTTTATACGTTGCAAAGGGATATTGTCAATCGTATAAGAACCTAAGTAGGGCCTAGAACGACTAAATGTCATAAACATACACTTCGAACAATTGAGATGCAACTTATTGGCCGAACACCATAGTTGCATAGTGTTCAAATCATCTTGCAGACGATTGTGAAACAGGGGATCAGTGTATGAAAAAATAAGCTTAACATCATCTGCATACATTAAAATATAAGAATGGGACAGAATAGTGGGTAGATCGTTAATGAACAGTGTAAAAAATAAAGGTCCTAAGTGACTACCTTGAGGTACACCAGAAGTTACACGAACCGAACTCGAAATGGTTGACCTAAGAAGCACTTTTTGGGTTCTACCTTTTAAATAAGTGGAAACCCAACGTATAAAGGCGGGAGGGAAACCTATGCAGTTAAGTTTGTAAAGTAAGAGGTCATGGTTCACAGAGTCAAAGGCTTTACTGAAGTCAGTGTAGATGACATCAGTTTGCTTTTTCTCTGAAAATGCATCATTTACCAGGGAGGTAAATTCAAGCAAGTTGGTCGTAGTAGACCGACCCTTAATAAAGCCGTGTTGTGCAGGGGAAATTATCGATTTACAGAGATGCTGCAAAGAAGAAACAAGGATTTTTTCAAATAATTTAGGAATGGCTGATAGCTTTGCAATGCCTCTGTAATTAGAAATATCAGACTTACCGCCTTTTTTGTGGAGGGGAATGATATAAGAATCTTTCCAAAGATATGGAAAAATTGAAGTTTCAAGGGATAGATTAAAAAGCTTATGCAACGGAGCAGCTAAAGAAGAACAGCATTCCTTAAGTAGACAACTAGGAATGTTGTCTGGCCCAGGAACGAAAGAAGATTTTAAAGAGCTAATAGAAGAGATTACATTGTTATAGGAAATAGAGGGTGCAAACATAGTGTTAGATTGAAAAATAGAATAAGGATAAGTTGAGTTGGAAGTGGAGATTGGAGAGTAGGTGGATTGAAAAAAGTTAGCAAATAGTTCAGCGGCTGCAGAGTCGTTGCCAGCAATATCTGTCCCAAGAAAAAAAGAGGAAGGTAAACTGGAGGATTTACGCTTCAAGTTAACAAATTTATAAAATTGTTTAGGGTCACGGGAAAACTGTCTTTTGCAACGAGTTAGATAGTTCTCGTAGCATATCGAGTTTAAATTGGCAAAGTCCGACTTGGCCACTGTATACTTAGACCAGTCGAGACTTGAACCTGACTTCTTATATTTTTTAAAATATTTAGATTTAATATTTTTTAAATAAGAAAGTCTAGGTGTAAACCAAGGAGGCTTTATAGAACCAGACGATGGAATATAATTTGGAATGCACACATCTAAGAGTGCATTTAGGGTCTCATAGAAAGAACTAAGAGCATTATCGATGTCAGTCGCTTTTTCTAAAAAGCACCAGTCGGTAGCAAGGATAAGTTCATTAAGCAATGAATAATTTCCCTTGCGAAAACAACGACGAGGTGATTGCTGACATAATAAAGGTTGACTAAAAGGTTTAGAGATTGAGATAGAAATTTCTATAGTAGGATGATGTAAGTCCTCAGGGATACTTAATGGGGATGACCTAGAGACGGCAGTATTTGCGAAGTCATTAATAAAAACTAGATCGAGAATTCGATCATTATGATTTCTTATTGAGTTCATTTGAAACAACGAGAGATCAAGCATGTTATCTAAGAAAATATCTTGATTTAAGGGAATAAGGTAATTTGTGCTACTAAAAAGTGACCAAGAAATTTTAGGCAAATTAAAATCACCTAGCACAATAAATAAGTCGTTATCTTTAACTTTATGGTTAATTTCTTCAATACAGGCAAAATGTTGCAAGTAAACTGAAGGAGTAGCTCTTGGAGGGATATAAGAGCAGGTGATAAATATTGATCGAGTTGAAAAAGTTACTTTGACAGCAACAATTTCAATATCAGTAGTCACATTAAAAGAAATGCGTTCTGACTGAAGAGCCGAATTAGTAGCAATAAGAACGCCACCACTTCGAGTCGGTCGATCATATCTATATAAAAGGTAGTTACTTGACATAACTTCAGAATCAGACACTGTAGGAGTTAACCAAGTTTCTGACAATGCAATTATATCAGAATCAAAGGACATACTACTCAAATATAGATTTTTGAGCTTAGTAAGGAGGCCTCTAACATTTTGGTAATGAATACAGGCGAAATCGGGCCGCAGGTCTAGTTTTTTGAAGCCGTACTGGCGGGGTCCTGTACGTTGGAGCTGCCGGCAGTAAGAGAAACAGGCAAGGGTTCACTACGCCTTTTGGGCTTAAACTCATGAACAATCATATGTTGTGGCCAAAATTTTGGATCGCAAATGACAGAAAATGAGTCATGAGGGACACTTATTTTAAAAGATGCTATTTCGCGAGCAGTGGCAAAATTAAATTTAGTGATTGAGACACTAGCAGAAATTTTGCTTGAAATGTATGCCGCTACAGATTCACAAGTAGTGTCCGAGGATAACCTGGACACAAATACTTGCTTACGAGGAGCAACAACATTTAATATAGGGACCTCAGATGTAGGGGCAGCTACGTTATCAGTAGTATTGTTAGACGTTGCATTGCGAGGAGGTCTACCCTTTCGACCCGAACCAGTCCGCACCGAAGACGCGATGACTTGGGCTGGTTCAACTGTCTGTGTGATAGAATCACCTGCAGAAGGTGTAGGAGAATTGAATAGGTTAACAATACTCGGACTGGCCGATACTGACAACGTTGGGGAGACATCTTGATAGTGACGAGATGCCAATGGAGTCACGGGAGGCTGATTAATTGGTATATTAGGGGGAATTGCTAAAAATTGAGAATCAGGTGGTGAGTTAAATTTATATTGGCTAAGCAGATCGAGACTAGAGTCAAAATCACTCGAAAGAAGCTTAGCCATTTTGTTAAGTTTTAAGAATTGATTTCTCACAGAAGTATACATTCTTGAGAAATCAATTTGCAACTCGATGCATATTGGACAAGACCATTTCACTGCACCACATTCCTTTTTAGAAACGGCAATGATCTTATCACATTGTGGACCTGAAAGTCCAGCACACTTGGCATGCATTAGATTGTCACACAACCAACAATTAATAAATCTCGGTTGATCAAGACCATCGGCACACTTAATAGTGCAGTTTTTCTTACAGCACGACATATTTCCAACAGGGGTTAAAGATAAATAAATTAGGTCGAATAGGCAGAATTGCGCACGTAAATAGAGCGGGAGGCACTCAAATTAAGCTCTAAGCAAGAGAGCAAAATACAAAAACAATTTGCTGTGAGAGCGCGCTGCTAAACAAAACGAAATGCAGCAGCGAACACACACACAAACAAATGTATTAAGACGTGCAAAGCGCTAAAACTGAGATAAGGAGATGTAAACACAAACAAAAACAATCGCTGTGTTTACAATAACAACAAACTTGTGTGAGCGAGGTGTAAAGCAAAAGCCGAAATACACAAACAAACACACGCACAAGAATGTAAAGATTTAAGGGAAAATGCAAAACTAAGTTTAGCAAAAATAAAATGCTATTTATTTTTACACCAATGCACAAATGATTCAACTTACACAGCAAGTCGATAGCTAGTTCACTTTTGCACAATTTTAGATGATAAGATATTAAAGCGGAGCGTTATTATTCACAGAAAATGATGAACGTTTATGAGCCAAATTAAAACACGTCTGTTTCGCTTAAGCAAAGAACTCTCTCTGAGCATGTCTTAAAAATTATAAGACATGAAATTCTCATATTATTTATAATAGAAATTCTTTTAGAATTTATCTTAGACTGAAACTATATTAGACGTGTTTTTAAATATTTAAACTTCTTTGAAATTTGCAAACAAAATAGTTTAGAGTAATTCAGAGTTACAACTTGTATAATTAAAGTATAGTATTACGTACATAAATAAATAGAAATTGTCTACAAGTTGCTACCTGGCATATTTTCTGATCTGTCATAATGGCAAAAAGCCAATTTAAACAATCTGAATTATGTTTATTTTTATAGTATCCGGAATGCTATCATGTTGCAGTTGTTGTAATTCAATTTTCTCAATTGTACGTTGAACTTTCGCAGTCGATGCCGAATTCAATGGAATTTTATGATAAAAAGAAACAAGTTTGTATGATGTTATGAATTTTATGAGGAAAGACCACACGCAAAAGCGACAACACACAATTGTTGGGGGTCAGTTTGTGAGCATTTAATCCTTTTCTTCTGAGGCAACCGAATAACAAAGATCATAAAAGGAAAAGGGTGCGTTGCAATGGGACATTCAAGTTGATTTATATGTCAGGCATTTCGTTTGCCTCATATTTCTATGGCTTTCACTGTCGCACATAAATTGTATGAGCCGCAACACCCACAAAGAAAACACAGAAAAAAGAGTGAAAATTAAGTTGAAATTAACATTAAACGAGTTAACAGAAACGAGAAAAAGGAAGGCGCGCCAATTGAAATTTATGTAAATACGAATATAGTTTCAATATGGAACTCTTTTGGCTTCTGGATCGGACCTCGTCGTACCACAATTCCCAATTTAGCTCTGGCCAACTTGACTTGTTGTAATTGCAGTCGAATGATGTGTTTTTTTAAGCTTTTACTTTAGCCCAGTTTCTATTTACCTTTATGACTCTATGAATTTCACTGCTAAAAATCCTAAGCCAACACTATGTGTGTGGTCCCGAGTCTTGGGCAATTCTTTGCAACAAATAAAAGCAACTTGTTTTCACACAACTTTTAACAACATGCTACAAAAAGAAACATAACCCATTAAAAAATGATCACTTCACAATGTCCATGTCAAAAACTTCTGCTTGACCGGTTATACTAACGTAAACAAAAATAATAATAAAAAAATAAACAATTACATGGATAATTGTATTATAAAAAGTTTATTATATAAGCATATAACTAAAAAAAGAACTGAATGTTGGAAAAGTAATGTTAACTGCATTTTAGTTGATTTTTTTTAATAGAATAGAAAGATGAGGACATAATTTAAAGATACTTCTTCTAGTACAGCTATGGAATTTCTTACTTGAAGTCTTTAATTCTCTCTCTCTCTCTCTCTCTCATTTGGTGCCGTAATGATGTGTTGCAATGTAGACAGTCTGTAAATTCTTACACTTAAGAACGTCAAATATAATGGGTCTAATTTGCACAGTGTCTATCATAACTAAACGCACGTTGTCAGCTGGGTGCTATTAAGAGCACAGACTGTTGTATGATCGTTGCAAGGCTTTAATTTGACAACTGAAAAGCATTAAATGACACCAGAGCCAGAGCACCATTAATCTGTCTAAATAAAGAACGTAACGATTCAACTGAAATCAAAAAACTTTTGCTTGTTTTATGCTTTTATTTTTAGAGCAAAAGTTGTAAATTGATGGAGCACCAAAAATGGCAAAGTGCGATCTAAATTTTATGTTGTTTTCAAAAAACTTTTGTAACAGATTTGCGCGAGTTTCCATTTCGATTTTAAAGTGGTTTTTATACCCTGCTTACAAAGTAAGAAGAGTAATACAAATTTGTGTAAATAGTAATTGAGATCAAATTAAATATAGAGACAATGTCCCCTGCTGATTGCAGGGTATTCGCTAGTCGAGCACACTCCAGCAGAGCAGTTTTAGTTGTTGGTATTTGGCATGCGGCGTGTTCGGAATATTTAATTTTTGGGTTTTTAATGCTGAGATCATTAGGGCCACAGCAGGTGGAATTGTTAAACATAAATATTATGATGTTGTTGTTGTTTTTTGTTGCTATTATTGTTGTTTCATAAATTACAAATTGAAAGCAAAAGATTTGCATAAAATCCAAGCAAAGCCCATTTATTTACAATGTTACAGTAGGAGCTGTTAAAACTTATTTATTTCATTGGCGCAGATTGGGTTTTATATGTAAAAAAAATTGATAAATTAGTTAAACTATAATAAATTGTAATTTAAATGAAATCTTCGTAACGCAATTAATATGTAAATCTATTTTCGGCTCCATGGGGGATCTTACACGACGCTGTAAAATGGCTTAAAATGCGGGATGTAAAGTCATGGAAGTGTGGTTAATGTGATTATTTTGTGATAATGCTTAAAAATTGAACGAATGGGAGAACATAGAAAGTACCGATATTTAAAAAAAAAACATGTGGAAATAATACAAAATATGTAAGAAGGTAAAGAGGAAATTGCGCCTACGAAAGTTATTTTAGCGGTGAATCTTTGGGAAATAAGTTTAAAGGAAGAGACTTTACTTCGATATTAAGGCAATAGTTTTACTAAATTGGTTAAAAAGCGTTGAGATCAGAAATGTAAGGTTACTAATAAAGCACCCCGAAAAAGTTTAAAATAAATTGGGTCAGATTTAAAATTGATAAGATTGTGCACTAATATGATAATATGCACGTTTGGATTTATTGTCTATTGAATATCTTAGCATATGCTTATGTAAAATTAACGAGAGGTTGATCATTTTGCTCAGTCATTTGTATTTTCATTAATATTTTCGACACTTGATTTGTTACCATTTTAAATATTTACACAATTCTCAAATGAAATATGTAATTTCAATTTAAATGGGTTGCCAAAGCCTCAGCGCGTGTGGCTTGAAGTTTTGGTTCCGCTTTTGATATTTTGAACATTTTCAACCGCTTATCGCCTATAAATGGCGCCATAAATTTCCAAGCTGTCGATTTGAGCTTGAACCTGAGCATAAGGCGGGTCGCCGTCTCATATTTTGTTTACTGATAAGTTATGGCAATTAATATTTGGTAAACAACCCGCGAGTCGAGCCAAGTAGCTTGGCAAGGGTAAAATACATACCCTCTAATTCCTGGGCTTCAATATTCAAAAAAATGTTTTCATAATATAAACTTTTGATACTATCGTTAGTGCCATCAAAGGAATTTAAAGTGTAATCGAGGGTATTTGACACTGCAAAGCATGTATAGAGTATGCCTTAGCCAGTTATAGGGTATTTTCTAGTTGAACACACTTATTTCATAGTACTTTTGTTTTTTTTTTTCTATTAGTTTTTGTCATAATTTACAGCATGATTTTAGTGGTTTACTTTTTGGTGGAAAGTCGCTTAGCATAAATATTTTATGTTTTATTTTAATTGTTTGGAAATTAAGTATGCGACACCAAAGCAATTTAATTGTCGCCAACAAGCTTTAAATTTACGATTGTTTTAATTTTTTAAATACCCTGTACGCATTAAAAATTAAGAGAGTGGCATAAAACTTAAGCCTGCTATGATAAAAAGGTCTGAATATAATAATAGATACCCATAAATATTTTATTTATTTATTGAAAGTTGCACAGTTCGTATATTATCCATATTATCGCCATAGCACTTTACAAGAAGAAAATTCCATTTTTTGATATGTCACTCTTCTTGTAAATGAGCGATATGATATAGATCATCGCCAACCTTATCTTAATAGATATGAGCTTAAATATAAAGAGTATCCCTTAGTTGAGCTTCCTGCTCTAGGCTATTTTATACTACTTATTCTTTTTAATTGTTTTGTATTGCACCCAATCGATGAGCACTCAGTCAAATGGGCCAAATGCTTATTGTCATATTCCATCTTGTACTTCCTTTATTGGCTTCAATTCTATTTTAAGGTCTTTTCAATTAGCAATGTTGATTGAGGCACAAAGAGGGACGGAGAGAGATGGGCTGCAGCTGGAATTGGAGGAATATATAAAATCTGCACTATTCGCTCTCGATCGTTTCAATAATTATTAATTTATTGACCAAGCCATTAAATTTTAGTACCCAGTGTACGTGTGTTCGTTTCGAAAGTTAAAGATTTAAGATTACGACTCTGGATGCAATGAAATTGACTTCCTGTCGTGAATTTAATGGAGTAAATATTATATTTGTTATCGTACAAGCCGAAGAAAAGCTAACAAAGATATTCATTTAGAGAGTGTTTAAGTTGATTCAAATTCCATAGATGTCTCAACTGGGAAAGTGTGACCTATATATTTGAATGCACACCTGGTTAATATGATACAATGTATTCTCATTTAAGTACTTGAAGCCAATATGGAAACTATGGGTTCAAAGACCCACAATTTTCGGCTTTAACATGCGATTATTTTTGTTATCTACTTAACCAGGGGTAATAATTCATTTTTTGGTTCATATTTCGAAGTACTCAAATATTTGACTTCACTTTCACCCTAAAAGAAACCCTTTATATACATATTTATACGAGTGTGTGGTGATAGAACATATTTACAATAAAAAATTGACAGGTGAAAACCATAAAATGCCCGGAAGGGACAGGATTTCAATTGCTATCCCTCTCCCTCTTCCTTTATTTTCCAATGATAAGACTAACTAAAATTTATGAGCACTTCCGTGCGTGCAAATGACTCAACCGCAAAGGAAACTATCAATACCATCTACCTGGGCATTAGCATTACAATTGCCCATGGCAGAAGTAAAGCTGTAAATTACCAGGGTCTGTAAATGCAGCAGTGCGTCGTCTTCTCTGACTGCTACCATAATTAGCATATTTGGTACCACACCAAAGATATCCCATACAATAGCTTAGGTAGTCGTTTTCTTGTATTGCCTTAGCTAAATGTTTTTCCTTTTCGAGTTGTATCTACTTCTGAGTCGGTCTTCTGTTCATGCTCTGGCATAAACAAATACCGCATCGAACCTTACCGTACCGATCCTAAGAGATCGTATTCTGATTTTTGTCTTGTCCCAACAAAACACCAGCTGTGTTTTTCACGACTCTTCTCAAAGTCAAGGCTAATGTCAACAGGATATTTGCTCGGACTGATGTCAAGTACGGAGTGGGTGAGACCGATCTTATTATACAGTTCATAATGGAAACAAAAGTGTATTTTCTCATATTCCATTCAACTCGATCAAAACAAACAGTTAAGGGTAATATTCTTTAATTTTTGTAGATCGCATAGAGGCCGTTCTATATACTATGTTAAGATTGTCGAAAAACAGGTGCATACGGAAAAAATTTTAAATTATAGAATGCTCGCGACTCTAACTGTGACATCTATGAAAACTTTGAATTGGAAATATTAAATCTCTTTTAATCAATATTTAAAGATCATTATTAGAATAGATGACTGGAGAGTATGGGTTGACTTCCTCGAATTTTAACTAATTGTTAATTATGCACTAACTGTTAAATCATTATAAGAACGACCATTGTCTGAGTAGAAGTTGGCTGTAAGAATATGATTATTCTTTGGTTTCATTATGCGATAAGATCGGTCAGTCTGACATTGTCCATAGGGTAAATCACGTGCCCATATGCGTCGCGACACTAATGTCAATTTGTTGGGCTACCAAATTAAAACGACGACTCAGCTAAATTTTGTCCTTGTTCTGGGCACGTCCCTTGTGCCATGTCGGACGTCGCGTCGTCTGTCAATCTACTGAGTGTGCCTGGTGTGGCGACGATCCCAAAGATTCTGCCCTAAGTTGTTGTAGTAGTTGTCCCATGATATATGGGCAGCGCCCTGCCTTGGTAGTGCTGCCGTTGTCGCTGCCTCTGCCACTACCGCTGCCACTGCAACCGCGCCCAACAAAAACCCAACATTAAGCCCCGCAGGCCCAATCCCAAGTAGTTGTAGTTGTTGTTATTGCTGTTGTAGCTGTTGTTGTAGAGTTCGTTGCGCAGGCCGAAGCCGGTTCTTAAAAACAAACATCTTCGTCGTGGGCCGTACATCGCGTATCGCGTCGCGTCGGCGTTTTGTTCCATTTGCCTCGCACACTCATTCGCTCTCCTCAATCGTTCGCTTGTTTCACTGCGCTCTCTGGCTCCCTCCCCAATCGTTCGTTCGCTCTTTGCTCGTTTTGTTGTTTCCACGCTTGTTCGCTTATAGTATCTTCTACTGATTTTGCTGCTTCGGCGCTCAGTTTGTTTTGACTCGCTGCGCGGTTAACTTCGTCTCTTTCTCGTTGAATGCGCGACTCGCTTTCAGTACGAAACTCTATAATTCGAAACTCCGGTTCCGTTTACAATCCTCAACAATTTGAAATAAAATTAAGAAATCTATTTTCTAAGTGTAGTGTGTGGTTTTTTTCTAAAAGAATATTATATGAAAAGTGTTGGAATAGTTGGTTTTTCAATTCCAAGAGCGATATGCTATCAAGCATAAGAATAAAATAAGTTCAACTCTTTTGCAATCTACAACTACAGCTGAATGGAATAACATAATCTACTTACACGCTACGTGACAATATATGAAGTAAGTCAATTTAACTGATCAATATTAATCAGTTATACGCTAGATTAAGTTTCTTTGTGTAAATGTTTTTCGTGATTTAAGCTGAAAATCAACGCTTTCACTTATTCCACAACTATGATATAATTCCAATTATAAAGTTTATATTATATTTCAAATTTCAATTCATTACACAAATATATATTTACTGCGATCGGACACTGGTTAGACCAGATTTAATAAAAATATGCTAATCTATGGATCTTTTGTTCTTTTGATTTGCAGCATGTTAATTTTAAAATATGACAATATGCAGCACCAGCTGTGGCTTCTAATACTACTACTCTTAACCCTACAAGGCCCAAGGAATATTGGGGCCCTAATGAACACCTATCAAGCGCAGTCGAACTATGAATTATTGGAAAATGATTCGCGTTATATATCATATCAAGGTGAGTGCTGGATTATCAAAAAATATATTAAGCAATACGTAAAATACCATATGTATGAATAACATTTCAAAATTGTGTCAATTGCTAAACAATCAATCAAGTTGAACACTTAGGAAAATTGGGTTGATTTCTGTCAGTTCTAAGTAGCTGTGATCGTCAAAGTACTTTAGTTAAGTATTACGCAAGTTGAGGGCGAACAGGTTGTAAAATTGTTGTACTCCAACAGATGTCAATCCTGATGAATCTCAACACCCATATACCTTTGCTTAATCAGAAAACGCTTCGTGTTTATTGTTTAAATATTTGCGAGTTGTGGTTTTTTTTTTGCATGGAATGCATCTTGAAGTACGATTCGAAACGCAGAGTCAGCAACAACAAGTTGTGTTGACTCGGATTTTCATATATATACATACATATATATTTATGAGTATTTTATAGGCATTTATTTTCATATTTTGTTTATTTCTCAAGAGTCTCGCGCTATTAATTTTATTTTCTGGGCATAACAAATTATTTATTTTTTGGTGAAAATATGTAAAATTGTTCGACTTGATTATACTCTTTTTATAAACTTGAAAATTCCAAATTTTTTGAAATTCTAATAAGTTTGTATTCCTGTTTACAGATTTAATGTCATCTGCCAAACGATTCTACGAACCCGAAACGAGTTGGTATTCCGAGGTGTTATATGATGTGTCCAGAAACCAAGTTATTGTCGGTGCTAGGTAAGTACTACGATTGAATAATCCCCTAAAATTTGACTCAGAGTTAGAAGAAAACACAGTCATTGTGAGTGTACAGAAATAATTAAACTTTGCTAAGTAAAACCCCCAACATAGTATTATTATCAGCAACGACTACCCGAAGTAAAGATTAGCCGTATTGCGTAAAACTGAAATTGATATGGTTTTTGGCATGGGATCAAAAGATCTCGTAATAAAATTGAAAGTGCACGCAACAGGTTAACTAAATCTTTAGCTTATCAGCACGTCTTATCGCTCTCCCTCTCTCACTCACTCTTTCAAGAAACTATTGATAGAATATACAAAAGAACCAGAACATCTTAACCAAACAGAACCGAGTACTACAGCAGAGGCAACAAGTGAGATACAGATACTTGGCCGTACTCAAGATACAAAGATACAGACACACGTTGCCTGACTATTTGTTAAGCAATTTGATGGTACCTTATGTAGGTATTCTTCAGGCTGTTTTTCTTTCTCTATATATATGCTTAAAGTATACGCAGAGTTTGCTTTTCATTTACGAGTACGAGTACTCGCTGAGAACTTCAGATAAGACTTAGTGTTGTCCCCACAGATCTTAACCCCTTGCCACATCACATGTGCACCTTGAGTTAAAGATACGAATTGCCTCGTTTATCATAATGTTGTCGCTCTTTTTTCTTCGTTTCGTTTACATTCCCTCCTGTCGTCAATCATTCGTCAGGTTTATTTTTCTTTGGTTTTTGGTTTTTTATGTTTTGATTTGTTGTATTCCGTATTCCAATGTGGCACAGTCGATGATAACGAAGGGCAGTTGCTCTACTTACGTTGAAGAATATGGCAAGTAGGCGTAGTGATAACTAGTTTCATAGATAACTGTGTGGGCACATTAAATGTAGTTTCTTTATAAGATGTGGGCTTTTTTTGTGATAGTAACAATAAGTCGCATTGACTAGACTGGACGCTCAACTGGTCAGAAATCATATAATACCTTTATGTTGGGTCTTAAGGTATCGCATTCCCTGAGTAACTATGTATGAGTAACTCACACATAACTAGATATTAATACAATGATAAGTTTGTGTAATAACTGAAATAAAATATAGTTTCATAAATATATGTGGAATTGCTTTTAGTCTGTCGAATATCTACATTATAATAATTTCATAAATCTTCTCTTAAATTTGTTTTAAATCCATAATAATCAGACTTTTAGACAATCCCTTTGCAAATTGTCGATAAGCTATCTTTTAGCTATTCTTTCATTTTCTCAGTCTATCTGTTCTGCTTTATTATATTAAAAAGAACCGCAACTGTTGACCTTCCAAATAAATCAGTTGCTTTATACCCTGTCTTCCCAAAGTTGTTAAACAAGTGTATGATGAAGTTGTGCCGAAGTATGTAACAGATAAAAATAAGCTGGTTATAGTAATTAAATTTGTAATCAGCACTTCTTAACTTAAGAAATAAATCTTTTGATTAAATGAATTTTTCAGCAATAAAGTAATCGTAATTCTATATTTAGAAGCATGAGACTTTACTGGAAAATAGGTGTAAGGTCAATCGGACATTAAAACGTTGAAGAAAAACATTTTTAAGATGACACTCTTAAGCCGAATGTCAACCAATCAAGAGTATCTCAAAGTTGATTATTTGATTTACCACATAAATGCAGCATGTAAACCTTCTTCTAATCAGAAACCACAATTTAATTGTAGCAATACTATTTCAACTGTTAGCTATAGAATAATATTTTATGTTTTTGTGGTCGGTTCATAAAAGTCGTGGTAATTGTAGAGCCAGTCTGTGTATAAGTTTCATATGTACAATACATAAATACTCGTGGCAATGCTCCTTGTCTGTCTGTCTGTCTGTCTCACACACATACACATACACACACTTGACACGACTAAAGGCTCGGATTACGATTGTGGCTTTTCATATTGCGACAAGTCGGGGACGATCTCAAGTATTCCAATGGCTCCCATGACGAGTAACGAACTGCGAACTCCGAGTAACGAGTACCGGGTGACGAGTGAGAAGTGAGGAGTGACATGGCGACTGCACGTTCCGTCATTTCTGTCATGTTCAGTGCATTTGGGGTCTTGTGGCCCGAAATTTGATATAGACAGCATTTAAATAATGTACCATTTTGTTTTCCCTTTCAATTCCCTCTCTTGTCCTTTCTCCGTCCCCCACAAAACCTTTTATTAAGGTTGGTTTTTTTTAAATTTTTTTTCGTAGGGGTCTCAAGCGCTTCTGTGGCTTGGTCGCAAATGGACCATGGAAGCATTTGAACTGTTTATACATATGACTGCACATAATATAAAATAAGTAAAGAGACCATATACGTAACTATGTGATAAGAAAGCTACCTTGAAGATTTCAATAGGAGTTAGGCGAAAAGTCTAAGAGTTAAGGGTCACATGTAAGTAATATTTTCATTCATATTTTAAATTTATTATAATATAAATAATTCCATCATAATTAACTAAAAAGTCTTTACAATCGGGTTTTAGTTATGGAATTGCAGTTAAATTTAACTTTCCTGTAGATATAAATATTTCAGAAATATTCCAGTTTCAAGTAGAAATTTGAGTTTGCAGAAATAATGATATCAATCTTAAGTCTTCTAAAACGGTCAGATAAATTATGAATAACTTGAACCCTTTTTGTATCACGTCTTATGCTGTTTTAAAGTAAGTTAAGTGATTATCTGCTGAGCTTAAAAGTCATTCAATTGTTCGCCTGGATAATGTTTGGCAATTGAAAGGTGGACACAAATCCCATTTGACAGACGTTAAGAGGTTGGCAGTCAGTTTAGGCGGCTACTGGAACTCCAGCAGCGAAATTGAAATCAAAATTAATCAAGGCAAAACATATGCCGCTGCTTAAGGGGGGCGTTTTGCATACATATTTCTATGGAAAATGTAAGGAAAAACAAAAAAAAAAAAGAGAAAAACTGAAAATAAAATTGTGGTTAAAGCTTTTGAGATTTAGAGCCGTGGAATGCGCTCGGCGTAGGCAGTGCAATGCTGTAATGCTGCAATTCGCAGCAGTTTTGTTGCAAGTGGTTGCCGTACAACCTCTTAACGGTGCAAAGCGGGGCAATTTTTAATTACAAACAACCCGCCAGCCCGTCGATCGCCTCGAGCTGTCGCCAAACAGGCGCTAGACAAACGCCCACGCACGGCGTCCACTTGATCAGCACTCGCAACTCGCAATTCGCAATTGCCACAGTCGAAGCTGGAGTCCGCAACTGGACAGACGGCGCCATAGCCAAAGATTTAATAGCACCATGCGACGCCAGCTTCAATCCCGTCACCGTCTCAGACTTCGTCCCCCTCTTTGGGCTCCAATAAATGTGGCCTTTTTGTTATCTTGTCGCGCTTGTCGCTCAAAACTTAACCACGGCGCAAGGTGTGCGAATATTGTGAATGCAAATGCGCTGGCTCAAAAGCAAAATGAAATATCCGCAGATACAGATACAAGCCAAGTTACAGCTACAGTTACTGCAACATGCAGCATGCAGATACAGATACAGATACAGCTCACGTAACGCACTTGCTGAACAAGACTGCCACGCGCCGGGTTCGTAAATTAGTTAAAATTATGACTACGATTTTATTATAATTCATTACTTAAATTATATCATCGTTAAAATGTGTCTAAATCCCTGCTCAGCATTGTATATGTATTTTTTAATTTGTTGTTGAGTCATAATCTAATTTATAGGTTTGGATTTGAAATAAAGTTTATTGAAACTTTATCATATATTCTGAAATATAGAAACTCAGTTGATGTTTTTCATATAAAAGATTCAATGTATATAAAATGGCTTCTCATATATAAAAACAATAAAATATCTCTGGTAATTTGATAAATATATATTTTAGATATTTTCTGTTGTAAAACTTTTTTCTTAAATTTTAATTAATTTATAATAATTGTGCATATTCATTGTAGTTTATGTAAACTTATTCTACATGTTAAGCTAGTAAATATATGTAGACTAGCTAAAATAACCTTCTGCACTTTAAATACTCGTAGTATTTTTAACAAAACTCTATAATTAGCGTACAGTTTTCACATAACTCGTTTAATGAAGTTCAGTGCTCCATTTCTTTGGCAACCGCGATAAGCAACGGCCTTGCAAATTAGCATTGCCACTCACCCCTCACCACTCATAAAGTCCCTCCGCCATTTATTCTCTATGCTGATCGGAGAGTTCGTTTGAAATATCTTATCTTTCGTTTCAGTCGACGATGGCGAATTCCATTTGAGGTGTGAAAAGTCGATACACATGTTCGTTCTCTCGGGTTGCCTTATTACTTTTTTTTCTGCTTTTGGCAAATATTTGCTCATTGTTTTGCCAGTTGTTTAATTTGTTTTTGTGTTTGCATTTGTCATAACGCTTTGTGCTCTATCGTTATCTGGACGGGGCGCGTGCGTGTAACTCTGTGGGTGGAACTGTTGCTGAACTGTTGCGGAACTGTTTGTATTAACACCTCAAATGACTAAATTTAGCATGGTTAAAATTGAAAAAAAACGTAAATATTAACTTACCCAAGTACATAGTTGCAAATTTATACTCTGTAGCCATCAAAGCATGGGTTGAAAGGGAGTTACGTGGGAATATTGGGCAGGTATACATTGATTTTTAATTACATTTTTTTTTAATTTATTAGAGTTATTCATACTAAGGCTACAAATACATAGGCTCGAGAAATCAAATTAGTTTTCCTGCTAACCAAGAATCAACTCTCTTCAATTTCTTACAAAATATATATATATTTATTTTGTATTTTTCTGTTCAATTTTCAACGCTTTCTTGCTGTTCGCCCAACAAATTAGTGCAAATAAAATGTAATCACGTCGTTAAGGCGGCAAGGTAAGGTAAAACAACAACAACAACAACAACAACAACTTTAACAACAATATCAACAACAACTTTTTACAATCAGCAATAATTAATTTGTGCAGCCGTTAAGTCTGGCTGTATTTTGTACGCCCTTTTTATATTTTTATTATTTTTGCTGTCGCATTTGCCAATTTTTTTTTTTCATACGCGACGTTTGTCACGTCACTTTGACGTTTCAATTTCCGCTGTACCTAACCAAACTTTTGCCCAACCCCTTTCTATAATAAAGTAGACTCTACTTAGTAGAGCCTCTTGTGTTGTGGTGCTTATCAGCCTAGCAGGTCTAAAGTCCTTAAAAGAATAACTTTATACAGGTATTATATGATTATTGACATACTCGTACTTGATTCCGGATACTTACCCTTATCATTACCTTGTCCAATAAACATAAAGAGCAGTCTCTGTTTGTGCTTTAAAATATGTACATATATAAACTCTAGCAAAGAAAAATTGTCTTTACTTGCAAGACTATTTTAGTTTTTGGAAAATGTTTAAATTTCTTTAATCCATCGATTTTTGCTTATAGTGGTTTTTATTGTTTTTCTGCAATTAAACTTTTCAGCTCTTACTAAATTTATTGCTGTCACCGCCTTAAAAATGTATCGATATTTTTATGATTAACAGAGAAATTGACTGTATGTTGAGTATTTTCTTTTTTCAAGTTGTTTATCAATTGGTTTGAAGTATGCTCTTTAAGTTGTAATTTCCACATTTAAATTACTTAATTCTCATAAATTAATTTGCATTTTGTGTTGAATTCCGCATTTAAATTGCCATTTAATAGCCCTTGTTTGGTGCACTTTGCCATTTTAATACCATAATTTGAATAATGACACAACTAAATAAAAAAAACAACCTTTTTTTGCATCTGCCAACGCAGACAGACACTAAACAGACACACACAAACACACACAGTGTGCTGAGACACAACAACAAGTTGTTGACAGCTGCGTTTTGGGGAAGGAAGGGCCATCCAGAGTTGTTGTTGTTGTTGTTGGCAATGTTGGAACTGTTTTATTACCTCATCATCAACGCGTACCGCAGAAGTTGGCTAAGTGGTTGCTTGGCTCGTGTTTTGGCTGGAAGGCTCAAGTTACCACCTGAGCCAAACTCTGTGGAGACTCGAGGCTCGAGAGACACGCGCCACGCGTTGCGGCAGCTGTTGCATTTTGACTGATTGATATTGGGCGAGTTTGGCACTGGAGCCTGATCCAACACAATCCAATCCAATACAATCCGGTCCAGAGTCCCACATTGCACTGTCTGCAGTCTCTAAACAGTTGCTTAGTTGACGTTAACTTTTGTGCCTTTTGTGTTGGCTGGTTTTTATTTTATTCTGGCGTCGTCTGGTCGCCGGAATTCTTTCATTCAATGCGATATGTTGCGAATTGCCAATTGAGAATTGAGAACTGCGAATTGCGAATTCTATGTCCACTCACTTGCGAATGCTGTCCAGTTTGAGATGTAACCATTTATCTCTACTTGCCGCATTCGTATGCACTTGATCTATTGATCTTCGTATTTGTTGCGCCAAATGCGTGTTAGGCACAGTGGTGTCAGGTGTATAAAAATGGCATGAAAACATAATTGAAACCGTACAACTATAATTACAAAAATTATTATTGAACCTAATTACATTTCTATAGCATTTTTAATGCTAAAACTAGTTAGGAATTTGTAAGAGAAATCGTTTTCGTTACATTTAAAGACGAATTTTATTGAATATCTTTAAAATTCGAACCATTGCATATGTACTTATAATAAAATTTAGTAAGATATAAGCAATAGATATATAAGCTAAACTACTACAATTTATATTATTAAACAAAATCTAGTCTAGTTTTAACTAGTTCCTTTAAGGTGAATTGAAAGAGATTAAAATGAGATTTAATTTGATCATTTTATCCTGAAAGACTTTCAAATTTACACTGATATTGTTAAAACCAGTTGTGAATTATAAAACAAAACAAGATATATCCTATTGCTGAGTATAAGTAATGGGTATATGAGCTAATCCTAGTTGAGACAACAAATTGTTAGACTTTCAGTGTTGGCAAATCCCAATTGAAGTGCAAGTCGTAATTTGCCGCCGTTAAGCTTGTTTAGTGCCCACATTGGGGACGCCTACAAGCGTCTCCTTGGCAAATGTCAGCGTTAGTTAGCGACCACTGTGCCTGGGCAGGTATGGTTACCTGTTTGCCTTGCGGTTCAATGCACCAGTGTGGCAACCAGTTGGAAAATTATGACAACTGGCAATGTTCAGGAGAGAGGCGAGAGACGAGAGGCGAATTGGGAGGGGTCTAGGAGATCTAGGCCTTTGTGGCTATTGCCTTATTTGTAAGCGGTTGTGGGCCGATTTAAGCTGTTACCATTCCCCCAAAGCGGCAACATTTTATTTAGTTTTTATCGGCGTTTTATTCATTGTGTGTGTGTGTGTGTGTGTTTGCCTCTTGATTTTCACAGAGACACCTTGTACCGCATGTCGTTCGACTTGGTGCCGCTGGAGCGGGCCAGCTGGGAGGCGACGCCGGAGAAGATATTCATGTGCCAGCAGAAAGGCCAGTCGGAGCGATGGTGTCGCAACTATGTGCGCGTGCTCCACAGCTACGGTGAGAACCAACTGTACGCGTGTGGGACGAACGCCTTCCAGCCAAGCTGCTCATGGCGCCAGGTGAGTGGTCGCCATCGCCATCGTCATCGTCAACATCGACTGACAATTGCAACAACAACTACAAACTACAAACTACAAGCTAACCAACTACAACATTTTCCTTAACCATTGCAGATGGAAAACCTGACAGTCACCGAGTTTGACGATGGCGTCGTCAAGTGCCCCTTTCATCCACAGGCAAACAGCACCAGCCTCTTGCAATCCAATGGCAACATGTTCGTCGGCACCGCCACCGACTTCTCCGGCAGCGATGTGGCCATCATACGTTCTCCCGTCCACTCCAATGGGGTCAGTATTAAATCTACCATGAGTTCCATGTCCAAGCTTTTCCAAATGCCCCATATCTTGACTATCTTATTCTTTGATTGGTCTAGATTTAAGAGTTCTCTGTCAAAATTAATTTCTTGAGCTAGAAAAAAATACTCTTGTTCTCTAAAGTCTTCCTTAACCCGAATCGTCCTGAGCAACATTTTTTCAAATTTCTTAATGAAAATTTCAGGACTGATAAATTTGAGTTCGCTGAATCCGAAAAACATATTCATTTTGTTTGTCCTTGTCAGGATAATCGACAGGACCATTTTTTCGGCTGTTACCATATGGTAACGCTGGGAAGTACAGGGCACAGGTTTTCTTAATGCTACAAAATACAAATGTTTGAGAAAAAGTCTAATAAACACAACTTAACTCAACAGGGGGGCTCTTCCTTGATATATAGGACCAAATTTGGGTCAAATCGGTGCAGTATATCGTATATATAACACAACTGTCATAGGAACAATCGGGGTCAAATTCACCTTTAGTATGAAAAACTTTTTTCTATTTTGAGATATCTCAACCAAACTCTTAGAATGTGTGTCTTATATGTTGCTACACATCCTGACCAAATTTGGTTCAAATCGGACCATTATATCATATAGCTGCCATAGGAGCAATCATATTTTGTAAACAAAACAATACCTAAAAGCGAAAAAATGTATGGAAAAAACCTGTACCCTGTACTTCCCAGCGTTACCATATGGTAACACGAAAATAAAAAACGCAAATTAAGCGAAAAAAAGTGGTTTTTATTTAGTATTTTTTTCATAATTAATAAGTGCACTCTTTTACCTTTCTAATGATGTGTGCATTGCATATAGTTCAGTACTAAAATTAGTCAAACGGCTTAAATTTACTTGCGACGAATTGCCAAATGCCGTTTTTTTGCACTGCAGAATATAATGAGCAACTTAAAGCTCATTTTTCGATCAGCTAACTTCAAGAGATTTGTTCAATCAACTTTTTATTAGTTAGAGACAACAATTTACTTCTAGAATATCAAATAAAAGTTAATCTAACGTTAATATGTTGTCTAAAAATAAAGTTTTAGTAAATGCCTATTGCTTGTTACCATATGGTAACGCTGGGAAGATTCGGGTTAAAGTACGGTTCGGTTCCGTATATTTATGTTTATAATTAGCGTATTTTATCATTTTAAATTTCCATCATCTCCTTAGCATCCAGTTTTTTTTCTTTCCTCATTTTTCGACTATAATTTCTTGATTTAAACTTAGGTAATGATCAGTTTGGATTTAGAACTTATTCCATTTCATTATTTTTCCTGTTCCCCGATTCCTATAAATCCATTTTTTATTTTAATTCCTTATAGTTTTTCCTCAATTCTTTCACGTCTTCTAAGTATAAATTCCTATTCAATTTCCTATTTCGATTTTGGATGCAGATGTTATGAGCTTCATCTGATTTGTATCCTCCATAATTTTTCTTGAATTCATTAAAGTCCTTCCCAAGTTTTCCCTTAATTTTTATAAATGGCTGTTTTTCTCGTTTATTTCTGGGTAATTTTCCCCTATAATTATTACTGGGTAATTTTTCCAGATTTCTTTAAAGTATTTTCTTTGTTTTTCTTTACTTCTTGTCTTTCTCCTGATTTTCGTTTATTCTTTCTTGCTACAAATCCTAATCCTTCCCTTTTCTTTCTTTCAGGTGGAGCGGAAGCGTTTCCTGCGCACCAAGCAATACAACAACAATTGGCTAAATGGAGCTCAATTTGTGGGCAGCTTTGAAGCTGGCAACTTTGTATATTTCCTGTTACGCGAATCCGCCGCAGAGCATATGAGTTGTGGCAAGGTAAGATGATCCCAACAGATTCCAAGTGCATTCACTAACTCACTTCTGATTTGGATGACAGGCAATCTATTCCCGGATAGCGAGAGTCTGCAAGAACGATGCTGGCGGGGATCAGGTGTTGCGGGATAATTGGACATCGTTTTTGAAGGCACGTCTGAATTGCTCCTTGCCCGGGGACTATCCGTATTACTTTGATGAGATCCAGGGCATGACATATGCAGAGTCGGAGCATGTGCTCTACGCCACCTTCAGCACATCGGGGTAAGTGATGATGACGAGTAGAAAATGCATTGATCCTCAACTGATCCTCTGTTATTTATCAGATCGAGTATCTATGGATCTGCTGTGTGTGCCTACAATTTGAGTGCGATCAATGACGCCTTCGAGGGCGCTTTCAAGCACCAGGAGCACTCGGATGCAGCGTGGAAGACAGTGAATACACCACAACGAAGTCAGTTCCAATGTGCCAGCGGTGCGACAGCTTTTAATCATCTGCTGGAGAGTTCGCGTTATCAATTGATGGATCAGGCCATTCAACCGATTGGAGCACAACCGCTTTATCACTCCCGCCTGGAGAGATTCAAACACATTGCACTGGATGTGGTAAGGACAAAAACGGAGCTGCTTCACGTGCTCTTCGTATCCAGCAGCGGTAATCACATCAAAAAGCTGTCGGTCAAGTATGGAAAGTCGGATGAGGAAATCCAAACATGTCTGGTGGAACTGTGGCAGGCGGATGACACTGGCAGCACCGCCCTCCTGCACATGTCCTATCTGAAGGTCACGGAATCGTTGTACCTGGGCACGGATCTGGCGTTAACCCGCATTCCCGCCCAGCGCTGCAATCGCCATGTGTCGCAGTCGAGTTGCTTCAATGCGATGGATCCGTACTGTGGTTGGAATGAGCTCGTAGAGCGTTGTACTCCACTCGATCCCACGGTGCAACAACCCTGGCTGCAGCCCACTGTGTTCAGCTGCCCGGTGCTGAATGCACCCATCGATGGCGGCTGGTCCGCCTGGTCGGAATGGAACGAATGCCAGCAACACGAGCAGTCTGATAGCAATTGCTTGTGCCGCCAGAGGAACTGTAATAATCCGCAGCCACAGCATGGTGGCGCCACATGCGAGGGCATCAGCACCCAGGTGACGAACTGCACCCAACACGGTGGCTGGACGGAGTGGTCCCCGTGGTCGCCGTGCTCCCAAACCTGCGGCATTGCGGTGAAGACCAAGCGACGCAGCTGCGGCAATCCACGGCCGGCGCACGGTGGGCGCATGTGTGTGGGCTCCGAGCATGCCGAGATGTACTGCAGCAATCTGCCGCCGTGTCCGGTAGCCAAGCCTCAAGCTGTGGACGGCGGATGGGGTCCCTGGGGCGAGTGGAGCGAGTGCAGCGCCCAATGTGGTGGCGGCTTTCGAATGCGTCGACGGGAATGTGATGATCCCAGGCCACTCAATGGCGGCTTGGATTGCCCGGGCTGCCGGCTGGATTACGAGGATTGCAATATGCAAAGCTGCTCCGAGGTGCGCAAGTATAGCTCCTGGACTCCTTGGTTAACGTCGACTGCTGGCAATGCCAGCGAGCCGCATGTGGAGAAGAGATTCCGGTTCACGTGCCGCGCCACCAGCGCCGACGCCAGCTCTGTGAAGATTAGCCTGCTCAAGGAGGACACTCGCAACTGCCGCCCGGATGGCAGCTGTCAGCGATTGAATGATCACGAGCAAACGGAATCAGAGTCCGATTGGTCGCCTTGCAGTGTCAGCTGTGGCGGAGGAGTTCAGCATCGTCGTGGCCGTAATTCGATAAATCGCGCTTGTAATCTTCAAGCGTGTCCCGTGGATGTGGATCAGCAGCCGGACAACAACATTGACAATCAGTTGGAACACGAGTGGAGCTGTTGGTCGGAGTGGTCCAGTTGCTCCGTGACCTGTGGCCTGGGCGTGAAACGGCGCACACGCAAATGTCTGGGCGGGCACGATAGACTCTGTGCCGGTCGTGCTCTGGAGGAGCAGAAGTGCGAGATGGTGCCCTGTGAAGGTGAGTGTTTCCTGACATTTCAAAGAGATGAAATCCTTAACTAACTGACTCGCTTTGCAGACTTTCTTGGCTGGAGCGAATGGAGTGAATGGTCAGGCTGCTCTAATGATGGTATACGTATCCGTCATCGTCGCTGCAACGTGGAGCAGCCCACCTCCCAGGAGTGTCGCGGCGCCGAGTTCGAGAAGACCGCCTGTGTGCCCGGCGAATGTGATGGTATGTCAAGGATCTTCGCTAGAGGAATAACACTGTTAACATAATCTTTTCTATAGAAATTCAAAGCGCATCGGGCGGAACTGTGTCCATTGTCATCTTGGTCATGCTATTGTTCACGGCTGCCTGTTGTCTAGTCACGTATCATTTTACGAGGCGTCGCTTTCTGATCAACATGGAGGAGGCACTCAATAAGACGACAACAACGACGGCCAGTTTTGACACGTATCCCAATCAGTATTCCAGCTTGCCCACCAAGGATGTGAGTAAATGCATCCATTAGCAGTTTCAACTGGAATTTATAACTGATCTTTAATCCTCTTGCAGTATTACGAGCAACGCCCTAAACGTCAGAGCAGTTTCCGCATGCCCGCCAAGACGAGCAACATTGGCGGTGGCACGCTCAATCGCAACAACATGCACCACAACAACACACCAAAGGTTCTGGCCAAGACCTACAACGATTGTGAGACTGGCACTCTGAAACGCCAATCGGCGCTCAACAATTGCCGTCCAAGCATCGACGATGAAAAGTTTTAGCCTGAAAATCTGCCTGGATCTTCCCAATTAGTGCCATTGTTGCCTGATAAATGAAAGTGTTACGAGTGATACGAGTAATGACAACGAATATATTTTGCATACAGCTTGCAAACAGTTCCTTCGCTGACTCATATTGAGTCGTTATATAAGTTATCGTATAGATCTATGCTCTATGTTTCCGTTAAGTTAGTTTTATCAAGCAATACGTAATTTTTTCCAAAATTCAAGTATAAATTGTTGTTTTTATTGTTCTTGTAAATTTTGTTTTGTGTTCTAAACTATATTCGCTAGTTAATTACTTTAAGTCGTCTACTTAATTTAATCTGCTTTTAGAATCATACAAAAAGCGAGACTGAATGTTAAATTTCTTTAGAATTTTTTGCCCAACCCAAATTAATGCCATGCAAAAAATATACCGAGAAACATATAATTTATCATCTTGTAAAGTTCTATGGTTTAAGCTAGTAATTAAGAATATAGCTGTCCTAAGAAAAAATTTTTATAAAATATTTAAAAATACTACGTCAGTTTTACTAACCAATGCTATGGATATTTATTATTTTTTAGAGGGGGGATGTTTAAGTGAGGATTGGATCGCTGCAACAAACAAGATTGTTAAAAAAATTAAGAAAAAAGTGGAAGAGTTGGGGGGCGGGGGAGAGACATACCTTGATGTGCTTGTGCCAATTTTCCGTCCCGTATCGAAGATTATTGCACACATAAATCTTCTTGCAGCAAACACATTGGACGTACACTTTAATCGATCTGTCGCTCATTTATGCGAAAAATACTTCCGTCCAAAATATATGCGTCTTTTTTATCCGCCGCCATCTTTTAAAATGTACCGTTTCTCGCGACAGCGTCTCGAGAGCTGCCAATCCGGTAAAAGTTTGCGATCTGGCTTGATTTTTTTTGGCGCCGTCGAAATTTGCCGATATGGTTTGATTTTGTACTTGAGGTTAATTTAATTTTTGTACCTTTTTTCGGACTTTTTTTTCATATTCTAGAATTTTTTAAATTTTTACATCATTTTTTTTAGATTTTTCTTGATTTTTTAATATAATTTTTTTTTTCTCAGAATTAAATTTCCTATCTTCTCTTCCCGGGGACTTACGAACTTCAAATCTTCTTTAAAATGCTAATTTTAATTTTATCTAATTCTAAATTTTAATTTTCATCAAATTTATTGATATTTATTATTTTTTAAAAGGATTTTAAATTTAACTAAGATTTAATGATTTGGTCAAAAGTATGCCATAACTTATTTGCCAAACCGCCGCAAAGTATGCACCAAGAAATAGTAAATATTCCGTTTAAAATATCGCTGGGAATTTAGAGCGCAGCCTTAAAGAAAGCAATGGTTTATTTACCTTATCAGCCGAGAAGTATGCAATAAAATCAGTTTCCTCAATAAATTAAAAAAATGTTTCTTATAAATCGCAATTATTTAATTAATCAATGTAGACTTAAGTGAATTAGGTTTATTAAAACTAATTTTTACATGCGTTTAGAAAATGAATAGTAAAATTAAATTTTTAAAATTAAAAACGTCCAAAGGCAATAAATAGTAGAAAACAATTAAGAACTAGAGCTAATTACATACAACGTAAATTAAATGAAAATAATTATATAAAATTAAGGTTGTGATTCGAATTCGAAAGGACAAGTGCAATAACAACAAAGGACATTTTACAAATCGGTGATCTCTTGCTGAGATTCGTAGATAGCACTAGCTCCAGGTCCAGCTCCAGCGCTCGCCATCTTGCCGGAGGAGGATTGATCCTCGCTTGTAATGCGCGTGAGGAGCTCGGCCTGAATGCGCTTCAGGACTTCTACGACCTCGCAAAGAACGCCGCTTTGTGCCGCCTGTTGCATGGCATCGTTGGCATCGACAAGTGCCTCATTCAGAGCACCCAGCTCCATGCGCGCCTTGGCTCGGGCATAGTAGCCCTCGTAACTGTGCGGCTTCTGGAGTATGGCTTGCGTGGCCAAATCTATGGAGGCGTCAAGTTCCTGCAAAAAAAAAATGGGATCAGTTAATAATTCAAAAAATGTAAGGGTGAATTTGAAACCCACATTCAGTTTTCGCTTGCATCGCGACAGATTCAGCAGGAGATTGGTGCGCAGCTGGGCAAAGACCGCATTCCGCTCGAGAAGTTGCTCGAGGCCGGATATCTTTCGTAATGCATATTGGTAACGATGTGCAGCATCCTGGAAACGATTCTTGCGGTACAGCACATTGCCATCCTCCAGCAGTTTGTTGAGCAGTACGACAAGGATCTCCGGCTTGCCCATGGCCATGCTCCAGGTGGTGGGTCCCAGTTTGGCGCCTTTGCGCAGAAACACCTGCACCGCCTGGATGTTGCGACACGCAATGGAACGATCCAAAGGTCGCATGCCATGCACATCAATGTGCTCTAGATTGGCACCCTGCTCCAGCAGATAGAGCACCAGACTGGCTGCACCCTGGTAGGCCGCCAGATCCAAGGCAGTGCGTCCATTGTGATCCTCATGCTGCCGATTGCAGCCATGTTCGATGAGTCGCTTTGTCGCCGTTAAATGTCCACGTAAACATGCCCAGCTTAACGCCGTGAATCCCTCATGATCCTCGGCCTCCAGAGCAGCACCGCGAGCCAGGAGCAGCTCCAAGAGTTCGATGTGTCCCTCCTCGGCGGCAATCATTAACGGTGTCTTGCGAGCCTGACCCAGCGGCTCATCCAACAGCGCACCACGTTGCAACAGCTGCTCCACGACGCTCCAATGTCCCTCCTTGACGGCCAGCCACAAAGCAGTATAACCCTGGCGATTTCTGGCATCAATCTGTGCTCCACGGGACATGAGTATATTCACTGCATCCACACAGCCATGCTGGGCAGCAGCTGTGAGTGCCAACTCGCCACTGCTCGGCTCCAGGCCATTGACATTCACACTAAGGTCATCATGCTCGTGCTCGTTGAGATCCAAGAGATCCTCGAGGATTTTCACATGCGCCTGTGAGGCAGCTCCAATCAACGCCTGCTGCAGGGCCAGACAACGACCCACATCCTGGGAGGACGCACGTGGCGACCAATCGCAAGCCAACAGATATTGCACCACACTGAGATGCCCCATGCGTGCGGCATGCACCAATGCACAGCGTTGTGTGGTGTCCAGCTGACCCAAGCTGCTGCCGGCAGCGACCAGGCGACGCACCACATCACAGTGGCCACGCATGGCGGCCAGGATGAGTGGAGTGCAACCCTGGCTGTTGGTGAGTCCGACATCGGCGCCAAACTCCAGGAGTAAGCTCACCATGGGCAAGATTCCTTCGTGGGCGGCAATGCACAAAATGGGAGCATCTCCCATGTAATCGGTGCGATGATCTGGAGAGGCGCCAGCTAGGAGTACCAGGCGGGACACCTTCACATTGGGACTGTAGACGTTGCGCAATGCACCCAGGGCTGCAGAGATGTTGTCCGCGGCCCCAGCCAACCAATAGGATTGCAAATCTCTCGGGGAGAGTGCCGCCTGGCTGCTGCTATAGAGATGGGCCTTGAGCATATGGTGTCCCAGCTCGAGAGTGAGCTGTGGCTGCAACGGAGCCTGGAGACGCGACAGTCTGAAGGCTATGCCCGCATGTCCGAGTCGTGCATCGCAGAGGAATTTACTGGACTCGCCCTCATCCCGACGCATTAACCATTCCCGGAGTGAGCTGTGAAAGAACATGTAGGTGTTGTCTAGTCGCTTGATGAGGAAGCCGTCCAACAATTTGAAGCGTTGCATGAACTGTGGCCAACTCAGTGGCTCCTGCCCATGGTGCAGTGCCTCCATGCTGTAGTAGATCTCGTCCAGCGTCAGGGGATACAGTGCGGCCAGGCAAACATTCAAGATGGGAGCCGTCTGATCAAAACTACGCGACGTGGGAAACCTCAGATTAAAGTGAAGCAAGAAGATCTGAGCTAGGGATACGGGCAGCACCTTGTAGCTGGATGACTTGACCACCAGTTGACCACGCGCTATCAGGTCCAGAATGAGCTTGGCATACAGCATGGATCCACGACTCAACGACTGTAAATGCGAAACGAACTTGGCCTGGGATTGGGCCAAAGTGCCGCCAATGTTGTGCTGTATCTCGGGGCAATGCGAGATGCGGGCAGTGATGTAGTCGAGCATGTCCTGTTGCAGGGTCTGACTGCTCGCCCAGCTGTCCAGGGTGAGCTGTGTGTAACTGGGCGCCTTGACCAGCTCCAGCATCTGGGTACGCACCGTGGCAACCAATTTGAGCCAGGCAGGAAAATGGGGCGTGAGCTGGGCCAGAAAACTGGCAATGGTATGTCCATGATCCGGGCGGTGGTATTCCGCCTCACAGAGTGCATCCACCAGGATGACAGCGACCTTGGCGGGAATCTTTCCCGCCCGATGCAGTTGAGCCAAGGGTTCCAGGATTGCCAAACGCATTACACGCTCCGCATCCGCAATGCATTCCCTTACACTCAAAATGTCCTGCAGATGCGGCTCAGAAAGGAGATAATCCCGATACGAGGTCAGCTGAGGTGCCTGGCAGAGCTGTGCCGCTAGAGAGTGGACAAAATCCGGCACCTGGCAAGTGAGATTCGCGTCCGATTGGCAAAAGTGATAGCCAACCATGTGGGAGGCCAATCCACGCATTCTTTCATTCTGTGCCCCCAGCTGACTGTAGATAGCATCCGCATCCTCCTGCTGCTGCATCCGGCGACGACCAAAGCACGAGTATTCCACCAGCTGCAGACAGAAGGCAGTTTTACCAGTGCCCGGTTGGCCATTGATCAACACCACACGCGTATCCGTGCCCAGTAAAATGTTTGACAGTTGTTGCACCAACCATTGGCGCCCAACGTAGGGTGGATCTGGTTCTTGCAGTGGCACCTCAAAGAAAAGTGGTTTCAAGGCCAACTGCACCGCTGCCAAAGCGGCTGCTGCTGCTGCCCGCTTACTGACCGCACCACCCGTGACGGTTGCACTCACAGATCCCGCTGCAGCGTTACCTCCGCCTCCTGTTCCCGTTGCAGCAACAGGCTGCACTCTCGTGGAGCGTCGTGTGGCGCCCTTGCGTGCCTTGGCCAATGGCAAGGCCTCGTAGGCATGTTCCTGCATTGAACAACCCATCTTGAATTTACTGCACAGACTCAGTGCATCCTCCTTGGTGGTGCAGGTGGCCACCGACAGTTGACTGCCACTGAGAACACCACAGGCCAATGTCTGCTCTGGACTGATGTTCTGCGAGGAGCTGCTGCTGTTCGCTGTGGTGCTGCTGCTGATGTTGGTGGTGCCCCCAGCACCGCTGCTTGTGGTGCTCGTCGAATTCCCATTGTGATCGCTGCTGCTGCTGCTGCAATTGTTGTTGTCGTTCAACAAGAGTCCGAGCCGAGCTCGAAGTTGATCCTTCTGCTGTTTCTCATTGAGCAGTGAGTGATGTTCAATGCCCAAGGTGTCGCTGCCTGTGAAGGAAGAGAGAGGGAAAGAAGAATTGTGTAAGTTACTGCAGTAAAGGGAGAAATTCTTAATCCTAGTACAACAACAAGCAACACTTATGTTACGATCCTCAACGAGCAATGAGGAAATCCTTAGAAAAGTTTCAATAACATCAACAGCGACACTTGAACAGCCTCAATATAACATATTTAATTTAACAGCGTTACTTTTAACACTTCTGTTAAATACTCAATATTTCTCAATACTTCAAAGAATATTAAGAGAAACATTAAAAGTAATTTAGACAAACAAAAGTCAGAGACAGATTATCGCAGCTTCAATTTGAAGTAACATTGGGAAATTAAATGAAAAAAAGAGATTGTTAAGAATTTAGGTAAACAGACATACTTCAAGTTAAAGTTTAATTCAAGATTAGTTTAAATAGAGATTAAATGAAATTTTAAAAATTAAGTTAACGAATAAAAATCAATGACAATTATAATTATAAAAGAAAAGAAAACTTAAGAGAGGACAGAATAAAATGATTAAAGCAAACAGGTTTTAGTGCCTAAAAAATGTTAAATTCCATTGTAAAGATTGTGTTTAAATTAACAGAATAGACAGAAAAGGAGTTTGTTATCGTGAGTAGAGTATGAAAAAATTACAGATATTGACGATAAAATTAAGGCTAAACTTAACATAGAGAGGAAAATAAATATTGTTTAAGATCGTAAGGTTATTAAAGAAACAGACAGTTGTTTTCTCTTGAATTTTCCTTAACATTTGTATTGTCATGCTCATGTTAAAAGTAGAATCAAAATGAAAAATAAAATAACATCAATGAATTTCATGCAAAGACGAAGAAAGTGAGGGGGAAATGATGCCCATGCCTGCTAGTTGATTGAGTCCCGCATCGCTTGAATTGGAGGAGTTAACACTCCAGAGGGATTTGATGAGACATTTGATAGAGGTTCCAGCCAAACTGAGACGATTCAGACGATTCTCACTGTTGGCTCCATGTTCCGTTGAGGTCTTCAGATTGTTGTTGCTAACATTTTTACGACGACGTCGTGTAACCGCCGAATCCGAACATGTGGAGGTATTCAAGGCATTTGTCTCCTTGCCACTGACTCGATGATGATCTGGATGATGAAGTTGGTTGATGAGGTGAGTGTGGAGAGTGAGTGGGATATTTGGGATAACTAAGGATCTGAAGGACTTGATGAGCAACACCAGCACCAGAGTTCCAAGAAATTCTCAGCTTAACTTACCGCCAGATAATATCGATGCCGTGTCCAGGGGACAACCTCCATTGGAGGCAGTGCGTCGGTGTCCAGTGAGAGCGCTGCGAAGATTCTTGTGATTGAAGAATCGCCGACGCGTTGGTGGCGTTGCAAATGATGGTGTTGCATGCAACTCGCTGTATTGTAAGTGTAAATTGTTGTTGCTGCTGTTGTGGTTGTTGCCAGTGTTGTTGTTGTTGCTGTTGTTGTTGTTGATCGTCTGTTGTTGTTGCTTGCCAATTGCATTGTTGTTCTGATGCTGGTGTATGTCGACGGTAACGGTGTGTGTGTTGCCAACAAACCCATTGCCAATGCTGTTGCCATTGACGTTGCTTGCCACCGCACGGGGCAATTTGCCAATGCTCGCATAACGGTGATAATCCGGTGACTGCGACTCCTGGCGATGCTGCTGCAAGTAAATAAATGAAGAAGAAGAATTGAGAAATGAGTTGAGTTGAGCAAAATTTTGTGTGTGCTCAAGTTTATCAACGATGAAAGTTCCATGTGGCAGAGGGTATTGCACATGCCACAATTGGTGGCAACACTGCAACTAGGCCCATCAAAGAGAACGCGATCTTTGAATAGAAAGGCGTTGAACATCGATTAGTCATACATAGTATGTCTAAACTGAGCTGAGCAGCCTGTGCTTCAGGGAGTCGACTCTGGGTGAAGAAAGGTGCGGCATGCCTAATCCCAAACGAGGCTTAGGCGAAAGGGAGTTAACAGAGTAAGAGTAAGAGAAAGAGAGAAGGAAAACAAGACATCTAAGGAGAAACTAACAAGATTCAAAAGGAAGTGGAAGAAATAAAAGCTAAGATTGCGGGAGGACTGCGGGAAAGTGCAGAAATTTAGAAAAAAAGAAAGAACAAATGAAATAAACGTTTTAACATCTCTGAAAAAAAGAGAAAAATGCAAGGAAAATATATTTTGTAAAATTCAGAAATAATCTACCAAGATTTAGAGTTCAAATAGTAATGAAAGACGGTAGAAATGAGAGAAAGAGAGTCAAAAGGCAATCCTAAAATACAGCAAGAAGACAAGCTAAACATAGACACAAAAAGACAAAATGATAGAGACAAAGTAAATAAGGAGACAGAAGAATGTTCTAAGAATTGGCTTTTGCTTCTCTTAGTTGACATATACTTATGAATTCTACCTTAAAACTTTTGTGAAATCTTAGCAATTTCCTCAACAGATCTCTTGTTGTTTATCCCTCCCGTTCTTTTATAGCAATATCAATAAATTTCTGAATTCTTCCCAGTTCTGTTATTTACTGAACAATCCTATTAATGTTTTACTAGCACATTATTTTTTACTGATGTGCTATTGATAATGTCGGAGAGTCAACCTACTCGAGTTTATAAATCGTGTTTAACTTCCTACAAAGGACTCTAAACATGATGATCATCATCATCTGACTGACCAGACTGGACTCTGATGTCCATCTTCCCATCTGTCCCGCTGTCTGTCGTGTGTCGCGATCTGTGCGATTAACTGGAGCTTAGGTTGGCGTTCGATCGTGCTCTCCAGTCTACGCCTTATCAAGCATCGTCTGCGTTGGCCGAACATCAACAGGCAAAAGTCCAAGTCCATTTTTACTGTCAAGTGTATTTTGCGACCCATTCCAGGCCTTAGTCATCCCAGACGCTGGTCTTCCAATGTCTGTCTGGAGGCTTCGTCTTAATGAACCGCAAATGATTTTATGTCTGGTTTCTTACAGGCTCCAAACTCAAGCGGATCAGTCCTCAAACGTGTTTGGCAATTTGGCAACCAGAACCTGTTCCCCATTGTCTGAGATAATAGCTTGAAATTAGTTTGTTTCGGCACAGAGTGCAGTAATTGGGTTTAAATTTTGGTTAGCTAACATAACATTTAATTGAAAGCCAAAGATGCGACAGATAAAGCCAGGATGTTACGTGACCAGACGAAGAAAAGTTTGGATTAAATATGAAAAGAGACGTTCTGCAATCTGAGTTCTTTCATAATTCTAACATGAAGAATGTCAGCTCCCACGGATGCGACTTCCCACTTCCGTTGTGGATGCTTCTTCTACCCACGGTCTACCCACTTCCCTGTCTATCTGTCTGTCACCTCAGTTCCACCTGATTTGTCTCTCTACCTGTTTCTATCTGACGTTGTTCTTCTGTGGATCGTTTCACTATTGCGAAAAGACTTGCTATAAAATGGTAGCAATGCAACGGCAATCGATTCAACACACTCGATAAATGACCTATCGATCCTCGGCTGGGGTAATTAAGTACCGGTTCGTCACGATCCATTGCGATTCGTTTCGAGCTGCGGTAGAAAGGCTTTCTTTAAACTAGTTCGCATTGCTTGGGGTCTCTACTCTCTTCCCTCTGCTTCTCTTCTCTCCACGCCTTTTACTGTCTACTGTCTTATCGTTGGCCACCCCGCGGTGGCTTTTTAATTGGCCACATCATTTTGATTAAGTTGTAGCTTGAAAATTAATTAACAAATTATGCCTGCAACTGCATTGCAAATTGAAATTTCTATTGAAAAGGTGATTTTCACTTTTCTACAACACAATTTGTTGTTATTTTGTTACGGGGAGATTGTACATAACTACACGAGTACTATCATCCTCATACAAGTGTGAGTATAATCAACCAGGTATGTACTCGTTAGTCGAAAGAGGTGTTGGAATGTGACATTGCAATCTGCAATAATTAAAGATCATCAGATCTACATATAAATGTATCCTCTTTAATGTAAGCTTAACAATAATTCCCGTAAAGTAAAAAATGGACAGCTCTAACAGAACTGAAACTGTAACTAATAGTTGATCTTTCAGTTATACTATCAATAAACAAAGTCTGTATTTTAATAATCGAATGGAATTTAAAGATCGCATGGTAAACTTACCAAAACATCTACAATCAAATAAATTGTCAAACCTTAAACTGCGCCCAAATCAAAGACATCTGCGACAGACCTTTCACACAAAATGTCGAGTAGAACCAATTGGATTGTCGGCCCCCAAGGGGTCTTCGTCTGGCCAAAGAGCGCAGGTGTAATACCAGCCGGTCGACGTAGTAATTGTAATATGACAAACTTACATTAATTTACTCAAATTTAAAAAAAAAATGTAAGCAGCAATATGATTAAATGCACTGACATTTAAATACACTAGCATATGAGTCTCAAAAAGAGACTGTACTTTAGGAAACTTTAACATTTCGGGACTACAGAAATCATATATTTCCAACTGACTATTTCAAAATTTCTGAGTATGCAATACATAATATTTTAGCGCGGTTTTGTAGAATATGTAAATATGATATACATTTTGCAAATTATATTTCAGTTTAAAAAATAAAAACTCCGTCCCGAATTGGTCTGAGGAAATTTTGAAAAAAAATTGAAAATGTTTTTAATAAATGTAGCATCAGCGTTACACAAGTCAATTTCATTTCCCACTTAATATACCCTTTCTTAGGGTATACGAAATATTAAAACAGAGGCAGAAACCTGAAGCTGCGACCGCAATGCAATTACTGCAGCCATTTAATGATCGACTCTGTTGAGTCCGGCTGCAACCAAAAGCTGGCAACAAGATTAATGGTTCATTCAAGAATTCGATTCGATTTTCGGACAAGCACCAAGCTACAACAACAGCAACAACAATATACAACAGTCAACCACGACAACAACAACATCAACAGGTTCATAATCATTTTTTGCGGCTGCAAAATATGAATAAGTCAGAAAGTGGCTGGTACTCGACTAACAACTACCCTATAAATGGGTTAGAACATGCTTAAAGGAAGGGTTCAGCTTATGATGATACCCCTTAAGCATACAGTACACTTACAGGGTATAAATACGCGCATGTTTAGCTGCGGGCCGCTGCAAGTACAGCAACCACAACAACAACCATAACAACAACCACAGTTATTGGAGGTAAGCTGGCGGTCCCAGACATGTTGACACCAGTTGAGGCAACGACTTGGCCGCCATTTGATTGGGCTTGGCCCGCAGTTGCAGTTGCAGTCTGCAGTAACTATAAACTGATATTTTAACAACACGGCCAAAAAGTGATCAAAAATAATTGTTTAAATGTCATAAAAATAGTTGTAGAAGTCTAAAAACTAACGATTGTTTTTATACTTTCAATCTTCTAGTTTACTTCTAATATACAAAAATTATTATAGTAGGAAATCAACGTTAATAAAAGCTCCACCTTATTATATTTGAGTTCTATAGTTACGATATAACCTCCAATTATTTGAATAATAATAATAGTAAAACTAAATACACAATTTTATAAAGAATTCACCTGTTGCAACCACTTATTCTTAATATTCGTGATTGCCCGACGGGGTGATACCAAGTATATTTATATTAATAAACTTGTATGCAATCATAATTTATTTCGGTACATATTGGGTATCTATTAATGATTGACTATTTAAAGTTCAGCTGGGATCAAAAAATAAGGATTTCAATTTATTTTTACACATTCTTTTTATTTCATTTTTATATTCATATCTTGATTCGTTACCTTACGATCTTGCATAAACTTAAATACTCCTTTACGCCTGGATGTTTAAAAACGCCTGCAAAACGCTCGCGCGTTTATTGTCGCTCGCAAACCGCCCACAGTTGCTGTTAATGCTGATGCTGTTTTTGCATTTGCATTGAATGGGAAATCGTCGCGTTTGTTGCCTAACATACTGAGTCCCCTCTTCCCCGCCACTCTACTGACACCCCCTACAATTGGGTGCCCCTCTTGAGTCTTTCGTTACCGCCATTTGCCATTTTGGGGCCATTGTGTCTTGGCCGCGTTTTGACCGCGTGGGGTGCGAGAGGGCCTGCAATGTGAGTACTCGTAATCGTACTCGTATTCGTAAATGTATTCGTAATCGTAATCGTACCCGCGCATTCTGTGCATTTGTTTTTCGTTTTGCGTTTTTTATTTTTATGAGAATTACTTGCGTTTAGCTTTGTAATTTATGCACTCGACCCGTTGCTTGTATCAAATTTCGATTGCCAAATCATTTGGAGCGAACATTATTTGAACAGATTTTCATATATATATGTATATTCATTATAATCAAGGTATAATTGTGGCCATATCAACGACAGACTTTGGGCTCAAGTGTTTGCAATTTGACTCTAAGTAGTTGATGGACTTGGGCTTGGCCTAATCTTAGGTGAATTGTTGTAAATAGCAGATATTTGAATAACATTCATTAACTAATGAGTGCATTCATATCATTAAATGCATCCACAAATATACAAATCTTAGTCAAGCTGACTGTTAAGTAACATAATAATTATTCGTTTTCAATCTTACGAATTAAGCAGAGAAGTGAGTTGGAAAATAAGAGATTATTGGATGAAAATAAGATGTTTGGAGTACATGTTTATTGATTATAATCAATTAATAGTTATTAATTAATTTCCTCTGAATTTTGTGTTGGCTGTGGTCAACCAAATGCAATCAAATCAATTGCCAAGCTAAAATTGTTTATGAACATGGCCAGATTGCGTCTTGGTTGGCCAAAAAATTGACAACAGCAAATAGAAAAAATAGAGAAGAAGTTAATGCATTTATTTAACGATCGATAAATTGAGTTAAAAAGCTGTCCGACGACAACCGAATTGCGCAAAAATATTATGACCATCGTCATGTGGCATATATCAAAGGCGGCCTCCTAAGCGTTAAAGCCAACAAACGAGGCCTGAGAAATTGTTTCTCAACATGCAAATGCCGTGTGCGATTTATATTTGAGGAAGCGGCTCGCATGCCAAGTCCACAGAGGCCACAAAATAGATAAACAAGACATCCAGATAAACAGATAGATAGCGAGCGACAGAGAGAGTGATATAGAGATAGATAGAGAGGGATTAACTGGTTGTTTGGCTAACCAGGTGAAATGGCTGAGAAAAATATATTTGAATGTGTATGCTAAAAATGCATTTGTTAACCAAGTGAAATTAACTTGTTATTCGCTTATTTATTTTTGGCATTTGGAAAGTGAACAAATCCCAACGATCCCAATCATAGGTCTATCCATCATAATGCATTCAATTCACAACAGAACAAACTTTTACACAGACAGGACACACATATACGAGCTGTGTAATTGTATTGCACTGATTCATCATAGAGCTTTCAAAAGCTCACTAATACTAGCACACATTTCGCTTTAAGTATGTTTTTTCTTAACACCTTTCGTTAATCAACAACATATTTTCATTGGATCATTTGTACATTTGTTATTTCGCTTGTCTGTTTAATTATCGGATTGTCTTTCAATTGTTGTTATTGTTGAACATTTTCGTTTGATTGGAGCGTGAGAGTGTGTGTTGGGTGTAAAGGTGAGTTATTGATTTCCCCGAAAGTGAAATGCATTTTGTAGACATCCAAGTCCCATTCAATCCCAACTCATAACCCAAAACCCCATTGGATCTTGCACTTTTTGTGGTCTCCATGAGTCATGCACGTAACGAGAACAAGTTGAGCATAAAACCTATTACACTGGCCATTCCTCCTCTTCTCCTTCTTCTTCTGCGTCCTCCAATTCCCATACTCATTCCCATTACCATTCGCTCTGTTGCAGCTTTCTAATGCCGCGGCCAGTGCATTTATGACCCTGTTGGGTTTCTTTTCTGCACTCTGCATCTCATCAAGTGTGTAAAACGTGCCTGGCATGCCAAATTTACCACTGCACTACACCAACACGACAGTCATAACAACATATGAGTGCACTATACAATTCTTCGGCCCCCATGACCGAACCCAAACACTTGAGCCTGTGTTTTAAGCATTACTAATATTTTAGGATGCAATCATCGGTAAGAGTTTTACAATTGACTTATGTGGCATATGTTTAAACACTAAAGCACCCTTGACCGCATTGTTCTATATATTTCCCTAGATTACTTTTTAAAGACTTGTTGACTTATAAAAAAGTAATTGAAGTACAAATAATACATAATGTCTATGAAAGCTAAAGGAATTAGTTTATATACATTAAAGATTAATTTCTTCTAAAAATTCACTTAGCGTTCTTTAAAGAGCTCATGATTTTCAATATACTTTTATACAACAAAATTTCTTTCTCCTTAATGCATAGTTAATAGAAATTCGATAATGATTATTTTTACTGTGAAGCTGTAAAAAAGCTTTTTACTTTAATGAGAAAAGAATTAAATTACCTAATTCAATTACAAATATTAATATAATTGCAATTTATATTAAATTTGGTTTTTTTTATTTCTTTTATTCTTCTTTCATGTGCATATTCGATTAATCATTTTTTAAAGAGCTTGTAAAGATTCATAGGAAAGCTAAAATATTCTTTATACAAAAAAAAGGTAAATAAATTTACTAATGGAATAGTTTATAGATCTTTAACTATGCTAATACAATTTTTTAGAAATAGCTTTTGAGTATTTCTTTAAATTTTCCAGAAGAACTTGACTTAATACTACAAAAAAGTAGTTCATTAGCTTCAATTGCGTCACATACACTTCACTCGCAATCAAAGCAAAATAAACAACAACAAATAAAATGCAAAAGCTTCGTCGTGATTTTGGACCCAACACTAAAGCCCTTGGCAACAGTTTTGTTGACTTTTTTAACTGGGCCTAGAAAGTGAAAGCTCACAAAACGAAGTTAAGAGGCGATAAAAACAAATTTAAGGGGAATGAGGGGATCAACATTCGAGTTGATTACGAAGCTTAACATTTTCCTAGAGTTCGACTTTAGGTCTAGCGCCTATGAAGTACGTATAAAAACAACAACAAAAAGAGTAAATTAAATGCGTTAAATTTCATTGATTTTCTTTTCGTGTTGCCGATGATAACAATACAAACTCTTGTCTGAGCGATTTGTCGGTACCTTTTCTTCAATCAATCAACATGAAAATATTGCGTAAATTTTAATCATCGAACACTAAACGAGTTACATATTAATTAGTGGTCAAAGAGAGAGAGAAAGAGAGAAATGGAGAAAACTGAAGGGCCGTCGAAATTTGAAAAGGCAGGGTCTGTTTTCTACGTGATCTCCAACAGTTTATTTTGGCCTTTACTTTTCAAGCAATTATATTATTTGAATATTTAAAAACTTACTTAAATGATATAAACATATCTATCGGTCAAGGCAGTCCGTAAAATCTTTAAAAGAACCAACTCTAACCTTATCGCTTGGTTATATCTAAAGGTGTCAGTATATTTTATGCTTTTTGCACTTCCCCTGCAACCGTTGGATCCGGACTGGCCCCTTGGGGGCCAACGTAAGACACCTTTCGCCAAGTTGCCATTCATCTTGCTGGGCAGGCAAATTAATTTCAGTCAAAGCTCTTGCCCTGCCCAAGTTTTTTTTTTGTTTCTTTTTTGGGTAGGTGTGTTCCATCTGCTGCACTCTTTCTACGCCCGATTAAATGATTAATATACTATATATACGAGTACTGTACACTTAAAAAGAGTTTCTAAATATTGTAAGGTAGTATGCAACGAGACTATTAAGATTAAATGTTTGTATTAAAATTATTGAACAATACTAAGATAAATAACTAAGCTAATTTCGTAAAATTCAAAATTATAAACTTATGTTCAATTGCTTTACTGTAACAAATACTTCAATGGAGCTCAAGTTTTATAACAACAAAATATTTTAAATCTGTCAAAAAAAAATCTGTTGGCTCTCTATGAAAAAGAAATGTTTGTTAAGGGTATTTAATATTTGACTCACGTCTTTATTTCTTTCTTTTTTTGGTTTTTTTTTTCTCTCTGTATTTCATTTATTTTACATAACAAACCTTATGCCAAATTTTTTCATCTTTTGCTGACATGTGGATTGTGCCTTGATATCATTTTAATTTTAATTTTTTTTCAACCAGCTTTCAGTCCTTTTAGCCTTTTTTATTGTGACTGTTTCAGGCCAACTTTCTTCATTTTGTTTTAAATACATATACATTTTGACTGGTTTGTTGGTGTCTTTTGTATGTTTTTATATCACTAATTGCATTTTCATGGCAGGCTTTAATTTACTTGTTGGCCAATTGAAATTTGGGCCAATAAAGATAAGCCATGTAATTTGTTTCAAGCAGAAATCTGACCAGCCTTTTGACCGAGTTAACTCAACTGAAGTTAATTTAAGTCAATTTAAGGTGGGCGTGTTTCATTTGCTCATATTGCTATATCTTTAAATCGTTTTCATTTGGCATAAACTGAAAATATTATTAAATATTTTGTAGACAGACGCAGTAACTAATAAAGTTTTTGAATGCACTGCTAATCTATCAAAATTTTAGATACGATTAGCTATTATTATAGGACAATTAATCAATTAAAATTTATAATGAGAATTATGAATATTAATTAATAGTTAGTTATATGTATTTTTTCAAATTTTTGAGCTGATTAACATATAATTTTAATCCCATCTGTAGGATCTCACCTGAAGTTAAATTGAATAAGAATTGTAGACATTCGATTTTTATAATTATTTTGATCTACTTCGAGGATCATTATATTGTAATATTTTAATCTTAATTCCCTAGGTAAAAGCGGTCACAATAAATGTCAAAAAAGCAACAGGTTAACATATTTTGTGCTACTTAATAAACAATTCTCAACAATTTACGTTGATTAGCGAACCACAATCGGGGCACTGAGGGGTAGACTCAAAAGACTGTAAAGTGCAGACTGTAGACCAAAGACTGTAAACTGTGTTCGATCGCTGTACGATATTTATTGTTGCGCTTTTCTCATTTGCATACTGCATGCGAGTGCACTAACATTTTGTGGTTAGCATAAACAACTTGCAGCTGGCAATTAACATAGGGAGTAGAGGTAGTGAGGTTGAAAGGGGGTACACAGTTGCCCGACGGGGCTATCCATTTAGCCATTTACAATTGGCCAGCTCAGAAATTCTTACGTATCGGCGCAACTAATTAGTGTATAGTTTAGTATATGCTCATTGTTTTGGAGGTTCTATCAATAAAAATTGATAAATTGATAAATTGCCTGTTGTCGTGTTAATTAGAGGTCCGCTCATACCGACCGCCAGATGGCGCTGCACAGTCAAACGAGTGAACGTGCATTGTCGATATATGATTGATTAGTGGTAAATTGCTTGTAGTTGTGTCTGATTGCAGTTATTGTTCGCTGAGGTGTGATTAACTGAATGTCTGTTGAGTGGGGGAAAGTGTATTAAAGCTTGTAATAAATGTGGATATTTAGAGCATATTTTATTGTATGGAAATCATTTTTTTAATAGTTAAGCATAATAGAAAAATATTTTGTAATAATTGTATATAAGAAGTAAATTGGATGATTAAGATATTATACTAGAGTTTATATAATTAAATTTGAAAAAATAAAATCTAATGATGTATTTGTATTTAAAATCTTGTAATCTACATAACTCTGGTGATTTTTAAAGTCTGAGAATCTGTTAACCGACTGATCAATGGATTAATACGTATGTAAACATGTTCTTAGTCACACTCTCGTATAATTTAATGTCTAGAGAAATCCAAATTGATTAATTGCCCAGTTGTTGGTTGTCCAGCAAAAAGAAGGTGTCAATGCAGCTCGTCTCTAGCTGAGATTGCGCAGGTGTGAGGCTCGCAAAGGTGACATAAATCTTATAAAATGGATGAAAAACAACTACAGCATCAACTACTAGTGCAACTAAAACATGAACTACAACAACTTTAGTAATTCAAAGCAAATACCAATTACAATGTTTGGCATAGCTGAGAGTAAAAGATACAGCGTTACAGCAATTGATTGATTGCGTTTTTTGTTAATCAATGATACGTGATGCTATCGAAATTGTGGGATAATTAACGCCATATTTGTTGCTGCGGCTGCTGCTGCTGTTGCTGAGACAAAAAATAAATTGCATGCGAGATAAAAATCGCATGGCTTTTGCTTTCGAATGTGACCAAAAAAAAAGGTAAGAAAAAATGGTTTTAGTGCGACTTTTATGGCATTTTTAATGCAAACGATTTGAATTTGAATCAGAGACACGAGTTGATTTGTCGCCTGCGCGTGTCAATCAGAAATCTTTGGTGGTTTGTTAGATTTGTTAGTTTTGTTAGTTTTGTTGGTGGTGCTGCAGCTAATAACACGATTTCCAAACGATAATTAGCTAAAGGAGAGAAGGAGGCACAGTGGTTGCACAGGTTGCCTGCCACTTAATCTAATGACAGTTCTCATGCCACACGCCCCAGTAATTGGTTAAACGACTTCTGGTTTCGGCTTGGACTCGACTCAGATACTCGTAGTTACTTGCAGATATACGTACTTGCAGATACATATAGTTGCAGCTTAAAGTTATGTAAAGTGCTTGTTGCCAATCGCTGACACACTTCCGATATATTTATATACATATACATATAGATATAACCGTAACCATATCTCGTACTCGTATAAGGAGAAAAGCCAACCAGTTGCTCCACTTGCCAAAGACAATGATAACTCATTGAGTCAAGCCTCGTTCTCCTTATGGTCAGCTATAAACTCAATTCGATTCAATTCAATTGCCACAGCAATGTGCAACTTCAACTTCAACTTTTTCCGGGCGCATCATCAAATCAAATCGTTTCAAATCAACTCGAAATGAAAGTTTCTTTTTTTTTTCTTTTTAATTTCAACTTGTTGTTCATAGATCTAATTGTATTCCGTTTATGGACTTGCGAGAGGTGTTAGATATTTTATGATTGCAACTTTAGCTATCAAAAGAAGTTTCCTATAAAAACTTCTTCAGTTCTCACTTGATTTCGAGAGCTAGAAAACAATTACTGTCTTTGTTTAACATATGAAAGATCGAATTGAAAAAGAATACAGCTGATATCAAGCTATGACAAATCAATTTCTAACGAAATGCTCAATTTCTTAGTTCTAAGTATTATATTATTATGATTCTGTATTTTTTTAACAGAATGCAACTTTTATAAAGAAAGTTTATATATAAAATGTACACTTAATTAAAAATTGTTGTTTTTTTATCAACACACCAACATAAAAATTCATTTTGAAGAGTATTTTTATTTCAAATTTTCGATAAGAGTTCTATATATCTTATTGAAATTAAAAACTATGCTTAGTTTTCCAGTTATACAAACAAATTATTATAAATTTTAGATAGTTTTATTCTACGAGTATTCACTTATCAGTAGATCATTCAGATCTTTGAATATAAATACTATAGGTCCTACTGCTTTCGTAATTGCTAATTTAAAAAAAAAGGCTCAAATGTCAACAAGAGTTTCGAATCTACAAAACAATTAAAGCAATCACTTTCTAAGGTAATTAAATTAATTTGATGTCAACTGAAAGGGGTCTTCCTGCATAAGATAGAAGATTAGCATCAGATTTTTGGGGCTTAATGGAGAAGCAATGGGGAGCAATTGGGAAGCAACTGGGGAGCTGCAGTTCAACTGTCAGCGAATGTCACTTTAAATACGCCAAAACGGCGCAAAAGATTCAATTGGCGGGGCGCCGCCAGACGTTGCAGTCAGATTGCCATCACAGATTGCAGTTACCAGTTACCGGGTACCAAATACCAAATACTGAGTACGATTACCCAGTTGGTAGCTAAAGAGTCTAAGAAAAAGAGAGAGAGAGAGAGAAAGATACAAAGCCAAAGCGTATCTCATATCTGCGCTTGTGTATCTCAAAAAGCAACTGTCAAATGGCTGAACTGACAGTTTGCCAGCGAAGATGCCAAGCCGGGAAATTGGGTCAGGCAGTTGCTTCAAGTGGCCGGACGAGCTGACAGCTCCTCCAGCTTGTGCTCCTCCAGCATCTCCAACGTTTTTAGCTCTTCTGCTTTCTAAGCCGAAAAACTGTATTACTTTTCGCAGCATATTTATGACTTGGTATTTATTTCAATTGCGGCGATTCCCAATTGATTTCAATTTTCAGTTTCAATTTTCAATTTCGTGTAGCAGTTTTTTTTTTCTTCAGTTTTTTTTGTGGCTCGCTCTCTGACACGTGACATGGGATTTCACTTAAGACTGTTAATGCTCGCATAAGCAAACATAAAATGTGCCAAATGTTGGACATGACATCGAATTGAACATATCCGAGTAGTTAACAGACTTTGAGCCGACATTCAAAAGGACAGTCAAACAAACAATTCAAACAAAAAATCACATTTAAAAATATATAAAAAAGAAATGAAAGAAAAAAAATAATAAGTAAAACTTAAATCCGACGTGTAAATTGATTTCTAATTATTTTTTAAGATTTCTGCGACTTTTGCTGCGAAAGTTTTGTACAATTTTTCAAGTGCTTGTAGTGAACTTTCTTTTTTTTCAGATTGAAAATATATTTGAATATATCTTTTGGTTAAGGTTTATAAATTATTAGTTAAATTATAATTATAAGCAGAAATTATTAACTGTTAAATTAGTTATAAAAAATTGTCAAGATATTGCTCTTAGACTCCTAACTCTGATTAAGAATAAGTATAGGTACTATGAAGGGTAGAAGATACAATATACACTTTCACACTGAACTAGACTTGAAAAACATCTTACTTCTCTCACTAGACTAGTGATCGGAGAATTTAATAGCTAAACTAAGTAAGGTTTATAAAATAAAAGTAGACGTACACACCTATATTCTTTTGAGAAACACAATACCACCCAGAGAAGCCGTTAAATTATGCAAATCGTTGATTTCATATTGGATTATTATAAAACAAATTGTTTGACACTCGCTTATAGCTTGATTAAAAGCAAATCAAATGTTTTACGATCTTGTACCATAATGCTCCTTCCCATTTCCGACAGACAATGGCCAATTAACGGTGCTTGGCCGACGCCTCGCCCACATTTTATGGGTAACAAATGTGTCAAAGTGTTACGGATAAAAGAGGCGCCTTGAACGGAAATGAGAGTTGGTAATAACAAAAGTCGACGATTTGTTGCCTTTATTTTTCTTTGACGCTTTGATTCTTTTTTTACCATTTCTATAGATTTGTTGGAGTCGAACAGGCATAATCAAGTAGTCATTAAGGTAAACACAGAGACAAATGCGCCTCCGCACAGTCATTTGTAACTGTTGTATCTGAGTATCTTTGTATCTTAAAGTACGCACTCACCTGCATATAACGCGCCAAAGCCGCGTTCCTCTGCGCATGGGATCTCAACTGCGGCTGCGGTGAGCCGAGGGGACTGACAATTGTCGATGTGGAGCCCCCGATGCCGGTGTCATAGCCCTGAGCATTGGCGCCATCAACATCTGTGTGATAAAGAGCGAGTTGAGAAAAAGATGTAAGAGAAAGATACACACATAAATTGATGTAAGTTGTAATTAAAATGTTTAAGGAAACTTAAGCTTAAGTAAGGATTTTAGATTTACTAGTTAAGATTATTATTGGTTACAACTATTTTTAGCTAGATTAGATGATCAGTCAGCTAGGAATCCTCAACAAAGTATTATGCCGAAAAATCAGTCACTATAAAACTGATCTATTAACGTTGCTGGTATTTTTTTAGAAATTGTTCTGATTTGATTAAGTAAATCCAGAAGCTGACTATAGTAATTCAAAATATGTAGAATATTTTAATAATATATTTGAATATCTCAACAACATTCTACTTCTTAATTATACTCAACTATGCCTCAACACATTTTTATAATGTATTTCTAATGAATTATATATCTGAAATTCCGTATAGTGATCTTTAAATCTTTTTTTCTTCCTTTTATATAATGCCTTTGTTTGACATTTTGCAAATGCAAGTGAATCGATCGTGGCATCGTCTGGTCGATAGATCGGTTGGTTGATTTTTCCCCTATTGGAAACCCAGAATACGTTAATGTATGTACACGTATGTCTATACCAGAAGTCAATTTACATTTGTTATTCTAATAGCTTATTTCCACGACCACTCACATTTGGCTCATCCGAGCACATTCGGATGTGACTCAATTTTGGCTTTCCACGACCAAATGTGACACATTCAATGGACTTGCCATATCAGCAGAATAAATCAGCTGTTCGAGTTCTGTGCACATATAATAAAAAGCTGACAATAACAACAATTTAATATTTATATTGAAATTATAATTGGCGAAAATTAATTGCCTTCTGTTTTTATTGAACAAAACAGCTATGTTAGGTGATAATTACTTTTTTTTACGAGTATATCGATAAACATCGGGTGTTCGATAAAAAAATACTGAAAATACTGTCAAAAAATCGGCACATTCATTTTGGATGACCCAAAAAGATCATCCGGATTTTGTACTGAAATGAAGTCCACATTCGGGTCGGATGATGAAAATGGCGTCGAATGTGCCGAATGTGCTGTCGTGGAAATAGCCTATAAGTCGCAACGTTTGTTGTTAAAATTTATATGCCAATTGTGTGTTGTACGCCATTTGGCATGCAAACTACGTTTCCATCGGGTAGACAAAGTATGTTACGGATTGAGAGTGTGAGGGGTGCAGGGTTTCAGGTTTCGGGTAACTTCATAAAGTAGCAGACAAAGCGCAGCCATAATGCGATGTACCGTTGCTCAATTGCCCATGAAAATTGAAAGTAATGCCCGTTTTTCACTTAATACTGACATGGTTTCATATGGTACCACTGTGCACGCCCAACTTGCCGACTGAATTTATTAACTAGCTGCCCATCGTACAGTCGCACAGTCAGTCGTGTGTTGTGTGAATTTATGAGCTGGCAAGTGGTTTCTGTCTTCGCTTTATTTATGGTGATGGGATACTGAAATCGTGTACTTACAGCTGGTACCGACCGGGTACCGACCAGGTAGTGGTAGTTGGGTCTTAGCTTATTAGCATAGCTAATTAAGTGATACAGTTCGAACGAGTTGTAGGGCAATGAGTTTGCAACTTAATGAAGTTTTGTGAGCCCTTTTGTAGAGTATCAATCAATTAGACGATCGTTTCGTTAAGTACAACTCAAGGTGTTCGGCTGTTTTAGATGTAGTTGAGATTGAGCATAAATTAAGTTGTAACTTAACAGCATTTTCAAAAAAATATCATAGTGAATGTGAAGAAATATGTAAAATTATTATTTAATAATTATTATTATTCTTGTATGAGTACATGGAGGGTACCTGGAATATCTACAAATATTTCACACTATTTTACGATTTTATAATTAAACTCAAACATTAAAAAAACAATAGTAATTTGCAGTAATTTTAAAAACATTTTCCCCTCTTTAAAGTATTTGGCGAACAAATTAAAAGGAAATCATAAAAAACAGAGATATTCCTAAATGGCAAATTCCGAGATAAAAAAAGTGCAACGAAAACATGATGAAAAAAACACTCAACACAACACCTTGCAGTCAGCTTTGAGGGTTGCCAACTTTAGCCAGATGCATGTACACAAATATTTGTATGCCTTATATGGCATATCCATAAGATACGATAGACAGACATCAGACAGTCGGACAGGGGAGGACAGGGGGAGGACATTGACTTGTACTCACCTTTCAGCGAGCTGTTCATGCACATGGGGCACTGATCGTTGCGGAACATGCAGGAATAACAGCGTTCGTGTCCACAGGTGTCGATCAGTTTCCGTCGCTTGCCCTTATCGAAGGAGATGCGGCACGAGGGGCACACTGAGCCGCTGGCATCGTGTTCCAAGAGCCGTCGTATTGATTGAAGATCTGCAAGTAACAAATGAAAAGAGATACATATAAGTATCCATTTATACCTTTATAAATACTATATGTGAGTATAATGATTGTGCTAATAGCTTATAAGAAATACTTATAAAATTATATGATTGCAATTAATGTGGTATTTAATGCAATAAGTAATTGTTTCAACTTAACTTAATGCATAGTTAAGATAAATGCAACAATGGTTAGCTTTATAGCGAAATGAAGACTGTTAATTAAAACTCTTTCACTTGGCTTACTCAAACTATTAAGGGAATATTATAATATAGATTAATAATATACAAACATGTATATTAATGAGCTTCCTATTGCTATTTAAATATAACTGGAAATGGTTGTTCTGTTGTATTCGATTGCAGATTTTGAAATTTGAATATCTTTAGCAAATGTCAGAAAATTCCAGAAGATAACCATTTTTTTACTCATTCAAGTGCAAACAGCATTCAAAACTACGCGACTTGCAAATGTCTTTTTAGTTTTATCTTTGTATTTCATAAATTTGTATGGTCCATGTCAAAGCAATTTCCACGTTTAACAGTCACAATTACAATTTACAGTGCACTGCATTTATTTATTTGCAGTTTTTGTTTACTTTATTTGATTTTTTTTTTGAGGCCGTTTGCATAAATTGTGACTGTCAATTAAATGTCGTTTTGTGGTTCCCTCGTTTTGCAACTGCCAATCTGTTACTCTGTTGTCTCTCGATATCTTGCATTTATCGTTTTCATCAACCTGCAACTGCCACCACAAGCCACCGTCTTCCCCCTCTTTCAATCATCAATGCCAAGAGGCAATCAGAGGCATTCTTCGCTTGTCTTGCGCTTTTGTTAATTGATTTAATTTGACCGCTTGCTTTATTATTTCTCTTAGCACTTTGTCTTTCTGTGTCAATATTATGTTAAAATGTGTGCAAGAATCTGCAACAATTCTTCGACGCAGTTGCAAGTTGCAAGTAATTTAAGAGTTTCCTTTTCGTGATGCGTTTTACAAAATATTTCGATTATCGAGAGAAATAAATATTTTTCAGAATATTTAATCAAGAATGACAAATAATCAAAAATTATATTTAAACGTAAAAATTATTCTTAATTCTTAGATTCCATAATTAAAATAAATGATTTCAGAGTTAATTACTACTTGAAGAGCTTTCCCTTTTGTGTTTCACACTTTCAATATATTTTTAATTTTTAGTAAAGAAATTAACAGAAATTCAAGAAATGATAAACTTTAAAAAACTCATATATTTGCATCAAACTAAAAATTCGCTGAGAAACATTCTTTCCTTTTAGTATTTTCTCCCTTTGGAAGAAGAATCAAAGACAGATGCTAACACGATTAGCATATTGCTCATCTGTAGGGATTCAATAACTTGATGCCCACAATTCATACCCATAGAAAAAGCTGACTTAGCCTCTCAGGTTCAGAGCCAACCAGACTATTATAACTCTGTGAGGCATTCAACGTCCTATTTGAAGTCGCCATTCCTGTTTCTCTGTCTTTCAGCTGGTGAGTGGGAATTGCAATGACGATGACGACGACCACGACCACGACGACGAGGTATACGATGACGACGCCAACAAGAACCACGTCCGGTCGTCGTAAAGTGGATTACAAGCGCAGCCGCTCGATCTGCGTCTGGGCTTCCATTCGAAAACCCACTTGACAAACACTCAATACAAAACTTTGCATGATATTTTCCTTATTTCTCTTTTCGCTTATTTATTACAAATCAAAAGCTGCAGCATTTTTCATTATTTCTTATACTTATACCCTATCGATTAGGAATTTATAAAATTCTAAGGCAAAGTGCCAAATTTTCTGTAAAACAAGCAAAAAACGAGTCCTTGCTCAAACTGAACTCTATCATTATTTCGAAGATTTGTGTTTGAAAACTGAAAACTTTCATTTAAAAAGGGCGTCGAAAATAAAACTTTTTCAAACGAAATCATCTTAATTGTAAGATTTGTAGTATTTCATTTGAATATGAATATAAATCGTTTTTTATCAGTTGATACATTTTAAATAAGTAGGTAACAAACACATACGTATAAAATAGCTTTTATTTTATACATTTGATAGAGTATTAAATTTTCGATTTTCCTAGTTTAGCTCATTATGTTTAGTATGTAGTTGTTGCAAAGTTCTGTTGCCGCGTGGGCTGCCGCCAGCTGCAACGACGTCGCGACGCACAGTCTGGAGGTGCAGGGGCACACAGCCCACGTAAAGTCTGTTACCGCCGCCGCCTTATCGTGTGCCACAAACTTTGAACTCTTCGCTGCTTGAACTTTCGACCAGTGTCATGGGAATTTGTGAGCGGGCAACTTGACGCTGTGGCAAGCGGCAACTGTCAGTGGCAGCTGCAGCTGCTATGCAAATATTGTATACAAATTATTATTTTTTTTGTTTTTTGCAACCCTCGGAATGAGATCCCTTGGCACATGGCGCAAATTATGAACAGTTGTTGTGCCCACACATACACGTACATGAGCAACAAGTGCGCCCGGTTTCATTTGGCATTTCCTCCAAGACACCCCTCCTACAGTCACCGCAAAAACAATTTACCAAATGTCAACTGACAATTGGCGGCCGCTTGTCGTGCGCATGCGCGGCAGATGCCACAACAACAAAGCTCCCCTACGTGCAACAAGGAATTTTGGGGTTGTTACTGGGCTTACATTGTCTAGCAGTTGCAAGTCTGCAATTGACATAAATACCCTGTTATTATTTAAAAAATTCCACAAAGCGAGTATTATAAGGATTAAAAAGCTTTCCAAAATAAATAAAAAGTTTTCAGTTAAACCCTACAATAAATTCGAAAAATATCTTAATAAGTTTCAATCCAATTTATTTAATAAACAAAGAAACATAAAGCTTTAACTGAACTAAACATTATCAAATATTGTAACTTTATTTTACATTTATCATATTCCGACTACTATATAACAATTAATAAATTCCTTTTGAGATAATTCAACAGACTAGTAAAAATACTTGATGTAAATAGAGTTATTCGTACAAAGTAAAATTTCTTATTATAAGTAAAAGTCTATATTTAGTAGAGAGATCTCATAACCGACGTTCCTTTGAATAATTACTTGTACTTTAATAATATAGCCAATTCCAAGATATACATAACTCTTGTGTCGGTTAATTTCATGGATTTTAAGCACATTAATTGCGTGGCTGCCTGATTAGTGTGGCTGAAACAGTTAAACTACTCTACAAGGAAGTCGAAGAGAAACAAAGAGCTTGATGATATACAGAAACAAGAGATCACTTAAAGAAAATCGTTATAGCGACGTTGAACTGTACTACACTTGTAGGGCATAATGAGAGTCAATGTACTCATTCCTCCTGCTTCTGGCTCTGGTTGCAACAATGCACTGGGAAATGCAACTAAATTGGAAAATTATGCAGCTACTGCGAGAGAATACAGGGTAAGGTAGGGGGAGTGAGACCCCTCAAACTTATTTATTAGATTTATGCGAATTGTTAGGAACTTGGTTGCGGTTTGCTTTAAATTGATTTGAATTTTCCGCTGAATTTGTTGTTTTCTTTTAGTCTATACTCTTTCCAAAGGTATTCTAATTTTGTCAGGATAAACGTAACGCATTTCAATATAGATTTGTACATTTGTTTTTATCAATAATCGGGTATATAGACCACACTCACCGATAAGAAGTTACGTAAAGGTTTAAACATTTCAAGTAACAATAACTTCTTTTAGTTTATAACATGTATTATTAACATAATTTATTAACAAATATTGTTATGTATGTTTATAGAGTGTCGTTTTAGGTTCGATGCAGTAACAAAGTCTCTAATCACATTCTTGGCATTTAAACGGACGTTCTCCGGTGTGGGAAAGTCCGTTAGTCTCTATCTTTGACTTGGCGAAAAATGCCTTTGGGCACTGTAAACACTTGAATGGACGTTCTGCAGTATAAATCCGACCATGTAGCTGGAGAGTACACTTGTTGGCAAATGGCACGGCGCAGTCTTCGCATTTATATGGATGCTCTTCGTTGTGGAACTCGAGGTGTTTAAGGAGAGCTGTGTAATGTGAATAGGACCTCGGGCATTGAGGACACTTGTACTGCAGATTACTATTGACAGTTATTTCCATTGGCGTCTGCTCACTGCTATGAATGGTCAAGTGCATCTGGAGAGCATAGTTCACCAAAAATGATCTCGGACACTGGGGACATTTGAATTTGCGCTCATCAAGATTGTTACATTTAGTTTGTGTACATTTAGCTTATCCCGGCGAGAAAATGCGGATTCACACTTATCACACTTGTATGGTCGTTCCTTGCTGTGTGTGAACATGTGATTCCTAAGATTCCCACTATTATTGAATGCCCTACCGCAAAAGGGGCATTTGTAAATTACTCTGGCCAACTTTACGTCGGGGAATATGAATTTTTTTGGTAAGTTTATAAACTTCAGAAGAGTTCCTTGTGGAGGACGCTATGGAATCCGCGTCGATATTCGCTGCACAATCGCTAAAGTTATCCGAATCCTCGTAGTTTTTACTGGTGTCCTGTTGGAAAATATAGGAATCATCTTCTTCAGTCGGGCTGAGTTTTCTTATCGGGATTACGTTCCTCTCGGAAAATGAATTGCCTTGCTCGTGCTGCGATGTATAGCTTCTCTTCGCATTCCACTCATCTTTTGCGGTCTCCTTTTTCTTGTCCAATTCTATACTATTGCTGCTGCCAGGTTGGGTTCATTGCTTCCAATACTGTTTATCTCTCGGTTTGGAAACTGTTCTCTTTCGCTAAAATTAGTTATTCCTGGTCGGCAAGGATTCACACTCTCGCACATCTGCTGCAACATTGATTCCTAAATGGGCTCCTTTGCATCATCCTCGTCATCCATCTCTGAGTCCCCCATATCAAATGTGGAGTTGCTCTTCTTTAGCAGCTTTAATGTCAGCAGGTAATGACTGCGCTCGCAACTCCGCTTGAATCTGAAGGCGATTTGGGCGTTTCAACTGCACGATATGCAAATCTTTCGTGGGAGTTCATCGCGTTGTAACCTGAAATCGACGATCTCGTTTAACATGTCCGACAGCGTCATCTCATATTCATACAATGGCCGGTCAGCGAATATATCCACCACGACCTCTGAGCTGCCCATGCAAACACGGCAAGATTCCATTTTACATTTATATAAAATTTTGAATAATTGTTTTGTTTATATTTTTGCAAAGTGAAGAAGTTCGGCAGTGAACGAGCCAAAGAGGGCTGCAAACTAAACTCAGTAAAAATGTTCTCTTAAAAATTGTTAATTTTTTCAAGGGGATACTTAACTTTTCTTATTAATTTTTTTACATATAATATAAATATAAATGAACTTATTAGTTTATTAAAAATGTTATACAGAATGTAAAAATAATTAATAAAAGTAAATAAATTCGACTAATTCATTTAAAACTGCTGTTGTTAGCTCTTCAAATTGTTCATTGAGTCATTTTACTCAAAAAGGAAACTCCGCAATATTAATCGATTTAATTGTATGCCAAATTGTGCAAATTTTTGTATCGATATTATCGTAGATCAAAACAGCTGTTCCATTCAATAAGAATAGCATTTGCGCAAATCAAATCGATTAATATAACTGAAAATTTAAGCAAACTGCTTATTTGATTTTGAATACGCAATTTTTGCAAAAGGCGGCAAATAGTTCAGCTTCTGTATTTTGTCGCCTGCAAAACTGCAGATCCTTGCAAATAGATTCATACTAAAAACTCAAGAAGCAGGACATATCTTTTTCACAAACAAATATACTAGTATCTATTGAAATCTGCGTTTAAATGTAAAGGTAAATTAAAATAATGATTACAGATCTGTAAATCAGTTCAGTTAAGATATTAGAGTATCAAATTGTCGTAAATCTATTTCTGGTATTTCCTAGTTTTTTTTTTTTTGGCTTAATGAATGAATTGCATTTGGTTTGCCGGTTTGCCCCCACAGTGAGTGGTGCAGAGTGGTGCAGACAGCATGTAGTTCATGTGGGCGTTTTATTTCAACTAAATTGGCAAACCGCAAGCTGTGCTCACTGTGGGTCGCAAGTGGGCGTTATGTGTGTGCGCATGCGTGTGTGTGCAATGTATGTGTGTGTGTGTGTGTGTCTGCCTATTGGCACCGGCACTTGTTTTCCTTTATGTAATTTCTTTGCAAATTACTTTGAATACACAAGTTTTACGTACTGCGGCGGCTTTGGGGCCTAATTCAATTTGCGGTTGGTCTTCGCGGCTTTAAATTGAGAATTTAACTACCATGCATTTTGTATACTTCCCAGAGAATTTCTGTGGAATGTATTCTAATAGTGATAGCCGCAAATTGAAATTACCCTAGCCAACTTGTTGGCATAGCTCGACAATTACCCCATCATGAGAAAATTCCAAGTACAAAAGAAAAAGCGGAAAATGAGCTGCTTCTCAGACAAAGCCTTAAAAAATAAATTTAAATATTTATATGAATTTTATATTCTTAATTTTTGTAATCAAAACTTTTATTAATTTTAGACAGATCATCAGTCTGAAAAACAAACTCTGAGCTCACGTTAATACCCTTAATTGTGTATACCTAACATAAAGGGCTTTTATTTGCATGTGTATCTTCAGCTTCTTTTATTATAGCTTGCAAAACTTGTTTTAGGTTTTATGAAACAATCGTAAAAAGAACTTGGCTAAAACAAAAGTTGAGTTTTGTTTTCCACTTAAAAAAAACTCGTAAAACCCAAACCAATCTACGATTTCACACTAAGCTTTAGGGTATGTTAATCGCATAGTGATAAATATAATAGCAATATATTTAAGAATTTTCGAAAATATATGAATATCAATCGGTGACCGAATTTCAAAGTTTCTGTCGATTATTAACTGGGGAATTTTAGAATTTGGAGCGACAGGTAAAACTGTCACAGCTGGACTTGATGTGTCAGGTCAGGGCTGCTAATTTAAACAGCGTTGCTGGACAGCTCAGGGTTAATTGGAGAAACGTCGTCATTATGTATTTATAGAGATTGAGAGAGTGTGCGGTATACCTAGGGCAGGCCCCATGTGGAGTTTCACAAATATGCGTATTCATTACAATTGATTGACAGACTAGACTCAAACCTCGACCGTAACAATTCAGGCTTGAAGTGCGCACCCAACGGACCATGGTCCATTTACCACTTACCATTGACCAATGGCCAACGATTTGCAGCTTCAATTAAATTTTAAAACGCGAACCGCAAAAAAAAGCAGCAAAGAACAAGAACGATTGACAAGACTCCATAATACCCTGTAGGCAAGTTAATTTTGAAAACAAAGTATCTTTTGATATAAGCGTATATCAGATAGTTAATATATTGTTTGGCATACCCTATTGAGCCTTGTTTATAGGGTATACAAATGTAACTGGCAATGGTATGGAACATTTTCCAGTGCAGCAATTTTTCATTGTTTTGCATAGAATTTACAAAATTGCTTTTGATCTTTGGTCAGGTTTCTTTTTGTTCGTTTATAATTGCTATTAAATTTTGTCTTGTTTGTTTATTTAATTTATTTAACAGCAAAGCCGGAGCGTATAAATAGCCCTATTATTATTATTATTTTTTTTTTTTAACATTTTCAAGTTCAATGCGTGGGCAGCAAAAATTTTACATTCAAGCTATTTCGTTTTTGTTACTTCCCCGTCTCCATCTGTCCCTCTCTTTTATTTTTTTGAACTTTGTCTCTTTTCTCAGTGATTTTGCGTGGGTCATGGTTGAGTCTATTATTGTTGCAGTTAATGGTGTGGATTGTGTTCGTCATCGGCCTGATCGCCTGCCATGAGTCAGCATCCTAACGCGTCGGAAGTGGGACGACCATGCAAACTCCGTAATTACATACATCGCAAATAACCACACATCATAGATGCATTCGATTTGCATTTTTCTGTAGAATTTTTAGCATGAATGAAATTGACATGGGTTAAAATTAACAATCGTTTCGCTTCGATACTTATCAAAGCAAGCAAAAAAAGACAGGAATACTCTGTTAAATTATAAATAAAACAAGGATAGAGAAAATATATTTATACAAAGCAAATGAATAAATAAATTAATAAACTAGTAACACAAGATAACTATCTTTTATACTTTGATCTAAGAATACGTCTTAAATTCACATTTTTAGGGTAGAACAAAGCCTTCTTTTTCGATATATTCTCAAAATTGTAAAGAAAAGCTGACCAAAATTTAACCTATTTTCGCTTAAATGTGTCAGAGAGCGTGCGTGAGACTCAGGACACGGTCATAACTCAGTCAGATGATCTCATAAGAGCCACTCTTCTGGCAAAATGAATGCGAGAGAAAGAAAGTCGGTAGGTAGAAAGCGTCAAGTGGCGTCAAAATAATAAAATAAACAAAAATGAAAGAGAAACAAAGTGACAAAGGAAAGGGTCAAGAAAAGATCAGTAAACGGTAGGCAGGTGAGAGACATTGTAAAAATCAAATTAAGCGCGAAATTGGATGCCATTTGAGCTGAAACTGAGCAACAATACAACAAAATGGTTAAAAGTGTCATAAAGTCTTAAGAGTTTTGAGAGTTCCGAGACGGTTAAATGAGTTGCAAACAAATCGCAGCTCATAAATAACCCAAATGGTCGCTCGATTGGCAAATTTCGTGAGATTTTGCATTTTGATGCGCCAGCAAACAGTTCGTGAAAACGTGAACGAGAAGAGTTACCTAAGCATAGCCCCAGGTCCTCAAACCGACAACCGACTACCAACAGCCCAAACAACTCAAGGGACTCGGGACGGCGGGAAAAACGAGGCGTTGCCAGAGCCTATCAACAGTTCGTTGTGCTACAAGACCCTATTCATGGAAAATCCATGAAACTTTATAACTTTTGTAACGCTTTTGCCAACTGTCACAGACTATGCGATACACTGCAAGAAATTGAGGAAGAATTACTCATAAACTAGTTAAAAACTGTAGAAAAATGTCACAACACGTTGCTGTAATAATCATTCAGTGAAATCAACATTGCTTATCTAGAGTTCCGGTTCAGTTGAAATGTACTTGATGATGAGTTAATGTTTGTATTTTGATGATGTCTCGTTTCGCTAGAATTATAAGATTGTAGTACAACCTAGAACAAAATGAAAAACATGATAGCTTTCAAGTTGAAGGTTTCCGTAGCTCGGGAATTCATTTAAATAAGTTCATCCTGTGTAATACCAAGATCTGAGCAGAAATTTAAATATTCTTCACTATTTATTCTATGACTTTTTTCTTTCCTTCCTACAGAAGATCAGCCCTATTTATCAGAAACCCTCATCAAAACTCAAACCAATCTAAGGGCAACCAACACATTTTCCAAAAAAGAAGAAACATGCAAATCAAATGAAACGATGCAAGAAACTTAAGTATCAAATAACTCAACTTTAACTTATCTCTTAGCATTGACCCAGTTCCAGGAAAGGCAAGACAACAACTTCACTAATCGATAAAGTTGTTGACACATTTTATACACATCTTTGGGTAAATATGAGATGGTTCAATTAGTTATGTCTGACAAAATTAATTTTCAATTGATATTTATGTTTATGGTCTTTTAAGCTGCACTATTTGAATGTATGTCAAACTTAAGCTCTGGCCGGAAGTTTGCCAAAAAAAAATATATATATGTTCAAAATAAAAGCACACGCAATGCAACGCAATTCAATTCGAAAAGTGAATATGCATAAATCAAATGGCACTTCCGTTGCGCGTGGGCTTTTACGAGAGACCTCAAAGAGATCCAAATGAAAAGTGACAATTTTATTGGAAGACAACGTAGCGCAGACAGAGAGACACCTTTGCATGGGCCCAAGCTCAAGCCCCAATGCCATTGCATACTTGTACTTGTAAGCTATTTGTATACCCTGTAAATATGTCAAATGGGTAACTTGGAAATGTTTATACTTTAATTTATATACAATAAAATGGAAATAAAAGTGTAGTATTTTATGCAAAAACAATTGTGTCTAAGTTTTGAGGATTAGTCTAGGTAACTTAATCCGGGCTTGATTGCATCAACTCATAACTTTTATTTGCTGCTTAATATAATTATTTTGATGACTTTAAGATTTATATGATGGCTTGAACGGATGCATTTTTTCCTGTAATAAATCTGTACATGGAAAATATTCTGTCTACCACTTAAGTTTATAAGCTTAAAAAAAGGGTATCTGTTAGTCGCACTTCTTTAATTGGCGCTTGTTTTCTTTATATTTTTAGTGCAAATTTTTGACTATTTCTTTTTTCAGTGATATTTGGGGAAAACCCACGCACAGACAACGCAGACAACACGGCCACTCACTCGTCATTCATACGAATACGTATACGCCCCAACTGGGCGCACAGCTGATTCATTCATTCAATTCATTCACTCATTCATTACGTTCACGTTTCACATAACCAACCAACCATTCATGCGACATTTTTGACAAACAATCTTCAGATACCTCTGTGAGCTGCATCTGTGGGTCGCTTGACCATAATTGGCATCGGCCATCAATCAATTCAAGTTTTCAGAGGTTAACTAATGCGGGTTGCACATCAGATTTGTGGGTTTTCTTTTAGCATCATGATTTAGTGTTTAATACATTTATTTTCGATCAGCTTTAACAATTTGTTCACGTTTAATTGCCATTTACTACGCGGGCGTCACAGCTGAAATGCAGTGTGAACAGGTGTCAAAGGCGTAATACAGGTGATAATGAATTCTGGAATTGGGTTAATAATATACATTTATCGATGAATGGATTTACGAGCGGAAATTAATATAAGCTATAAATGTATAATACTTAAGCAACTTTAGTACTGTTAATGTGGAGTAGCTCAAGTTTTAACATAAGCATTCTGAGCTTAAACGTTCAAATAAATTTTAATTATCATCAAAATTTTATTTCTTAAAAAAAAACTTTAATTAGATCAAAATGTAGAAAAAAATGTATACCAATAAAAATATTTTTTTTGTATGAAATGGAAGCAAGGTTCAAACTCAGGGGTATATAAATCAATTCGCGAATCGAACCGATGTCTTGCTCTATGGTTCAAGCCGCCGAACCGAACCTTTAACAAAATTTTGGAGGTCTACAGCCTTGGCTTAAACTTTAAAGGAAGTTTCCTAATATGGTTGATCCTCAACTTCTTATCATACTGAATTTAATTTCTTCAATACCAAACCGTTATTTTTCTCACGCATATCAACAGCTTTCTATCGGAGTAATTAAGATACGGTTATAAATTTATTTCAACCCTCAGAATTTGCAAATCAAATGATTTCAGCTTAATTAATCAAGCCAAAAGCATTATATCTCCGCCTCAAAGACTTCGTAACACTAAGTTATTTTCCTAATTTGTGGGAGAATTAGCATTTGAAATTTGTATAAAAACATTTGTAGATTTTGATTTTTTTGTCTCGTAGCTGATAAAATTAATTTGTTTTCTATGAAAATGAGCATTTAATTTGTGCGGCTTTTGTTGTTTTGAAAGAAATTCAAATTAGCGCGATAATTGCGTGAAATTAATTTCAATCTAATTGTTTTCTACTTATATACGTAAATATTCGACTCGTTAGGCCTGAAAATGCGACTTAAAAGATTATATTTCATGGATTTAACTATGCATTTCATTGGGTCACCTAATTATGATCAAATTATTGCCCCAAGGTCGGAAACTCTTTGGGATTGGCTGCTTTTTTGTGTCGATGATTAGGCGATAAAAATGGTTTATAGTTTTTTAATAATCACGGAAAATTTAACAATAACCATATTGATTTAAATAAATGACTTCAGATTGAAAAAACTAATTTCAATGTTTAGATTTTTTTTATATGCTTATCTCCGGTATAAATTCACCTTATTTATTTGTTTGTTTAAATAACAAAAAAAAAATCAGATAAATATCATATTGCATATAGTGTTATTCAGAAATAAAAAATAATCAAGTTTTTGTTGATTTTAAAATATTAACGATTATGGATACTTTTAGTTACTAATAGTTAAATTGAAATTTGATTTCTATTAAATATAGATTTCAATAAATATTTTAGAGAAACAATATATCTTGCTCAACGTTGTGACTTTAAACTTTGTTTTTGTATTAAGAGATGGTAAAAGTTAGGTGCTTAGAAGTCTCAAATAGGTTGCAGATTGACAATGCTAAATTCAATTAAAGTTTCATTAACGCTTATCTCATCGATATATACTATTATTGACTATGCAAAATAGCGCCTTCAGCAACTAATATTCATGAATATATTCATCTTTCAAGTATTTGTTTAAGGCAATATTTTTGGTTTGCTTGTCAAATAATATATATTCTTTTCAACGACATTAGCACATCATTAAAAGATCTTTGCTTATGATTTCCTACCGTTGATTCTAGTCATAGACTCTTTAGGTTTACATTTATCTGAGAGTGCGGACTACCGACTATTTGGCTGCTGTTTTTGGTCCATTATGCTAATGGGTATCGCAGATGTGACTATGTATGTGACTATGTGGTATGAGTATGTCCCAAAGCGGCTTAAAGTGGAAGTGGACAACACGCAGAACTTGAAAACAAATTATAAAAAAAATATACATTTTTGTTTGTGCATAAATTTGCATAAATTGAATTGTGGGAACACGCGTGTGCCCAGAGACCACGTCTATCGTCCAGTAGTGATGCAGTCAACCTGGCGAAGACCATTCCAGTTTGTCTGTGGTTGGGGATTGACAAGCTTTCAGCATTGGTTGGCGCGTTACGCGAGACGCCATCGATTGCTATCGTTCCACGATGAGTTGATGAGCTGCATACAAATGAGTTTTCGGATGCCAATCGCGTGTGGGCGCCACTTGAGTTGACTGTGGTAAGTATGTGGCTTGTTGCGCCTTGGGGCAACAACATTAAACATAATGCAACACTTCATCTATGCCTCTATTCTTCTACGGCTTCTTGGTGTTGATAATTTCCAATTGTCATAATGGACCCATTTAGACGCTTTCTAAGCCTTCGGTCTTTGGTCAGCGACTCATTAATCAACTGTCTGGGCGTGGCATTTTCTTTTTTGTTTTGCTTTTTTGGGTCGTTGTAAATATTTTGACCAATATTTTGTAGCAGTTTGTATTGTTTTTGTTATTGTTCATGATTTGGTTTTACATGGTCGTCGGCTTTTTGTTGTTTCTGCTTTTAATTTGCTGTAAATAGAGCGTGTGATTGACAGCGACTCTCCGCATTGTGTTCTCCGTTCTCCAGTTTCTAATTCTTCTGTTGTTTTTATAGTTTTTTTGTATCTCTTTAATGCGCTTTGATTGATTGATTTCGGGTTTGGTAACATAGAATTGGCGATACGCGGAGAATTTTTTGTATGAAATTATGAAATATTTCACTATAAAAAAACTCCAAATTGACTTTCAAGCACTTTGATTGACAACTCGATTTCAGCTTGTTAGTCGAAATTGATATTTATAAAGTCATTAAGTAATTTCTAGAGTTTTTTCTTTGGCAAACGCTGAAGTATTATAAGTTTAATAATACGCTTAAATAAGTAGAGTATTAAAATTAATTAAACTTTGATTTTCTTTTTCTAACTAAACCAAAAAGAATAGGTAGAAAAGTTTCAGCATCAACCTTTAAATATTTTTATACACTTTAATAAAAGTTATGGCTTATAAATAAATTTAGTTAAATAAATTCACACTGTAATAGTTTTTTCTTTAGTCATATGTTACATTAGCATATCGATGTTAATTTCCCATGTTGTTTGGGTAACACTTACAGCCCATTTTAATAATGAATCAACGACAAGTTTAGAGACTTTTAAAATGACACTGAAAAATAAAATAACATCGGAACTCAACGGCACAGAAGAATAATAACAATAGCAACAATTGAAGCTTACTTCAGGTGTGTCTGACAAACAGATGTAAAGCTCATGTAAGTGATATAGTGGAACTCAATAGACATATATAAAAACAATTTGCTATGCTCTTTAGAGCTTATAAAAAAATAATAAAATAAAAAGAATCTAACAAATTGCCGTCTAAATCGTGACAAAGTTGGCATTGAAATAAAGCGACTGTCAGACTCAATATGACGAAAATAAGGCTTATGAAATCGACTAATGGAGGAATACGATGAACGTACTCGTTCGTCCCAGAACGTAATGCCCAGAACATTTCAATTGATAATGAAAACATATAATTAAGAGTTCAACTAATTTGAACCCCGCACAAAATGGAAACGCCTTCAAATAATACGCGATTCAGTTAATTTCTATAGCACTTGATTGGAGAATCATTCCAAAATATTTTGATAAAGCGACTAGCATAGATTGTTGTTTTTACGTATGTTACATATGACATAAGTCGCAAAAGTATTTCAAATAGTGTAGAAAATGTATAGTACTCAGTACTCACAATTATAAATTGCTTAAGCGACAGTTTAATAAATTAGAATATAGCTATTATGTGAACTGTCAAACTGTACTATATGACTGATTTTGTATGAATGCCGTTGTTCGTTAACCACATATTGTATTCACAAATGAAATAATAAATTTAAAACCTTTTCATAAATTTTTAAATTTAAGATCAAGAAAAATATTTTATGAAAACTAGTGTAATATTGTTTTGAATTATATTTAGAAAATATTTTTTTTAAGCGCATTTTTTTATATTCATCAGTTTTATCAAATTAAATCTGTTACATCATGCTGAATTTTAAACTCTGAATAAATCTAGAAAATAAGTTCAACTTAAAATCTTTTAAAATAAAAAAGCATTTGCATTTCTAAATCTTTTCTGTTTAAAGCGAATTTCTGCAATTTATTGCATTTATTTTGTTGAGGCGGACCATATCATAAATTAAAGATTGTTACGCAAATTTCTTTTAATTGTACGAATTGATTTCAAGGCATAAACATTTCATGGACTAACATTTACTTTTTATAGTAGAGCTACCTATTTAGCATTGGGAAAGGCATTGTAGATCTGGACAATCGGCTCTTCAAAGCTTGTCAGTGTAGATCTTTAAAGTCTTTACGATGCTTAAATTACATTTCGTGTGTTAGAGAAGTGTGAGTGTGTAAGAGCATGTGTGAATGCCGTGAGACGTGGTAATATGTAGGCTTCGTTCCAAAGCTGTTTAGATTGAAACGTCTTTTAATTGCATGTTAATTGCCCTAACCACCGTGCAGACAACTGGCCAACTGGCCAACTTGCCCCACGATGGTAGCCTGTACAGAGACGCAGTTAAGATCTGCAAACGATACAAAGTCAGACGTAAACGCAGACGACGACGTCGCGTCGCTTTGAGCCAAAGTTGGAGCAGTTGGCCAGAAGTCACTGGACATTGTTTGTTCTTTTGATGTGATCGTTCTACTCCAACTTTACCCTTGTACAAGGTATTATAGATTTGTCATGAGTCATTAGTATGAAAATTATGATAATAGTTGAAGTACCTTAAAGATCCATTTGTTAGTAAGTTCCACTTACTGATATTAATACTTATTGATATTAATACTTTATTTATATATTTAATTACTTTATGATATAGTAAACAAGCATATTAAATATCGAATTTTGATATGATAAACTTGTCTTACCACAGAAATTAAATCTAGCTCTATATCTGTTAAATATATAAGTATTTATAATGACAAGATATTCGCATCTAAGATTACCATATAGGTCATGCAGTTTTTCTTGTTAGAATATTAAATCTTCGGCTTGTTCAAGTCTTATCTTCATTTCTTGTTTTGTTTCTTGGTTTTTTCTTGGCTCAGTTCTGGAAAACTGGAATGGACTGAACTGGACTGCAGTTGGGCTTTAAAACAGTTGCACTCATTTGTTGTCCCAGTCGCCATCATTGTTCTTGTTGTTTATCTGTCGCTTCCACCTCGTTGTGTTCTCAAGTGCAAGTACCTAGTAAAGTACGTGTGGTTATGGCTTTCAAGAGTTCTCTAGCTCTCAGTCTCCATCTCCATCTCTGTCTCTGTTTCTGTCTCGGACTCTTTCGTTGGTTCTGAACAAAGACAAGTTTTTCAAGTTATCCGACAGGGGGCACATGAAGTCATTCAAGTGGCAAGCAACAGCAGCATCGAGCCACTGGACGCGCTACATGACATAAGGGACAGGCAACAGGGGGAACTGGGAGAGAGAAGTTGACCACAAGAAGACAGCGAAAAAGGCGTGCAAAACAGTTTTGTTGTTGTTGCTTTAAGCTGTCATTTGCACTTGACGTTCAAGTGATATAGCAACAATTGCAACGGCTTGTAACATTTATTTATTTTTATGTATTACATACATATAGCTACAGTCTATAATTCTGTCAGCTGAAGCTTATAGAAAATCAATTACCACAGATAAGATAAGATTGCAGTTTTATATGAAAGCTACTTTCTAGGAAGAAATAATTTTTTTAAAGAGTTTTCAAAAGCAAGTTTCTAGGAAATTATGTAAAGCAATTAAATTGTACTTTGGTAAAATAAATTTATTAATTATTTATTAATTTTTCATAAACTATCATTAAAGTTGTTCTTCTATAAGCTATTTAACTAGTATTTTATCTTTTTATATTATACAATAGCAGTGTGGTTCTATTTTCTTTTATATTAATCTCTCTTCGCTGACTTTTTTTTTTATATAAGAAACTGAATTTCTTTAGAGAAAACACGTTTAACGACAAGAATTTAATAATAATAAACTTAATCAGAGACATTTGTTGCTATTTTTAAACAATTCATTCAACATTGTCAATGCAAAGTATGTATTTATATCTCATTGTATATGACAATATGGAGCGAAAGAAATCCTACAAATATTATATAACTAAGATGTTTTAATTGAGGTAAAGTAGTCAAACTGATTCCAAAAACTTAAAACTAATACTGAAGGGTCATTAGACAATACAATCTAATTTTATCTATATTGTACAAACTGACCAAGTTCCAGTCATTGATATGAGTAACTAGTTTACCTTTATCGCATTCAGCGTAAGCTTGTGGATTTGATTGGCCTTATTTATAGGCAGACCTCTATAGAGAATGAGTGACGAAGTCAACGTCGAATCACTGACCCAATTCGTTTTGAGTCTAGTGCTCCACTTGACTTCTATTTCGATTTTTTGGTTATTTTGTAAAAGACAATTGTGGGCTTTTTAGTGGCAAGTCGCGGGCAAGTGGTAATTAAATTTATAGATACAGAAACGATTGAATTCGATTTGAATGTGAATCAAATGAAGCATGCCCAAATAGATTTGTTTTGTGCCCTTTTTTGGGGCTAAGGTAGCTCCCAACCCAGACATACATAAATATAATGAGACATCAGGAAATGAGTTGACAATTTGATATTGTGACTTTACAAAACAAAAATAAAACAATCTCGAAAACCTCTGAAAAACTACGGACCAGTTGGCATTATATCTTTACTGTTTTTTTTTATCAGAAAACCCGTCAGCAGTTGCAACGCTTGCAAAATGGTTAAGACATAAGTTTTGGACATAATTAAGCCATCGCAAATGGCATTTGGGGAAAATGTTTGCCATTTGCGTTGACAGTTGTCAACAAGCGCCAACTAGGCTAATTAATCAAAATAAATATAAATGTCTTAAAAAAATAAGACAGCATTTTTAGCCTAAGTGAATTGACAATATTGGAATTTTTGTATAAATATTACATCTAATGTATCTGAAAAATGCAAATTGACAGATATTAATCAAGTGCATGATTTAGACAAAAAGAATGTTAAAATTAATTTTAATATTTAAAAACCTTTTATTTTCAATCTCTAAATTATTAGTAATAGCTTTCTATGAAAAGGTTTTAGACCAGCATTTAAGAATTTAAAATTAATTCCAGATACTTTGTTTTAATTTCTGTTTTTGACTATTATCATCTTCAAGTCGATTTAACAATTTAATTATAGTTTTAGAGCATTGTTTGAAATTGATAAACTAGATATTTATTATCTGCTTAATCTGTACTAAAGATAAATAACTTATAACTTCTCTTTCGCATTTTTTAGCTCTCCACTAATGACAAATATTCTTTGTTGAAATATTTCGAATTTAATAAATTCATATCATTCAGTCTCTGCTTCTGCTCTATGTTTAACTTCATTTTAGTCACAGTTCTTTGAACTGGTTCTAATTGTTTCTTGAAATAATGAAGATTAGTTCCTTGACTCTATAGAAGCTTTTCCATAACTACCACTATATCCATGGCTACAGCTAACAAGATGTCCAGGTAAACATTTCTATTGATTCTACATTTAACCGCCATGCAGTACAGTTGGCTGCCGCAGGAGCGACGTCAGGTGACGATTAGGGAGAAGCCACCATTGGTTATTTCCCTGGAGCGATATGGGCGTCTCCAATGGAATGCCAATAAGTTGGCGAGGGAGAAGCAACTGCAAAGGCAGCAACACCAACAAAGGTACGAGGAGCAACTGCGACTGGGCGGCGAGGAGCTATTGCGTCGGTTTGCCGGACGTAAACTGTGCCGGACACAGCAGGAGCAATGCTTGAGTGCACAGCGGAGGCAGAAAAAGGAACAAGAGCAGACTAAACAAAGTTCACAGGAAGCAAGTCTCGCCGAGCAACGGGAGGAGCAAAGGCGGCAAAGGGAACGCATTGAGAAAGCACAGCAGCTATTGGAGCAACTGCGTCCGGGACCACGAGAATTGCTCTGTGCCAAGTTGCAGAGCGAGGTGATGCGTGGCGTCAACGTCCAGAGACAACTGCAGTCACAGTTTGCGGCAGCAGCGGAGCAACAACGAACGCTGGACAAGCGCATCTATGGCGAGCAGGTGCTCAATGGCCTGGAGGAGGCGCAGATGCGTCACTGCGAACAACGCCGCCAGCTGGGCGAGCACAAGCGAGAGTTGCTCCAGTCCATAAAGCAGCGTCAAGAGGAACGCAATGCAGCCAAGGCGAAGGAATTGGAGATGGCACTACAGGAGCGTCAGAGAAATGAGCAGCTGCTCAAGAAGCAACTGGACAAGGAACGTGCCGCTCAAGCGTACAAGTTGCAACAGCGAAAGGAGCACGCTCTTGCCGCCTTGGAGGCCACCGAGCAGCGTCAGCAGCGCCTCCAAATGCTGGAGGAGGTGGAGCAGATGCAGTGCGAGGTGCACAACGAGGCCAAGGTCAAGCTGGACAGCCTGAAGATCGACCAGGCCAGGCAGCGTGTCCAGCGACGTCTCCAGCGCAATGAACAGTTGGCCAAAGAGCTGGCGCCACGGTTGCATTACAGTGCTGGCGAGGATCAGGCGCGACATGCGCGTCAGTTGGACGAGATGCAACGGGCGCACAGCGTCGAGCAGCAAACACGGCGCCAGCGACTGGAAAAGGTCAAATCAGAGCGACTAGCGATGCAACGGTCAGAGCAGGTGCAGGCAGAGATGGCCAAGGAAAAGGCTGAAAACGAACGACGAGAGGATGTGGAAAGACGACTGCAAAACGAACTCATCTATGTGCAGTTCAAGCGACAACAGCGTCAGGAGCAACTGCGTCGTCAACACGAACTACGCGCTCAACTGGACAAGCAACAACAACAGCTGCTCGAGGATCAGGCTCGTCCTGGCACCAACTACAATCGCCTGGCACAGTTGGAGTGTCTGCGGGAGGATGCCTTCTTCGTGGACTATGCCCACAGGCTCATGGCTGAGGCCCACAACAAGAATTGCCCCCTCAAGCCCTTCCTGCGTGTTGTTGAACAATACAAGAGCGAGAATCGCATTGGTGCCGAGATTCGAATCCCGCGGCATCTCATCACCAAGTTGACCATGGGACGACGCACCAAAGGCGACAGTCTGGCGGAGAAGCAGCAGCAGGAGAAGCTGAAGAACACGGAAGGAGAGGGTAAAGATCAAGCTCCAAATGAGGAAAAGAAATACATGGAGAACATCAAAGAGAATCTCAAGAAAATTGAAGCATTGGTGCTGGCAGAAGCGAAGCAGAAAACAGAGACGGTACAAAAAAAGGAGGAAGAGAATGGGAGAAAACACTGAAAGCTCTAAAATACACAGTCAATTTACTCTAAAGTCAACTCACATACAATAAATGAATTTCATGTAAGAGATACAAAAAGAACAGTACAAAGATAGAAGAGCTATCATTGGTATCTTTAATCTGGAAATTGTCTATAATTTTTCCACATTTCGTAAAAAATTTATACTTTCTTTATACTAATTAAAGGGAACCAAAATACAGAAACGATATCAGAAAGTTCTTTACAGAGTTAAGGAATCATCAATAGTTAAGATTATTTAACTCTGCAGATGAAATATCGAAACTAACCCAACGTATGCTTAAGTTACATACTAAATAAAAATCCTCTATTATAATCCTTTCAAGATTCTGAGTATAGTTTATTTATATAAGTTCTGAGTTTAGATAGCGAAGTAAAATGTTTCGTCACACATTCAAATATTGTTTCAAACATTATAGGAATTTATGGAACTGGAATTTCAGCTGTACCCACTTCTTCACCAAATGTGAATAATATTGTTACAATTAAATAAGCTAATCAAATTTCTGCATATTCAAAGAAACCTTTTGGACTCAAGTTCGCATTGAAAATGCAATTCAAGTTGAAATAACATACATATCAATTACTTGATATCCAAAATATATGTACTCCCATTTCCATAACCCTCACCTACTCAAATTCGAGTTCACGCAGATAAAAAGAGAGAGGGAGAATAAGAGAAAGAGAGAGAGAGAGAGAGAGAAAGAGTGCTATTAATTTCCGATGGCAGGTTCCATTTGTATTACTCATTGCCTGCAATTCACTTGTGGTAACCAAATTCCTACATTACTTGAGCAGGTCTTCGCTCTCCTCGACTCTTCCACCTTCTCTTCTTTCCCTCTCTCAGTCCCTCTTTCTACTAACTTAATTACGATAGTATGTTGCCTGGTGTTATTTATGGGACACTTTACAGGGATGCCGCATAAGTGCTTTTCGGGTGAAAGGCGATTTACAATTGCATGCGAGATTGTCATCAAATTTGTGGCGATTGTACAAGTTGATATTTATGTGGAACAATCCGGCAAATGCTGAAATACAATGCAATTTCAGATCTCTTAACAATTTCTTAATGTAGGAAATACTTGAAAGCCTAAAGAAACAATAAAACATAAGAAATGTTTTAGATATAGGTAAAATGAATTCTCAACTTATAAATGGAACATATCTTTAAATGATCTCCTACTTAAAGAAATCATTTATATCCTTTAGATATAGATTTGAATAAATAATTCATTTTAAATTAATTTTAAATAACTTTTAAGTAAAACAAATTAATTTTAAGAAAAAAATGGAAAATGAAAAGCAGAGTTGAAAGTACTGAATGATATTGAAAAGAAACAACGAATTCAGAAAAAATGTCCAATAAAACATGATACGACATTTTGATATCAGTTGAATAAGTTAACATATGCTAATGCGTTCCTAATTTAATGTATTATTTTCTAATTTATCATAGGTCATAAAAAAGAATATAGATTGAAATCAAACAAACTAATAAAGTCGAAGAACTGGCAGTCTCTTTTTTGCACTTCCTCTCTCTTTTTCTCCCTCTATTGCTTTCGCTCTCTTTCGATAAGTAATACACGGTTAAAAATGGAATTATTCATGCGAGTTACGCTCCATATAAGTAGTACTTTTATTCTAGTATTTACGTGTTTGTGTTGCGTTGTCAGTCAACTGGGTTTTAGTTTTGTTGTTATTTTAGTTCTATTTTTTTTTTTTGGGTTTTATTTGTTGTCTAAGCAAACGCCTGACAATGAATGGGTGTGTGTGTGTTTGTGTGTACCTGACGCTTAAAGGTTTTATCTTTTTCATGCTCGTCGTGAACTTGTTGATTTTAGATACAAAAGTTGCTGTCGTCGGTTGTCGCTGTCGTTGTAGATACTTATTTGCGCAACCAAACAACGAAAATTGTCGAAACGAGCCAACGAACACGAAGGTTGAATGTATCTTCACATCGTTCAACTTGTATCTATTGCAAATAAAACAAATACAAAGCTTTTTGTTGCCTGCTTTTTTTTTGGGTTAGGAACCTTAAAGCTTGCTTCAATTTTCAGTTTTCAACTCATTTTTTGTCGATCGGCTTTATATTTATTTTTCTTTTTGCAGGTCTGCGACTTCTCAGACTTTGTAGCTTTGCCGACGATTATTAAATATACTTTATATATTTCTGTCTGAATTCTAAGAACAGTCCGCAGTTCCTCTTCTTCCTCAATCTTTGTTTCTGTCTGCTGCATATAAAAATTGAGCTGTGCAAACATAAATTTGATTTTGAATTATGATTTTTATGAGTATTTCAAGAAGGTTTTTGTTCCAACTGCTGCACAAAAGTTAGCCAATTAATCACCAGATTTCATAATGAAACTTGCTACTGAATGTCATTCTCAATATATTTTCAGACTAATTAGGCTTAATGGGATAATATAATTTACTATTAAATGAAATCTCTCGAAAATATTATAGATATATTTGATATCTGATTAAATATCTCAGAGATAAATATATGTTGTTCTTTATCTTTTAAATTAACAAACTTGTTTAAGCATAGAACTTTGTTAAATATTTTTTTAGCTAATTATGCGGAGACTGACAAGCTTCAAAGTGAGACAACTTAATAAGTGACAACATCCATGACTCATTTATGCAAACATTTTTAAAGTTGTTAATCAAATCGATATAAGCAAAAGTTAACTCTCAACAGTCGACTCATCGTTTAATTATTTCAACATTTACTTACTAATAATTTCAATAGAAATATTCTTGGAAAATATGTTATAAAACGCATTGGAACTTACCTAGAAAGAAAGAGAGGTTTTTATAAATTAGTAAAGAGATTTTAAAAAAAGTAACAGAAGATAATAAATATAAACATTAAATTAAAAGGCTTATTATTATGAACAATTTACTCATCTTTGTTGTTCTTATATTTTAGTTTAAAATGATGTACTAAATATTTTATAATAATCGTACACAGGTTGGCGTACTTAACCACATTTTTCTAAAGTTATAGATTATATTCAACATATTTTTTTAATTATTGCAATGTTATTTATTTTCCATATAAAAAAGCTATTATACCGCCATGACAACGTGTTCCCATTTAACCTATAGTGTCTGTCGCTCTTCACACATCAAGCGCCATGACAATTTGTATAATTTGTATTTGGTTCTATTGCCCTCGAAAAAATTTTAATAGCTCATTAAACAAAACACAAAATAAAAAAATAACATGCCATGGCATTTAAGTAGCTCAGAGTCATAAAAAGACAACATATGTGACATCGAAAACAATTATGTATCTGCATCTAGCGAGTCGATTTCAACTAATTGCTCTGACTGTAAATGCTGCCACTCGTTGTAACATATAATAGAGCTCTATAGAGTTGAGAGATTGCCTCGAGATCGAATCCCATTTTGCAACTTGCAAATTGCAGCGCCTCAAACACTTTACAGCAATTGCCTTCCCCCTCTCTCTGAGCTCCCCTCTTGTCTGTCATTCGGTTCTTTTGCATTCCATGTTCAATTGAAGATCAGGCGCCAACTTCAACTACACTCCAAGTGGATGCCTTTTCAATTGGCGCCAGACGCAAAACATTTGGAGTAAACAGTTTCCGACACTCCCTACAATGTTTGAGTTGGGATTTAGCATCATATTTAGATGGGCGAAACTAACCTTATCCTGTTATAAACCTGTAAACAAACACCAACTAAGAACTGCCTAAGAGAACTCGGCAAGTCTTGAAGTCTTCCTAATGAAACTTTGTATAGCAGCTATTTTTAGCTGTAGATAGAACATATAGCTTTATAATATAAAGCTTGCATAGTAATATTTGATAGAAATTCAATTTTTCTTTGATGAGTTACAAATATTTTCACAAAACTTTAAAATTTGAATCAATTCGGATTATAAATTGACTTTACACTTCATATTCATTTAATATTAAAAGATCAAGGATACTTTTTCTTTTATGTTACATACAATAACAGCCCAAAAATTATATATTAACTATTCATTCTTTTATTAGTTAATTAAATTAATTTTGAATAGTATTCATAGCATTCATAGCATTCAAGCACTCATTCATACTGTATCAAGTAGTTCAGGTCAATAGTTCAGTGTCAGCCCGATAATTCGTTTGTGTTCGGGAATCTACGACGACCTTCAATAGAACAATAAATAAACCTGACCACTGAGCCGTGACTTACAAAAAACTTGAGTTTTGCTTTGTGTAATGTTAAACAAATATAAAGAACAATATTTATAATTTTAAGCTTGAAAAATGAATTGGTTTGCAGCTGGTAGACTGCAGACTGACCATCTAAAAGAGAGGTCGACTCTTCCGGTTTGTAATTAATCAATTTCAGCTTCAAAATGCATACAAAATAAATCGCGCGCATTGTGTGAAAAATAATCAACAACAACAAGCTACAACAAAAACCAAAATACAACCACAGCATTGCCATTTTATAATAAAAATGTTAAAATTTACGAGACAAAGGCGCAACATTGACGTGGCAGCAACATGTTGCCGACCAGCAAAAAGACACTGGCAACATGACCAAGCCCCAACTTGCCAAGGAAACCTTAACATCAATATAAGTGTATAAATCTGTGTGTGTTATGTTTGGAATAGTGTGTGTGTGTGTGTGTGTGTTTGGTGCTTACTTCTGGCACTGTAAACTGTAAACTTTCGTTAAATATTTGTAAACAATATGAAGGAAAGAGAAACTGAAACTTAGTTAAATGCAGCTGCCAGAAGCCGTCGTTAAAGATAATGCACAGTGGATTAAAATGATAAATTTGCATAGGAAAGTATAGAAATAATTCTTATAACTGTTTGAAATATTCACAAATAATAATATTAAAAAAAAAAAGAAATGTGTTGAAATTTAAAATAATTTAAATGAATAGAAGTCACATTTAAGTAAGATTCACAAGTAAAAGAAAGAAAAACAATAATATTTTTGATCAAAAATCACTCAAATTAAATTTAAAAAAACAAATAAATAAAATATAATGTCAATTGGAAAGCAATTTGCTATTGAAATCGAGCTTCAAGCAGTTTCAAATACATTTTAAATTAATTAAAATAATATTTTAGAGTGCAATTATGTTGGCTAATTTGCATATGTTACCACTGTGCTTAGCTGCTGCTGCGATGCGGCTGCTTAACAGTTTCCTACTTAGCCATGGCTTATAATTTATGTCTATGCAGCATTTATCCGGCGGGCAGCGCGTTTTGTTAGTCGTGCCGTTTAGTTTGCTTATTTCTCCCCTTATTCAACAACTTCTGCTTCATCTCCTTCTGCTTCATTTCTTAACCGTCGTCTCCGTCTGTTTTCATATCGCCCATTGAGCATCTCAACGCATAAATCAAACTTTGGTCTGCAGTTTTCTTCAAAAATTGTTTGGCCCGATCAAATTGCCCCTTCTCTGCCTGTCCTGACTGTCTTTGCCAGCTTCTTGGAAGTTTGTTCAGTTATCCAAAAGAAAAAAATATATAAATAAATATATATGTTTATGTGTACACAAATTTATAGCCTTTTAATGCCGCGAACTTCTCTTTCGTGTTTGCTGTGGCAGCGTTGACATTGTAACGGTAAAAATGTTGATAAATTAATTCGCTGCAGTTGCAACGTTACAACGTGCAACATTGCAAAGTGAAGAATCAGTTTGGACCCCAACTGGACCCTTCTGCGTCATTGTTGGAGCTGATTCATGGCAGCCAGTGACAGTGCAAAAATGCCAAAATAACGGCATAGAATTGGATTGGATTAATCCGAGCATACGAGAAGATATGCAAAACGATATTTACATTGTTGTTGTTACGAGGCGGCAAACAACAAACAATACAGGCACTTGTCAAGTGTAGACACAGGTCACACCCATAGATCAGAGTACAATTCAAACCGGTTGCGAATTATAGGTGTGATTCTATAATATGCCAATTTTTGTATACCCTGTATTAAAGACTACCAATTTATTCTCTTAACCATGAGCTATCATGGGAACTAGCCATAGAACAAAATTTGAAATGGGAAATAAACCCAAGTAAAGACAGCAGAATCGACACTCAGATCGCGGGAAGAACAGGCACACTTCATTTTCTGACATTATAAAAACTTGTTCTCCTCTTCAATCTTTCATGTCTCAGTACGATTAGTGTCAGATAAAATTTTTGATTTGGCAGCTTGTAATGGATGAATATAAATAATATTCAAAAATATATATACTGAACATTACCCCTCGGCACGCACCTTGTCAACCCAAAGAGGGTTCAACAAACTCTCCAGTTCCGTCCATTGTTTGAGAGAGGCTTACGATAATCAGAGGAAACGGAAAAATGTTTTGTGTTGACTTATTTTTGTTGGGAATACTCTCTGGTGTCGCTGATGAGTCTTCTAATTAAAAGAAATGCTCAGTCATTAAGCAGTAATTTTACCTAAACGGCCCAACATTCACTCAGGTGAAAGTTGAGTAAAATAAAAAACAATAACAAAAAGCAACACTAAATCATCGTCAACAATTAAACAAAGTGAAATGAAAAGAAAAAAAAACACTTAAATAATAAATTATTTAACAGCTTCAACGACGCCCACAAATTAAATTCAGAGGCAAGGAAATACATAACTCAATGAAAATATGAATGAATGTGAATAGACATTTATTCACATCTGCAAATTAAACGGAAGGCGAAAAATTCAAATGTGTTTTTAATTTGTATAACTTTTAATTTATGGTATTGAGATTAACAAATTGTCTTTCAGGCTGAAAGAAAGTGGCGAAATCCCCTGATAATTCGATATATGAACTTATATTTAAAATGAGTCATTCTACAGTTCGTTTAATCGCGTACATTAGTTACAGATAAGCTTTGAGTAAGGTCAGTTTTGAAGCATTCATCAATTTGTCTTTTGATAAGTAGGACCAAGCGAAGAGCTTACTCCCAGGTTTATGAGTCAGTGGAGAACTGGTTCTAGATGGTGAAATTCAAGTATAACAATATAAAATCCTACACTACTATATAATTTTTTACAACTATTACTTTGCGGTAGAGTAATACATATTGCGAACATTATTCATTTAGGAATTTTTCTTTAGGGGAGGGCCATAAGATTTGCATTAAAATAGCCCCATCTTTCATTCTTCGGTCTTGCAATATTTACCACAGAGTGTTGACCCACTATTGACCCTGGTTATCACACTGACCCACTGCAAACATCTTCAAACTTAGAGGTTGTTTATTTTTTCAGCTAGAAAGTCACGCTCTAAGACCGCACCCCCCACACGAAAGTTAAGATCGACAGATGTTTCAAGTTGAGGGGAAAAAACCAAAATCGCTTAGCAAACATTTGGCGACTATGCAAATTTAGCAAATTTATATTGACACTAGAAAAAAAGAGAATAAACTAAAATAGTTCGTTTCCTCAACTGAGACGCGACAATTTACAAAACAAACTCTTTGCAGATAGCGAAAATAAACTATGTTTGTAGACTGTCTGCAAGGCGGGTAACAAGCAAAGCCAATTATCGTTTTTAATTATTTGTAAATATTAAAAAAAAAAAAAACAAAAAAAAAAAAAAACTCAGACGGCGTCTACAGAACATTTAGACCACGGGCAGGTGACAAAAGGTGTGCCGGAATCAACCGAAAGGTAACCAACAACAATATACTGAGTTCTTATAGATGCTTTACATTATATGTATACCTTATCTTATCAAAAGTTTTACATTTCGCGTGCCAAATGCCAAATGCCAAATGAGTGAGCAATGCGAATGTAGTGAAAGCTTTATGGGTGTTAACTTCAAGGAGCTTTCACTATAGGTAGGAAAATAAAAGAAAAAAAATGAATTTTGCACCTTTCATTCACACTTTATTTTACTAAATTAAAAGTAAAAATTATTGTATGATTTTAGTAATTTACTGAAGATAACAAGCTTTTAATTTTGCAGAATTTCGTCAGAATGGACTTTGCTGATTAAGTTCCATTGAAATATAACAGTCATGAAGTGCAATTCTTTGATTTTTTAACTAGAATTTCACAATGACAAAGATTAACAAACAACGTATTTAAATTTGTATATATTATGTGTATCTTATATACTTTTTAATAAAACTTTCTCTAACTTTATCCAAACTTTTTTATTTAACATTTCATTATTTTTGACGTTTTGTTAAATGATATTTGTCAGTTATTTAATTGTGATGATTTGGCAATTGACGTTGACTTTTTAGTCCTCGGTACCTTATTCATGTTTTTGTCGACAACCTCGGAGCTACCGACACGACAACTGACGCCTACAACTTGACACCATCCAACTCTTCAACTCGACACAGATGAGATATGATTGTTGATGTTTTTTGTGTTTTTTTCTATTGTTTTTGTTTTATCTTTGGCCGACGCGCTTACTACAACAAAATGTTACGCAGCTGCTACTTGCTATTTGGCAATCAACAACAACAAAAATAACAGCAAAATGTGCAAATAATTAAAAAGATTTTTTTTATTTTCATTATTTTTATGTTTGTCGGCAAAATCTTAGTGGAGGTCAACACTTTAAAAAAATATTCAAATTTTATTCAGTGCTAAAATATGTTAAAAACATTATTAAATATAGGAGTGGGTAGATATTGGTTTCGTTTATATAATGCTCAACAACTTTTTTAAACGATAAAAACAAGAATAGTTATATTAAGCTAATTGTTTCCTTACATCGAGCAACTAATCAGAACAATAATAAGCATTTAAACAAAATCAGTTAATTTTTTTAAACAATTTTGATCTATTGTTTTAAAAAAATGTAATTGATTTTAAAAATTAAGGAATACTAAATTGAACCAAGGCTCGAATCAAATCCTTCAGATTATGAGGTATATTCAGTTCGCGAACTGAATTTATGTCGAGCCACCAAAGCAAAACATATTGTTGGTTTGCAGCCTTGATCATTTGTATATTTCGTTTAATATGTGTATGTCAATTAAAAGTTTCCCACAATTATTGATTGTCTTAATTGAAAACATAATTTTCAAATTGCGAATATGTATACCAAAATGAATAATATTCATGGGCTAATGACCAAATGAGTGCCGGGCAGTTAATCAACAACTTGAAAACTGTCAGTCTACAGAAGAGAGCGTACAGAAGAAACTCTTCTTGAACACGTTTTGCCTGGCGGCCAAACGATGCGACGTTGATTTCAAAATAATGAGTTAATAAACTGCAAGAAGAAAGACTCCGCGAGAGACAGAGAGAGAGAAAGAGAGAAAGAGAAGAAGAATTATGAAGATTTGCGGCATGCAAAGTGTCAAATAATTCAAAATGTCATTGCAACAAATCGAAAGCCATTTGCCATACATGGCGGTGTATACAGAAAGGGGTGACTAAGATTACGGATTACGAACAGGGCTGCCAACTTGTTTAACAATTTTGCATGCTATTCGCATTCGCATTAGCATCCGCATCCGCGTGTTGCAATCTAAAACCGCAGACACTTTAAACGCTCATTTGGTCAGGCGACCCGCTGAGCTGCCGCACAATTAACCAACCAAGAGACCCACAAGTCCCTCTCCACCCCTCGATATATGCATTTCCAGCTAATTCGATGCCAGTTTGCCTATAAATCTCACTCACACACATATACAGCTGAGCTCCTAATGAGCCCTGAGGGTGTGTTTTAGCAGCAAATTAACTCATTGCCAGTTGCCAGTTGAAAGGCTTGAAATTCTTCATCTTCACCATGGATCTCCCTTTCTAACAATCCGAGCATGCGGGGCCAAGACCTCGATATTGAAACAGCTGCATGCAAATCTTTCAAACTAAAAATATATGCAAGTTATTTATGTATTTTGCCAGCATCTTTATTAGACATATTATGACTGGTCAGTATTTTTTTGCAATTAATAAAATTGGTCATACACTTGAATTGCAATTCTTCTACAAATTTTAGATCTTTAGATTTAGATCTTTTTAGGCTTTCAGTTTGATGTTATAAATTCTTCCAAATTATAATTTCTTATAAATAAATATTTTTTATCATCTACTTTTAGTATACTTTAAATTTAAAATAAAATATACTAAAACTAAAGTCAAGATTAATTGAAAGTAAAGGTTAATTTTACGAGTTGAAGAAAAGGTTAATAATCAAATTTACAAGTACTCGTATCCCAAGTTATATTGAAAATGCGAATTTTAAAAATTCAAATTGTCTGTATTCTTATTTTATGCCAACTCTAACCACTGTGCCAAGCTGTAGAGCTCTTCCAGTATTTCTGTATAAGCAATCAATTCTACAACTCATTTTTGATGTTTATGTTATTTTTTTGGGATGAAGCTTTGTCTCTAGCTCATTGAAAACTGTCTAAAGTCCATCAAAAAATTTCAAATTCTTTTCTTTTGTCTCGTACAGTTTAAATACTTGTTGTGAATACACAAAGGATATGTCTGTTGGCACTCGAATAGAATTTAAAGTTCTGAAAAACCACAGAAATACACATACATACATACATACATTTTTAGTAGGTAAAACTCAACTTTAACCTTCAACTTGAACAACAAATAAATAAACATGAAAGCACTTGATACACTTTTGAGCCTTCCTCGTTCTACTCCTTATAATATTGAAGTACACATGTACTTATTTATGTGGAGATTCAGAGCGAAGTTTCTGTGTGTGTGTGTTTGTGTGTGAAGCTGCTTGTTAACAAATTTTAAAATAAAACATTTCTGAGAATTCTGTAGCAGCAAACAAACAAACACCGCACACAACATCAACGCAAAAGCTTCAACTCTCCGCCCGCTCTCCTCACACACAAATGCACACTCACACACACACACACACACACACACATACATACAGATTTTGCACATTCGCTGCTTGTGTTGAGCTTTGGCATGCGCAGCGAAAGGAAAAAGCTTTTACGCAAGCGCAGAGCTAAAGATGCCGCCGTTTGCTGGAATTTTTATAGCATTTCTCATGGAATACACTTGCTGTACCCCTCCAACTCCACCACTTGCCCCGCCAGCCCTTTTGTAGAACTCTTCCAGAGACAAAAGCGATGCATTGTCTCTCTGCAACAATAACAACAACCAGAAGTACGAGCAAAGAGGAATTGAAAATTATTGCAGACTGCGGCGCGACATGTAAATTGATGCAAAGTATTTGCATTTTAATGTAACAACAACAACAATGAGAACAGCAAAAAAGAAAAAGAAACAGAAAATTGCATTTGTAATTATAATTTGCATTGTAAATAATTTGAAAACTTAAATTAAAATGTTGTGCAGATAGTTGAAAATAAACAACAATAAAAAAATGCTGAACACGATTATGATTACAATGAACAGTGGGCAAAACTCAGCGTGAAACACCTTTCACAATAAAGGTTTAAATGAACAACCGAATAATCAATTATTTTAAATGACAAGCCATAAATAATTAACATTTATGTTATCTTTTTTGCCCTTTTCGCATTTAATGATACCCCTATATAAAAATATAAAATACTCTGTACTTTTCTTCACATCAAATTTTTTATGGCGAAGCTTCACTTATCCTTTACTTTTTAAAAAAATAAGTAAAAGAGTATATTGTGTTCGTTGGAATGTAACAACAGGATCTCAGAGACTAAATGAGGTAGAGCAACTAAATTTGGCACACATATTTCTATGGACCCCACGCAGATCAAGTTTGTTCCAAATTTAAGCCACGATAAGATCCGCCCCTGAAAATCGCGAAAAACCACCACACCCACAGTTTTTAGGATAATACATTTTTTTTTTGGTAATTAACGTTATCTATTGGTATTATCTGTTATCCCACTGAATCGCAACAAAATCGGACAAGTAGAACGGCAGCTATGGCAATTTAAAGTTTTCACAGTAATACAAGTAATTTCTTTAAAGTTTACTTTTATATATATATTGGAATAAGTAACGGGTATCCTATGGTCGGGATCTCGACTATAGCCTTTTCCGCTTTCTTATTTTTTAATTCTGTCAACGGTTTGCTTTGATGTACATATGGATATGATGATGTATACTATATAACACCCGGAATGGCCAAAGCACTTAACGGTTATTTATTCTTATGGCACCCATGAGATTTACCTAAAAAACTGCAGCTATACCCACTTCCAGCACGCCGACCGGTTGTTTTATTGCAGCTCCAATTATTTTGGAAATTTATTTTATCCTTGCCGTTCCCGTTCCCGTTGCTGTCGATGATGTTGATGTTGCTGTTGTTAGTGTTAGTGTTGCTGTTACTGTTGATTTTGTTGGTGCTTTTGCCACTCGAAGAGCGGTTGGTTAGTGGGAACATGGCATGAATCTTTTCTTTTTGCTTTTCGTTGTCGTTTTCTTCATGTAGTATTCTATGTTCGGTATTTATGTGTATGTATGTCTGTATGTTATTCCAGTTGCAGCTGCGAATCCTTTAAACTCGTTGCCAATCGTTTTAAGCCAAGTTTTTTCTTTATTTTTTTTTGGTCTGCAAATTCGTTGACTCGTCTTCTGGTTCACTTTAAGGTATTCTTTTTCTTTTTCTCTTCTGTTTCGTACTCGCTTTTAAGGTATAATTATTGTTCGATTTAATTATAATTTTATCACGTTGACACACACAATTCGTATACTTTTATAAAAAATTCTTAATTCACTTTAAATAACATTTTCATTTTTTTTAATTTTCTTGCTTAAAAACAATTTTAATCTTTTTTTATATATTCAGGTACTACAATTTAAAATAAACTGTAAAATCGATTGTTTGTTATCGATAAGCACTTATAACATTTCTGCATTACACATACGCCCGTTGGACGCTGCCGGCAAACACTTAATTTAAACCTTTTGTTTTCTTATGTTTTTGAAGTTAAAGAATTCTCACACACGATGTTTAAATGAAACCGTATCCAAACGCGATCGCAAGGTGAACGAAAACGATAACGCAACTGACGCGGAGCGCACGACGTGCAAGCTTTGAAACGCGCTTCCAGACTGAACGTGAGACTGAACGAACGCAGGCAAACAAGTGTCAGCCAGCAACAACAACCAGCTGAGAGAGCGCAAGTCTACAACAAAAGTCTACAGTGAGCACTTTACCGGTTTCCAACAACGTGCTCACTCAATGCGTGGGCTTACTCTCTTTCTCTCCCGCTTGAACTCTCCCATTGGCTGTTGCTGATACACGATCTCAATGCGGCGCTTCGCTCAGAGCGCGGTGTCTGGCTTATCAGTTCATTATCACACATTTCATTTTCATTTTCAATTTGGTTGGAAAAATTCATTCACGCTTTGTTGCTTGTTTTTGTTGTTGTTGTTGTACGAGTGCCTGCTTGTATTTATATTTGTTGTTGATGATTTCTGACTGATTGAGGTGCTGACTCCCGCTTATCGCGCGTAAACGAAAATAGCAACACAGCCGACGCTGGGCAAATGACGCAAGCATTCGAGCCTCTGACCTGATCAGTCGTCGATCGGCCGGTACAGAGGTCTGGGAGGTTCGAAATCAATTCCGATAAGCCCCAGAGACACATGCCAAAGAGTTAAGTTTAGGTCTGATAAAGCACAAATACATGTGTATGTTGTCTGAGAATGTGAAACATAAAGATGACGGGAAAGTTTCACTTAAATATTAATCTAAAAGAATACTAGTGATTAAAATTAAAAATAAAAATAATTAAAAGCACTCAGTAAAGTTTTCTTTGTGATAATACAAAGCTTTACAAGGACTAATCAAAATTTATATTCATAGCTTCGTCTACTCATAGCTTTATAGTCAATTTAAAGACTTTGGATAGATTTTAATACTTTACAGCTAGAGCTAAAAATTTTAAAGCTTATTTACTTATAATTAATTCCTTCTAAGTGTTTTCATTCTTATCTAAAATTTTTCTTATCACTTTAAGTATTTTATTGCATTATTGGTCAAACAATTAAAAAAAACACATGTAGCACAGATTTCTCTTTTGCAATATTATAACTGCTCTATAACGTTTCAAAGAATTTCTACAATATTACAAATAAACAATCCATTAATCAAGATTGTGTCAAAGGTACTACCTCATTACTTAGCATTACATGTGCCTCATGTGGGGGATCTGATTGCTCTATAGCTGTTCTACTTAGCAACTACTTCGACAACCAACACTCCACTGATTATGGCCCATTATGTTCTCATTGAGCTGACTGCCAATGGGGACAGGGTATTACCTGATTAAATGTGGGCGGTAAACCTTTTTTAAAACTACATGTTAAATTATTTATATTACGTTGTAATTGAAATTTGTCAGCTTATCGCACTTATTGCACATATTAAATATGTTGATAGAGGCAGTTGAATTTTTTTGAATAGAACTTGAAAGTTTCTTTGTTCATTTCTAAGTTGTCTTATGTAAGTTTCTATGCCTAGTTTATGTGTTGCCATTTCTGGTATAGAATACAGCTTAAAATGTGTTCCAATTTATAAGTGAAACCATTAATTTAAATGCTTTTTAGGGTCGTACTCTCTGGAGCTGCACTTTACCTTTGGGGATACACCGAGCCCAACCAATTGAATCACGTTTCTCTTATCTATGCAGAAAAACAAACAAGAAAACACATAGGCTAATGCTACACAGAGGTGGCTCGACTTTAACATACTATAAAGTAATCTAAAACGAAAACTTAACAAATATTTCCTCTTATTTCCGCTTCTTATATTTAAATGATCATGAAATTTTCAAAATGTTAACTAACTTATTTAACAAAATGTATAATCCAAAACGAAAATATATATTCACTTATGTAATTGTTATGTGTAATTTAAAAATCGGAAGTCTGGGGAAAAAGAGAACGTAAAAGCTTTTTGGTGAAGATTGCTGATCATTCTGAAAGAGAATTGCTTATACAAACTCCATTGATTGACTGATTACAGGGTATTATCACCGGGCTGGGGTCATAAATATGGGAAGAGCAATTGCAAATTCAAATAGGAATATATCAGTTGTGGTAAATCGCCGACACGCTTATCGAACACACAAAATGCATTCAACTCTTGCGATGCGTGCGAGGTGGAGTTTGATTGGGTGGCAAGTTCAGTTTGTTGCAACAGTTGGCGGTGGTATCTGTGTGCCCCATAGCGATCCATGGTAATAAATAGTTGCTGCATTTTGCTGTTGAGGTCCAGGTCCAACGTGAATGTTGTTGTTGTTTTTTGTTTGTGCCACTTGGCTGGGCAACAAAGTTGCAACTGCGTCTGCGTCTGCGTCTGCGACTGAGACTGAGAGTAGGGAGTACGTATTTTGGGGTCTGGCCGTCAGGTAGACCCGCAGCCGGTTTTCGGTACGACCATTGATGGCAACTACCGTTTGGTCTTTTGTTTGACTTTGTCTTGTGGCCATCAGCTCGACTCGCAGAGTCTATTTGTAGATACACGGCAACCTAACAAGCTGCCACCGACTCCACTTATTCTCTCCCTCTCTCTCCTTCTCTGTATGCATAGGTCTCTTTTTCTACCTGCCTATCCGTGTGTGTGTGTGTATGTGTGTGTGGGCACGTTCTCAGCTCTCAGCTATCTCAAGTAGTTTTTAAAAGTTTTCCAGCGATAAGCAATGTTACTTTATGGCCCACAACCACTTGTATTCCACGCTTGGCAAACTTCACCATCCACAATGATCATCATCATTAACAACATCATCATCATCATTATTATTATGATAATCAAAGGTGCGTTTTGATCATGATGCATATATATGATTCATGACTTTTCACTTTTGCACACTCACACACAAGAAGCACATGTGGCAAGCTAGAAGATTGAGCTTTGCAAATGGCACAGTGGGTGGGAATGTTTGTTAAGTGCAACAGATAAACTTAATTTAAGCTGAACAGCTTAATAATAACAGTAATAAAATATTTATAAATCATTAAAAAATATTTGTAAGCTAATAAATAGGTTTAGCAAATCTTTTTTCACTAAGAATTTCTTAAATTAAGCTGATCATTTCATAAAAATAAGTTCGAAATTATTAAAAAAAAAGGCCGATAATTGAAATTCGTATTACTTTTATTTTTGATAAAATGTTTCATATCGTTAAGCTTTTTTATATAAGCCAATTCAATATATAATTATTGTGATTTTATTTGTAGAAGTAACTTTTTTAATTAATCAACAAATTATATTATTTAAAATTTTCAACTAAAAATTTAACACAAAGCTCATTAAATAGTAGATATTTCGAAAAAGTCAATTCAAAATATAATTATTTTGATTTTATTTGTAGAAGTAACTTTTTCAAATAATCAGCAATTATATAATTTAAAATATTCAACTAAAATTTAAACACAAAGGCCATTTAATAGTAAATATTTCAAATTCGTCCGTCGTTTTATTTTTAAATTTAATTGAATTTATTTAATTGAATGGACGAATGTATAATTTATTTAAGTATGCCGTTTTTTTTTTACTTTAACAAAAGCTACACTTCATTTGTGGGCAGTATTTCAGCAACTGCGCCCACTGTGCAGCACATTGACGAGCCTGACACTTTAACCCTTTGCATAAATTTTCATCAGATTTTTGTTCGTGGCACTGCAACGTGTTGTGGCACGATGTGGCACGTAAATTACTGTGACATTGCACTTTGTAGCATCATTTTGCAATTTGTTGAATAAATTTGTGGTATTCTTTTGCGAGATTTTTCTCAATTGTTGTTGTTGTTGTTGCTGTTATGTTTTATTGATTAGTTTTAAATGAAAATCGAAGTGGAGGCAATGCATAAATCTTTGGCAATTTTCTTATTAGAAACTGTCAATGTCAGCAAATTTCACCCGAGGATAGTCAACTTGTTGCACAAATGAAGGATATGAATACGTATGTGTGTGTAGATTTAGGCTGTATTTCTAAAGATATATTTATTTGGATGATTTATGACCCTGGCTGGCTTGTTAAACATCTGTGTGAAATGGGCTGCTGCCAGGCAACCTGATGGCTTTCACTGCACCGCTCTCTCTCTCTCTCTCTCTCTCTCTCTTCCTCTTTCACTCACTGTCTTTTCACATCTCTAATAGTGGCTTTGTTTGCTCTATTCGCAATCGAATTGCACCACCAAAAAAAAAACACCGTCTTCAACTTAACGGTCATTCTATATGTTGTAGTTGTTGTTGTAGTTGCAGATTTTTTTTTTTTTTTGAATGAATGTGGCTTCGTTTGGGGGTCAGCCACCGCCTTGCGGGCTACCTTTCTAATGCCGAGCATTGAAAGGAGTCTTCGTCAAATCTCGTGTCTGCCCCTCACTGCGAGTGGGTCATTAAAAAATATTGTGGTTGCATTTTGGATCATAATGAAGGATTGTAAATGAGTTTAATGGCTTGACGCATTGATGAATTGCCATGGTCATAACCAAACAACGCCACAGGAAACGATGCCAAATGCTACCAACAGGGAAAAATCAATTGGAAAGTGGGGGCCCTGAATGTAATACTAAAGGAGAAAAATTTAATTAAGAAACAACTACAATCTAATGAAAATGTAATCATCAACAAGTCTAAACACTTAGATTTGATTGATTCACGGTTCTGTTGATACACAACCTCATAATACTAATATTTCTAAATTTGTATATTTTTTTAGAAAACCCTAACACTTAGATTTGATGGACTTACGGTTTTATTGATACATAACCTCATAATACTAATAGTTCTAAATTTGTATACCTTTTTTAAGAAAACCCCAAAGTATTAATATTTAGAAAATTTATGTTAATCTATTAATAAACCTCAAAGTATGCAAGCATTTACAAGTATTTCTTTAAGTCACAGCCAAAATAATTTATAAATGTTGAGCTGTATCCAAAAAAATGAATCTCTTGTCTTAAAAGTTAACCTTTAAATACTAAATAGAACCTCAAAATCTTTATGACACAAAAGATAACTCTAGGAACTTGATTTTACATATCCTAAAATATATATATTTAAAAAAAAAACTTAAAACTTAAAAGATAACCTCAATTAAGTTAAGTATTTGCCACTTACCGCTCTCGGCTGCACTTAGACACTTGGCTGCCATTTCGCCGTTCAGCTCCTCGGCAGGATTGCCATCGCCCGAGTCCAGGACACAAGTGACACTTGCAGAACTCCAATCAAGGGCACTGACACCGTCGCTAGATATGAGCGATAGATCCATTGGCGGCACTGAGGCGCCACGCATTGTGCTTGTGGCACTAATGCCGCCACCTATTGAGTTGTTGCCTCCTCCTCCTCCTGGTCCTAGTCCTGCACTGGCAGCGCCAAGGGAGACGCTCATCATGTACTTGAGATCCAGCGAGGAGTTCATTGAGCCGCCATAAATGGAGCTGGTCTGCGAATTGCAGGTTGAGTCGAAGCTGCGATTGATTTCGCGGCGCTTCTCAGGCGTGGCATACAAAGGCTCCAGTACCTGAGTCTTTCTGGGTGTTACCGGTTCGCCAAAGGAGCTGTTGAGAGTGCCATAGCACGAGGTCATCATGATGTCATTGCGATTAAAGCTGGGCTGCCAGAATTCCTCCTCCGGCTGCTGTCGCTGCTCTACGGCAACCAGCTCATCCAGATAATCCGCATCTCCCAGACGCGACTCATCAATCATGGGCATGGTGTCGGGCTGCTCATCTTCATCATCATCCTCCCCATCATCATCATCATCATCATCATCCTCCTCATTGTCACTCTCCAGCTCTGCATTGAGCTTCTTAAATGTCTCATCTGCCTGCTGCATCGCCTCGTAGGCGCCACGTGGCACGGATGAGCCATGTAACGAATCCGAGTCATTCTCCTCAATGCAGGACAAGTGTCGCGTGCGAAAACCATAGACAATCCCATTATTCGGAGGCGGCTGAATGGGCAACGGTGGCGTCGCCATCGTCATAGACATCTCTAACTGATCCACATCCAGTGACTGCAGCTGCATTGTGGCCATTGACATTTTGGGTCAGCTATAAAAATAAAGAGAAAGCCCAGATATGAATATACAAAAATTATAGTAGCAACTCATAAACTAAAATGCACATAAACTGTTTAACCAAAGGCAATCGACAGTAAATATTTATTTTATATAAAATAGAAATAGATCATTAACAACAAAAATGTTCATTAAATTTTATAAATTTTCGACTGGAAAACCATTTAAAAACAAATTCAAATTTAAGACCTAATAGACTGAGTCGAACATTTGGTGCAAAAAATAGGAAAATGTTGATTGAAAAAAATTTTACATTAACAGAAAAATATTTAAATAAATTTTAATTTAATTTTAATTTTAAATTTTATAAATTGTTGATTGGAAAACATTTTAAAACAATTTCAAATTTAAGGCCTAATAGACTGCGTCGAACATTTGATGCAAAAAATAGGGAAAATTTTGATTGTATAAAACTTTTCATTAACAGAAAAGTATTTAAATAGATTTTAAATATATACATTTTTTGATTTTAAAACCTTATAACATCATGAGTTAATACTGCATTTCTTGCAATAAAAAATAAGCCCAATAAGATTAATAAAATACAAGACGAAATAATTAATTACAGAGACTAAGAAGTTACAACTAAGTCCAGAAAAATAGAAAAAATTTGTTTGGTTCAACGACACAGAACGCTTTTCAAATTAAAACATTTAGCTATTATTGAGGGAATTTGTAAAAAAAAAGTTTTTACTTTCGAAAAAAAAAGGAAATTAAAAAAAATATTCTAATAAACCTACAAAAACATAATATTTTCCAACTGATATAGAAATAGTAAAAAAAGGCAACAAAAAAGTTCAGATCATATTTATAACCGTGTTTTTATTGGAGTTAAAAACTAAGAGGTTCCAGTTTGTCGGAGTCTACTGTAATTAGTGCAAATGCCCGACTGTACTTGCAGTACAGTAAAACATAAATGCAATGTTTTAAACTTGGGGCACTTGGGGGCACTTCACATTAACGATCCACCAAATGTGCCATGAAATCAGAAAAAAGGCCGTTAAAATTGTCTAACAGCCTGGGCGGGAAAATTGGGGCGTGTTCGAGCTACGCTAACGGAAATGAACTAAACTACGAGCTACAGTGAGCTCTCTTAAACAGAGCCCCCCGCTTTCTTCCCTGTGTCCGTTACGTGTGTACATATGTATCTTTTTTGAGGTGCAAGCTTGTAAATGATAAGCCCATAGCTTTAATGCCTCTTAATGCCACGGCAAATGTGAAATTGTTTCAACATAAATCTGGCAGCCTCCGTTCACACACAGACGCACACACAGACAGACTGTGTTGCAGACGGAAGTGGCATGCAACTTCCCCCATTTATGGAGAACACGCAACTCCATTTGGTTTTCTTGGCCCCCTGCAACGATTCTTGGTTGCAAGCAGTGTCATCAAGGGAAGGGGCACCAGAAGGGGCAGTCCAGATGTGTGTGTTTTGAGTGTATAGGTGTGTGTGTGTGCGTGTGTGTGTGTTGAGTGTATGGCGCGCGCGCGCAGTTGTTGTTGCATCTACTTCTACATGGAAGTCGTAATAGTTCTGCCACCGTCGACGTTGCATTTCCACTGTCAACATGCAACATGCAATGTCGACGCACTCTTGACATTTCCAGCCGTCGCTCAAGTAGGTGTTGTTGTTGTTGTTGTTCTTATTCTTGTTCTAGGTTGTTGTTGTTGTGCTCATCTAATGCTCACTATTTATAATTTTGCGGGCCATTGGGGAAAAACTAAACACGGCGTCAACGTTGCAGTTGCAGTTGTAGTTGCTGTTGCACTTGGAAACTGAAGCTGCAAGCTTGCCTATGCATGCGTGTGTGTGTGTGTGTACATATATGTGGTGTATGTTTGTTGTTGCTATTGTGGTTGTTTGTAGGGTGAAAAGTATCTGCAACATTTGTTTGCCTTAAATAAACATTTGTTTGCACTTTTTATACCCTGCAAATGTGCAAAAATATGCAAAAATTAACATAATAATTTTGTGTCAAAAAATGAAGAGCCTAAAAAAAGAATGTCGTAATCCAGATAATACATAATTCGACTTATATTGTATTTCGGATCAGTTTTAATATGAAGCGAAGATCATTTCTGTATTTGATACCAAAACGAACTTTGAAAATCTGTATTCGATATGCCTATATCTCATACTTATGCTGTGGAAATTTCATGACGATCGATAAATCAAGAGTTATATCCTAAGCGGAAAAACTTTGCTGGCGCCATCTAGCGCTCAGAACTTTGTAACTGTTAGTCAGTTACTGGGTATCTGTAAGTCGAGCAATCTTGACTACCGTTTTGCTTACTATATGTTATCGATTTCGATTGCTAAAGTATCGATGCCAATGGCGTCGCTGTTGATTTTTTGCACTCTGTTTATTTGTTTGTCGTTTATGTACCGTTGTTTTCACATCCCTCAACCACACTGAGCGCCACTTGAAGCACTTCAGACACCTAACATATCGATATGATTTTATAATACTGAATAAAGTCACAAATCATTTTTATAAAGTCATCTTTCTGCTTATATAATACTTAACTGAAGTAACAAACAATTTTTTAATTTTTCACTTGACAAGTGCCCATTAAATAAGAGAAAAAAAAGCTAACCGCTATTTTACCAGAAATAAAGATTTTCTATACTTTAAGCAAGATACACTCCAACTAAACTTAAATAAAATTACCAATCTTTGGTTCAAGCTATACATTATTTTTCTTCTATTTGATAAAAAGGTATTTTTCTTAAAGAAATGGAAACTTTATGGATATTGTCAGTTGAAATATATAATTAAAAAATTAAATTCAACAATGTGCTGTTGTTTTTAAAAATATGAAAATTTTTCCTTTAACTAATACTGTATTTGAAAATTTTAAAAATGGAAGTTTTATAATTCTCAAGCTCCGATTAACTTAAAGAACTGTTTCTAATGTTATTTTTGAAATTTTGAAGAATATTAAGGAGAATTGCATATTTTCTAGCTAAACTTAAGCCCAGATATTTACAGTAGAAATCCGACTTAAGAAGAGCACCTAGAGGTGATCTTATTTCGCTCAGTGTACGCCATGATACGAAAGAAACGCAACAAACAAATTACTAGAGGCGACAAGACAATGCCTGGCTTGGCTAGGCCAAAAATAGATCAAGCAAACTATCGCATCGGGAAAAAGGCATCGCATTGTTGTTGTCGTGCGCCAAAGCGGGAAAATGCATCGTCAGGGCGAGAGGAGAATAGGGAGGGAGAAACGAAGGATCCCCAGCAAACTGCATTAAACTACATTCGGTGCAGTTTATTGCTTCGTCTCGTGTCTCGTGTGTTTTTCTACTTTTAGCTATTACGGAGGGATCCGTGAATTCCCATGTCTGATTCTACGTTATAGCTGTATGTGTATCTTTAGCTGTATCTGTATCTATAGCTGTATCTGTATCTGTATCTGTGAGAATCTTGAACTTGTGCAGCGTTCACTCTTTTTCGTTGTTGTTTACGTTTTTCATTTTTGTTGTCTTGTCTTTTTCGATTTGGTTTTTTTCTTTTTTGTTTTCCTCAGTTTTGTTGCTGGTGAAAAGTGAAATGAAAAGTGGAGGGAGCCTTGCGACAGTCTCTCGAATTTAAATTAAAGTCTTTTTTTCTTGATTTTATGTGCTGCTGCTATACGTTCCAGACATTGGCACTTAAATGCCTTGGGATGTGGTCACTTTATCTTCGAACACTCATGGTCTCTATATTTGGTGTGTGCTCCAGCATTTGTGGCAACATTGAAGAGGCATGCTAATTCTGTCAATTAGCCTGACATCAAATTACATTCGCATTACTCATTCCCCAAAAGTATTTCAAAGATCTATAAGTTGATATCTTCAAGATATAGTTTACTGTATTTTTAATTTTTAATTTAAGTTTAAACAAACTTTGTATACACACCTTAAAATTGTAATAGATTTATATAAATTATTGGAGTATTTATAAAATTTGTTGTGTAAGTTAATTTTTAATTATAGTTTAAATATTTGTATTAAATAGTTTTAATATATTATTTGGTATGTTTTGTAGCTAGGAACTTGTCATGTTTATTTTTCTGTTTCACTAATTAATTATTTTAATATTGATTTTATGCACATTCACTTTTCACATTCACTGATAATCCAATTAAATTCGATCTCGTATCCGTATTTTGTGTCCGTACTCGTATCTCTGTACCGAACGCGCGTTGGAATGCAATTGAAACGCTGCTCGAGTCTGTGGCAAGAGGACAGCCCCTAACATCAGCCCTCGTCGGCAATATGATGCTTTGCCATCGGCTACTAACTAGACGAAGTCCCGCGACAGGCGTCTATAAATAGCATCATTCCGTACATCGGACGTGCAGTCAATGCGGATCCATTCACTTCCATTAGATTCCTGCAGACGATATGTCTGTTGCACCATTCAACGGTTCTCTCAGTTCTGTCCTAAGGACTCTTGATTTTAAAATTCAATTTGATAAACTAAGCTCCACCTTTCAAAGATGGACTGTACACTGTACAGTATAGGTTTGTTGCATGCAACAAGTCTGCTTGCTGGATTACAGGATCGTTTGCAGTTCATTCAACTTGGGGACACAGGAACTGTCACGGGCGGATATGTACAAATATATTTCATGTTTTCAAATTGGATGACAACGACAGAGTAGGATAATATCTGAGAAACCACAACGCATGCGCAACAGAGTTTGTTCACCTTTTGCCCGTGCATCCGACAGATACATAGATACATAGATACACGGGGCGCACACTAAGTAATTGCAGTTACGCACGGATTGTATTACAAGATACTCGTACAAAGTTTTCGTAGATGTTCTAAATGCTTCAGTGGAAATTCTGTTGTTGCTGTTGCTGCTTTTTTGATTTTTCCAAGCAACTGTTAGAATTTCAAATTTTTCTTTCTATTTATCTTTGGCTGCACTAATATCATTTCCACTTTCCCTAAGGTGGATGCGTACTGTATGTGGGAAATTGGGGTGTCTAGGGTGAATGATTTGTGACACATTCTCTGATAGGCTCACCTCGCTTTGCGCCTGCGCAGTTTTTGATCTTTAGTTCTTTCAAGTGAAGAAGCTGTACCTAGTTATCTAGGATTTTCCCTTTCATTTTTTCCCTCTTATGCTTATGATAAATTATTGTGAGGAAAATACTTTACTTTTGATAATTAATGAGTGTAGTAAGTGTATGCTCAGATATATGATACCAAAATTGTGTCTCACGAAATTTGTAAAGTATTTTAATCAAAAAAGTGTTAATCATTCATATTTAAAATTAAATTAAATTAAACTAGATCACCGAATTAAATATGATTTAAATATGATTTAATTAAAAATTGCCCAAGACTAGCCAACACTTTTCAGTTCATCAACAGATAAAAGATTCTGCGTAAAGATTAAATCAAAATGAGCAACAAATAGATTAATCCTTTTTTCGTTTTTAATTTGTTTTATTCTTGAAAATTTAATTATCTTTAAATTTAATTATCAACAAGAAGAAACCTTATCTTCGGCTCGCCGAAAATTTGATACCTCTTCGGGTCTCCATACTATTATGGACTAATAGCTCCACTGATTGATGTTCTTATTTGTTGTAAGATTTTTTACCAAATTTTATCAGGATGAATCAAGTTAATTATTTAATTACATTCCTGACTAAAGATCAAAATATAATTACCCCCTTGGAGGTTTGACTAAGAAATCTTACGTAGTTACATTTTATTTTAAATGGTGTGGTATACTCTGAAGAGCTGTCTGTTTCTAGACTTCTCCTTAGATATAAATATATATACAAGTTTATTTTATTTTGGACAATCTTCTTGAAGCGATCGAAGTGCTGCTATATTATCAAAAGTCTGTTATCAGTCATCCAGTTCGGGGCATAAAAATTACTAAAATTAATCTTTGTTCAGATGTCATTAGTATTGGACAATCGAATGAGTCAATTTGTATGGAGTAAAAAAAAATGCACCAAGCGCTTGTCAAAATATAAATAACAAAATCACTTTTGTCAACTTTCTTAGAAAATCCAATAAAAAAAAGCATATTGCCGATATAAACAATTATCAAATAAAAATAAGAAGCTAGATATTCATTTTAGACGGATCGTATCTTAAACAAACATTCTTTGGAATCGTCACAACCACTTTGTCGCAAAAAAAAGCGCCCCACTCTTCTGAATCATTTTCGAATTTCATAAGTCATTTTCGTAACAATGATTAGATCCAATTGCCAAAGACGTAGCCTGGGGAGGGGGCAGGGTTGGACCATTGCCTTTCACTACACTTATAGCAATCAAATTTTGTTTCACCTAGTTGTTTGACTAATAAATTTAAAAAAATTTAATAATTGTGTAAAAAATAAGTCAAAAAACTAACTTTAAATACACTTATCAACATTATTGAAATTGTTGTTAATATGTTCGAAAAAATTAAATTTTTGATGGTTAAAGAGCTCCGAAATTTTCGAACTGTAATTTTTTTAAATAAAAAGCTGTAGATATTCGTGTTGTACGGTGCAGTGTGAAAAAAAAATTTACCCCCTCGCACAAAGCTGCCTACGCCCTTGCCAATTGCTGTGAGTATATAAATAGGGGTCTACGTTAATTGAGGTGCATTTGGTGTCTTCATATTTCAAACAGAACTGCAACGTATTTCACAATGAAATCAGCTATCAGTGGATTATTTCTCCTTGGTCTCGCCCAAGCTATATTCAACGATCAGGATGTCCACGAAAAGGAGTTCGAGACATTTTATTTGCTGGACAATATAGTCAAGGATGTGAGCGACCACGAACGTCTCGATCAGTTCTTGGAGGAAAATACGGAACTAATCGATAAACTCAACGAACGAAATGCTTCCGAAGAAAAGACTTTCAAGATGGACGTAAGTGAATCTGATATTGAATGTGTGGCCAATGATGATGAGGAATCGGAACGTCGCCGAGAATGGTCCCGTATCTGGGGCCAAGTATTTGACGAGCCATAGTGTCAAGGACATGGTGTTGTCGGCATTTGCCATTGCCACGATGATCAAAGCGGAGAAAATAATAATAATTTGTAATAAATAACTCTAAATTATTAATAAATCTCATTCACTTTTGCTTGATTTGCACTAGTTTTCAAGCTAGTCGCTTTTATTCCAGTAGGCTGTAAAGTTTGATGTCAATTTGGTCAATTCTAGGGTAAATGCTGGTCGTTAGCTAAAGTTGCCATAAAAGTTAATAGTACTCTACTCAATCATATACTTCAATTAATGTCCCTGCCGTAAAGTATGCAAAAGTTTTTCGAAAATTTTAATTTACTTATCAGAAATACATTCCAACCGAAAGCCCATAAATTTTTGGTTTCTTTGCAGATGGTTTAAATTTGTGGAGCCACCCTGAATATTAAAAATGGTTGTACTTACATTTGTTGCAATTTGCAAAATAATTTCAACTGCAATCACTGTTAACTACCCTCAAGAACTTCTGAACCGAGTCTTGACATGAAGATCTCCGAAAAACTTCCCACTATAAGTTATATTTAATTCATTGTTATGTTGTATCATAAATAATTTTGTTTTTATTTTTTAGTTTAATTTCTGATTAGTTTAAGTTGCCTTGTAAGGTAGCAGGACACTCATACCCTGTAAAAATTTTAAAATATTTTTAAAATAAAATCACTGTTCCATACTTTTTGTGTGCTACAAACAATAAATGCTTTGTAATTATTTGGTTAAGTGCATATATTTGATTAATTTACATATAAAAAAGTGTGTATATTAATAATAGTTTATATATATATATATATATGTTAATATGTTAATTGAAAATTTCTTTAAACCACGGGAAAAACTCCGAAGCTTGCAATTTTGCATTGATTATTTCTGTTGCGAGCCATGCGAATGTAACCATTTTCACCCCAAGACTGTCCCCAAGAGTTCTTAACCTGCCAATAGTCTCCGCCTTGGTCATCGTGGCCATATCCGACAACGACAACACCATGGTTAACACCTCCTTGACACGATGCCTCATCGAATACTCCGCCCTGGTAATGCTGAAATAGGGATGCATCGATGGCCACAGATATGGGACCCTTCTCGGCGACGGCCGATGCCAGTGCCGACTCATCATCGCTGGCCACACCTGCAATATCAGAGACGGTGGCACCAATGTGTTCTCCATTGAACCTGCAGTCTCCGTCTTTAGCTTCATAGGGATACGAGTCCTCGGTATCCACTCCACCATTATCCTTAATGTATAGAAGAGCGTTTGCTGGCCAACCACCTTGGCAACCGCCATCCTTCTCGGAGCAGTCCACCAGATTCTGTTCGGATAAGGATACTAGCTGTTGGTTTTTTATGAAATGTTGTCCCTCCAGAGAACCAACGGCGGAGAAAGCCCAGCATGAGCCACAGGGACCCTGATCCTTCACTCCGGTAACAGCGCCTATATCACGCCAATCTATACCGTCCGGAATCTTAACACTTCTGGAAGGACTGTGAATATAACCGATTCCAGCTATTAAGTCACTCGGATTGATAGTTGAGAGCATGAGTTCTTTGAATTCCTTAGCATGTAAATCCGTAAATTGATTTACGCCCATCTTGTAACTCTTTTCTCCAGCAGCATGTCCTTTGTTGTGTTTATTGATTAGCTCCTTGTTGTCCTTGAAGATCTGCTTGCGCTGTTCGTGCTCTTTCACATCCTTATAGATTTTGTTGTAGAGCTGTTTAAACGAGTCGAACTCCTTTTCTAGGACATCCCGATAGCTGATATTGGCCTGGACGAACCCCACGAGAAATAATACAGCGATAGCTAATTTCATTTTGAAACAAATTGATGTTAACTGTGGAACTTGAAGATACCAATTGTACCTAGATTAGCATAGAGTTGCATTTATATACTCTCAGCAATTGGACTTAATCACTTTTACGGAGTTGACCAACGATGATCGATGTACATGATGGATGCAACATGAAAATGATTCATAATATTCATTTAATCTAGCTTGCCCAATAATAACAACAACCTCTACTGTACAAAGACTCATTTTTCGTCACTTTTATGGTCTGAACTGGATTACTGATAGCAGACTGTGATAACATTTTAAATGCCAATCAATTGCAGCGAAATTTTGAATTATAAACTGCGTGAAACGATTTGCAGCTCTTCGATTGAATGTCGAAAATAAAATAAGCCTACGTATTAAATTATATCTTTATCATTAAAAATGCTTTACAAATATAATGATTCGGCGGAGGGCAATATTTCATGGTTTGGTAAAACTGCCAAGTTGTCAATTTAATATGATTGTTTAGTAAGGAATGTCATTGCTATATAGATCAGCACATCCTGATCAATTTTGTTTACAATCGTCATTTAATTTCCTATAAGCTAAAACTGTTTAGTAATTATGTTTAGTAATTTTGATAAAAATAAAGACATTTGTGTAAATAAATTTCTTTCAAAACTAAACTTAAAAAAAATATATAAAATTAGGAGTCCAGTTTGGTTTAAGAAGTTTACGTTTGCTGTTGGTGCTGATAATATTTATATTATTGTCTAGGTCTGTCTAGGTTTATTTCAAGCTATTAGTAATACGTAATTAGAGTATTTGTTTTAATTACGAACATTACAAGTATGGTTGCCTCATCGGGGGTAATTACTTTGGGATAAGGGACGTGCTATTAGATAGGCTTACTATCAATAAACAGAAAACCATAAACAGAATCTTGAGACAATAAAATATTTTGAATGTTTAAATTCTAGACTTTAAATTTATTGTAATTTTTAAATTTTTAATATCCGTTTCAATGCAAAATTTACATTTTTTTTTTAAACTAAACAAGTTTATTAAAGCATTCATGTGAAGAAATTAATAGTGGTATCATAAAAAGTTTAAGTCTCTTCTGCTTTATTTAGGTCTATGATTGCTGACCTATTTGAAGACCTTAAGTTATTAGAATAAATTATAACAATATAAAAGAAAGCTCAATATGATTTATAGTCAAAAAGCTACCAATGCAATTGATAATCCATTAAGTGAGCTGCGTCTAGTGCATATTTTAATATTTTACTGATAGTATAATGTACTTTTTCTTCATCCCAGTATTATACATTATTCAGACTAGTCGAAGGTATATAAATAGGTGAAAATGGTTAGTCAAGTAGAGTTAGAATCTTATTGTGTTTCAGTAAGCTTCACCCTAAATCAAAATGAAGGCAGCTCTATTATTTTTGGCCCTGATTGGAGTCGCCCAGGCATCAGTCCTATCAAGCTACTTAGGACAGTATGAGACTTTTAAAGTAGAGTATAATAAAGTCCGCAAGGATTTCACGGAGGATCGAGAGCGACTGTTTGTTTTCCTGAACAACATGCAGACCATTACTGAGCACAATATACGTTATGCCGCCAAAAAGGAGACCTACGAAATGGGGGTGAATCAATTTACTGATTTGCGACCGGAGGAATTCCAAAGACTTATGCTCTCAAGCATTAATGCCACTGAATTGGAGTCCAACGTCCATCAGTATTTTGGTTCGACTGAAAATCTGTCATATCCAAGTAGCTTCGACTGGCGTACCAGGGGTGCGGTTACCGCTGTAAAGAACCAGGGATCTTGTGGCTCCTGTTGGGCTTTTTCTGCAACCGGCGTGCTGGAGAGTCATCATTTCATCAAGCACCGACAGTTGGTACGCTTGTCCGAACAAAATTTGGTGGACTGCAGCAGAGGATCTCCCTACTATAATCAAGGCTGCTCAGGTGGCTGGCCAGCTAGCGCGTTGACTTACGTTAAGAACAATGGTGGCATAGATACCGAGCAATCATATCCCTATGAAGGCAGGGATAAGAACTGTCGCTTCGACAGGAACAAAATTGGGGCCAAGGTCGTTAATATTGTCGGTGTGCCAAGTGGTGACGAATCGCAACTTGCGAATGCAGTCGCCGAGAAGGGTCCAATTTCTGTGGCTGTCGATGCAAACTTGTTTCAAAATTATAGAGGTGGCGTCTTTAATCAACCGTCGTGCACTGGACGTGTGAACCATGCTGTTCTTGTGGTTGGCTACGGTTCCGATAAAAACGGAGGCGACTACTGGATCGTTAAGAACTCCTGGGGATCGAATTGGGGAGAAAATGGATATATTCGCATGGCCCGCAATCGTAATAATCAATGTCAAATTGCCACTTATGGCATTTACCCCACGGTTTAAAGATCTTTCAAAGGAAACTAAATTACTGTATAACTCAAAAATAATATTTGAAAAAAATGTAAAAAAAAAAAATGTAAGATAAAAATTTGTTTTTGAAATTTTTAAATAAATAAATTATATGTGCTCTAATCATTTTTACACATTTCGCTATTGACAAACTTTATAGACCTATTGTACATTTTAGTACAGGGTCGTTGTATAACAATTTATCAGTTAATTATAACAGAAGCTGCCTCAAAGTATGCAACATTATTATTCATCTCCTAAACTAACGTTTCAATGTTTAAGTCACGCCATTATGTGAAATCTACATGCCCAAGGACGTAGACAGAGGGGGACTGGGGGGCAAGTGCCCCTAATCTGGATAACAAATTTTTAAATTCTAAAATTCAATCAGATTGGTATCACAGCACATAAAATAACAAAATAAAATTCAAGCTCTGGAACCTTGACTGAAAGCTGTCAAGTATGAATTTAAGCGGGATATCTTCATTATTGGTATATTAAGTCACAACAAAATTAATTTGTAATATATTTAATGCCCTTCTTTTAAATTAAAAAAAAAAAATATTTAATTTTTATTTATAATTTTGGCATTGGAAAACAACCATTGTTTATTTATAAGGTCTAGACAACGGCATTTTTGTCCTTTGGGTTATATAAAATTTCACTTTTATTTAGTAATATAAAATTTTTTTTTTTAAAAGCTGTATTTTTATTTAAGACCAATGGTTTCTTGGGCAACCTTTTTTAAAATTCGTAGAAGATTACGATCTTGAAATCCATTTTTTATGGAAACATAAATTTTGAACTCTACTGTATTTTTTTGTTTTTAAGGATCATGTATGCTAACTTAGTTATTTATTTTAGCTACTCATATTCTAAACAGTATTCTGAAAAGAAATAGCCAAGACACAATATAAGCAGCTGTAAACAATTTCTAACAAAGAATGTAATTTATGGAGATTTATTGAGTTGGGACACAAACCAGGGATTGAGATTGGGAATTTCTTCATTATCTCGCTTTTTATTCGGGTTTTTTATTTTCTTTTTTATATGTAATTTTCATAGAAACATAAAAATAAATCTGTGACATATATTAAAATAATGATATTATATATATTTTTAATTAGCTCGGACAAAGGAAACCAGAACACAAAGGGAGTTGTTAATAACGTTACGTTGAGATGCGGTTATCGAACTTGGGTATAAAATGAATTTTATTCCGTGGAAGAAGTATAAAAAGTGCAATTTCAGCATGAATGCAACAATATGTATTTTGCCTCTCGTCCTGATCGGTTGTGTTCAGGCAAGGATCACGTACCAGGATGTTCTGGATGCGGAATTCGAGCTATTCAAAGTGGAGCATAAGAAGAGCTACGATGACGACTATGAGGAACAGTTGCGCCATCAGATCTTTAAGGACAACAAGGAGCTAATCGATAGGCACAACGAACGCTATGCCGCCGGAGAGGAGACCTACGAGATGGGCGTAAATCAATTTACGGACTTGCTGCCTTCAGAATTCGAAAGTCTTGTGCTGACCAAATTGAACATGAGTGAAAGTGGTGCCAATATCGACTATACGTATACACCAAAGAATCTTAAGCTTCCAAGTACCATTGATTGGCGTGCCAGGGGAGCCGTTACCGCAGTGAGGCAACAGTATCCCTGCGGCTCCTGCTGGGCATTTTCCGCTGTCGCCGCACTCGAGGGTCATTACTTCCTTAAAACTAGGCGATTGAATATACTTTCCCCTCAGAATCTGGTGGACTGTACCGTGACGTATGGTAACACTGAATGCCATGGTGGATGGCCAGCAATAGCATGGGCATACGTCAGGAAAAATGGAGGTATTGATACGGAAAGTGCATATCCTTATTACGCACGCTATTTGGGATACTGTTACTTTAGACGTGATGGTATTGGCGCCACGGTTAGAAGTGTTGTCAATGTGCCAAGAAGTGAGCAAGCCTTGGCCGAAGTTGTCGCTACTAAGGGTCCAGTTGCAGTGGTCATCGATGCAAGACGAATACAGTTTTATCGCAGCGGTATCTTCAGTGATCCCTATTGCAACCAACCAGTGAATCATGTCGTTACTATTGTTGGATACGGCCCAAATTATTGGCTCATCAAGAATTCCTGGGGTAATTGGGGAGAACAAGGCTACATGCGCCTTGCTCGTAACTACAACCTCTGTCAAGTGGCCAATTATGCCGTCTATCCTGTTGTCTAAAATTCCTAAAATTCTAAAAAAAAATACAAAGGGGCCTCGCTCCCTGCTCGCTTCGCACGCTTACCCATCATAAAGGTGGTAATCTATAGCTGAATTTGAATCTGTACCTATTAAATTGGTCTTGCAATTGAATATTTTAGTTTTTTTTCGATAAGATGGCAAAATGCTGAAGCAAACTTGATCTGTGTGCACAATATAGCAGTATTATCATCAAATTCGGAAGCTCTAGCTCTAATAGTCTCTGAAATCTAGGTGATTATATGGAAAACAACTAATTTCGTCCTCTAATATCTTCCCTGTTTATTAACCGAATATTCATTAATTTAAATCTCATTAAAATCTTGAGAAAAACTATTATTAAAAAATATATCCTATTTTCTGAATCACTTGCAGATGTATAGTAGCTACACAACTTACTCAAAATTGTCACTAATGTAAAATCTATCAAAACAAAAAATTTTAAAATCCCTTTTTTAACTATGAATACCGATTATTTGAACCCTTTAAGTGTTTAAAATAATCATTTATAATAGTAATTAGTTAAGCTTTAGCAATTAGCAGTAAAACGGCAATTAGTATTAGATCATAGGGAACATGCGGCACGTGTTTACAGCCGATTTTAGATGAGCTTAATAGCACTAAATAAAGATCTTAAATCAATAACGGAATCACAATTAAAATAAATTTTAATAAATCAGTCCTAAAATTTAAGTGTAGACAATCTTAGGTTAAGCTCATTAAAGCCATAAAGTTAAGACTCTTGTAAGGCAGTTGATAACCCATTAAGTAAACTCACTGCCATTATATAGTTAAGACTAGGCGCAGGTATATAAATAGTTGAAAATGGTATGTCGAGTAGAGTTAGAATCTTATTGTGTTTCGGTAAGCTTCGACCTCATTCAAAATGAAGGCAGTTCTATTATTTTTGGCCATGATCGGAGTCGCCCAGGCATCAGTCCTATCAAGCTACTTAGGACAGTATGAGACTTTTAAAGTAGAGTATAATAAAGTTAACAAGGATTTCACGGAGGATAAAGAGCGCCTGTTTGTTTTCCTGAACAACATGCACACAATTACTGAGCACAACAAACGTTACGCCGCCAAAAAGGAGACCTACGAAATGGGAGTGAATCAATTTACGGATTTGCGACCGGAAGAATTCGAAAGACTTATGCTCTCAAGCATCAATGCCACTGACTTGGAATCTGACATCGATTATACTTTTAGTGCTTCCGAAAATGTATCCAATCCGACTAGTATTGACTGGCGTACCAAGGGTGCCGTTACTCCAGTCAAGAACCAGGGTTCCTGTGGCTCCTGTTGGGCTTTCTCTGCAACCGGTACCCTGGAGGGTCAACATTTCATTAAGACCCGTCAGTTGGTATCCCTTTCCGATCAGAACTTGGTAGACTGCACCAGAGGATCGCCATACAATAATCAAGGCTGCAGAGGAGGCTGGCCATCTAGCGCGTTGACGTATGTTAAGAACAATGGAGGCATTAATACGGCTAAATCGTATCCCTATGTAGGTAAAGACATGAGGTGCCGCTTCGATAAAAACAACATTGCCGCCAAGGTCGTTCGTGTTGTTGGAATTAAAAGTGGTGATGAATCACAATTGACCACAGCAGTTGCCGAGAAGGGTCCAATTTCTGTGGCTGTCGATGCAAGATTATTCCAACATTATAGAGGTGGCGTCTTTAATCAGGCGTCGTGTACTGGACGTGTGAACCATGCTGTCCTTGTCGTTGGCTACGGAACGGATCAAAGCGCAGGCGACTACTGGATCGTTAAGAACTCCTGGGGAACGAATTGGGGAGAGAATGGATATATTCGCATGGCCCGTAATCGGAGAAATCAGTGTAAAATTGCCAGTTATGCAGTTTACCCCGTGGTTTAAAAAACTTTACAATCAACATAATTTCTTTATTTTAAAAAAGGATTATACATCTCTAAATAAATAAACTATATATGCAATTGAGAACTAATGGTGACTCTTAGATCGTGTCTGAAAAGTATCGTCTAAAGAGGCTTGGTCGATCAAATTGCAGTGCGGTTCATCGTCATTTAAAGATTTATTACCATTGTTTTGAAATAAGTCACCTAGAGTTGGACCTCGTTACAAGAAAGAAATTTAGACCCTCTTAATCATGTGACCAGGAAAATCATCAAGCGTTTTCTCGCTCGACAGTAGGCTACCCTGTACCCAGCCACTTGAATGCTGTCGAAAATTGTTTCACGAATTGTTTTGTAACAGTTAAATGATACAAGAAAGCTTTTAGAACAAAATGCAGTCAGGAAGTATGAGGCAAAAAATTCTTAATCTACGAGTTTAAATAACTCAACAACAATTTTCACACTCAATTTTAATTATCGACCAAACTGATCGATACAGTGGACCGATTTGATACAACCATAATATATTAGAATCACTTAAATGCATACTCTGAAAGATTGGTTGAGATATCTCAAGAAATTAAAAACTTTTTTGGACTAACACTTGATTTTCGTCTGACATTTTCGCATGACAGCTATATAAACTAATATTCCTAAAATATTAAGACACTTGATATGCGTCTAGTATCCAGGAACTATATAGCTGCAGACATCATACAATCTCAGAGACCGACGCGAAGGACGGACTGACTGTCAGACGAACAGGGATAAAAAAATACTCGGTTACCGATACTGATCAAGAACCTATATACTTTATGTGGTCTGCCACGCTTCTTTATTTTCTCGCTAACTCGTTGTGTTCATTCTTAATTCATAGAGAAACGAAATTTGAATGAGTTATAGTTTCAAAGTGAGTTGACACAGGTCTGTGAATACTTTATTAATAAATTTAATATGTGATCTCGTTCTCTTTTAATATAGCCTAATTCCTAGGCGATCGAAAGTGAATTGAAAATAAGTTTCATAGTTAATAGCTATAGACGAACATATAAAATCTTTTGTTTTTAATATAACTTATTCTGAATTGCAGTTTATTCCTGGGCAACTTTAAAACACATTTAGAATAATTATTTTTTAAGTTGTGGTTATATATACGTGCCAGGTCGTCGACTCTAACTAGGCAGCTACGGGTCTCACATGTTAGTAATTTTATAGAAGTATATAAATAAAATTGTGGATTGTTAATGGCTTGGACAAAGGAGACCAAACCACAACAAGAGATGTTAGTCATGTTAAGTGATGTGGTGTGAAACCCCGTGACTCCATGGATCTTGGGTATATAATGAATGAGTTTTCCTGAGATCAGCATCAGTTTGAAAAGTGCAACTGCAACATGAAGGCAACAATCGGCATCTTGGCTCTTGCCCTGATCGGTTGTGTTCAGGCAAGGATCACCTACCAGGATGTTCTGGATGCGGAATTCGAGCTCTTCAAAGTGGAGCATAAGAAGAGCTACGATGACGACTATGAGGAACAGTTGCGCCAGCAGATCTTCAAGGACAACAAGGAGCTAATCGATAGGCACAACGAACGCTATGCCGCCGGAGAGGAGACCTACGAGATGGGCGTAAATCAATTTACGGACTTGCTGCCCTCCGAATTCGCCAGTCTAATGCTGACCAAATTCAACATGAGTGAATTGGATGCCAATATCGATTTAACGTATTCACCAAAGAATCTTGAGGCTCCCAGCAACGTGGATTGGCGTGCCAAGGGAGCTGTTACCGCCGTGAAGCAACAGGCACGTTGTGGCTCCTGCTGGGCTTTTGCCGCTGTCGCCACAATCGAGGGTCAGAATTTCATTAAAAATAAGCAATTAATTCCACTGTCCGAGCAGAACCTTGTGGATTGCTCCACGCGGTATAATAACCATGGATGCCATGGTGGATGGCCAGCAAACGCCTTGCACTATGTAAAGGATAATGGTGGTATCGATACGGAAAATACATATCGTTATGAGGCCCGCGATGGAATCTGTCGCTTCAAACGCAATAACATTGGCGCCAAGGTCACAGGTGTGGTCAATGTGCAACATAGTGAAGAAGCCTTGGCGAAAGCAGTCGCCGAAAAAGGTCCAATTGCAGTGGCCGTCGATGCAAGTAATTGGCATGCTTATCGGGGTGGCATTTATAATAGTCCCAATTGCAACCAACAAGTGAATCATGCCGTTACTGTTGTGGGATACGGCCCCGACTATTGGCTCATCAAGAATTCCTGGGGCGGTTGGGGAGAACAAGGCTACATGAAACTTGCCCGCAACCACAACAATATGTGTCACGTAGCCAGCTATGGCGTCTATCCACTTGTCTAAAATCGATTTATCGAATTTATCACCATATTAATACCATACCATATTAATTACCATATTAATCTATTTAAGTTTATTTTTTTAATGAATTTAATTCAACTTAAAAATTAACATGCAAAACTTCTAAATGAACTCAACTTTAAAACATTACTGTAATAATCGAATATGAATCAATAAATCATCAGATTTTATGAATAATACCCCTATATTATTGAACTTTATTTCAACTTCAAATTGAACATATAAAACTTAACTACTATATACAATCAGGCTTAATTCATTCGAGTGCAAAGTAATATCGAAGCAGGTATGAATAGGAATAAAAATCATTGGTTGATAAATAGTTGGAATTAATACATTTACATGAAAGAAAGATTGAAACAAAGTAATAGTCAGTTCAAATTTGAATTATTGAAAAAACAAACATGATGAAGTTCTATACAGTTGACTAATAAATACATACATATTATAACAGTGGAATTCAATGACATGGATAAGAGAAATAACACAGTAAAAATAACTATATAACTTAGGGAGAGCATTTGAATAAATAGGAATGATTTTGATTGATTTGGCAGAAATATGGAAAATAATTAACATAACTTAAGCATAGCTTATCAGATTTAATACAATTAAAAGTATTTGTGTGCCCATTGTTGGTCTAGAATTTCTTTTTAAGTACACTGTGATATTATTACGCGCTATTCGTCGCCAGTTTGGACAGTTCTGTTGCATTTGCCTCAACATTTTGTAGCATTTTTGACTCTACCAAAGGTGCCGTCACCTGCAAGTGCAGTTCGTAGTCGGTAGCTGAAAAAGTATAGACAAAAGTATAGAATTAATACAATAATTTGGATTTATCTTAAGCAAAAGATAGTCTAAGATAAGGAAAATGAGTTAGAAACCAAATTAAAGAAGAGTATCGAAGAAGATTTATAGATTTCGAAATTATTATTAAAACTACTTAAATACTTTATGTTTAATTATGACAATGAAAATCTGATAGTAAATATAATGCTTAATTAAGGGAATTTGATTAAGGAAGTAAATTCAGCAATATAATTAAGGTGAAAATAAAAAGGACAAAATACTATAAACGTAAATATTAATTTAGTTACTAAGAGTTTGATAGAAAATATGAAAGGGATTGACATAGAGAAAACATGGAGTAAAATAAAAAAGAAATACCGATATTTTTATACAACAAACTATGTATATAGTAAGTAATATAGTATAATATAAATATTATAGTAAAAAAGTTAAAATTAAGGTTGAGGTAATTGAGAAATATAAAATGGAAAGTGAATAGAAGAAAGATTATTAAGGCAGCACAACGTGTTACAATTAAAATGAAATAAATGATTTCATAGAGGATTAAAAGGATGATTGAATTTAAAGGAAATAGGAAAGGAAATAGAATACTAAGAATACGAGATTATCAATATGTTTAAACCATATTTTAGTGAACTGAATATGCATTGAAGAAGAATAATTCTACTCGCTAAGCAAGTCTTTAGTTAATAAAGTTGGGTGATGTAAGTACTCACTTTGTTCCAACAAGCACTCCAAATCATTAGGGCAATCTATCGTTGGAAAATCAATATTCGTGGACTCTTTAAGTATAACACTAATATCCTTGTGAGCACTCATTAGAAACAACGGCACATTCGCCTTGGCCAGCTCCTTATGCAGGGATCCCATGCCACGGGCTGCCGTAAAATCAAAATCTGCAAGGAATACAAGTGATTACAACATACATAATATAAATACATCAATAAATGCACTTACCATGCACATGGGAACAGTCCAGGACAACGGGTGCTGTGCCGTGAGTGGAGAGCGCTTTGGAGATGCCCGAGCGTACCCATTCAATAGCCGGAAAGTAGAGTGAACTGTGCTTGGGCCGTATTAGAATATAGCTCATGCCGTTTATGGTCTGCATTTTGGATACGCTCAGTATGGGACGTGCGGCACGGTAGACAAGGAAGGCGACATCGGCGCCAACGCCCAGCAGGAGGCCAATCTCAACGCCAACGGCCAGACTCATGACAAAGGTGATGGCACCCGGCAGCAGCTCACGACGGCTGCAACGCCACAATGGACGTATGACCTCGAACTCAATCATAAATATCACTGCTGAAATTATGACAGCACTGAGTGCCGCTTTTGGAATGTACTGAAAGTAAGGCGCCAGCAGACTCAATGCCAGGAGCACCAGGATGCTAGTATAACAGCCACCAATTGGAGTACGCACGCCACTGGCATGATTAACAGCGCTGCGGGAGAAGGAGCCGGTCACTGGCATGGAGCTGCAAAATGCGCCACAAATGTTGCTCAACGACAGCGCCACCAGCTCCCGTGTGGGACTTAAACCGGCGCCACCAAAAGCCTTCGATATGGCCACATTACCGAGCACGGCAATGATGGGCAGAATCAGCATCGAAGGTCCCAGTTCCGAGAGCTGTAGAGGCATACAAAATGTTAGAATTGTTGATTCGTAGCTTTTATATATTCAACACTTGCCATTTGCTCAAAGTTCTGTGGCACATGAGTGTCGTTTTTGCCCAGAATTGTTGTCTCGAACTTGGGGAGCGCCAGGTTCGGTAAACCGCTCTTCACCTTGCCGGTTAGAATAAAGGGACAGCTGTCCAGACTCTTGCACTGGCTATAAGCCAAGACGCTGGATACGAGCACCACGAGAGCATTGCGTCCTGTGGATACAACCCAAATGCTGCCACTGAGCAACTGTTGAGCACGTAAGTTCCTCACGCGATTCGTCACGTTTACAGTCTTCAGTTTCTGTAGAAGAACAAGGATATGTATAAATGCGTTTCCTATTGTTAACTTATGCTCACCCGCAGCAGAAGGAGCACACTAATGGATACCAGTCCAAGCGTTAAATCGCCGCGACGCACTTGATGCAGATTCCCAAAAACGGAGCTCATGGTATTGATGAAGGCAGAGCCAGAACCGCCTTTCAGACCGAGCAAACCCTTCAACTGCGAGGTGCCAATTATAACAGCCGTGGCAGAGGTAAATCCCACGGTTACTGGCAACGATATCAGATCCACCAGAGCACCTAGTTTCAATACAGCCATAGCTAGCTCCACAACACCGGAGATTAGGCACAGTAGTATGCCATATGCCGGACCCGAGTCCAAACCAAATCCTGTATGCCGGCTTGTCATCAATGCCAACAACGCCGTTGGTCCAATCGTCACCTGCCGACAGCTGCCCAACATTGCGTAGACAATGCCACCCACAAATGACGAGTAAAGACCATACTGTGGCTCCAATCCCGCCAGTGTGGCATAAGCCAGTCCCTGTGGCAGCACCGTTAGACCCACCGTTATGCCAGCTATCAGATCAGCCACCGCATCCTGAGCTGTATAGCCGTGCAGCCACTTCAGTCCCGGCAGCAGAACGCTCAAGTTCTTCAGTGGCATTACGCGGTTCCTGCTATAAGACAAGAGTACAGTTTATTTTAGATTAGTCATATATTAAAAAATGTTTAACTCTATTTTAAGTTTATATATTACAAAGTAAACATATTTAAAGATTAATCTGTATGATTATAAACTGATTAGCTGGATTTCCCCTACAGGAAACAGATTCCTAACTTAATCGAATGAATTCATAGCTTTTCGACAATATTTTAATTTGTTTTTCTTTTTATGAAATCTTACAATAAACATTCTTTAATTTTTCTGTAGAAAATTAATTATATTGGAAACTGATCATTAATATTATTATTAATATCTAAATGATCTGCATTTTAAATATAATAATACGTTTTTTTCAATATGATATTTTAACATAATTAAGCAATATTATAAGAAAAATAAGTACAAAACACCTGAAAAAATCCATTATATCATTTAATAAATATTTCACTATTCAATATCATTTTAAATTTGTTTATAAACAAATAGATAAATACTACGCAAAATTTCAGTGTCAGAAAACGAGTGTTGTGAATATTCCAGTTTCAAGATTTAAATTTATGCAGAAATCTAGAGAAATGTACCAAAAAACATGTTTTTAAAATTATTTCATGTTTTAACTAGCTATTAATATAAAATTCTAAAAATAATTTAAAAACACGTTTATATTTTATATTTTAACTAGCTTATATTCCGATTACACCAAGTTACCACTACGATAAGTAAAATACTCTGCTGACTTTTTATAAGAAATTAAAAAAATTATCTAAAGATTTGAACTCTGTAAGTAAAGAAAACAACCACCAATCAAATGTTTACACAAATGTCATTGTTAATGTTACCAATTATTTATTTACTTTTGCGACATAAACACGTTGAGCAACTTTAGAATATTTTAAACAGAGTATCACAAAAATTTCTCAAAAAAGTCGCGCTTCACCTTCACCTCGATCAGAACACGTCAAGAGCTGGCCAAAGACTGAGAGAATTCCGATGCGATCATCGATCGCGTGCCGAAGTCGTGACAATCACACGATCGTCTCAATTAGTTCAATAAGAGAGTGACACAAAACGTGATCAAATTGCGTGCATCCAATTTCCAATATACATGTGTATGTAAGTTACTTCAATTGCAAGAAACGAATCACTATCAAAGAATTTATGACTATTGCAAATACTCTTTCTGTGCATTAAAATTGAATAATAGTATATCCGTATTATTTAAGAACACAAACTAGTCTGATTTTTATTAATATTTTTTTTCTTGTGAAACTATTTCTGATTGATCAGATCTAGTTAGCTGCTTAAAGATCTTTTATCTAAAACTACTAATATGTATGAATATGGAGTTTTTGGAATCTTATAACAATTTATCCATGATTAAAATTACATTTACAATTGTTTTCTGTACAATTCACAAGATAAATATATTTTTAGAAATAATAAAATAAAATGAGAATTTCTAACGGTTCGCATGTGTATGAACAATGTATATCATAGGTAAAGGATACTATTTTACAGGGTATTAGAAGCTGAACAATGACTGAAGAAGACAATTGAAGTATTTATGTAAATTAATTTGTTTGTATAACAACTCTATGGAATGCCCGCCTTTTTGGAGTTAAAGCTCTCACTCTTCATGTCAATGGCCAATTGATTGCCTGAAATTGGCAAGATAAGAGAAAACTAGTTTTGTTTAGCGCGCACAACCACTACAAATAACAATAACAAATCAATGTGTCACAATTGGATGTGTGTGTACAAGTAAACATCGACCAATAGCACCTAATATAATGTACACCACAAAAAGCACCAATAACTATGTATGTTGTAAAAAAGAATATAAATAGGTCAAATCCAAGCTGAAGAAATAATTCACAGTACAGCTGCTGACGCTGGCAGAGTAATAACAGTCACAATTTTATTAAACAACCACTTCTAAACAATTAACTTTAAAGTTAATAGTTATGTACAATGTATACAATATGCTTTTTCACCTTTTAGTTGTTTGTAAACAAAAAAGGTGTTATACAAATTGCCGGCAATGTGCACGCACCGATTTCGGAATTCCTACTGTTTACTCCAGGAACAGTACGCTGCTCACAGAGAAAATTTGCAATTATACTTAAATAAATCTCATTACAAATATTGAATTGCTATCACTTTATTTGGATTGAAACTTTAGTGGATTCAAATATGAATCTTAATAATATTAAATAAAACAACACATTTCTTACAGCAAATTTTTTTTTTGTGCATACGCACTTTAACAGCTGCAAGTTTAGCGTTGCAAGTCCGACCAACTTAGCTATTATTTAGCTAGTTCTGGCAAATTTCGTATGCTGATATAATTGAAAAATTGATGTTAGCCGGAAATCTTGCTATTTAAAATATATTTGCATCTATCTTTTGCTATTAATATTATTCCTAAAACTGTGCCCAATAACTAATTTAGATGTTTTCCGTCTGGAAACAGCTATGTTTTTTATCTCTAAAAGCTGACAGCACTGGTGTAAAAATACTAATTTCGGCGAAAAGATTGCCACCCTGCCAAACATTTCGATCTGGCAATACGTTTCACTTCGGGTACAATGCCAAAAATTTTAACTTCAAAATCGTATAGCTTTTTCAGACAATTTTTTAATTTTGAAGCTACAAATTCTTAGGAAACTTGACAAAAAAGCTCTCTTTTCCAGACAGAAACTGCTATTTTGTTCTTAACTGGTCGCATTCAGCAGCGCCATCTGTCTGAAATCAATTGAACTTTTAGCATTTAGAGCAAAGTATGTGAAAACATAAAGAATAATGTAAAAAAAAATAAACTTAGTAAGTCATTGATTATGCACATATTTTTGTTTGCTTATTTTAATACACAGTCATTAAAACACATAATACAAAATTCCAAAAGAGCGCCACATCTTGTTATGCAGCCCTGGTTTTGTCAATCGTTTTCGCGTTGTGCAGCACCAAAATAATTGTGCCGTTGTTAACACCATCACAGATTCATGTTTTTCATTATGGCACTTTAATATAAACAACACTAACGCCAATTAATTAATTTAACGCCATAGGCACAGCTCAAACACCGGTCATCTTTGTTGTGTTGCCATTATAAAAGCCAAAAAGTTTAAGCGCTAACTGCAGCAGAAATCTGAAATCTGCAAAGTGAAACTAAGTCGGCAGCAGCATCCAATACAGCATTTTTTTCAACAACAAGCATAATATGAAATGGGTAAGTTTTCAATCACCGCAAAATCAATGCGCAATATGCATTTTCATTATTTCCCCAACAACGGCAGCCAAATAGAGCTTCCATTTCATTTGACGGCCTTCGATTTTCATAAAACTGCACACAAATCGCATATGCATGTGTGTATGTGCGTGTGCATGTGTGGCTGTGTTGAGTCTCACGCACGCAGCAACATACACGTAAATGTACAAATGTATGTGTGTAAAAAGAGCGGTTGCAATTTTTAACAGAACTTTTGTTTCGAAGCGCGGCAAAAATTAAAAATGAATGCCGCAACATGCTGTGACCCAATTTGTTATTAGCTGTTAATAGTTTGTTTACCCTTCATTTGAATTCGCTCGGCCTCGGACCACACCCCTTTTATTGCGAATCATATTGCAAATGAGGTTACATACTTGTATATGTATTTGTACGTAGTCCTGCCTCTTTATGGTGTAATGACACTGGTTACATTTTCTATATTGATGATGACACTTGTTAGTTATCCTTTTCCATTTCGTTCCCTTTTAAATAAGATCGAGCGTTGGTTTGATAATAAAATTTTATTGTTTGTGAAAATTATTCTGTGATTAATAATAATCCTTTATGTCAAGAAGGTTTCCAAATTAGAAATCAAAATATAATTTAAATTGAATTTTGCAAATTTACAAAGAAAGATAATATATATTTAATTAATTTTTGTAAAATTTCTACTTGGTTATTGTTGGCCTCGCATTATCTTCGTTTTGTGCTTTCTATACTTAACCGTTTTACAATGTTTTCAACTAATTGTTGGTTGATTATAACATTTATGTATTTTCGAAGCCTTGAAGTCAACGTTACTTAACGTTCTCTTACAGGCAACGCAGTCAGATCACTGAGCAGATCAGAGTGTTAAAAATCAAATTATAAAATCTTACAAAAAGATCAACAAAAATAAATAAACTTGTACATAGCTTAAGGTTAGCTTTGGTGAGAAGGTGGCTGAAGCAGCTCTGCAACGGCAACAACCGGCGACGACTGGCGACGATGTAAGTAGCGCCCGTTAATCTCCTCCAATCTCAAAGTAAACCAATCCAAACCAAAAAATATATCTATATTTTTTCGATAAAATACCATTATGTTTTTACGTGTATTTGTTTTTCTTTATGTAGTGGCAGCAAACAAAATTGTAGCACCTCTTAACTGCAGAATTGGCAAACAAAAAAAAAACGTTCAACTATTCGCACCCCTAAACAAAAAATTAAATCAACTTTCTTTAATTATGGCTAATATTTTAACCAATTGGCCCTGCTACTTCGTATTTCTTTATGTTGCTAATCTCCCATGTACAAGTATATAAACACACGAGACACACACACTCAAATGGAGCCCCGTTGAAAGTCAATTAAATTAAGAGGTATTTCTTTAATTAATACAAAATAAAAATCTATAAGACGAAATATTCTATATTTTTTAATTATCACAAAATATGAATCTTTACGCAAAAACAGTAAAATAAAAAAAATGTATCTGTAATATTTTTGATTAAACTAAAATTGATTAAGATCAAATCCAAAAATTAAATTAATTTAATTAGATTAAATTCAAATTAAAATAGTCACTAAATGACTATATAGATTTTTATTAATTTATAGATCTAAAATTATTTATTTAATTATCTAAAGAAAAGATTAAGTTTTCAAAAATTATAGTCTTTTTATGTGCACAAAATTGAATAGAAATAACGCTCAAATTTTTTAATATCTTTTGGGAAAAGAAACGACAAAAATATTTGAAAAAAAAAAAAATAGGCTTTATTTAGTTCAAAATCAATTGTTAATTGATTAATTGAGCTCAATTGGAAAAGTAAATAAACAATGATTTTGGTTCAAGTTCAACAACAAACTGTCTTGATTCATTCTCTCTTGTGACTACACTTTGAATGTATTCACTCGTATCATGCTGGGCTCCAAAATACCAATGACACATCTTAACTTGTAATACTTTATAGTTGTTATTCAATGTTTATTAATCTATTTGGTCACCCATTTCACAGACAATGCCCTCGGCCATCAGTGGCGGTGCGCATGGCCAGGTGCACATACCCAGCAATGAGGAATGTGGCATACGGGACGTGTGGAAGCATAATCTGGAGGAGGAATTTCGCACCATACGAAAGGTGGTACAAAAATATCATTTTGTTGCCATGGATACGGAATTTCCGGGAGTTGTGGCGCGACCTGTTGGTGAATTTCGATCAACCGCCGATTATCATTATCAATTACTGCGCTGCAATGTGGATTTGCTAAGGATCATACAGTTGGGTCTCACATTTATGGATGATGAGGGCAAAACGCCGCCGGGCTACTCCACATGGCAGTTCAATTTTAAATTCAATTTGAGGTGAGTACACGGTGTCATTGACGAATTTGAATGATTATCTTATTTGGGATTGCAGCGAGGATATGTACGCACAGGACTCAATAGATTTGCTACAAAATTCTGGCATACAGTTTAAAAAGCACGAGGAGGATGGCATTGATCCAATTGAGTTTGCCGAGCTGCTCATGAGCTCGGGCATTGTGCTGATGGATAACATTAAATGGCTTTGCTTTCACTCTGGCTATGATTTTGGATATCTGTTGAAGCTGCTCACCGATCAGAATCTGCCCGCCGATGAGAGTGACTTTTTTGAACTGTTGCACATATATTTTCCGAATATCTTTGATATCAAATATCTAATGAAATCGTGCAAAAATCTAAAGGGCGGCCTTCAGGAGGTGGCCGATCAGCTGGAGCTGCGTCGTGTGGGACCACAGCATCAGGCCGGCTCCGATGCGCTGCTCACGGGCATGGCGTTCTTCAAAATGCGTGAGGTACAACACACATTTGGTTTACACAATCACATTGAAGAACCAATCGCATTATTTAACTATGTGCTTGAGCACGCCATGCATCTTAAGTCGGTTGTCACTGTCTGTTTGCGTAGCCAACCCGTGTCCAGCAGTGGCAGCTTCGACGACAGCGACAACAACAGCAGCAGCAGTGCCAGCAATCCCAGCACAGCAACAACAACAAACAACAACAACACCGAGACATCACAATTGTTCATTTCACATTCCCAAACATTAGATCTTACCATAACAGTCTATACAAATCCTGTTGTGGCAAGCACAACAACAACAACAACTACACGAAACACTTTGAATTCTGCCAATCAATCCGAGATTAATACTTCATGAATATATATTACAACAGAAAGTTGTTGTCGATGTTGCTGTGCTTTTGTTGTCACAATTAATTGGCTTCCTCTATTTATGCACATTTACTTATTATTTATCAGTTTTAAGGATTATTGTGTATATATATTCCTCACATATTCTATACCATTGTGTACATATAGCATTTGCATCACTTTTCATTTATGTACTGTACTTACTTATAATAATCCTAATTAGCTTTTAGACGCCGCTGGACACATACGATATGCATTTTGTTTGTTATGCCGCATGCCAAGCATTTTCATCGGCTAATTCACCCACCCACCCACCTCCTCACACATTTTGTTAATCATGATGAAGGAAAATCATGCACACATACACACTGAAATTACATTGAAAAATATTTTATTTTTCCAATTAGTTGAAGTTGCTTTAATCATGTCAAAAACATGTATTTTGTTAACTTTAAAAGTACCAAAAAAAAATGAAAAAAAAAGTATCAAAGCTGAAAAGGCAAATTTGAATGGAAAATTAAATGAATTACAATTCTAATTTTTCTTTCATTATTATTTATGGTTTTTGGGCCTTCAACTTATCATTATACTCATTATTACACCGTACGCTTATTAAATGAATGCTTAATTATTTGCTTTAACAAACTTAACTAGTCTAAACCATAGTTATTTTCATTAATTGGTATTAACCATATTAATGTATATTTTTAATTACTTATAAACTTAATTTCTAAAAACCTTTTTCATTAATTCCGAGTGCATTTTTCGAATTAATCTAGTGTATATTTTAATTTAGTTTTAAGCTCAATTAGTTCTCTTCCTTTTTTAAGTGGATTAACACATTTTATCTAATACCGAAGAGTATTTTTATTTTTGTAATTTTAAGCGATATGGGAATATTCTTCCGTGCAGTTTCCATTGCATTGTGAATGTTGAGTATAGCAAGTGTTTAACCCGTTAACTCCAATTTAAGAAAAAAAAAAAAATAATGCGAAGAAAATTTACAAAATAATACTACTGAATCAAAAGACAAAACACAAATAAAAAAATGATACATGGTATGTAATTTATAATTTATTTAACAAAACTAACTAAAGTATATCCATGTCTCTGTCAGTCTAATTCAATGACTTGTGTTTGTTGTAGTTGTTGTTGTTGACTCATTACTCGACTCATTGCATGTTCATTAAAATTGCTTAAACAGCATGCTTTACTCACAAATAAAACATTAAAAATATAAATATTATTACTGTCCCCATACAACGAATTTTACAGCAGCTGCTTTGCCAATTTGATAATAATAATAATATGACTTATCATGTTAAATAATAAAATTTAATAACTCTTGACCTATTTACAGATGTTCTTTGAGGATAACATTGATCATGCCAAGTACTCGGGTCATTTATATGGCCTGGGCACCTCCTTCATTGTGAATGGTACCAACTTCCATGAGAGTAACGGCGAGGCAAATAACGCCTCATGATTCATACTGATGAAGAACGCCGTTGTGCATGACAAGAAATTCGAACAAGTTGCTGGAGCTGCTTCGGCTGCCTCTCTCCCAGCCCCGACATGAACAGGCAATTCACAACAATAACAAGAAACAACAACAACACAACTACATAAAAAAATACATCCCTAAATACCCAATCGCAATACACAATTTATTAAAAAAAAAGGAAAAAAAGAAACTGAAATTTTCTACGCTTTTCATGAGAGTTTCTACACAAAGTAGGTGTTTTACAACCAATTACACTAAAAAACCACACTTGGAAAAAAACAACATAAAAATAAATAATGTAAAACTAAGCGAAACAGAAAAAGTACCACATGTAAAAATCACTTTCAAGATCTTTGTCTTAAATGTGTTAGGAAACAAATTAAGAAAAATAAGCTAATATGTATAAGCCAATGTGTATTTGTATAAAAAAAAAACAACAAACCCAATATATTTAAACTTTTTAAATTAGAAAAATTACCAGTATTTTAATTCAAAAGTTAAACTGCGCGCTAGTTCTGGCTATTTTCAAAGTTCGTTTGCTAAGAAAAATTTAAAAATTGCTGGCTGGAAGTCTTGCTTTTTTAAATATACTTTCAGCTAAGTTTTGCTATTAATATTTTTGATAAAATTGTGCTTTTGCACAGGATTCGCTTATTATTTAAGTTCTCCGGCATTTGAATTTTCAGATTTTAGCAGCCACCTGGGCCCAACTGCTGCCACCCGACCGAAAGGTTGCCTCCCTGCTAAATTCACCGATCTGGCAGTATGTAACACTTTATTTCAAATGAAAAATTTGGTAACTAAAAATTTTTTAATAATTTTGATGCTAGAATTTTTTAATTTTAGTCAACATTTCTGTTAGAATTTTCTTCATTTTTTGTTTATGCAAATTCGAATTTTAAATTTTCTTAAAATAGTTCATAATTTACAAAGATATGTCATTTTGATATTTCCAACATGTAAATTTAAATTTATCGACATGGCACCAACTGAAAAATAAACTAGTTTACGACTGAAAAATTATCGAGTGCATTTATTCAGCAAATTGAACTAAATGACCTACAGTCAGGGATTTAGTTCGTTCGTTCACTTTAGGGATTAGTTCAATAGAACTGAGTCCGAACGATTTCGATACAAAAGGCGGACGGAGGACGCGTAAAATCTAAAGAAAATCCAAGAAATTTAGTATTTAATTCGATGAATTTAAACAATTCAAGTGCTTTTTGTGTTATACGTTGCATTTGTTTTGAATTTTCAAATATTGCGTACGATTGGAGCCCAGTGAAAGTGAAGGTGCATGCATTTCCATGTCCATGTCCGCGGCAGCCGCACCAGCAACAACAAAAACGAAGAGAAAGAAAAGTGAAATTTGAGCAAATAGAATAGCGCATGCTAGTCAACAAATCCAAATAATGGAAAATTTAAAAATCAGTGAAAAGCTCTTCGAAAATGTGATCTATTTCGTGCTCGGCAGCTTGGATGATGAGGTAAATGAAAGGAAGAAAATCTACCCGATGGACCACGGGCTGTACGTGCCCGCTGCTTATAGTATTTGCATTGTGTGTTGGGTTCAAGTGTATGTGTATGTGCCTGTGTGCGCGCGTGTACATTATACGTGTGTGTGTGTGTGTTGTGTGTGAGCGATGTGCAGCTGTACTGGCAATAGGGCGGCATAGATTTAATGTAATTTAGAATTTTGCAATAAAAGGCCAAACATTTTAAAAGTACTATCAATTGATTTGTTGCTTACAGGGCATACATATATTTATTTGGCAACACAGGGTGTTTGTGTCGCATAAATAAAATGAATAAAAAGCGCGCCATAAATGTAGCCGGCAAATTTGTCATGTGCTTGCATGTGTGCGTGTGTGTAGCACGTAGAGATGGACTATCTTTTTCTCTGTCACACAACAAATTGGAATTATGATATATCGCTCATCTCTAATGCTCGCGTTGTGTATGCGTGTTGTGTGTGTGTGTTTCAATCATATAATGAAGAAGAGCAAGCATAATTGTTGATTATTTGATTTTGTTTTTGCAGGGCGAAAGATTACTTAAGAACGGCGGTGCACAATCGAAACTTTATCTATCGGATCAAATCACGCATTTGATATGTGCCAGCAACTATTCCGAGGAGGAGCTGTCGATGAACTTGGATCTCTACAATGTGATACCTGTGAGCGAACAATGGATCTCGCACAGCGCCAAACTTGGACGCATGGCCTCTACGCGTGCCTTTCATCCCAGTCTGCAGCGTTTCTTGCGCGGCATTCGGGTTGCCATCACCAATGTGGTGGCCAGTGATCGGCGTCGCCTCTATGCCATGTTAACCTTCCATGGAGCGATTGTGACTCACAGTTTTGGAGCAACAAATACGCATCTGGTATGCGGTGCTGCCACTGGCAGTATCTACAATCGAGCGCTGGCGCTGCCCAAGAATGCCATCAATATTGTGACTCCGGATTGGGTTACCGATTGTCTCAAATGCAAGGGCTGTTTGCCCTGTGATCCGTATCATCCCAGATTGCTGAAGCCCATCGAGAAGCAACGCGCGCAGAAGCAACAACAACAGCAGCAACAACAACAGCAGCAACAACAACAACAACAGAATCTGCAGCAGCAACAACAGCAGCAGCAGCAACTACAACAGCAAATGTCACAACAACAACAGCTAGTACAGCAAATGCCACAACAAACACCGCAACAACAACCACAACAACAACAGACACAACCTCCTGCCCAACTATCAGATATCCTTGGATTTGGTGACGACAGCGCTGCCAAGAGTATTGCCAGCATTAAATCTCATCTGCAGGCATCGGCAGAGCGTGCGGCAGCCGAACAGCAACAACAACAACAGCAGCAGCAGCAACAACAACAGCTGCAGCAGCAACAACAACAATTGCCGCAACCGGCGCAGCAACAAGTTGTCTTTGTGCGGCCGCGTAACATGCAACAGCCGCAACAATTGCAACAACAGCATGTACAGCAACAAGGTGCACCACAGGCACCACCACCGCCGCCGCCACCACAGCAGCAACAACAGCAAATCATTATACAGCAACAAAAAATTATACCAGCCAATTTGCAGCAGCAACAACAACAACAGCAGCAACAACAGATTAAAAACATTTTGCAGCAACATCGACAAATGAAAAATACGCAGCAGCAACAACAGCAAATTCAACTGATGCAGCAACAGGATCAACAACAGCATCAGCAGCAACAACAACAACAGCAGCAGCAACAATTACTTTTGCAGCAACAACAACAGCAGCAGCAACAACCGCGTCTGCCAACCACGCCCACAATGCCGCAACCTGCAATGCCAAGTGGCAGACAGACACCGCGTATGCCACAACCAGCAACAACACCACAACCCATACAATCACCACAGCAACAAATGTTGCAGCAACAGCAAGTATCGCAGCAACTTCCACAGCAGCAACAACAACAAGTGCCACAGCAGCAGCCACAGCAACAACAGGTGCCTGTTTCGCCACAAATGTTGCATCAGCACATAATGCGACAACAACACATGTTGCAGCAGCAACAAATGCAACTGCAACAGCATATACAAAACGGCCAGAGTCTTACACCACAGCAACAGGCTCTGCATCGACAGACACAGCAGCAGCAACAGCAATTGCTGCAGCAACAACAGCAGCTACAACTACAAATGCAACAACAACAGCAGCAGCAACAACAGCAGCCACAGCAGCAACAGCAATCACCACGCCTCGTGCAAAATCGTTCGCCTGTAATGCCTCCCGGCACACCATCGCCTTCGTTGCAGCAGCAACATGTGGCTGGCACCAGCAATATGTTGCCGCCACAATCACCGCGTCAATTGCAATCACCAGCGCCGCAAATGACTCCACCACCGCCGCCGTCACCGCAGAGCGCACAACATTTGCGCCAGCAACAACAACAGTTACAACAGAGTCGCCAGCAGCAGCAGCAACATATGATGGGTTCACCGCAGCAACAGCCGCCAACAGCAGCTATGATGTCGCCTCAACAACAGCCATTCCAGCAGCCTGTGCATCAGCAGCAACGCATGCAGTTGCAGCAGCAACAACAGCAACTGGCACAACAGCAACAACAAAGTCCACAGCATATTTCAGCACCTCAATCGCCTCAGATATCGCAAACGCCGCCAATGGCCAACAAACCGCAGCAACAACAACCAGCTCAGCTTCAGCAACAAGCGCAACAGCAGCAACAATCCTTTGTACAGCCCATTGATCCCACAGATCCTGTGCAAGTGGCTCAAGTTTTAAGTCGTTCCACACTTAGCAGCAATCAGGACTCTTTAATAATGCGCCAGCAACAGTTAAAGCAACAACAGCTGCAACAACAACAGCAGCAGCAACAGATGCCACCACAACAACATACGCCATCGCCGCGACAGTCGCCATTGCATCAGCAGCAGCAACCGACAACGCCAACACAACAACAGCAACAACAACCGGAAAGAGTAAGTGCTATAAAAAAAAAAAATATCCTGACTTTTGTATACTAATTTTGATTATTTTAATAATCAGGTGCTTCAACAACAGCAACAGCAGCCACAACAACAACAACAACAGACTGCAGCTATACAGCAGCAACTGGTGCCTGGACAGCAGCAACAGCAGGTGCAACCACAGCAACAGGTGATAACACAGCGTCACGTCATCAACACTTCCACAGCGCAGGGACAACAGATAATTCAAAGTCACATGATGAGCATACAGCAACAGAAGCAACAGCAAATGTTGCAGTTGCAACAGCAGCAACAGCAAATTATACCTCAACAACAACAGCCACAGCAGCAACAGCCCCAGCAGCAACTGCCACAGCAGCAGCAACCACAACAGCTGCCACCTCAACAGCTTCAGCAGCAACAACAACAACAGCAGCAGCAAGTACAGTTCACACAGCAACAGAATGTTGCCCTTGGCACAGGTGGACAGGTGCGCATTATTCAGCAGACAATCCAACCGCCACAGCAGCAGCTCATGGGACAACAGTTTGCACATCAACAGCAGCAACAGCCACCGCAGCAGCAACAAGTGCTTGCACAACAACCACAGCAACACGTATGTGAAATACTTTATCGCCTTTTTAGCAATTTTAATTATTTGTAATTTACATTTAGCCATTGCAGCAGCAGCAGCAACCCCAACAACAACAACAACAACAGCCGCCAACAATGCAGACGAAAAAGTTCATTATAAGTCAGCAGCAATTCAATCAGCTCAGCGTGCAGCAGCAGCAACAGATTTTGGCACAAAATCAGCAAAATCAAAATGTGTTTATTGTTAACTCTACCAATATATCACAGCAGCAGCAACAACAACAGCAGCAGCTCGTGCAGCAGCGTCAAATCTTGCAACAGCAACAACAACAGCAGCAACAGCAATTGCCGCCGAATCAAATGATGCTACAGCAGCAACAACAATCACCACAACAGCAGCAGCAACAGGCGCCGCCTCAAATGCAACAGCAGCTGATCACGCAACAGCAACGATTGCAAATGCAACAGCAGCAACAACAGCCACCTCAACAGCAACAACAAATTGTGATAAATCAACAAGTCATCAGCGATCCACAGCGTCTGCAATATTTGCAGCAACAGCAATTGTTGCAGCAAAAGCAACAACAACAGCAGCAGCAACAACAACAACAGCAACTTGTTGGACCACCACAGCAGCAACAAATACTCATACAACAACAGCAGGCCTTGCCACAGCAGCCGCAGCAACAACAACAGCCACCGCAACAAATCATGCAACAAGTGCTAATCAAGCAACAACATTTGCCACAGCGCACGCCACCACCACAATCACCGCAACAGCAGCAGCAACAACTGATGCTGCAACAACAATCGCCGCAGCATCACACACAGCTGCAACAACAACCGCATTGGTCGCCACAGAGTCCAGTGACAAATCAATTGCCCCCCACAACGCCCGGCACGCCCACCACAAGCATGGGCATGCAGTCGCCATTGCCGGGTACGCCAACAACACCTCAGCAACAGCAGCAACAGGCACCACAATTTGCAGCACGCGCATTGCGGCCACAAACACCTTGGCCCGCCCAACAGCAACAGCAAGCGCCGGCTACACAAGTGCAGCAACAACAGCAGCCGCAGCAACAGCAACTTGTGTTGCCACCGCCACAGCAACAACAACAGCAGCAACAGCGACAACTTATCCATCTGGATGAGAAGACTCATGCGCATTTTATGTCGCTGGACGCGCACAAACGTGCCGAGTACATCACAAAATTGAATCAGAGCAAGCCACGTGTGATGCTACGACAACAAGTAACCTATCAACCGCGTCCCGGTGCACCAGGCAGTGTTACCAGTGTAGCCACCCGAGCACCTGGTCCGGTGACTGTGCCCGGTCCAGGCACCTCTCACATCATTGTACAGAGTCAAATGCCCGCTGGACTCACGCAGCAGGAGCAGATGGTCTGGTTACAGCAGCAGGGGACCCGTCAAGTGGTTGTTCGGGCCGGTGGTGCGCCTGGTCTCAGTCCAATTACCCAACAACAGCAGCAACAACAACAGCCTGGCGCTTCACCGCAACAACTGCCACAGCAGCAACAACAACCGTTTAATCCCAATGATCCAAATCAGCAAATGTTGTTGCAACGTCAACAACTGCGCGTGCAACAAATTCCCATACAACAAACGGTGCCGTCGCAGTTGGGAAAACAGACTGTCCAACTGATAACTGGACCAAATGGTCAGCTAATCGAGCAGCAGACAATTGTGCAGCAACCTCAACAACAACAACAGCAGCAGCAACAGCCGCCCACACCTGGCACGCCCACCACGCCAGGCACTGCTGTTGTTGTTGGCGGACCAAACGGTGGCAACATTATGACACAAACATTGGTCATGTCTGCATCGGGTAAGTAATCGAGGCATAATTCTCAAGAGAATTCACTTAATAACTTAATTCCACATTTGCAGCTCCTGATGGACAACAACAACAGCAACAAACGCCGCAGCAAATGAATATGAAAACAAAAACAGCTTTGGCCAATATGCTAAGCAACCGTTTGGGCAACAACGGAGCACAGGCAACGCCGCAGCAGCAGCAGCAACTGATTTCCATGGGCGATGCACAGCAGCAACAACAACAACAGCAGCAAATTGTACAACAGGTGGTTGTAACGGGCGCCACACCGCAACAGCAACAACAATTGTTGCTACAACAACAGCAGCAGCAGCAACAACAACAATTAGTTGCCGCACAGCAGCAGCAATTGCCAACAGCACCGCAGCAACATGTGGAGCCGCCATCTGCAGCTGGCGCCTTACGCATGATGGGACAACAGCATAATGCAGCTGTGGGCGTGCCAGGACCGCCTCGCACACAACAAGAGCTCATATTGCTGCAGCAACAGCAGCAGCAGCAACAACAACAGCAGCAGCAACAACAACAACAAATGTTGCAATCCCAGCAAATGCGACGTGTTGTCGGCGTGCCCCAGCAACAGATACCACAACAACATTTGGTGCAACAACAAATTGTGGTAGCACCACCGCCGAATGTGCAACAGCAACAGCAATTGTCCATGGGCATGCCTGTCCAGGTTGCTGGTCCACCACACGCCTACATGCAGACACGTCCTGGCCAACCTCCCATTCCGATCCCGCCACGTCCACAGTTCTATGGTCACAATCCGAACTTGAAGCTGCCAGCGGATCTATTCCTCGTTGGCTGCACCTTCTTCATTGTGGAATACGATGAGACGGACAGCGATGAGTTGCCCATTTGGCTGGACACCATACGTCAATTCGGTGGCGACATTGAGCGTGTCTATTGTCCGCGTGTGACGCACGTCATCTGTCGCACCCAGCGACATGGCATGGTGATGCAAGCGTTACGCGATGCCAAGCGTTGTGTGACCGCCTATTGGTTAAGTGACATCTGCTTGAAGCGTCAGTTGATGCCGCCATGGCAACCGCTGCACTTGCCCTTCCCCAGTCAGTTTGGCTATCGCAAGCCATTGGAACGATATATTATCACCTCGGAGGGTTTCGAGGGTGAGGAAGTGGTGCGATTACAACAAATGGCCGAGGAATGTGGCGCCATTTACACCTCATATCTGTCCAAGGTGAATACGGTGGTTATCTGCAAACAATTGGAGGGTAATAAATTCAATGCGGCCAAAGAATGGGGCATACACATGGTGAATGCTCTCTGGCTCAGCGACATCTGCATTGGCAATCTGAGCGGTCTCACCCAATACGATAATCCAAAGTATCAACAGTACAATCTTGTGGCGCCCTTCCGCATCGAGTGCAATCTCGTGGCACATTTGTTGAGTAAGTTGACAATAATCCCAATCCTAAACTTTAAACTTTAATTAAAACAAATTAATTAAATTTTCCCTTAGCTGCATGGAAGGCGCCTATAAATCTCACACAGGAAGCCCATGAGCGAGTCAAGCGTCATCTCAGCGATCCCTATGCGAATGAACAGAAGCTCAAGCGTCAGAAATTGAGTGTGTATCAGGAGCAGCTGCCTGAGCAAATAGTCTGCATTGAGTATCCGCAGACGACAAAGCCGCCCAAGGTCATCTTCTCCCAGGTCGCCGATGCGGAATCCCTCAAAAAGGCAGTTCTGTAAGTTTACCTTTAATAATGTTCATAAAAACCAATTATATTTATTTCTCTAATCTTTAACAGTCTATTGGGTGGCATTGTTGTGGATAGTCCCGTGGATGCCACGCATTTGGTGATGACCCGCGAGAGTCGCACTTGCAAGTTGATCCAAGCCTGTTGCCATGTCGACTACGTGCTCAAGTCCAGCTGGCTTGTGGATAGCGCCAAGGCGGGCAAATTTGTGCCACCGGATGAGTATCGCATCCAGCACATACCTGTTGATGAGAATCTACAATTCGATTTGGACACCGTGCTCTGTGCTCCCACACGTTCCACTTTATTTGCCGGCAAATGTTTCTATGTAACGCCGGATGTGTTCCCGGCACGGGAGGAAATCATACGCATGATTGAATCATCTGGTGGTAAAGTGGAGCTGAAACGACGCAGCGGTGCAGCCGTTGCTGAGGCACATGTCCAAGCGCCCGATTCGTATATCATTGTCACATGTCCAACGGACATGCATCTGTGTGCGGATCTCACCCGACATGGCAATCCCAAGTGTCATATCGTGTCCACGGAGTTTGTGATGAGCTCCATACTGCGACAGCAGCTGGAAATCGAACCTAATTTGATACCATATTTGTACAACAATAACATTTCCAATAGCAGCAATAACAACAACAACACCAATAGCAACAACAACATTAACAAATCCTAGCGACAAGCCTTCTCCATGTTGTTCTTAAGCTTGAATCTGTACAAAGAATTTATTCAATTGTTATAAAGGATGCACTTCTGCATTCTCTTCACGCTGTGAATGCAAATCTAGTCCATAGTCACCAAAAGGACATAAGATCATTTTGAACGTTATCAATACTATTGATAAACTCGAGCAAAAAGCATAGAATCAGTTACAAATCAATGAAGTTAATTGGAAAGCTGATCAATCACAAACATATTACAACTATTTTATAAGCACACTTTATAAATATACATATAAATGATATATATATATATATTTTTGTAAGTCATTATCACTTAGGTATAAAACTATATATAGTATATATAGATATATAGTGTAGTAGAGTATACGAAACGTTTCACAGAAATTTCCATTTCATTATGCTGGCTATTAGAAATTTAAGCATTTCTCATCTATCAGATTTAGTCAATTGTTCAGGTCTCACCCCGTTCCCTATTCCGAAACCCTCGCCCCCAGTCCGGATTCCTCCCAAAATGAATGTGTTAGATAGGATTTTGTCATAATTATAGCAATAAAGTTTATGTTATGAATAATACTTGCCATTTGTTTTTATTACGTTCTTAAAAAAAATGGGGAAAAACTAATCAAGATAAAAATTTTGAGCACTTCTACTAACTTGAATACTGCTATTAAATCAACATTACTAATTTGTACTCTAATGAGTATTTTGCTTTAACAAGCTGAAGTTGATCTAATAGTATTAATAAGGAAATTTCTTAGCCCTCTATTATCTTAAATTATTGAATTTTTTCTGTCTTAAATTTTTAAGCGAGACTTTGACTCTGATCTTTCAGATGTGGAGGGAATACATTAGAATTTAGTCATCAGATGTTAAACTAAGAATGCATTTGAAATGCGCTTTATTATACACACATATATAAGTATTATTATAATTATATTTACATAGATCTATTTATTGTTGTACATGGATGCAATGGCAGGATCTTCGGTCTCGTATATGATCAGTACATCGCGAAATTTGTCGAGCAGTTGTAAAAGCTGCGATCGCCGCAGATTCTCAAAGTACATGATCTCCTCCAGATGATGTTCGCTCTTGAAGTAACCCATTTGATAGAGCTTGACGAGCAGCGAGAGATCGTCAACGTTAAGGGAGGCGGGAATGCGACGGATGGCAGCGCGATCGGCATCGTTGAAGACCTGCAGCAACTCCTTGAGCTTCTGTTCATCCTCCATGGAGTCAAGGCTGTCGCAATTGTCGGTGCTAAGAGAAGCCGTCATGCTGAAGTTGGACTTGTGACTGGACGACGGCTGCACGGCAATGTTGTCCGAGGCCAAAGAGTCGTGATCCTCGGTTAATGGACGTCGATGGTTGTTGACCGGCATCGGAAGCGGTTGACTGGACATGCTAAGCATGGAGCCGCCATGCAGCGGATCATCCTGCTCCTCCTCGGTAAGGTTATCACAGCTGCCCGGCATCTGTGCCTGTGTACACGATGCGGAATCGCCAAATTCATCATCATCGCTGGGCATGAACTGTACATAGGTGTGGAGCTGCATGAGCAGATGATGCTGCAACATCCAGAGCACCATTTGGGCGAGAATTCCCTGACGTGCCGGCTGTTGCAGCGGCGTCGTCAGATGTCCAATCGATGTGGGCAGCGAGAAATCCGAGATGACCTCAAATAGCGACATGCCCGCAAAGCGTGTAGAGAACTTCTCGACGAGATGCGACTTGGTGTGCAGCGATGCATCCGGCGCAATAACATAGACATTCGTCTCGCACAGCGGATAAATGATGGTGGCCTTGGCCCAGTAGACCAGATGCGATACCAGCTTATAGACATGCTCAATGCTCAGATCCGCATTGGACGCCATGCTCTGCAGGCTTATCAATGGATTATAGGCATCCACCAGTTGCCAGAGCATCCGTGCTCCCGTCGGCGGCACACAATCGAGCAGTTCGGCAAAGTCCACCAGCAGGAGCATGCCATGGTACGGCTTCAGAGCTCGCAGGCATCTATCTATCGTCTCGGGATCCACCATGCTGCCCTTCTTGTGCAACTGATGCGCCTTAGCCGGCAGACAAAAGGTCAACGTCAGATTCTGATTCAATGTGGTGCTCAGCAATCCCGTGGTGCACAGATCATTACAGATGGATTTCAGCGCCTGTGCCAGGCTGCAACGTTCCGCAATCAGTTCAAAGGTCTTCTCCAGCGGCTGCTGTTGCTGCTCGTCGTGGGTGCGCGCCATGTACGCCGTCTGTTCGGTTAGGTAGCCGCTGCGCTGCTCCTCAAACTTCAGCGCCAATCCCAGACGCTTGCTCAGCTCATGGTAGCACTTGACAATGGAGTAGCTGGCCTGAGCATGCAGGGCGAATACAATGTTAATCAGCATTTGTTGCTTCTTAGCCGCACCCACACCGACGGATACGCTCGGTAAGGCGCTGGATCCGGATGCAGGATTGGGCGTGGCACTTATCAGCGTGGGATGACTAACAAAGCGCACATCATTCAGTTTCAACTCGAACTTTTGGTTGCACAATTGCGGCTTGACGGCAAACAGGGCGGAGAGCACATCGTCCGCAAATCCCTGGAGCTGACCTTGACCTTGGCTCGGGTTCTGGTGTGTGGGCGTCTGCAGCAGATCATCAGTGTTGGCAACGGCAAATGGATTGCGCTTCTTGTTGCTCTGCTCCTCGTGCGGCTCCTCCAATTTAAGCGTTTTGCCGAGCGGTTGATATGGATAGCGATACAGCAGGCGATCGCCTTTGCTATCGAAGTAAACAAGAATAACAGCCAGTGGATTTACCTCCATGGCAGCATTATTTATTTATTTTCCTTTTTGGATTTTCCAGCTGATTTACAAATGGAGTCGCAGTGCTACCAACTTGTTTTAATAGCCAAGTCGCACTAAAAAACAGGATGACAGGCCTGGCTAGAATATTGAAAATGTTTACAGAATTCTTGTTTATTAACAGTGTTAAGTGATATTTCACTTTGTTACAAAAATTTCGAATTAATTTGTTTTATTTAATTGTAAATTTTATCAAAATTAAATTGCGCGCCTTTCCAGCGTAGCGTTTTTTTTAGACAGGATGCCTTGAATCTCAGATAAAAAATTACCGATTGCTAGAACTTTTAGAAGGAAAATTAGCTGTTTCTGGCCTGAAATTTGTTTTTGCCGGCACTGTTGCACACTTTTAAAAAATATTAATAGCTGAAAATACATCTAAAATAGACAGATTTCCGGCTTATAGCTATCCAACTTTGAAAATAGCCAGAACTAGATATAAAATAGCTAATTTGGCAGCAATGCTTCAGCTGGTAGTCATTACACGGTGTCGTATTGTCAAATTTATCGACAATCAGAGTTGCATTACAGCGATTATGAATTCGCCGCGTCTGTATGGAAAAACCTAGAAAATTCCAACAAAAATTATGCAAAAATTTAAAAAATTCTTAGCTCCAAAAAAAAAAGAAATTCCAATTTAGGTGAATTTTCGTAGGTGCACCTAAATTTAATTTTAACCTAAATTAGAACAAGCTGCCAGATCGGGGAATTCTGTAGGGTGGCAACCTTTAAATTAGAACGAGTTGCCAGATCGGGGAATATATGTATATTTTATAATTATAGATGAAGAAGAAGAATCGGAGTAACGCGGAGTGTGAAACGCGTTTATAAGTGTAAAATCAACAAATAAATTATAAATATTTTGTTCCGGGCACTGTGCTCAAGTGCAGTTTTCGCTATATGATAAAATGTAATGATGAAATGTGTTAGTTATAGCTTAAAATGTAGTTTTAAATTTTGTCTTATTAGCGTGTTGGTAAAGATGAAAAACACATAGGACGTGAAAGGTAAAATGCGTGCGGAGCGTGAGTGTAAGCGAGATGCCATTAAAGTGTTGTAGCAGCGGTCTATATACATACATACATTGTATATTTCAAAGCGTGTGTTTGTGTGTGAGCACGAAGCGAGGTACAAAATGTAATGAAGAATTGTACAAATTGTAATTATATTTTTTTCGTGTTACCCTTTTATTGTTTTATGTCAATGTGCAAAATCGAGTCTCCCCTTACATATGGGCATCTTTAAAATATATCTGATTGTGGTTATCTATGCTATTAGGCATTTGGCTAGTCCCTACATATTTTAAGTGAACTATATTTTTTTCTTGTTGGCATGTATGCATGTTTATTCTTAAAAAAAAAAACGTGTAAGATTACAGTTTGAAAATACAACAAATTTTGTGTATATGAGCGGCAATATCCGTGTATAGATTTTTATATATGTACATAGGTACATATTTCGGTGGCGCCGTGTGTGTACATGCATGCATATATGTATGTATCAACGAACAGACAGAAAGACAAAACGAATGTACGTACAGCACTAAAAAGTACACAGCGGAATGGCAGGCGCAGTAGAAATAGTCTAAAGAAAGACAAAGTAGAAGAAGCAGCGCGAACAAAATAAAATAGCCGATAATAGGTAGGATTTGTGCTAGTTGGCATGCCTATGGCCGCAAGCGAAAACGGCCACACTATATGTAGCTGTCAATATGATACAAGTGCGCGCGCAGCACAGCACTGTATGTTCATCTCGTTCCTACACACGCTCAGTAGGTGTTTTCGTGCGCATTTTTAGTTGTATTTCTTATGCCATACGTATTAATAATAAAATTGATTAATCAAAGTGGAAACGTTTATTTTAGCAGGCAGCAAACGTTAAAACAACGTCGCGATTCACAACCACAAAGCCTGCAAACCAAATTACAGTGTGTGCGTATCGAATTTGTGAATATGTGAAAAAAAATCTAAACACAAGTTATATGCAAACCATAATTTTGTGCCGAAAACAGCAAAAAACGACAACTTGCCATTTAAATCCGTGATGTGCTGCATAATGAAGTGATAATAGAAAACTTATACGGTGAGTTTATTTATTTAAAAGTTAAACAAAACAACCTCAACGCGCGCGCAATTTGCATGTCAAAGGTAGAAATTTCATTCCAATTATATCAATCCTATTTGGCTATAAAAATAACGGAATGTATATTTTGCTGTTTCTAAACATGTGTAGTTGTAAATATTTGTTGATGTTGTCAAGTTAAATTATTATTATTATAGTGCTATTGTCAATTTTTTAATTTTTTTTCGCACAGTGGGTCGCCATATTTAATTTCGTACTTTTCCCAGTGCACTCTCTGCTGTGCTCACTCGCACCTACATGCTTGACATATAGCTTGCGCATTCGTTTGTTTTGCTTGCGATTCTCTTTTGTGCAACGTGAAGTTAGTTGTGCGTAATTGAGCTCCGTAGAGTTGCCAGCTCTGCAAAGTATTTTTTTAAATGTGTATTTACGTTTCTAAATGCGATTGTATTAAACAAATGTTTTATCAAATGACTGGTGAACTTAAATTAAAGAACTATTTGCTTGCAGTTAGACCATTTTGAATTCGGCTATAAGTTAATATTCTTATATATGTATCTGCAACCACTACATGTGTGGTTCATTGTTTTGACATGCGCAGTAACCCTTAAATAAATTTAATTATGATTTTTTTAAATGAAATTATAATAATTTGCACGAATGCACACAAAATAAATTAGAATTTGTCGACATATTTCATATTACATATATTTTCATGATGGTAAAACAGCTCCACTGTCGCTTAGATTTTTGCTATTATTCTCAGCTTTTTCCGAATTTTGCTGTACACTCCTAGCGTGTGTTATGTTTTCGTCAAACGTTTTATTCCCTATTCTTGCTGTTACATGCTTGTACGCCATGAAGTTGGCCGCTGTTGTCCGTTTTGCTGGTATTGTGTGTTCGTCTGTTTGTCTCTTTCCAACACATCTCTCGTTGTGTTTATAGCTTGTGCTGCTCTTTACGCATACGTGATTTTTGTCTCGACTGATTTTTCGCCACTTTCTGTGGTATGGGCAAAAATGAAAGCAAAAGTTGATGAACAAGTTTTTACTATATGTATATTCCTTGGGCGCATACAAAACTCAATACATAATATACACTCGAAATGGGAGACGCAAACGAAAATCAGGAAAAACATTCGATATTTCAAGGGTTGCCAGTATTTGCCGCTTATACACCCCCGCCAAAAATATGCAAGTGTGGACAGATTTACATTTATACATACAAACATGCAGTTACACATACTTACATACATACAAATGCATTGATCTGTATGTGGGAGTAATTGGGTGGAGGAGGAAGTACGAGAAGTTAATCTATTTGAAGCTTTTTACTAAAATGTGCATATATATGTACATATAATAAATGCTTACGTATATTTACTCATATTAATTTATTCAATTGTAAATTATTGCAATACTTAATATGCAGTTCACCAGAAAGGCAGCTGAAAACAGATTTGAAAATGTCAGTCTGTTCAAAGTTTATCAAATAAAGACGTAAAGCGCTAAAACTATGAAAACAAACAGAGAGGCAGACAAGCGTATAATAAAATGCGCGCAACAAAAAAAAAATAAATAAATAAGACGCAATTAGTTGACACTAGCTGGCATTAACAAACCGAACCAAATGTAAAATACAAATAGATAGAGTACAACATTGAAATGTAGGTGTGGGTGTGAGGCAACCCCTCGATATGTGTATGTATATGTAATGTAGGCAACGGCAATTGCATTAACTTTATTGTTGTAAATGTCATTGAATATGTAACGAATGTGAATAGTCGATTGTTGGCCATTGATATCGATCGTTGACACCGATTAGATTTGCTTTTGAATTTGAGAAGCTTTGATTGCTGACCTGACGACGAGTTTGCCAATTTCTCTACTATTGCAATTCCAGCAGTGAGTTTTCTTCTCCCTCTCTCTATCCAACTACAGCAAAGCTTAACGAAAGCGCGGCGACCAGTCGCCATGTTGTATGATTGTTTGCGGTAAGTTTCAATGTGCATTGAAACATGCTCTCTCTTTCTTTCTTTCCCGCTCTCTCTCTCTCTCGTAAGTTTGCTTACCTATGCATACGCACATTCTCATACATTTGCTTTAGCATACCTTGTATGAATGTGTGTAAATTTTGTTTATGGCGCGCAGTTTAGATAATGGTTGGGGTAGGGTTTGTTAAGCTTTTGTGCATGCACAGTTGTTTGTCGTATTTACACTTTGATGTGTATTTCACCTTTCTGGCATTTAAACAGTTCATTAGTATTTGTGTATGTATATATTATGTGAATACATTTATCTGCATATTGTGCTTCTTTAGATGCCTGTGTTATTTCAAAGTGTGTCGCCGTCATGTTTGTAAATACGACACATACAAACACACACACAGAAAATCAATCTGCAGCACACAAAAAATTGTTGTTGCTTGTGTTATCTTGGGGCTTGTCGCTTTTATTGAGAAATAACATTAAACGGAAATAAATTGTACACACATGTGTATGTGTTTGTATGTATGAATGTAGTCGGGTCACAAAAATTACACAATTCCCTCTCATAGGCACCGAAATAAATAATAATTATAAATAGCCAATATTATGCGTATAAAAACTAAGTAATTCTTGTGAATTGAATATTCAACTAAACTTTTTATTTGATATTTTAAGAATGGGGACAAGCGCTAACAGTATATTCCATGAAATAAACATTGCAATGTTACATAACATATTTATATGTACATATGCATGTGTACAGCTTCTGTTATAATTACATACACATGTGAATAATTTGATTGTGCAGTCATTTTTTATTTAGCAAAGTATTTACATAAATATGTATGCATGTATGTATGTAAATATGTGCATGCAGTAAATACTTGATGGGGTTACATAAGCCCATTGACTGTACAATTAGCAAATTCGCAATTCTGTGAAATTGTGTGTGGTTTTATTTCTGTTTCTGTTTGTGTTTCTTTCCTTTGCATTTCAAATTGATTGCTAAGTAAAAGCGAATAGCAAAAAGCACATGAATAGCATTCAATTGAATGTACATACATACATACATATATGTATGTATGTAAATGCGCGACGACAGCAACTCTGGCTGCTGTTCTACCCAATTTCAATTAGAAATGATATTTCAATAGGCGCAAATCGCAGTCAGCGTACTTAGAAACTACGAAAGCCAACAACAACATTAGATACTAAAAACAGCAGCAACAAAAATAACAACAACTATAACAAGAACAATGCAGCGGCGAGTAAGACGACGATGTCGTCGACTGCGACTGCGACTGAATGCCGCGCCGGATGCCAAGGCAAAATTAGTGCATTCACTTTTTGCTTTGGCTTTGGCAACGACCAAAAGCCACACACACACACACACACACATTCACTCACATACACTCTCACAGTCAAGCACACACAACACATGTAACTTGTAAATACGAATGTTGAGCTGCAAAGCGACTGCGCAAGAAATACTATAAAATTAAAGAATAATGTAGAAATACCAAATCGTAGACTGCTGAAACTAAAGAAGAAGAAAGAAACGTAATAAGATAATGCCGGAAGATCGAGCTTTTATTTTCTATTGTTGAATTGATGAATGATAATAGAGTTGACTTATTTCTATTATTATTACAAATGGTATAGCAAATTGATTTATTTTATTTTAAATAGTTAAAAACGATAGAGCTTCTTAATTCTTTTTAAATCTTTTTCAACCCACTAATAATATAAGAGAAATATTTAAAAACTGCAATAAAAGGTGTTTTTCTTGAAGGTGAATTTTTACTTTACAATATTAGATGCTTTCCAAAGAATTTGAAAATTAGTCTTTGCATGCATCCAAGTATTTTTTTTTTTGCTTGACATGATTAGCGTCGCTCGTAAAAATGATGAGTGGCTAATGCAAACATCAGAACAGGTTTTGTTTTAGCTTTAAGAAAAAATGCACAAGTGCTAAGTGTTGTTGGTCTCGTCATTGGGCTTTGCACTCGCACTCGCACACGCATACATAGCCACATACAAATGTAAACAATGCAAGTTCATAACGTATCTATCACTTGGTCTCTGCTTTGATATAGTTGTTGCTGTTATTGTTGTTGTTGCTTGGGTCTCTATTAACGAGTTGGTATCTACTTGACTTCAAGTTTCTACTCGCTGCAAGTGCATTCGCGAATAGCGTGCAAAAAGAGCACTGGATATAAATACAGAAATATACACACACACAAGCAGCAACAATTGCGATGCGCATGCGTTTCGTTATTGTCCGTTGCTTTGGATTACATAAGCTTTCAAATGGCAGTTGGCAACACTGTGCGATATATTAGCTGGCAAATATCGATAGCCGATTGTCGAATTGGCTTTGATTTAACGAAAATTATCAATTGAAATATTATTGCATTTTACGTGTGTTATTTTATAATTAATACTATTTTTTTATTATCAATTTTTCTTGCAGCAAATGGAATATACAACGAAACATCGTTTGGTGAGTTAAAATTGATGCAGTTTCGTTGTGCTGGATAACAACAAGAAGAACAAGATCAAATACCAAAAACAACGAGACGTCGACTATAACAACAATAACAACGAGAAAGGACAAGAAGAGCAAAGCATAGTGAAAGAGAGAGTGAGAGAGAAAGCGGAAGAAGATTTAAAATAATACGCACCGTTATGTTTGTAATGGCTAACAATGTAATGTGGCACAGTGTTGGAAATCGTATTTGCAATTTGAATGCGCGCCGCCCACAATTAGCAGCCGCCATTAGCGGTCAGGCAAAAGCCAACGGCAACGCCAACGAAGAAAGCATTTCTGGTTATGCATTAGGCCCCCAAAGGTTTGGGGGCACCATCACCAACAACAGAAGCAGTAGTATACGCACTTGCAACATCAGCAGCAGCAGCTTAACGCGGCAAAAGTCACAGTTTATAAAACAAAAACAACTAAATCTAAAACAACAGCAACGGCGGCAGAGGCAAAAGCTTCTTGTAAACAAGAGATGTCTAGTGAAGTAGTGTTGTGAAATGCTAAACAAAAAAAAAAACAAAACGCAAAAGCAGCTACTAAAGAAGAAGAAGAGCAACATAAACTTAACACCAGTTAAAAGCAGACCCCCCCTTCCCGCCTACCCCTTGTAAAACAACAACAATATAGTTTCAAAGCGATTCTATGATCGCCAAGTAAAAGTACACATATATAATTATATTATTTTTGTGAGCAATTATAATAAATTGATAAATAAACATGCCCATGTCCACGCACGACACGGTCTTTGTGGAACCCGTCGTCACAAGCGGCAGTGCCAGCAGCAGCAACAGCAATAACAACAGCATCATCAGCAGCAGCAGCAACAGAATTGCCATTGGTGGACCACAGCAGCAGCAACTGCAGCAACAGCAGCAGCCGCATATTGTTATCGATGGCAGCAGTTTATCGACGCAGGCGCAGCTGAAGCGGATCATGCAGCGACGTATGTCGATTCAAGCGCAGCCGGCACAAAAGTACGCGGTGCGTACTACAGTAGCGCAACAACAACAGCACCAGCAACAATCGTCACAGCAACAGCAGCACGAATTGTTGAATCCACAAATCTACAAGATTGTAACCACCGATGGCAGCACTAGCAATGTCATCATTGATGCCTCCTCAGCGGCGCCACCGCATAACTCCAAGCTGTTGCTCAGTAATCTCACGGTGCTCTCAAAACAGGCACCGCCAATGTCCTCCCAGTCACAGCAACAACAGCAGCAGCAGCTCAACTATCTCAGCGCCAAGAATTTGCCCTATGTTACGGCAACACCTGCTATTAAACAGCAGCAACAGCAACAAAAATTTGGCAACATCAGCGCCTATAAAGCGGGTGTTGGAGGCGCCACACCAAAGCAACTACACGGTTATGCTCAAGCCACGCAACAGACGGCAACGGCGACACCGCTAATGCAAAAGGTGACGCTCGGATCGCGAGTTGTCACACGACTGCAATCGTATGTGCCGCCACAGCAGCAGCAACAGCAGGCGCCGCAGATTATTGTGCAGCCGGCGCAGCAGAAATATGTTAATGCTGTTGCAAGTCGACCGGCGATAACGACGGCAGCAGGCGGCGCAGCTGCAGCGCTGCTTAAGAAGACCAATCAAAAGATAACGGTCAAGAGTGTTGGCAACATGTTGCAGCAGCATCAGCAACAGCAACAACAGCAGCAACAACAGCAACAACTCAAAGCTTTCATCTCCTCACAACAGTCGACGCACAAAGCTGGCGTTAAAACGAAATTTGTCAAGCAATACAATAGCGTTGGCAGCGCAGCAACTGCGCTGTCGATTGCTGCCGTGCCACAGCAACAGAACGTATATGCCAAGCAGCAACAGCAACAACTGACGCCCAGCAAGGTTGGCAAACTGCAAGCGGGCAGCACCATCAACAGTAACAAGTATGTGGTGCAGCAGCAACCGTTGCAACAATTGGCCGTCAATTTGCCACAGGGCACACAACTGCAGCAGAAGACAACAGCAACAACAGCTGGCGGTGGCGGTTACATGTTGCAACAGTCAACGCCGGGTGCCATCAAGTTTGTCAACTCTCATGGCACTATCATACAGCAGCATCAGCCACAGATTCAGGCTCAAGCCAAACGCATTCACTACAACAGCACCAGCAGCAGTGACAGTAGCAGCGAACATCAGCAACAGCAGCAGCAGCAATCGTCGTTAATCACCGACGATGTGATGATTGTAAATGGTACGCAAATGACGGATGAGTTATCGGCTCGCATATTGCAGAGTATGGCCCAAAAGTCGTTTAGCCAGCAACAGCAGCGTTATCAGCAACAGACAACACCAACAGTTTCAGCAGCAGCAGCAACAACAACCAACATGCCTCCGCCACAGCCAACAGCAACATCAACGCAAATTGTATATGCCGGTAGCAACAGCAGCAGCAGCAGCCACAACAACAATCAAACGACAACAACATCGGGTAATTTGTTGTTAACGCACTTTCAAGCAGCAGCAATGTCGCCCAGTTCATTGACAACAACATTATCATCATCATCGCCATCGGTAAACTCATCATCGTCATCATATTTAACTGTTAGCACCTCCAGTGCGCCCTCGGTGAGCATATCCTCACATGGATTTGCCAGCGGCAGCGCTGCAATGTCCTCGTACATGTCGGCAACAGCGGCACGTCGTCAATCTGTGAGTGCGCCGAGCAGTCGAGCAGCATCGCTGGAACGCAAGCAACATCAACAGCACCTGCAACATGAGGCAATTGCATCGGTTGCAGCAGCAGCAGCTGCAGCTGCCAATCGGAAACCACCACCCAATGTGGTCGAGTATTATAAGCACAGGTAAGCAATCAATTGCTGCTTATTTCAACGATAACAAACTAAGAGATCAGTGATGTGAAATAGTGTATCGATACAACCATCGATATTACACTCTCCCAAGCAATTATATTCATCACTTTTTTTAACTATCAATATATAAAAAGTTTAGTTCATCAATCTAGTAAGCTCAAAACATTTGAATTTGACAACATTTTATTTATAATAAATTGCCTAAAAATGTTTCAAGGAAATTACAAGACAAAAAAGTTTGTTAAGAAATTGTGTTGTTTTGATATGAAAAGTTGGCCTGAGATTTTGAGTACGATGCAGCTCTGTTGTTACAGATTAATCTATAGCTAACGAACAATGTTTACATCGGAACGGAAAGGTTTTGTTTATACATTCAATTTTGTTAAGTTCTTATGAATCACAGCTAATCGTATTGATTCTTTGTATTGCAGCCTTAACCACAGCAATAGCACAAGCAATTTGAGCAGTCTGCGTGGCAACAATACGAGCAGCAACAGCATCACGACGACAACAACGTTGACGACGCCGCAGCTGACGTCAGTGCATGTGGATGCAACGACGCTGATGATTAAACCACAGCAGCAACAACAACAACCACCGCAGCAGCAGCAACAACAACAACCAGTGCAGCAGCAGCAACAACAACAACCAGCGCAGCAGCAACAACCGCCACTGCATCCACATTCGCAGATGACTGCAAATGAGGAGGAGTTGTATATTGAAGAAGTGCGTCCAGTGCCCGTGCTAACGCAGGATTTGCGACTGCAACAGCTGCATGCCATAATGCAGGATCACACATATGCTTCTCAGCACCAGCAGCAGCAGCAACAACAACAGCAACAGCAGACAACATCAGCAACAACAGGCGCTGCACAACAACCACAACAATGGTCACTTGGTGGTATCGGCGTTACAGTGGCAGCCGCAGCAACGACACCAGGCAGCAGCTACAATAGCTACTATGGACAACAAAGTAAGCTTAACAACTTTACACTGCTCCATAATGGAATATTTACTAATTCACATATCTTTTAGTTGGACGCCATGTACCGGATGATGATGCTCACTCGGCTATAAGCGGCAGCTCACGTTTGGCAAGCGCCGACATTGATCCTGGTGAGGAGACGGAAACGGCACCCGAAGCAGAGGCTGAGGATGATTCGGTGACACGATGCATTTGTGAATTAACCCACGACGATGGTTACATGATATGCTGTGACAAGTGCTCGTAAGTAGATAATGATATTGCAATACGATAACGAATTTCAGCTCTAAGCTCAAGTGAATAATTAAAAATCTAATTTAACTAAATTAACTATATTTTTTTTTTATTTTGAAAATTTGAATTTTTTAGTAGAAAAAATAATTTCTATTTCTCGATCTGATTCTTGTAAAATTATATTTTTTTATATTTTAGTCATTAAAAAACTACTATTTCTAATTTAGAACCTTTAACAATAATAATAATTTTAATATTTGTGTATTAAGGATAAATTTTATTTAAAAATTTATTGATATTGAGGTTGAGAAATAAAGAAATACTAATAAAATCTAATTTGTTAGAAATTATGATCAAAACTTATCCGAAATTTGTTTTTACAGCGCCTGGCAGCATGTGGACTGCATGGGCATTGACCGTCTCAACATACCGGAAGAGTATCAGTGTGAACTGTGCCAGCCTCGAGCTGTGGACAAGGCCAGAGCACGTGCCTTGCAGCGACAGAAGCGCAAGGAGCACATGATGCTGGTGGCCTCTCAAGCGGCCAATGGTGCAGCCGCTGCAGCAGCAGCTGCCGCCGCATCAGCCGCCGCAGCGGGTGGAAATGTAATGGGTGTGGCAGCTGCTGGAGGAATGCCAGGAGGAACACTTTACACTAGCCATGATCTCCAGCATCAGCAGCAGCAACACCAACAGCAACAACGTCTGGGCTCTGGACTCAATGGGGGTTATGCAACGGGAGCAGCTGCTGGCGGTTTGGCCAAGAAATCAAAGAAAACCAAAGATGGAGCCGCTGCAACGCTAAAGAAGAGTAAAAAGAGCGGCGACAAGTTGTCAGCAGCAAGTGGTGGTGGTGCTGCTGCTGCCGGCGGTGCTGGTGGTGTTGGCGGTGGTTCGGGCAGCGTCAAGGCGACAAAGAAAAGCAGCAAACGGAAGAGTAAATCGAGTGGCGATGGCAATGGGGGCAACAGTCCCGCCCTCACCGCCGCCGAGAAGCATGCAGCGAATTTGCGCCAATGGATCGAGCATTATGAATACGCTGTAACAAATCATTATTCGCCGGAGTTGCGAGCACGTCTCCATGCCATACAAAAGCAACCCAGTTTGCTGCAGAGCATCCAGAATACAGAGAACAAAGCGTTGCGTGCAATTGCTGGCGGCTGTGCCAGTGAACTGGAGAAGCATGCCCAATTGATACCGTATGCGGGTGCTAAGGTGCTCATCAGCAGCATCGATCTGGCGCCACATGCCCCAATCCATGAGTTGAGGGGCAAGTATATGCTGACAACGCAGTTCCGCACACAGAATCCCACCGTGAACATGAATACGCCTCCGCCCAGTAATTATTTGAATAGTTTCAAGGTCCACAAGACGCCTGGACAGTTTGTCTTCTTTTACCAGCTGCCGGGCGTAGAGGCGCCAATGCAAACGCATCCACATCTGCAGTTGACAAACCAGCAAGCATTGCCCGCCTATCTTAAAGGACCAGAAGTCTGTGTCGATACGAGAACGTATGGCAACGATGCCCGTTTCGTTCGTCGCTCGTGTCGTCCGAATGCCGAGTTGCAGCATTATTTCGAGAAGGGAACGTTGCATCTCTATATTGTGGCACTGACGCACATACGTGCTCAGACGGAGATTACGGTGCGGCATGAACCGCATGATTTAACCGCTGTGGAGCATAAGAAATCCCATTCGGCGGTAATTCAACCAACGAGCACACGATGTGCCTGCGACCTAGGGAGCGATTGTCTGTTCGCTCTGCCGCTGGCGGTGCAACAACAATTGCAGGCACCACCCGCCCAACCCCGAAGCAGTCATCGCAACAGAGCGGCGGCTGCCGCAGCGGCAACAGCAGCTGCTGCCAATAGCGCGGCAGCAATTCAACTCACCATGGGATTGGGCAACAGTGTGGCAGCAGCTGCTGCTGTTGCTGCCGCGGCAACAGCACGCAATCGTACCACATCCTCAAGTGGCGAGAGCAGCAGCCATATGGGACTCAATAGTCCACAGTTGAGCCAACTGAATTTGGGCTTTAAACCCAGCCCGACATTGGTGACAGCAACAGTTGGTACCGCAGCGGCAGCAGCTGCATTGCTCTGCAACAGCAACAGTAATGGCGGCAACAGCAACAATTCGTGTTCCGTTTCCATGTCGAGTGTCTTGCATGATTCGGGAATTTGTACATCATCGTCGTCGCCATCAGTGTCCATTCCATCGCCCACGCCCACACAGCTGCAATCGCCCACATTGCAGCAGCAGCAACAACAGCAGCAGCAGCTACAACAGCAACAACAACAAACATCTTTGTTGCAACGCAGTCCAACACAGCAGCAACAGCAAATACTGGCAGCGCTGCCCACGCCAATGTTGATGTCGCCGCAGTTATTGCCGAAGCCTGCACAGCAGCAACCATCGCTGTTGCAGCAGCAACAACAACAGCAGCAGCAACAGGAGCCGCTGGCGGTCATTGCAGCTGCAGCGGCAGCACAGCGTCCCATGGCAACATACTATTTGCAGCCACAACAACAACAGCAGCAATCCCAACAGCCGCAACAACACTTTCTGCAGCAGCAGCAGCAACAACAACAACAACAAAAATTGGCTGATGAGGCACGCATGGCGGTTAGTGCGCTGCAAACGCTACATGCCACGCCCACATCGCATATCGTAACGCCCATTAAAATTACAACGCAGCAACAATTGAAGCAGCATCCAATAAAGCAGCAACAACCACAACTGCAATTAGCGCAGCATCAACAACCGCCGCAACAAGCGCAACAACAATCTCAACAACAGCCGCAACAGCAGCTGCAACAACCGCTGCAACCACTACAACAACCGCTGCAACCACTACAACAACAGCAACTGCAACAACAGCAAATGCATCTGCAGCATCAACAACCACAAAAAACACTCTATCAACCTATAGTGTCGCCTACAAAAACGCCGACTAAAATTGTTGCACAAACGCTTGCAAACAACATTAACAGTTGTAGCAACAACAACAATAGCAATATCAACACAACGCCAGCAGCACGTAAAACTCCTGCGAAAGCGGCAACAATAAATATCAATAGTCCGCCGTTGGATGCCAAGGAAGATGAGTCAACCGCAGCAGCAAATGCAGCTACAGCAGCACCAACAGTGGGTACGCCAGCAACATCAACGCCTACTGCCAAAAAGGACAAACCAAAGTCACGCGAGGAGCGCAAACTGGAGGCGATATTGCGTGCCATTGATAAAATGGAGAAGCAAGAGGCGAGGGGCAAGAAGGCGGGTGGTGCGGGCGGTGCACTCGGCGGCGCGGAGAGTCGACAGGTGGGCAGCAAGCAGCGTGCGAGCAATTCACCTGCATCGCCACGTAAACGCAATTCCAACAGCAATTCCATTAGTGAATCAATGGATGGAAGTGTTGTTGGTTTCGGCACGCCCACCACCAGCAATAACAACAGTATCAACAACAACAATAACAACTGCACATCGAGACGCAACAAAAAGAAGCGCAAAGTTAGTCGCAGCTACAACAACAACAACAATAGCAAACGACGTAAGAGTCTAAATGAATCAGATAACGAATCGCATACGGAATCGGAGCTCACATCGCCAGCAGCACCTCAGCAACTTAGCAGTAGCAGCAACAACATGATGCTTCAACAGCAACAGCAATCGGCTGATCAGGCAGCTGGTTTGTTGCTGGCATTGGCGCACAACAATTGCGATGCCTTTAAATCACCAACAACAACAGAGATGCCGGCAACAACAACAACAGGAGCATCTTCAGTGAGCAGTGCGTGTCTGCTAATAGAAGCAGCAATGGGACCGCTGGAGCAACAACCACAACAACAGCAACAGCCAGTGGTGGTTCAACAACTGCAATCACCTTCAATGGGAGAATTTAAATATCCACCCAGCGGTGCCAAGACCAAGAAGACGCTCATGTCCAGTTGGTTTCAACAATCTGAGCAATCTGAACTGCAGCAACAACAACAGCAGACGTCAGGATTAGACAGTCTAGTGCAGGCGGCAATGAGTGAAATAAATGGTTCCAGAGAGCAGCTGCAACAGCAATCATTTCAGCAGCAACAGCAACAACAGTCGCAGCTGCAAGAAACGCCAGCGCCAGCATTGCTGAAAGTGGAACAATTTATACACCAAGTGGAGGCAACAGAGCGATTGCAATTGCCGTCGGTGCAGAATAATTCATCGGTGAAGAAGCGCTGGCTGCGCCAGGCAATCAGCGAGGAGACCACGGATGAGAGTCAACCACAGACACCACAGACGCCCACACCGAGCATATTATCGCCACAGCAGCAGCAACAACATCCGCATCAACAACAGCAGCAACAACAACAACAGACGCCACCGTTGCTATCGAATGGTTTTAGTACGCCGCTAAAGAAACGACGTCTTGTGGTGATCAGCAATGGTGGACTTGACGAAACTGCTGCAGAGGAACCACATATCGATGTCATTGGCAGTGCTGGCGAGGAAGATCACAAAATGGAACAAATTGAGCCAAAGACAGAGCTATTAAAGGTGGAGACACAACAGCTGCACTTTGAGCAGGAAGATGATGTGGACATCTTGCGTTCCCCCAGTCCAGGTGCCCAACAAATTGTGGCAGAGGATAATCTGGTTAAAATTGAGCCAGAGGACACAAGTGCCGCGGCGGAGGATGTTAAAATTGATGTGGAGCGTGAGGAGAGCCAGGCGTGCGATAAGTTTGAAGAGTTGCTCAAAGTAAAGCGAGAACAAGAAGAGCAACAACAGCAGCAGCAACAGCAAGAGCAGCAACAGCAAGAGCAGCAACAACAACAGCAGCAGCAGCAACAACAACAGCAGCAGCAGCAGAAAGGGCAGCAGCAACAGCAAGATCAACCCAAGCTAGAAACGTTGCCAGAGACATTGTTGCTGGTGGAGCAGCATAAGTTGCCCAAAGTGGAGGCCAAGGCGGAGATTAAACCAGAGCCGGAAATGCTGCCAAGCAAAGTGGAGGCAATGCCAGAGCCTAAACCGGGAGAATCGCTGCTACGCACAGCAGCGACACTACCAGCCCCAGCAGCAGCAACAACATCCTCATCAACATTGCTTGTGGATTCTGTAAAAGCGGCCATTAAAGCACGTGTAACTGTTGTAAAAGAGGAGCTTGAGGAGCCGCTAAAGAAGAAGCCTAAGCTGGAAGTCAAACCATCAACAGCAGTAGTAACAGTAACCACTGCAGCAGCAAAGACAACAGGTGCAGTATCAACTACTGCAGCAGCAACAACACCTTCAATTGCAACAACTGCAACAACGGCTGCAGCTGCAACTACAACAGCAACAGGAACACCAATAGCTACCACAGTAGCGTCAACTGCAGCGAGCAGCAAAAATCTAACCGAACTGGACATTCAGGAGCGTTTGTTGTCCTTCCATGCGGCAAACATTTCATACTTGCAATCGCGTAACAAGAAAGCAACCAGCAGCAGCGGTTCCTCCAGCAAGGGCAACAACACCACCACCACCAACAACAACACAGCTGAACTAACCCATAAAAAGTCAAGCAAGGACAAAGATGAGAAGCGCGAGCGAGATAAGCAGCTGAAAAAGTCGAAGAAGGAGAAAAAGAAGTCCAAGGATAAAGATAAACAAAAGGCGACAGCAGCAACAGCAGCAACAGCAGTTGCAACTATGGGAGCAATGGCAGCGCCTGCGTTAAAAAAGAAACAGACCAAGGAGAGCAAACAGCAGCAGCAACAACTGCTGGCAATGCCCACGGCAACAACAGTTGGCACGCCAACAACAGCTGGCACACCAACCACAGCTGGCACGCCAACAACACCGACAGCAGCAACAGCAAATGGCAAAACCAAACACAACATCAACACACTTGAACAACAGTCGGCCCTGCGCCGTCGCACCATGTCCATGTGTGTAACACCAGCCACGCCACCCACGCCCACAGCGGCAGCAGCAGCAGCAGCTGCCATTGCAACAAAAAAGCGTCAAACGAATTTTGAGCAAGAGTTGAGCAAACCGAATAGTCAAATACTCAGCAGCAGTTTGTTGTTGAACAGCACTAAAGCACCGCAGCAACCAACAGCAGTGACAGCAGCAGCAGTTGCTGTTGCAGCAGGCGCTGTTGCGGTGACAGCTCAACAGCAACAGCATCGCAAGGAGAACAATCATCAGCCACAGCAGGAGTTGCAGGGAACAATGAGTTTGGCACAAGCGATTGCCAGTGGCAAATTGACAGCAATCAGTCGGCGGCGAGAATCCATGTGTGGCAGTCGACAGCAGGCGGCGTTGATGGCTGCGTTCAGCAAGAAGGAGAAGAAGGAGAAAAAGAAAAGCAAGAAAAAGGATCGCGAAAAGAAACAAAAGGAAAAAGAAAAGGAAAAAGATAAAGATGCAAGCAATAATAAAACAAAGAGCAACAATCAACAGAAACTACAGCAACAGATGCCCATAACAACAACCACAACGCCAACAATAAATGCTACACCCAAAATTATAGCCAAGCCAGCCACGCCTACTGTAACGCCCATATCAGCAGCACCAATACCTGTGCTCATCACACAGCCGACACCAACAATGACAGCAATACCTGCAGTAGCGGCAGCAGCAACAACACCGACCGTAGCAGCGCCCGTGGCTGTGCCCATTGTTGTTGGCGGCAACAATAGTTGCTCGTCCGCGAAGCAATTGCCGTATTATAACACGATATATGGCAAGTTGCAGGATCCACCAACGTTGCCAGCAAGTGCCGCCTTAGTTTCCTCGCCATTAGTTAAGTTGCAGAACAACAGCATGCCCAGCTTGGCAGAATACTTGGAGGCCACTAAATCGAAGGCAGCGACAGCAGCTGTTGTTGCTAGTGCTCCCGTCGTGGCCCCAACTGTGACGGTGATTGCCACGCCCCCATCTGCAATTCCAGTTACAGCTGCTGCTGTGGCAGCAATCGATAGTATGCCGCCACCAGCAACAACGCCACTTAAGTTGTATACACGCACCGCCAGCCATGATCCACGACTGAATCCCATGCTTACAGTGCCGGAGCCGGCGCCAATGCCCAAACGCAAGTTGTCCATTAGCGAGTATCGTATGCGTCATCGTCCGTCGGTGGATACGGCGCCATCAACGCCAACAACACCAACCACACCAACGACACCCACAACGCCAACGGAACGTGGTTTCGCCAAGCCGCAGACCATCAACAAGTGTTCGTTGCAGTCACCGGAACGCTTCCAGGCAGCGATGAGGGAACGACGCAATTCTATCAGCATCCATCAGAACAACAACAGCAGTAGCAGTAATAATAATAATAGCAGCAGCAACAACAACAGCAATCATCATTATCAGCAACAGTTGCCGTCACATAAGCAGCAGCAACATCATTCGCCACATACACATCATCATTTGTCGCAGTCGTCGGCCCTTAAAAGTAAGACATTAAACAGCTCCACAATAAACTCAGCGGCTGCCACATTGAGCACTGTCAACGACATCCTGAACACAGCCCACAAGCTGCACATGTTCGACGACAAGCCCAAAGGTAAGCAACAACAACAATAACGACAATATCTTTGAAAATTTGTGCTTAGATTTATATTTGAATTTTCTAGGTGGACACTTTAATGCGGCGCCAACGTTGCTGGAACAGCAGCAGGAGAAGATGAGCGAAAGATCACGTTGCCTGCAACGTACAATATCCTGTGATTCGCGTGTCATTGAACGGTTGGGCGCAGGCGCATCAGCTGCTGGAGGCGTCAGCTTACCGGAAAAAGCCACGGCGGCGGGCTCCAGGCGAGATGGTGCGTAAAGTGAGTGGGAAATAATAGAAAATTGAATTAAAAATAATGAATTGGAAAATTTTTATTATTTTAGCTGCATTTGGAAAATCTGAGATAAATAACAAAAACAAGGATAATTTAAATATGAAACCCAGTTAAATGAACAGACAACAAACCGACCTGGCGAATCAAACCAAAACTAAAATCGAAAAAGATAACTTTTACTATAGACATTGAAAATGATTAAAGCGCTTTCCTTATTTTACAAATGTAGAGCAAGAAAAAAAAATACAAACTCGGAAAATCGTGTAATAACCGATATTTAACGTCAGTCAGAAAATGGAATCCTTATTTTTTTGTGTTGTAAACGCTATTTACTTGCTATAACTAATACTACTTACACACATACATATAGAATTTAGATGTGTATATAGACACAATTTATATATATATATATATTAACGATATGAGATTGAGAGGAGAAATATTACAACAACAAAAAACAACAATATACATTTCAAAAAGAAATAACATGATTTAAGCCTTCTGCTAAATTATTAAGTTATTTAATAATTTTTCTTTTTTTTTTTTGTATCAAATCGAGCAACTAATATATTATCGTATATATTTATATATGTATATATATATATATCTAACTAAACATAGCGCTATAATGATATATATGCTTAGATATAACAAATAGAAGAATACAAAAAAAAAAAACAAATTGAAAATCTAAGATGTTGGTTAGCTAAACAATTAATTTAAATTCCTTTTGATTTAAACTATATTAATTGTGTATTATACTAATTCGTTTGTTGTAATTCATTTACCTTCACTTATTTTACTGGAATATGCAAGAGATAAAATCTATAATTAATTTACTATAAATATAATTTTATGATAATTTTTTTATTATTAAAGAGCAAAACCAAGAGTATATTTACATATACTTAAAGGCAAAAACGAAGCATTAAATAATATAATTAATTATTTTAAATAAAAAAAATACAACAGCAACTGCAACACTAACAACAACATATAACCAGGCTTAAAACGCAAGCAATACTAAAAACCAAAATAAAAACCAGAAAAAATCAACAATATAAATAAAAATTGTAAATATTAAATTGTAAAAGCGAGAGATAGAAAGCGTATATTGTTAAATACTTGTACAGAGCGTCGAGCAGTCGTTTTATTGTTAACTTAAACGCATAAAACAAACAACAACAACCGAAACAAAAACAAATTAAACGCTACTTTTAGTCTGTAAGTTTGAAACATTGAAAAAAGAGTACAAAACGCGAGTTAATTGAACATAAATTATTCTTAAGAAATACCCTTAAACAACAAATACATAAAAAAAAAAACAAAGAAAAAAGAAAAATTGTATATAAATGGTTCCAAACGAGGCCGTCGCGTATTTAGCTTTAGGTATATTAACTAACACGCTGCCCCCTTTTAACCCACCACCTTCAATATACAATTTGGGTTTGGAATAAGATTTATTTATTTTCTTTACTTTCCTTTTACCATACATTTTTTTTAATAATCTTAAGGGACAGTGCAGCAAACAAAATACAAAACAACAACCATTTGACCCTGTGAATATGTATATCTAATTCAATATCTAATATAAACAAAAAACAAAAACAAAAACAGCAAAAAAACAAACAACCAAACTAATTATTCAACCTCTATAAATTAAATTTCCCTTTTAATTTTTTCTTTTCACTGAATTTAACTTTTTTTATATAAAAACATCAAAAGCAACAACAACTTTTATATTTAAAAATGATCAACAACCACTTTTTGTAGGCAAAGTGAATTTTAACTTAATATAATTAAACTAAGATTAAACAATATTCAAATCCCAAAAATTCTTAAACATGATGATAATGAAAACATGGTTTTGACTGATGCAAACATAATTATCTTATTTGTAATCCTTGTATTTCATTCAATAGCTTAGATTTATAGATGGAATTGCGATTGATCAATCAATAGATTAATTGAATTTGGATTCTTCACAAAAACTCTTATTTTACAATCTCAATAAGCAAGTTTTTCAGATTATTATAATCCTTGTACTAGGCATGAATTTAGACGACTTGTTTAAATTGTAATTGATCAATCAATAGATTAAATGATTATAGTTTACAATCTTATTACAAAGAACGACATAATCGTTCTATTAATAAATTTATTGATTGTATGGTTATATGTCACTCAAGATGTCAAGTTCGGTTTGGTTGTTCCGTTGCATCAGTCCATGCCATTTGCTGCAATTTCAAAAAAAAAATTCATCACAAAAAAAATGGAATGATTATTATTCTTATAAACATATATTATATTTAATGAAACCTCTTGTTAAACAGATTTGCAAAAGTTAGAATGTATACATTTTAGATTTGTAACTTTTAAGAATTTGTTGTTTATCTTCATGATGGTTTTTTTTTTAATGTACATAAAAGAAATCGATTTTATAAAAAACTTATTGGTCATTTATTTAAGATCTGTATAATACTTATATAATTATAGTTATATAAATATAAATATACACACATTAATTTTAATGAAATTTGTAACAAGTTCGTAATAAAAATGGAGGAAATGACGAAAGATAAAAGATAATGAAAAATAGTTGTAGATAAATTACGTATAACTTATTTGATGGAAATTCAATATAATCATTTTTACTTTATTTTTAAGTGCGAATTTGAATAGTAAGAGTAGAGTTTTTAGCCTTAAAATTTGGTTTAACTGATGTACATTAAATATGTTAATTATTTACTAAAACAAAGAAAACAAACAAAATACACAGACACACACACATAAATCATGCGCGAATGTTAATAACACTTCCGTCTGTAAAATACATTGAAAATGGGATTCGTAAGATTCTTTACAAATAAACAAAAACCAGAAAAACATAAAATAAAATGAAAATAAAATGATAACATTTTAACCAATTTGTTTTATTTTTAATTACGCAGGGATAATGTTTAATCTTTGAACTTGACCAACGGGCATTACGGCATAGCTTAAAGTTATATTTATTTATTCCTTATCAGCTGTGTTTATTTTTTGGTAGCTCAGCTCGATTCCAAATTTGAAATCAATCTTGAGTGAAATTTAGTTTAGCTTGGACGCAAAATGAACTAAAGTTTCCTCCTCTATCTATTCTGTACATGGATGCTGATCATGATTGTAGCTTCTTCAAAGGATAATGAGGTAAATAATAATAATTTGTTTCAAATAGTCTGCTGTTAGCTGCATTTCCTTTGAGGACACTCTGGGCTTACCTCAACTGAAATTTCCCGACTTGGATGCGTTCCAAGTTTTGTGTGACAGCGAATCAACGGAAATGGGATTATAGGGATTGGGCCACGTATTGTCAAGATTTTGGATCCTTGGATGGTAACTTTTTTCTGGGTCTCGAAAATATCTATCAACTGACGCGATCTCAAAGTCCGCACGGAAAGATTTAATGGTGAAAGTGGAACCATACTTTATGATAATTTCACAATTTCTGGTGAGGGAGATCACTACAGATTGATCAGATTTGATAAACGTTAACGTAATGCAGCTGTTGATTGCATGCGCTGGCTGGTAAATCAGAAATTCACAACTTATGGCAGGGATAGTGATTCAATTTCTTGGGCCAACGTTGCGGAGCACCGAAAGGGTGGATGGTGCTGCAAATTCTCGGCAAGCAATAAAAGAGAGGTAATATTGATATCAAAGTTATAAATTAACCTACTTTTAAAAAGCAATTTAAATGGACTCTACTTTGATCATAAAGTTACGGTTACGAGCTCCAATTATTGGAATATCAGGGTTTCCCTAAAACCTGTGAAAATGCTAATACGGCCTAAGGAGTAGATTGAAAATAATACAGTTTGAATATGAATACTTACCAAGTTATTACACAATTTATATAATACAAAAATTTGTAATAAAATTAAGTATCTCAATTTGCATTTTGTGGTATTTATAGTAAACGGTAAAGTTTGTAATATAATAAGATATATACAGGAACAAACGAACATTCCTGTGGTTTGTATTTACTTATAAGTATATACTTATATATATACAACGACAATTTTTGTGGTATACTTATACTATACAAGTAAATACAAATATGTATTAATAAAAGGTAAAATTACATAATACGCATTTAATAATTATGTAATACGAACACAGTAAGTACAGGGTATAGTTAAGCAATATGAAACAAAGAATAAAGTATACGATATTAGTTGGCCAATCTCAAGTTTCAGTCGCAGGAAATGCTGATGCAGTCGTTATATGATATTACGCCATGGAGATTAAGTAAAGCTGTACAAAGTGCAGTCCACGTCTGGTCATTGTCTTCTAAGCTTATCGCTGCTGATGTAAATAGTTGGGGTCAGATACAGATACATACATAGATCAAAGACTATGCGTAAATCGATGATAAGAAGCAAAAGAATTTAATTATAAAATGAGTATAAACATGTTATTTTATTGCTTATTAAAAGCCCTTGGGGCCTGAGAATGTAAAGTACAATTGAAATCGTTAAGCATATGATGGTGTGGGGAATAAGTTTCTACATTTCCACATAGGTGGGCATGGTCATGACACCGCAATTGTTTTTGCGGGCCGACATAAGAATGTAGCCATCATTGCCCCAATAGGTAGACCAGGAGTTCTTAACCAGCCAGTAATCCTCGCCATTAATGGTGCCATAGCCAACGGCTAGGACAGCATGATCAAGGCCATCTTGATCGTTCTTACACTCTGGCTCATAGTAGACACCGTGCGAATAGAAGCTAAATGTCTTGGGGGAGGCATCAATGGCCACCGAGATCGGACCATGCTTGATCAAGGCCAATTTGAAGGCATCAGGATCATTGGCGGTGACATTGACGTAGCCGGTGATAGGGGCCACAAGTGTAGTATTGGCAATGTGACAATAACCATCCTGGCCAAGATAGGGGCCATATTCCTCTTCGGTGGGTACGCCGCCGACTTGCATCATCCATTGATAAACCCGGAAGTCCTCGCCGCCATCACAGCCATTATTGCCATAGCCCCAGGAGCAGTCAATCAACGCCTGCTGCGAGAGACGCACTAAATTGCCGCCGTTCTTAAGGAAAAATGCGCCCTCAATGGCCCCGATTGTGCCAAAGGACCAGCAAGAGCCGCACACCGATTGATCTGCAAGTGAAAGAGGAGTAGGATTTAATGGAGTGGCCGGAATATTGGAAATAAGTTATACACACCTTTTACGGGACTCACAGCGCCAAAGAGACGCCAATTGTATTCAGAGGGTATTTCATCCTTGAGCTTGTTCACGTCATAGGGAAAGGGTTTGCCCTTGTTAAAGACACCCGATGGCTTGTAGCCACGTCGCGCCTTCAGCTCCTCCTCACTCTTATCGGCCAGATGATTGACAGCCAGCGTATAACTCAATTTAGCCCGATTCTTCGAGTGAATATAGCGCAAGTTCTGACGGAATATGTTCTTGCGATGCTCGTGTTCCTTGTCATCGCGATAATCGATGCCGTGCTTGCGCTTGAAATGATGGAACGCATTATCCACATGCTCATCGCTGCCCGAGATGAACTCCCGCATGGGATTAAATGTGGCAAAGTGTCCGGAACCTGGACCAGGGAAACCAGTGCATGTCAAGCTCTCATCGATCTCAAACACCTCGTTGGGAATGTCGTCATGCTCGTAGCTATCGTACTCCAGATAATAATGATCAAAGTGGGAACCCAACAGCGTATTGTAGCCTCGCATCTCATAGCGCACAGGAATGGGCATACGACTGGCGGGATAATGTGGTGACTTCTTGTAGCGCACCCACAACGTATATATGTTTTTCTTCTGCCCAATGATCTGCTCCAGCTGGAACTTGTCGCAAGTAAAGCCAAGGAATGTCTCGGTGCCAATCAGTGCAAACGTTTTAACGTCGGGTAAAATGCTTTGAATTTCCACATGCTCCTTCTCCGTGCCATTCAACTGGAGACAGCTCAGCTTGTTGAGGGTATTTCGGGTCGTGACTGGCGCCAGCTTCAAAGATGTGCCATAAGGACCCTCTCCGGCCAGCTGATAAGTCTTTACCATACCTCCATAATAATCAATGCGGGAACGTTTCGTATTCTTATCATACCAGGCATAAAAAGGCTCCGCTATCTCAGCATACGGAATGTACAATGTACCCTTAACGATGTAGTTGGGATCCCAACGAGGCGGCTTTGTACCATGAGCTGTAAAAATGTACCATCAAAATTTTAAGAAAAGCATTTAGCGGTAACCGGCAGCCATTGCAAAATTGAACTCACGCCACACTTTCTATACATAATAATATGTACCTACAAACACATACATATACACACAGTTCGCCAAGAGGGTGTTTCGACAAAATAAAATTTCATTTATTTGTTCTTTTCTGCCTATTCTTAACAATAGTTAAATTTCTTTGTTTATATTGTTCTCTAAAAATCCAATATAATATAAATTTGTGGCGGGAGTAATTGTGTTAATTTTTGATTTTGTCAAATCACTTTTTTGACTAACTGTATGTACAGCTAAAAAGCCGCTTAGACACATACATATGTACACACAAGCGCAACTATTGTGATTTCTTTGTTTAGAATTAATGATTGTACGTTTTAAATAATAGCTCACCTGCTAGCATTAAGCTGGCCAGCAGCGCCAAGTTTAGCCATAATCGCATTTTAATGTATTTTATTGCGATATTACTCTTATTATTAAATTAAATGCGTTTGTGTTGAAAGTCAAATGCCAATTGGAATGTTTCCAATGCAAATCAAACCACGAAAGCTCGCATGAGCAAAGAGTATAAAAATGAAAAAGAGACAGTGAGAGAGAGAGAGAGCGACAGCTGGTGCCGATAGCAGCTGTAAATTCTTAACATGATCATTTTAACAGAGCTGTTATTGGTCGAGTGTGGCCACACTGGAAGATTAAAATTAAGCTGAATGCAAATTTCAAAATGCAATAACTTTAAAATATCAAGAAATTCAGAAAATTTTAACAAAAATTCTGCAATTAATTAGAAAATTAAAAAAGGTGGACAAATTTTTAGTTACCAAATTTGTGATTTGACCCAAAGTTTTTCATATTGCCAGATCGGCGAACTTAACAGTGGCTTTCTGTCGGGTGGCAACATTTGCCGCGAAACTCGGGTCTCGTTCGATTTAATAAATAAAAATTCAAAAATATGTATGTAAATTAAAATAAAGTTGACGTACCCATTGATCTGGAGGAGTCATCGGACGAGTTGCTCGATGATGACCTTCACTTAGCCCCAGAGGGCAATAACAGGAAATAATTAGCAGGGGACTTATTACAGGATGTGTATAGAACTAGATTTAAAAGGAAGCTGAAGAAAACAGTAGTTATAAATTTAAAAAAATTTTAATTATTAACTTTGTATTTCTAATTTTATTAATTTATTATAATTGTATATTACGCTATCTATTTATTATTCAACATTTCTAGCATCTAAATTTGTTATTGTGGGCAGTTTTACCAAATACATATATGCAAAACTTTGCTGAAAATATATTTAAAATAGCCAGATTTTCAGCTATAGCATTTTTCAAATATGCAAATAGCCAGATCTAGCTATAAAATAGCTAAGTTGGCAACAGTGCCCAGGACCCGAACAGACGCCAAGCAACCACCAAGCGAGCAGGAGCGTCGCGTCGTTATCACAGTCGTGCCCCATACGTGCAGTGTCAGTGTACGAACAACACGAATCAAAAGTGCACAACTATATAAAGTACAAGCACACACACATACCAGTGTGTTCAAGTATGTAACCAGCTGCAGCCCCAAAAAGTGTGCTATAAATGATTTAGTGCAATTGCACGATGTGCAAGACGTGGATGTGCAATGTGGATTAAAGTACAACTATTGTAACCGTACAAGTGCGCGTCAAGTAACAAAATTGCATTACGTTTTAATTGCATTTTGTTTTTTTTCGCCCAAGTGTTCAAATGTGCAAAATTCTGAGATAAACGTTTTTCGAAATACAAGAAATATTATTAAAATTATTGTGAAAACTACGCATCTTATCAATAAATAAAGTTTTGCAACGAATATGACCGAAAATTAAATCCTAATTGTCAGTGGTAAGCGTGAGCGTTTTGTTGTTGTTGTTTAGCTAATTTACATATGTATAACAAGGGTATACATATTTCATATAGTACATACATTAACTGACCCGTGTATAGATATGTTTTGACATCTACTGCCCCCTCCCCCGCCTACCACAGTTACTGTTACGCTTTCAATGAAAATTCAATGCAATGAAAACAATATAACAAATTAAGTATACCACTCAAATGGTGTTTGATGGATGGAACAAAATAAATAGAATCATAAATTAGCATACAAATATACATACGTATAAAATGTGAATGAAAATTTAGTTTTATTTTTATTTTTTTTTAGGAATATTAGCATTGTTTTGTTTAAATACATTCATTATTTCATTAGAGCACTGTAAACAGTTTTTTTTAATTAACTAAAATGCTAAAAATAAAATGTCATTAAAGTGAATCGCATTAAATTATGCAACGATTTAAAAAGAGAAATTTCGAGAAATCAGTTGAAGATAAGTTATAAGAAGCAGTTTTCTAGTGGATATACGAGTACTTCCACAGAAGTTACTTTGTAACTCCATTGTGAAGTGCACTTAAAGGGAAAACAGCGCAAAAATGTATGCAAGTTAAATGTGTGTGTGTGTGTGTGTGTGTGTGTGTGTGTGTTTGTGTGTGTTTGTGTGTGTATGTTTGTATAAGTAGACATTTGGCTGTGTGTAACCTACATTTTAAACGACAAATACCACACATACATATATACATAACAAGTCAAATCCGTGACCGAAGTCCTAGTGGTTGTCGTAGGCGCTGCCCTGCGCTGCTCAAGTAAGTAGCAGGAGGCGGGGGCGGCGACGGGAGCGGGTGCATAAGCGTCGGCGTCACATGTAAATTTACTTTTATCAGTGCCCAAAAAAAAAAAAACAAGAAAAACAACAGACAACCACCCACACATGCACACACTCACGCACACACACATAAATGCAAGCTTCAAGAAATCGTATATACCGTAAGAGCAGCGCCTGCTCTCAGGGGCACGACGCGCACTCTCGTGAGAGTCGCCAAAGTACGAATCGAGTTCGTTGCGTTTTCTGCTTCCGTTTCCAAATATTAAGCTCACTCCCCTGCTCTCTTTCTCTCGCACACACACACCCACACTCATATTTAATGTGAGAGCGCGTTGTCCACCAAGCAGCAAAGTCGACCTGCCTTACCTAAGCTGTTTATTGTTGTGCGTGCTGCATTGAATTTCCTTTTCCGTTATTCTTACGCCATTAGAATTTCCACTCGACACGTTACGGTCCATACAGTGCACTATTTAATGGCTTGTCGAGGCGTTGAAATATCTGACGCACTTGTAATAATTGTCTTTTGCTTGCCATTTATTGTGGGCGTAACTGAATAAACTACTTTGCTAGTAGTTGTCTAATTAAATGACATACACATAAGTGTAATTTTCTCTATTTTACTATTTAACATTTTACTTTATTTTGTTTGCGTATATTATTTAACAACGAAATTTATTGGAAATTAGTCGAAATTTGGTTGATTCACTATTACGACTTATATTTACTAATATACTTTATTATACCCGTTAATTAAAAAAATAAATACAAATAAATATTGTGTTTCGTTGGAATGTAAGTAACAGAGAGAAGGAGGCATCTCCGATGCCATTAAGTATATATATTCTTGATCAGCATCAACAGCCGAGTCGACATAGCCATGTGTGTCTGTCCGTCTGTCTGTCTGTCCGTCCGTGTGAGCGCCTAGATCTCAGAGACTATAAAAGATAGAGATACCAAACTTGCATTCACAGACCCCAAAGGCGTAGGAGCAGGTCAAGTTTGTTTTTAATTTTTGATACGGCCCCTTTCACTTCCTCAAATCGCGAAAACCGTCACATGAAAACCGTCTGTATAAACAAAAGTATCTCAGAGACTAAAAGAGATAGAGTAACCAAATGTGGCACACAGATTTAAAGATAATACAGTTTTTATGGTAATTAACGTTATATTTTAATATTATCTTTTATTCCACTAAATCGCATCTAGATCGGACAAATAGAACGGCAGTAATGGCGATTTAATGTTTTCAAAGAAATACAAGTAATTTCTTTAAAGTACTTTTATATGTATTGAAATAAGTAACGGGTGTCATATGGTCGGGATCTCGACTATAGCCTTTCCCACTTGCTTTTATTTGGTATATTTAAGAGCAGAATTTATTATATTACAGTGTAAATAAGTTCTTTTGATTGTCCTTAAACTGAGCTTCAAACAAACCAGTTGTTAATTAGATTCAGTATTAGTTTTTCGACTGTTTTTTAAAAGCAGTTAAGATATTCCTAGTTTACAAAAAGTTAATAAGTAAACAGGATTATATATAAGCAATGATATTATTCGTATAGCATTACAAAGTGCTTTGTGTTATCTATAGAAAACAGTTTATACCACTAGCACACAGAGTCCACTTCACATATTCAAGTGTAGGCTATTTTTATGCCATTTATCCATTGTTTAGAGCACATTATCACATTTTCCTCTTAAGGCATCAGTTATAGATATTAAAATTGACAGAGCCGCAGCTGCTGCTGCTGCCGCTGCTGAGAATGTGTAAGAGGATGAAGGGAATGAAGAGGTATCAACTAAAACGATGATTCAGATTGTTGCCACACTTTGCCATACTAAGCTGATTCAGCGACGGTTGGCGGGTGACGGTTAGTGGAAGTGTCTATGCAATTGTCTGGGTGCTTGAGAGGGGGAGGGTGGAACATGAGGGATGCTGTGTATACATTGGTGGGTGGTGGTGGGTGTAACACTACATGTCATACAAACACTTGGATGCGAAGTGGCTTTTATGTTTGCCGCAGCGCAGTGGATTTCTAGTTGGCATTGGCAATGTCAGGATGTTGGGTTTGAATGGAAAACAATGAAAGCATTGTGGTAACTCATATTGTTGTTGTTGCTTCTGTTGCTATTGCTGTTGCTGTTGCTGATGCTGTTGTTGCTATTAAACAAAACAATTGTTGTCTGCTGTGCTGCATTATAATTACCAGTAACTGCTGTCTCCCAGTCACTATTTATGGATACCAGTATACGGTTATTGCGCAAGTGTGATAAGGAAATAAGTAACAATGCTTGCCATATATATATATATATTTATAAATAGCTCAATTATTAATACTTATTTATAGCTCAGTTTTTATCTTAAATAGCTATTAATTGTTAGAAGCAACAAAAGCTTGCTTCATTAATTAATTTTGGACATAAATATGAAATTTGCACTTTTAAACCCAGTTTAAAGTTTGTCTGAATACTTTTTCAGATTTTACATTGACACTATAATTTATATTCATTGTATTCGTTCTTTTTTAAAACTTTACCTTTACTTTTTGTATCGATTTACTGCATTGGCAGAAGGTTTATCAACTTTGTTTTTCTTGTCCATCATTTCGTAAAATGTTTTGTTTTTTTGCTGTTTTCTATTCTACTGTTGTTAGATACTCTACAGACTTTATTCTCATTTATATGTATCCTCCACGCAGCTATTCATTACACATTTATTTTTTTTATCTCTTAATACCTTTCCCTCTCGTGCTTTTGCTTTTCCGTTCTGTTTTCATTATTAATTACGTAGGGCTTAGGTATCTAAATCTTGTAAATCCCACTCAGACCATTGGGCAAATTCCACCGCGCTGATTACTCGGATTGCGTGACATTCTAATATAGCCCTTGTCGTCCCCAAAGGACCTTGATCAATTAAACTGACCAAACTGACTAGACCAACGAGAAAATCAGCTAATTTCTTTATAGTTTGTTCATACTTGCACTAAATATATATTCTAGGACTTGCAGCTGAATATGAATATATCAAATAAGCGGATAGCGGATTTATAATGCTTAAAAATTATTGTTATAATAGTTATATTAATGCATCTAAAGCATTTGTATTGAAACACATCATTGTCAATCCCGAGAATTTACTAAGAAAAACCTGTAAAATAATTATTAATAAACTTTCTAAGGTGGAGCTTTGATTAAATTGTTGCTAATTGGATTAAAGTTGTAGACGATTAATCTAATTTTAATACAAACTCTTAGTATTAGAGATTGAAACTAATATGTTTTAAAATACTGAAGAATTATTTCTATTATGTATATTAAATGTATATTATAAAGAATATAAAATATTAATCCATTTTTATTTAAAATTTACGAAAAACGTCTTACATTTTCTTTACTGTTTTTTTTTTTAAGGATTGTCTACCTTGAAATAGATAATAGACAAATTAAAGTAGAGGATATACAGCATAGGTGGCAATACCACATAGGTTGTTGCTTTTGCGAGCCATGCGAAAGTATCCACCTTCTCCCCAGTTTCCCCAGGAGTTCTTAAGGAGCCAGAAATTACCAGCCTTGGGATCTTTACCGTAGCCAACTAGGAGAATAGAATGATGATATTTTGCTGTGCCGCTGCAGGCAGTATTATAAACACCACTTTGATAATGCTGTAAATGGGTTGCATCGATGGTTACTGAAATCGGACCCTTTTCGGCAACGGCCGCTTCCAAAGCAGCCTCATCACCTGACCGGACATCAACACTACCCGTAATAACTACTCCAATATGATCCTTTTTGAAACGACATTTACCCACATGTCCTTCATAGGCATACGAGCTGCGTGTATTTATGCCATGATTTTCCTTAACATACCGCAAAGCTTCCTGTGGGCTGCCACCTTTGCAGCCGAGATTTTTGTATGGTGCTTCACTGGAACAGTCGAGTAAATTCTGTTCAGAGAATTCAACTAGCTTCTTTGCCTTTAGGAAATGCTGGCCCTCCAATGCACCAACTGCAGCAAAGGCCCAACAGGATCCGCAGTCCCCTTGATGTTTTACAGCGCTAACAGCTTTCTTTTCCCGCCAATCTACACTCTCCGGCAGCTTGACCTTTCTTCCTGGTGTATATATATATTCGCTATGGAAAGCTGTAGTGTTTTGGGTGCCCATCATAGAATTTACGAATTCTTCGTGTAGCAAATCTGAGAATTGGTTCACTCCCATTTTGTAGGACTCATCACCAGCGTCGTATCGTAAATTGTGCCTGTGAATTAGCTCCATGTTATCCATAAAGATTTCTTTCCGCAATAGCTCCTCGCTTTCATTATGGTAACTTTTCATGTGATCCTTTGTGAATAGCTTCCACTGCGCTTCTAGAACATCGTATTGCGTAATACGATTCGATTGAACAAATCCAATTAATGACAAAATCAAAATAGCTACTTTCATTGTGGAAAGTTGAAATTTGAACTGTTTTTCGCTTATGAGTTTGCACTCTATTTATACCCCATGGGGTCAGTAAAAATTGCGATTGAATGCGTCATTATAATTTTTTTTATCAGCCCACATGCATTTATTATAATAATTTGTAATTGAAAATTGTAACCAAAGAATTACAAGGTTATTATGTTGGATTTAGTAATAGGATTATGCTTGAAAATTACTGAGTGTACACCATTTACATTTCATTTACTCGATATAGACTTGAACTTATACATTTATTTAACTACACTTTTTAATTTACGTATTTAGACATTTATGTTAGAAGAGGTCACCCTTTTTTTCTCTTTTCTAAGCTTTGAATTCCCGCAGTACAGAAAATTACTTATCAAATAGAATTAATTTTAATTTCCAAATAAATTTAGCATACGATTAAATAAAAATTATATTTAAAATTACCTATAAACTGCGCCATATATAGGTGAATGATAACTATGATCATTTATTCTCCGTTACTCAGTTAAAGGATATTTTAATTAAATAATGCCCAAATAATTGATAATTTTTATTATTTAAAAGCTTAACTATAATATTATTATGTGCTATTTTTAAGCATTTGAAATACTTATAAATTTGACCTTTTTATGCTATAATTTCAGTTGGATAAATGCAAAAGAAGGCGAGAAAGTTTCGTGTAATAAATCTTTAACTTGCATCAAATTATAACACAAACAACAGAACGAACTAGTCGCATGCAACGCATTCTTTGTGGGTCATATAAAAAGGGGCTTACTATAAATATGTAAGCCCAAAAATCTAAACCCTAATGATGATGACCGCAACACGAACAATTTTGCCGTGAGAGCAAATTACATAAAATTATCATGCAGCGCAGGCAGCGGACAAGTTTGCCACTCAAAGGCAACAATAATAACAATAACAACAGCAACAAGGCTAAACTTGTATTGCAACAGCGACGCTGCGTGCGGACTGCATGACGTATACGTAATATACGTATTACGTATACGTAATATGTCCTAGTTTGTGGCCATTTGCCAAGCACAACAAAAACCCAAACGAAAAAGCCAAAAAAGCAAAGCAAACAAACGTAAAAGAAACATCAACAAGAGCCGCAAACAAGAGTAAAGAGTAACTAGAACTTAGAACATAGTATATAGTATATACAGTACATAGTATATAGCATATAGAAAACATAGCACATATCATCGCATCTGTTGCAAATGGCAAAAGTTATAAAAAAGTTGGTAACGTGTTGAGGCAGCTGCCACAAGATGACAAAATGGCGAAGTTAACATTGCACCGTCTACTGCAGCGTTTGCAGCTGACGGCGCTGCAGCTGGCCATTGACACGCCCACTCCCAAGCAACAGCAGCCACTCAACAACAGCAACAACAACAACAACAACAGCAACCATAACAACCACAATAACAACAACAACAACAACAACAATAGAACGCGCATGGCTCTTTTAAGCTGGCTGCAATTGTGCCAAGGCAATGGACACTATCTAATACTGGCCGTGCTTATCTATGGCTATCTAATGTTGCATGCTTCAGCTGCTGCCGGTGTTGCAACAACCGTCAACATGTCCAATCTAACAACAACCCTAGTTTTAAGCCAATCACAACAACAACAACAACAACAAGAACAAAACGCACAAATTGAGAAACGTGATGTCGCCCACGTGCCTGAAGATGACTACGATGCCAGTTATCCGGATGATATAGACGATATTGAGGCCTTGATTAATAATAAGTCAGGTAAGTTTATCCCATCAAACTTTCGTTGATCTAACAAATCTACAGAAACGCTATATAAAAAACTTTAACTTTAATGGATATCGTATTATGATTAAAAATAAAATTGATCATAGTTAAGTGCATTAAAAAGCGGGAATTTGTATAGAGGAGTGCCTTACAAAGTCCGTATAGACATGTTCATTCATTCATAACATATATATATATATATATGTATTAGGGTGGATCAATTTTTTTCGAAAAAAAATGGTACACCATATTCGTCTAGTCCCCTAGTCCCCGCATTTTGAGTCTTCGCAAGGACGAAAATTATGTTTTCAGGACAATTTGTCTTTGTATATGAAAGTTCTGGTCCCAACACGAGTTTTTATACCCATTTTGTCGGGATCAGACAAAAAATACTCAAGATATGGTAATAATTCATGATAAAAATATCAAAAAACACGTTTTTCAAATCAAAACATCTTAGAATTGATCGTAGATTACGAATATGGGGTACCATTCATACATTTTTTTTGGCATTTACAAATCGGTGCACTCTAATATATATTCTTAATATAAGAAAAAGCTGAAATTTTTTTAGAAAGAAGTTATAATGTTTTAAGAATTTGTTGAAGTTTTTTACTTCGTTAAGGACCATGTTTTCAATGTTAGTTTAACGTCTCAACTAAGTAACTAAATGATATTTTGCCATAATTGTAATTCAAAATTAAACCGCAGCTTACATTTTTAACTGGACATTGAAAAAACGTGTCTTAGAGAATTATATTTACATATATTCCTATTAATGTTTTATCGAAATTTATTTTGGCATAATTTTATCTTAGCGTATTATAGAGAGCGCTCTCAAGGCTCACAAGTAAGGCCATTTAACAACTAAGCTAACTGTGGACTGCTATGTTGACCTTTCAAAGAATCTACCTTAAAGTCCGCAGTTTGGCCAAAATAAATTGAATAAGCCCATGAATCATTGCGGCTTAGTGCGCCAAACTGGCAACTGGCAACTGGAAACTGGCAACGTGGTAACATGCCGTCATGGCAACATCGCAACATGGTAGATAGATGCAGTCTAAGTACCTCAAAAGCACAAAGGACACTCGAAATAGTCGCCGGCCGTTATGCAATTTATGAGAATTATGATCTTTGGGGTATTAATGCGCCGAATCGCGCTACATATGTGGTAACTGACCACAAACTCGGGCACAATTTGGCAACACAAAGTGTTCGAAAGGTCAAGGGAAGCCCACGTAGTTAAAGTTTTTAGGCAAAGCAAATATAATTATAATTAACATTTTAATAAGGGCAGCGTTTTAGCAATATACATAATTGCATATCTCTTAGATTACAATTAATATTGAATCAGGCTTTCATTATTAATTCACTTAGTTTATGACAACTAATAAGTGAAATTAACTGAAAATGGATACTTAATTGTAGGTGTTTAATTTTGTTTAATTGCAGCTAAAGGTAAATACATAGGAGCGCCATGCAACGAGCTGAAATGTGATGCCAAACTTTTGCACGTTACCTGTGAAAAGGAGACACAGACCTGCAGCTGTGAGCGTAATTATCCCGTGCAGCTGGGACTGATAAAGGGTTGCGCCAAACGTAAGATAATACAATCATATTTCAGAACTATTATCAACAAGAATAATATGTGCAAATGCATATATATATAGAAAATAATAATGATATACTAAATAGTCTTTGTAGACTATCCCTTTTAACTAATGGTAGCAATAATATTTGTATTCAGGGGTGTTCCTGGTATACCAATCAAGCGAAACCCGATTAAAAACCAATAACTTTTTGGTTGGCTTGCATTTCTGGAACATCCCTGATTGATTAAGGATTTGCGGGTTGTTCCAGAAATATAAAACAAGTGAAAGCTTATCAAGAATCCATATATTTATGGTTATTTTTCGGTTGATAAACTCTGATAATATTACTTACGATCACAAATCTCTAGATGTTTTGATGACAGTTGTTCCTGAAAAAAACCGCAGTTTCTGAAAAATCAGAGATTACAATTTCAAACCTCTTTTTAAAGTCCAAATTTTTAATTAGTTGTATATTTTTTATAATCAACAAATTCTTTTGAAATGGTATTATTTAAATAACAAGTACTTTGAATAATCTCACCTAAATTTCTGTCGATTTGCTGAAAGCCTAACAAATTTTTTTGTTGCTCTAAATTGCAGCTAAAAAACTGGGCGATCAATGTTTCTACGATGAGACATGTGTCTACAACGATGAGAACTCACTATGTGTTCAGGTGCGGCACAATGCAATATGTCAGTGTGCCAATGGCTACCACTCGGTTAGCTATACGAAGCCAACAAGACGAGTCTTCTGTACACCAGGTAAATTCCACTCTGTATTATTGATATCAAGCGTTTTACTAATCCTTTTGATCCTTTTCAGATCTCAGTGAACTGGGCTCGGATTTACCCACTTTGTTGGGAGTTTCGACGGGCATTGCGGTACTGGCGGGTCTGATTTGCATGGTGTTGCATCTGTTTAGTAAAACGAAATACCCAAGGCATCGAAATTTCGCTGATGCCAACATACCGCCGCCCATACTCTACTCCAGCGATACAGGTGAGTTGAGGAGCATCTCTTGAACTTTAACATTTACTAGAGGCTCACAAAATCGATGCTCGCACGCATTTGAATTGTTATATAATTAATACCTGATTGCACTTCAATTTCTTTGGTAATTTTCCCGTTTATGAGCTTGGCTTAAAGAGCTGTTTTTTAATAATTCTTTAATAATTATAACCAAAGCTACATATCACATTCGATTGTAAACTTAAACTCTTAAATTATAACTGAGTCTTCTAATTTGCGAATGGAAATTAATTTGCCTGTTTTTTTTTAAACTTGATTTATACTTTGCATGAAAAATGCATGGTAAAAAGAATTTCCGCGGATTCCAATTACATTTCCATTAAAAGTGAACATAAAATAATTTTCTAAAAATAGTATGCATATGGAATTTAATAATAATATAATTCAAATTAAATTTATTAGTAGTAGAGAGTACAGAGCTCGAAATTTTGAATTACTTTGCTAAAAATCAAGTGCTTTTTATAGGAGTTATTAACATAGGAGTTAAAACATATATTAATATCATTATTATCACTTTTATTACTATACCTGTTAGTATTGCTTTTACTACTACTATCTACTATTAGTGCTACTACTATTAATAAAACTTTACTACCTTTATTATTATTACTACTACTATTTCGACTACACTATCTTTGCAAAAAAAGCAGAAATATTAATAATAATATTAATATTTTTTAACTGGTCAATAACTATACAATTCGAGTTAAAGACCTCAGTTCGATTTTCATTCTGCCATTCAAATGAAGATCATTCATAAATAAAATAAAATAATAACTATTCACCGTCAATATATCATAAGTGAAAACTTAACCCTTCCCGTCAAATTAAAAATATATATACCGAGGTTTTCTTTTAAGTAATAAAACTATTCGAATTACCCGAAACCCTTTGAAAGTCTATTTGTAGCATTGAATTATATTGATTATTATGAAAGTAGCCGAAAAACCAATTGGTTTTAGTATCAATCGATAGAGGATTTTGGAGAACGAATTGGTTTATGTCTGTGAGAGTTCACTGTAGTATCGCTTAACTGATTCGATTTAATTATTCTATTTAATTGCAGGGATACCGTTGACAGTGCACTCGGCACGTCCGTCGTCGCGATCCAGCATACGTTCGACGGGTTCGATAGGATCCTTTGGGAATCGGCGTGCCTCGTCTGGCGGCATAGCTGGCATCAGTGGCAGTGTTGCTGCTGGGGGTGGCAATCACAGTGGCGGTGGCGGTGGCGGTGGCAGTGGCGCCGGTGGCGGTTCAAAGGGCATACTTGTGTCGACATCTCGTACAGGTGCGGCTAGATCGGCCGCCATATTGCTCATATCGTGTCACATAACGGCCGTGTCTAAACAAAATTCACGTGCCTCATCGCGTCAGACATCGGGCGCCGGATGCAGCCAGCATTCGCGCGATAATCTAGACGATAACAACGGGTCCGGCTCTGCCGGGGGATGTCGCAGTTGCGAGAGCACGCTCTCAATGAATCGGCAACTGCAGAAGCAATTGAATCATCAACGGCATCTGCTCAGTTTTGAGCTATCGCCGGCAAAGACAAAGAATCAGGATAGATTTAGGACCCTATTGGGCATGAATGGCATCGACCATGACGATCATAATGATAATAATGATGATAAATATAATAATGATGATGGGTTCAATATCAATAGCATAGATGGCAGTGTCGTTGGCGGTGGCTTTGGCGGTGGCGGTAGCGGTGTCGGTGTCGGTGGCGATGGCAGTGGCAGTGGTGGTGATGGTGATGGTGTTGGTGGTCTTTACAACTATGGCAGTGGCACTGCCGGTGGTGCCGAGCTGCATCATTTGCATATTGGCGCCCTGCCCACGCCGGCGAGTGAAACGCCCAGATTTGCGGTAAATCAACTCAGTCATCAATCATCAATCATCGATCATCAATCAGCGTCGATCATTAATCAAACAATCATCAAATCATCATTGACCCCTAACAACTGTGTGTGTGTTCTGTTCCCTAGTTAAATCTGTTCAATTGTTCTGTGTTTTTATCAAAGATGCAGTTAAAACCTCTTTCCTCTGATAAAACGTTACATTGATACACTTTAAAAAAGTTCCTGTCTTAAGATCATTTAGCAAAAAGATTATTTATATTGTGAATTGCAATTTTGTAAAATTTATTGATAGTTTTTAAAGGACCATTTAATTACATCTCTACGTAATTACACTATTGCAATTATTATTAAAATTTACACATAAACCAAGCATAATTAAATTAAATGAAAATTAAAATCAAAGTCCACAACATAAGTAATCTTAAAATATTTTAAACATTCCATTGGCTCATTTTGTTGTGTACATTGGCTCATTTCAAAATCATCGCATTTGCATAACAATTAGAGTAATTTGAAAAATCTGTCGAAAATCTTAACTCTTGATCCTTTTAACAACAACTTCTTATGTTCGAAATGATCGATGTTAAATGTGCTTCCAAATCTCTGTTTCAAATTCAAAGTATGTTTCTTAGTTTTTAATTTTCGTTTGAAAAAAAATTACATGAATACACATACAACACAGACACACACACACAAACACACAACGATAATAACTATGGATCACACCGAATAGTTAGGAAAAGGATTATCTACCAAAGTGTTATTTTATTAAAAAAAAAAGCCATGTGATAAGTGAAAATAAAAATGTATATATCATGTTTCAGAAATATCGGAATAATTATATCTGTACTCTATAATAATGAAGTATACTCGTTATAAGCTTGACAAGATGATATTGAAGCAATATGGCGGTGACTATGTTCCTGTTTTTAGAAATTGTACAACACTATAATTTTATTATTAAAACTTACACTCCTTCACACACACCCCACACATATACACAAACTTACACACATATTTAAAATGTATATTTGCATGCATACTGTGAGTGAGAGAACATTCCACTCTCTTTTTTATGCACACCAAGAGCGATTCCAAAGATTCCTACTCAGATCACATTAATCGATTTTTGTAGACGATAATACCGATAACACTCCTGTTACAATTCCTGCAACTGGCTGAATATATTTTCTATGTACTCTCTCTTTTTTCCCCTCTAAGTCTCACTCTCTTACTCATATTCCCTATTTGAATGAATATGTTTGTGAATATTTATAAAATCTATTTCATATAAATATAACTAGATATCATTTGGAGCATCTATATCATAATCAGGGTAGATTAATCGTTGAGCTAACGCTTTGCTAGCGCTTAACGGATTATGCTTGCCATCAAATGTAGCTAATTAATGAAATGGCTGTGTTTCAACTATCGCTCATTCCTAACCACAAAAATATAAAATTGAGCGTTTCATTTCAGCATTCCATTTTGCAAATATTTGCAATTTTAGCTTTTCAGACCATAAAACATAAATCATCTGTTTAATTTTATTCAGGGCTTTCCTTAATACAACATTTAATGGTGTTTTATTCCAGTATTCCGCTTGACAAGCAAATCGAATAATATTGTTTAATAAGAAATCAATTTATTGCCTGCTTTACGCTTTTTTAAGAAATTCAGAATCTTTTCATCATAGTGCTTTGCATTGGAATTATCCATTTGCTGCTGGCGTTTTGCTCTCTTTCTTCCACTCCCACTCTCTAACACCGATTCTCCAACAACTCTCTTTCTCTCTCTTTCTCTCTCTGTCTTTTTCTCTCTGTGTCTGCTTCTGCCTCTGCCTCGCTTAGATCTAAGTATTATAATTGTTGGCGGAATTCTGGCCAAAATTGATTTAAAAACTGTGCTCTTGTTGTGTTCACTTTACAGGTTCTCGAAGACCAAGTCTAGCGTCTGTGCATAGCACAAGCTCCTCGGTGCGCAGCTACAGCATGATGCGGTTCGAGAAGGAGGTGCAACAGAAGGAGATTAGGCAGGAGATGAAGCTGCGATTGGCGCGACTGCAACAGCAGCAGCATCTCACACAGAATAAGCCGCAGATAATCATTGGTGAGGCGCTGTTGCAACATGGGGCAATCAGTCGTGTCACCATGGCCACGCCCAGTCCGTTAACGCCCAATTCACTGGACGAACTGTTGCCATCTCTCGATGAGAACCAGGAGGTGAGTTCAATGCCAACAGAAGAAGTCGAGGTCAGCATATGGCTTTAAACACTTGACGCTTTAGTATCCACCCAGGCTTGAGTCGACATACAAACAGCTTATTCAACCGCAGTCAACAGCATCAGCGATAGCAACAACAACAACAATCGCAACATCTACTAATGGCTATAATGGTCCCTGCTCCTCATTAACTGAGGCACGCTAAAACTTGAATCGATCTCGTATAAGCGACCCTAACTAGTCCTAAGTTATCTTCTAAGTCCTGTATATTTATGTATGTGTATTTAAATCTATCGAAGTAACCGGAGTTCAGTTAAAGCTTATTGTTAGTTCATTGAATTAAACGTCAAACGTGTTTAGTTTTAGCCAATTAGATTATGTGTAACATAGTAAGCGTCTCCTAGTCAAGGGCAAGAGCTAACCTACAATATTATGCATTCAAAATATCAAACAAATTCATGTACATTCAGATTTACAGAAATCATACATTTTATACGGATTGTCATACAATTTTGTAGAAATTATACAACCATAACAACAATCAATCAAGCGCAAATTGCCAAAGTTCCTCGAATTTCTCTTTAAGCAACATTTTACTTAAACCCAATTTTCAATAACATTAAATCCTTAAAGGTAATTTTTTATTAAATCTGAAAATTAAATGTAATATCTAAATTGTTTTTTTTTTTGAAAGCTTAATCATTTTATTATTGGTATTTACTCTATAAAATAAAAATTATTTCCTTGATTTGAGATTCCGTGTGTAATTCAGAGAACGCTTCTGTAATCTACCAAGTTTGCAAATATTCTATATAATATAGGTTTTTATTTTATATAACATATCATAATATTAAGTTTCAAAAATTTGTAAATATATTGCATACTACCTTTTAATTTTTGAGTGATTTAATTTGGAAAGATTGTTGCTAAAGCGACGAAATAAACAATCCCTGAAAATTTGAAAACTCTGTTATGGATCATCTCTAATCTAATTATTTATTTATTATTGGTTACTGTGAACTTCACAGTACGAAGTATACTTCAAGTTATTGTTGTTTATTCTTCAAAGACAATTACAATTAAAGATTATCGCAAACTTCAAATACCGGAGAACAAATATATCAGTAAACTATAAATTACATGACAGTCGATTCTTTTGGAAATTTTTTCTCTTATTTCTTCTACTTTTAATTTTTGTCTATCTATTGTAAACAATACAAATATAAAACGTGCTCTCTAACTCAGTATTATTTATATTATAAAATTACTAGTCCGCATGTTACTGTTTTTTTTTTAAATATTTTTTAAAAATTTATTATTATAGTGTTAAAAGTTAATACAATTTAAAACTTCTTGAGTCTCAGTCAATATGTTAATTTTTTCTTATACTTCCCAAGACCGTTTCTCTTTGTTTGACATTAAAATAAGCTTGAAATCCTCAGACACATTCACATTCAGACACTCATTCGTATGAACATTCGATTTAAGAATAAGTATTATAAATAATAGTTAATTGAATGCATAGTTTAAAGTTAATTGTTAATGCGAGTTTAGGAGTGCATACCCTAATGTTTAGTACTGATTAAATATACGCAAATGAATTTATAAAATCGGTTTATATACAGTTTATACATATACATATTATATGGTATATCTAGCGAGTGCGATGAAAATAATAATACATAGAGTATTTATTAAAGTATAGTACAGTAAGCGTAGGCATTGTTCATGCATGGCAAATAATTAATTGTATTATTACCTAAAATATCTGTTGAATAGATATTCCAAATTTCAAAAAATATTTTGATTTCAATCGTGACCTTATCCGATATTATTCGAGTCATGCGTGGACCTAGACTTAAAGTGAAAATTATTAAATGTACATATGTAGAGCTTGATTGAGATAGACAAATTATAGTAATATGTTATATTGGGTTAGAAATCTTGACAATTGAAAGATTTTTCAGGCTTTCTGTATAAATAGTAAAGACTCTATTTATTAAGTAATTACAGAATAATTAAAAGAACTCAACATTAAACATAAAGGGTCATTTAAAAAAGTATTATCTATAAATATAAAACGAAATTACATCGATTGATCAATCAAACTCATTTTATGCATTTTCTACACAGGAGTTTCACATGAATGCAATAAGGAAATTGTACCCTAATCAAATACTATAATCATATTATACTATATATAAACTGATATGTGTTTGTTGTTTTTCAATAGTATTATTGTACTCGTCAGTTAATGTTGCCATATGTTTATGACTATCATTATTTGCGACATATGTTAACTCGTATAAGAAGTAGAAGAACATATCCAAATTTTATAACCGTAAGCTGAGAACTTTAAGGTTTTCATAGTTTTTACAAAGAGTATCAATGATTTTTTTAGTTTGTGCAAGGTCTTAAACTACTGTACTCTCTTTATCATTTACAATAATAATAGTTCTGTTTTGTTGATCTTCTAGGATCTACAAAGAAATGTTCCCTTATATAAGTTCCGATTCGTAAACAATGTTCGATTAAAAATACAGATAATACTAGTGTTTTAAGCAGTCTGTACATAACATTCAGTTGATTATCAATTTATACCTGATAATTAATCAGTACATTCACATACATACTTTGGTATATACACACGGACTACATATATTTGTGAATTAGTATTAAGATCTGAATAAAGAATACTAAAAAAATATATAAATTGTAATTTTTTTATTATAAATTTTAAATTTTATAAGGGATATATATTTTTTTGAGTAAAGAGTGGTATTTATGAAATCGAAATTGTAATACTTGAAAACCAATTTGAAGATAATGACCATTTTAAAGTATTTTTTATGGTAAGACTTTGAATACGTTTTCCATAATTTCTCGAAAAGATTTATATTTTTAAAGATAGAATATTATGATTTTTGTTGTGTGTGGTCTTCTTAAGATTTGCTTACTTTGATATGAATAAAGTGTATACATATAGGCAAAGTACTCGGAAAGAGAAAATAAATATGTAAGCAAGGAACAGAGGAAGATTTCAAAGATATAAAACACTCTTTGAATAAAAACTATGTGTTTATTAAAATCAATAACGCAATAATTTGGATGGGGTTTAACAAAATTAGGAGCATGGCTTAAATTTGGGAGTCTAGTCGACTTCCTCGATGGTTGGACCACCAACACCGCCTGAACTGGGGCCACCGTTCGAATTCTGTGGACCCGAGGACGGAGGAGGCATACCAGAGTTTTGATGGAGTCTGGTCATAATGGGATTACAGATGCGTTCCAGCTCCTGCTGTTTGTGCTCGAATTCCTGCTGTTCGGCGAGCTGATTGGCGTCCAGCCAACTGATGGTCTCATTGACCTTTTGTTGGATTGTCTCCCGGTCGGAATCGCTGATGCGACTGCGCAGTTGCTCATCCTCGAGGGTGGATCTCATGTTAAAGCAGTACGATTCCAACTGGTTTTTCGCCTCGATCCGTTGACGTTGCTGCTCATCTGCCTGGCGATAGGATTCGGCATCGTTGACCATCCGTTCGATGTCCTCCTTGGACAGTCGTCCCTTATCATTGGTGATCGTTATCCTGTTTGCCTTACCCGTCGACTTCTCAGCCGCACTCACGTTCAAAATTCCATTGGCATCGATGTCAAAGGTCACCTCAATTTGGGGCACACCACGTGGTGCTGGCGGGATGGCAGTCAGCTCAAATTTGCCCAGGATATTGTTGTCCTTGGTCATGGCGCGTTCACCTTCAAACACCTGGATGAGAACTCCCGGCTGATTATCCGCATACGTGGTGAAAATCTGCGTCTGCTTTGTGGGTATCGTGGAGTTGCGCTTGATAAGCGACGTCATAACACCGCCAGCCGTCTCAATGCCAAGGGACAGCGGTGTTACGTCCAGTAGGAGCAGATCCTGGACAGCCTCCGAGGTGTCGCCATGTAGGATGGCTGCCTGAACTGCCGCACCATAGGCGACCGCCTCATCGGGATTGATGGATTTGTTCAGTTCCTTGCCATTGAAGAAGTCCTGCAGCAGACGCTGCACCTTGGGTATTCTCGTGGAGCCGCCGACTAGGACAATATCATGGATCTGCCCCTTATCCATTTTGGCATCACGCAACGCCTTCGCCACCGGCTCCATGGTGCCTCGAAAAAGATCCCCATTGAGCTCCTCGAATCGAGCACGCGTCACGGACGTATAGAAGTCAATGCCCTCAAAGAGGGAGTCAATCTCTATGCTGGCCTGCGTGGATGAGGAGAGAGTACGCTTGGCCCGCTCACAGGCAGTGCGAAGGCGTCGCACGGCACGTTTATTCTGGCCAAGATCACGCTTGTGCTTACGCTGAAACTCCTGCACAAAATGATTGACCATGCGATTGTCAATGTCCTCGCCACCAAGATGCGTATCCCCCGCCGTGGCCTTCACCTCAAAGATGCCATCCTCAATGGTGAGAATGGAGACGTCAAAGGTGCCGCCACCCAGATCAAAGATGAGCACATTTCGCTCCCCGGATTTGCCCAGCTTATCCAGACCATAGGCAATTGCGGCCGCCGTCGGTTCATTGATGATGCGCAGGACATTGAGTCCAGCTATGGTGCCCGCATCCTTGGTCGCCTGACGCTGTGAGTCATTGAAATAGGCTGGTACGGTGACCACAGCATCGGTGACTGTCCCTCCCAGATATGCCTCGGCTGTCTCCTTCATTTTGGTGAGCACCATGGAGGAGACCTCCTCCGGATAGAAGCTCTTCTTCTCACCCATGTACTCGACCCTGATACGCGGCTTCCCACTCTCCGAGATGACCTCAAAGGGCCAATGCTTGAGGTCACTTTGCACCGTCGCATCATCGAATTTGCGTCCAATCAATCGTTTAGCATCTGCAATAGAAATTGGAAAAACCCCAGAAAGAGACACCAATTTGACTTTATCTTTATTAACTAAGAACACACAATAATGGACGGGGACTTTAACAGATTGTACTAAGTAATTACAAGTAATTAAAGTAATTAACGTGTCGCAGGTCTAGGCTTGGCTAGGCTAGGCGGGACGAGGGGCAGGGCAGAATTATGTGGACTCTGAGACTGAAATGAAAGTACAAGAAAAGAAAGAAGTCTTTGCATTAGACCTGCTCAAATCTCAGGCGAGTGAAAGTTAAGAGATAAAAGAGACCTCTACAACAGAGTACCTAAGAGAGTTTCCAGAAGGATTCGACTATTTTTGAATTGGGATAGTTGTTAAAAATATGATATGATATTTGTGAGCATCGACAGAAAGATTAGCAGAAAAGCGTTCTGCTTAAAAGATTTCAGGTTTAGATCGCCCGTAAAAGGAATTCTAAAGTCAGAAAATAAACTCGAATTATTCTTATCTGATTTTGTTTGAAATAATGTATAGAGATTGGGAAAAGAGCATTTATTCCAAGTAAATAAAAATACTTCAAAAGGTATTTTTCATTAATATATTTAGTCAAAGTTTTCTTCTTATATTCTCCCTAAATTGTCTTTCAACATTGCAGGCTCTCTAAATTTTTTTTAGGTTTCTCTTATTATTGTGTCGAAAGCGAAGAAATCTATCTGTGAGGAACCCTACTTATTGACAAACTTATCAATCTTATCTTCTACCCTTTACTAGTACTATCTTCTCAGGACGTCTTATCGATGTTCTTCTAATATGGTTTTGATTTTCTAGAAAAAATTAGTTGCCCTTTAATTTAATCGATTTTCTTTATCCTGGAGACTTTTTCAAAAACTTCAAACTGTAATAGCTTTGTCAAAACTTCACGGATTCTCCACAGTTTTGATTAACATCAGTAGTGCGAGTTTAGACCCAGTTGAAAATTGGCGAGACTATATAAAATAACATGTAAATATGCTATTTGTAAATTTTTTTGTTTAGCTCACAGTTGGTGGAACCGTAAAATGTCGACACAGAAATAAGCTGACACAAATTATGCTAATAAACAGATGGTGCAAAATCTCAGACGCGCCACGGGAGGTAGCAAGAATCGACCACAAGTCAATCGTGGGTGACGGGAGAAAGGAGTGGGTTGAGGTATATGCAAAAATACTTTTAGGCAACTACTTTTAGCTACCCGAAGAACCGAACTAGATATACTACATAGATCTATAAGTATTCCTAAAATAAATCTTAAAAAAAAATAAAAATAAAAGAAAAGAGCGAGATAAAAAGAAATAGAAATTGTGCGCGATTTTTTCATTCATGAAAGTGTTGCAAGTAAATGTTGCAAGGGTGAATACAATAATGTTTCGAGATCGAGAACTTACCGAAAATTGTGTTGTTTGGATTCATGGCCACTTGATTTTTGGCCGCATCGCCAATGAGACGCTCCGACTCCGTAAAGGCGACATAGCTGGGCGTGGTGCGATTGCCCTGATCATTGGCAATGATCTCAACTTTGCCATGCTGAAAGACCCCGACACACGAATATGTTGTACCAAGATCAATGCCAATTGCTGGTAATTTGGGCATGTTCTCTGAGGCTGAGGCTTTAATTAGACCACACAAACACAATGAAAGCGACGGTGTCAAGGTCCCCCCGTGTTGAGAAAAATCCGAGAAATGATATGTAAATCAATGTTGTCTATGTTACACAACAATCTCATTGAAACTTACTCTTCCTCTCTCACTTAGTTTCGTACCTCAATCTTGATTGGTTTAAAATGCAAAACGATATAGATATAGGGATATGATTAAAAATAATAGAACGAATGTCAAAATTCGCAGGAATTCGAGTGTTTTCTCTCTTTGCAGCTCCACAGCGTCTTCTATATGTTATCACGTTGCCAGAATGAGAAATTTTCACACTCATCGAATCATTCAATCAATATTTGTTCACAATTTTAAACATGCAATCGCCTCAACAGTCAAAATAAAACTGCCATATTGAACGTTAGAACGCGCCGTCCTTTCATGGGGCTGCCACCCTAGTGAATTCCCTGATCTGGCAACTTGTTCTAATTTAAAGGTTGCCACCCTACAGAATTCCCCGATCTGGCAGCTTGTTCTAATTTAGATTAAAATTAAATTTAGGTGCACCTACGAAAATTCACCTAAATTGGAATTTTTTTTTTAACTAGAATTTTTAAAATTTTTGCATAATTTTTGTTTGAATTTTCTAGATTTTTTCATATTTTTTTTTTTTTTTTCAGATTATGTTTTGTAACTTCTCTTCCCTCGGGCTGACGAACTTTAAACCTTTATTAAAACTCTTACCATAATTTTATTGAGTTTCGAATTTTAAAACCTCTTTCAATTGTTAATTAATTAACAAAGTTAAGGCAATTTGAAAATTCTTCACCTAATTTTTAAATTCACTGTTAAGTTTAACAGTGTCCAATTGCATCCACAATTGTACATTTGGTGTGGTACATTTTTAGAAATTTTGGTACATTGTACAAATTTCTGGTACAAGGTAGGGTTTTTCCTTCTTCTTAAGCGTGGTACAAAATGGAGGAATAAGGAACTTTGAAAAAAGTTTTAGTTTCCCAAGTGAATAAATTAACAATATTTAGGGTTATAAAGGATTTCAAATTATGCCGTATATTTAAATAGTTTTGAATTTTATCAATTGCAATTCACAAGACTGTTGGTTTTTAATTAGCTAAATAGCCTGACTAATTTAGTGGGGCGGTCTGTCAATACCACATTCGTCTGGTTTCTTAAAGACAAGCGCATAGGTGAGTACAGGATGAACAGTTCCCTCAGTAGAGGCTGTCGACAACAGGGAATGTGTGGAAGGGCTTTCCATAAACATAAGTTCACCATCAAATTTGCTCCAACGTCCGCGTTTTAATTGCTCCTTTACATACTTCAATTGAGTATTTATCTAATGAAAAACAATTTCAAAATTTTACTCGATTTTACACTTTTCAGAAACAACAGCAACTTACCATTGACGGCAGCAGAGGTGTGCGGCAGCAATTGAAGAAATTTGCAATAAACTTTCGTACATTCTTGGGCTTTGCATTGATCACCTGGTGCATTATAACGCGTACAATAGCTCGTATCTGAAAATAGAATTTATTATCTATATATTTAAATAAATAATTGGTTCTTCCTTTGTTCTATGTTATAATTGTACAAATGTGATCCTATTTTGGTGTGTATTATTAACAGTGGACAGTTTTATATTTTTGTACAAGAGCTTACTTCTGGATGTTCACTCAAATAATTCCAGTTGCCCTTGCGCAATTGCTTCTGTATGCGTGGCAAGGTGCTGTAATGCCTTATCGCATTAGTATCCCATTTACCCAGATCTAAGATCTTGGATGATTGGCATGGATCTTGCTTTTGCATTTTCTAATTTATTAGTTTTTCAATGTTTAGACGTAGAAATTTTGAAATAGTTTCGTTAAAGCTGTCAATATGAATCAACCTTTACTACATACATAATCAGTTATGAGTTTTTATTCATCGTATATCATATTGATGTATCTGTATCTAATATGCATCCACAGATCTTTATTTCCATCAGAGATAATTAAATTTTTTGAAATATTATTAAATAATATATGTTTATTAACATATATTATTAATTTGAAAAATAACTGAAAGTCTCCATTCCATTCTATTTGAACAGACAAACATATGATTGTCATTACATCGAGTTCTTCGGCTTTAAGTAAACTTTTAACTTTAGGCAAACGCACCTTGAATTAGCCCATTATTTGCTCCGAACACTTGTCGATAAACAAATAAAAACTTAACTCGAAATTACTATAAAACTTGCGAGTCACGTTTTTAAATATTATAGTACAGTTGAACAATCAATCTTAGAGCAACTAAGTTTAATAAATATGAAATACCCTGTAGTGATCATCCTGGTTACCTTATCCGTCTTTATGACGATGTGTTTCGCGAAGATCCCGTTTCCTCCGCAATTCTCAACAGCTGCGCCTTCGGCAATAGTTGCTTCCTCCACCACAAATGGAACACCCTCAACCACAACAAAGATTCCAATCAAATTAAAGCTCTGCTGGAAGGGCAACAACTGGTGCGACTTGACAATTCCGACCAGAAATCAAAGATGTAAACGCTTCTTTGGCGTCTTGAAATGCTATTTTTAACTACCTGTTCAACTACCAAAAAATTCGCTGAATAAAGAAATGCATATGTCAAACTCTGAAATTTGAACAGATATTCTTTATTTTTCAATTACCAAGAAAATTCATTTACTTATTTATAATAACAAATCAATTACTCAGAAGAAAGTCAAAAAACGAATTAAGATTCTTTCTCAACAATACTTTGTTAGGGATCCTAGTAATCCAAGAAAATCTAAATATATATTTAGATATATTTTTATACAGATAGTCTCTGCAATGTTTTAATCTGCGGAATACGTGGTGAATAAATTTGAATATCTGAGTAATTTTACAAGCATACGATAATATCTATGGATTTTTCATAAAATTTATTTACATTTGTTTGCTATATAAACTAATTTTAATTTTTTTCTTAAGCTACACACATATAACTACATAAATGTTTACATTTGAATAATAATATTCGTATATCAAATGATTTGTGTAACTTCCTCCTCTGAATCGCTGTGATCTAAAAATATTGAAAACAAATTAAAATATTAATTTTTTTTCAGCAACATTTCCAAATATTTATACTTTGTTTTTTGGACATCGATTGTTGCTTTTTGCCAGCCTTGTTTTTGCCACGATTGGACTTGGATTTAGCCGTCTTGGCGACAGTCGGTGTGATTTCCTTTGAACGGATTTGATCGTTTTCCTCACACTTTTCTTGCAAAGCATTCTCCTCCTGCGGTAGCCAGCTGCTGTCATCCATGGGCGCGACTGCACTCAATAAAGAGAAAGGAAATTAATATGACATAAACATAGCTTTGCAGTTTTGTTAGCACCTGATGTCTGCGTGGACGTCTGCGATTGATCTTCATTTAAAGTTTCCTGCTGTTGGACAGGCTCTGAGGTGCTGGTTTGATTTACTCGCACTACATTTACTTCCATCTGCTGCTCTTCCTCTATCAGATGCTTGAAGCTTAACTTGGATGCTGCACCATTTAAGAGATTCACCAACCCGGTCACCTGTTTTGGCTGCTGACGACTCTCTATATCCAACTCCAATGCTTTCCGTATAAATTGCACCAGGGCCTTAGAACGTTTGGCCGCACTGCGAGCACATTGCATGACGGTGCGGACATTGGTGGGTGCAGTGCCGCCAGCATTGAGTGTACATAGTTCTTGATATGAATTAAAGCTCAATACAATAATCGAGTCGGCGGCATTCTCCTCCAACAGAGTTGGATCGACTAAAGGCTGTGGCGTACTCTTGTAGACGCAATACGTGACGCTAACTGGATAGTGTAGAAAGAGTAGTGGCATCAGTTCCCGTTCCCTTTCACTGTACGTGCGAATTTGGTCATCAATATAAGAGACCTCGGGTCGGCGAAAATGCATTAGTGCAGCCAGTGCTGCAATTGTACTGGCATCTGCAAAGAAAGCAAGGAGGTGGATTACAATTGAAGCTTCGTTACGAAATTGTACTCACCATAAAGATTTCCATCATGATTAAGCACATTAATGTCGACGCGCACACACCAAACATGCTGCTCAACAGCAATGCACAGCGACTCCAAGTCCAGGCAGCGAGAACTGCGAAATGTGCGTTCCAGCAGAGAGTTGAGCGTTAGGGAGCGCTGATCGTGTGTCGCTTGGGCCTCGTCTAGAAATGCTACGCCCTTGATGTCCACGTTTAAATGGAGGGTGCCTTCGTTTCCCCGCGCACCTGTCGGCGTACCAAGATCACAGCTCACCTGAGCCAGCACCTTCGTTTCGCCCATTGACACAGTCACTGTGCCCCAATCAGCACCGAAATTTAATTCCACATCGCGAAATTCGTTCAATTTGCGACCATCGAAACGCGCACTCTGTTTCGCGGCACCCTGTATGAAAGCACGTTCAGGCTTTGATTTGCCCGGTTCAAATAGATTGGCATTCATATACATTATGTTCAATAAATCTCTTTTCAATAAAAACTATATTTTTGTTTTGTTTTGGGCCGGCTTTTAAAAACGTGCTTCAATCAGAGATGTGCAATTAACAAACACAATATTGATATCGATAGTGTTAAGTGCAATATCGATATTGCTGAAAAATGAATGTATCGATAAATTTTCCAGCTCTAATTCCGGACGATTTGACACAAATCGTACAATTACACTAATTCTTTTAATCCGGAAACATGAATTAATTAACACTTTAATTAGCACAATTTATAATAAAGTCCAACCACCGTTTAACATACAATACATTACGACATAAAATCATGGTAAGTAAAACTGCAAATTAACAAAAAGCAGGTCGTCAGATTAGTGTGCCCGGAAAAATGGAATGTGCATAATAATTGGACCAAAAATAGAATTGACCCAAAAATGGTTACATACATTATGATAGAATCGCACGTTTTTTTGAGTAAAAATAATGAATAATGTTGTTTTTAATTTTTTTCCAGGCTGTATTGGGAGCTCAATTGGTTATAACACTGGTGATGGTCAGCGTCATACAGAAGCTGAGCCCTCATTATTCATTTGCCAAGTGGATATTATGCCGCACCGGACTCTTTCGATACCTGCATCCCACGGACGATGAGCTTCGCACAAAAGGTGGCGTGCCCAAAGAGCGTCCAGCCAAGAGCAAACATAAGCAACAGAACGGGATCGGCAATGGCACTGGATCATCTCAGTTTCATATACCCCGCAGCATAGAAGTGGAGCTGGAGACGTCGCCAGTGCTGGAACGTGATGTGGTGCATCTGCGTTACTTTACCGAATACCAATGGCTGGTGGATTTCAGTGTCTATGCAGGCATTGTGTATATGTGCTCGGAAATATTTCATTATTTCTATCCGTTGAAGCAGGAGATTAATTTAAGCATGGTGTGGTGCCTGCTAGTCATATTCTTTGCCCTGAAGCTATTGTCTTCCCTCACCGTGTTGTATTTCCAAAGTGAGGAATCAATTGGAGAGCGCTCCATGGTGATAGTCGCCTGTCTTGTGTACTTGTTAATTGCCATGATAGTGCTCATCATTGACGAGCGTATTCTGGAAACTGGCCTGGAGGATGCCTATACTAGCTTCAATGCCAGCGCCTCCAAATTCCTTACCGATCAAGGTCTGCCGTCATCGTACGTTCAAATGCACCGTGTTTATTATCGAGTGGTTTAATAATATGTACATATTTACAGTGGTCCGGCCTCCAAAATTGTGGTCAAATTCTTTTTGGCTTTGAGCTGCGGTGTCCTGGGCTCCCTCTTCACCTTTCCTGGTCTGCGAATGGCAAAAATGCATTGGGATTCTCTGAAATACTGCCGTGGCAATCGCATCTTACAAGTACTTTTAAATCTTAGTTTTGTCCTGCCCTTCATTCTGGTCATACTGTGGATAAGACCCATTAGTCGAGACTATTTGACGGTGCGTGTCTTCGAGGGAATGCAACAACCTCTGTAAGTATCCAATTGAAACCACACCATATGGATGCACAGCATTGAATTATTCTAATCTCCCAAACAGATTGAAGCCTCATGTTTTTGAAACGTTGCGTCTGTTGCTGGTGATCTTTGTGGTTGTGATGCGATTTGCATTAATGCCCATCTATCTGCAGTCCTATCTGAATTTGGCCTATGACAAGATATTGGATCTGCGTAAAGAGGCGGGTCGGATTACCAACGTCGAGTTCCAAAAGAAGGCATGAGATTAAATTTAAAATATCACATCATTGATCATAAACTAATATTGATTTGCTCTTGCAGATATCTTCAATTTTCTACTATCTATGTGTTGTGACCTTGCAGTTTGCTGCTCCACTCATTTTATGCCTCTATCTGACACTCATGTATAAAAGCCTCGGTGGTTTCAGTTGGGCAGGCATCTATAAGGGGAGCGTTGTCCTGCAGCATGAATGCGCTGCCGACACGGAAATGGCTGCGTTGCCAGATGCCAGCCTTGACCCCAATCCTGAGATGGAATTTAATATTTTGGAGTCCGCACAGTCCTTGCAGGCCTCATTCGCTAGTCTCAAAAATGTAAGTACTCAGTTTTTATTTACTAATTATACAGTTCCTTATTTAATTGTGTTCTTTTTCAGGTGTTCTCTACGGAAGTGTATAAGGGATTTCTTGGCTTTGCCACCTGGTGGAGCTATTTTACACTCTTTGCAACTTCCTCGCTGGGCATCGTGTACCAGTCGTATTTCAATAAGACATAAATGACGCCATTCAGCACACACCCGCATTAACCAAATTCGCTGAAGTTCTCTACACTCGGAACCAAAGGCACCACCCATATATTAATGTAGAATTCATGTTTTTTTCCTAAACTCGTTGATATTGTTTTTCTTTATAGTCAAGCCATAGCTCTTGTGAACTAATTGGTTATTCTCATGTATTGTAAATAATACTTATTTATATATGAACTCTTGTTTACAAAGTTTGTAGTAAACTTTTTAAATTTAAAAAAAAAACCTGGGAATTGTTGTTTTCTGATTATTACAGCTATGTTACAAATCAAAACAGACACGTTTCCAATTAACACCATTTATTAAACCTCAAAGGTTGTCTTTAAACATTTAACAAATCAGGGATATTATCGTATATAAACAAAAGAAATTTCAACCAAGGTGGTGTCCAATATTTCAATTATATGATAGTTATATATGTGTATATATAGATATATATATATGGGTTAATATAACCATTTGTTTTACAAATGCTTTAAATTCTAGTAGTGCTGCCTTTAGATTTTAGCAATGCCAATGACACCGCATCCAATGCGAGCGCCAGCATTTCCAGTTGTTTTGCTCAACTCGTGTCCGCCCTTGCCCAAATCATCGGGATCAGCATGCACAACAACAGTGCGTCCGATGATGCTGTTTTCGCCAAAGAGCGTAATCTGGCTATCGCTGATATTAACCGGAGTGGGACCATCACCGGAGGCGGTTATGTTGCCCAGGTCACCCAAATGGCGGTCGCCATCGGTGGGAGCACCATGCTCCTTCTTATATGGATTGAAATGTGGTCCAGACGACATGCAGCCATTTGTGTTATCGCCAAACTCATGCACATGGAAGCCATGGAGACCTGGTGCTAATCCATTCACTTCGCCGGTGACCTTAACGGGGCTACCTTCGGCCTATTGAAATAGATTTAAAAGAGATACGAAAAGTGTAAAGTAATACCGAAAACAACGATAATGCTGTCATTCAAAGTGATAAGAGAAATTGTTTGTAATCATGACAATTGAATAGGGTGTATCAAAATGTGTTGATAAATATTTAATTAAATTAAATACAAAACATAAATCTCTCTTTAATAAGCACTGATATTCTCACACACACATGCATACACACATCTGTAGGTGTGAAATTAGTATGTATGCTAAGAATCAAGGTAAGTTGAGTAAGAGATTAGATTCTGTTTGTGTCGTTAAATGAGTATGTACATACATTGTTGTTGTGATTATATAATTCTGCAATTGTTAAATGACACAGCACAAAATACTAAATATCCAATTGAAATTCAAGTAGCGCAACAACAACGCACAATCACTTGTGTATGTGTGAGTACATGCATGCATATGCATATACATACATATGTGTGAGTGAGGAGTGGTGCGGTTTGGCCGGCTCTTTGACCTTAGTATTTGTCGTCTGCCATATTTATTTTCGGTTTGAGTTCTTGATGTACATGGAAAATGTAATTTACCTCCTGTTCGAAGAAAACGGTGCCCTTGGCATCGCCATTGATAACGCAAACAGCTTTGACTACCATTTTGAAGTTCTTGGCAAATTACTAAATACCACTTTAATTAGATTTACAAATTTTAATGCAGAACTTCGGTCGATCGAACAGTGAGTCTCTGGAATGGTCGATGGCGATGATAAGAATTTAATGTCTTATCGATAATTTTATTTCGTTAATGTTATCAGAATCGATTATTTTAACGGTTCTCCTTTATATGTGTATCTGTTAAATTAAACGGATTTTATATATTTAATACAGCAAAAACATAAAAAAAATTCTGGTCACGAATTTAATAATATTTTAAACTATTTTAAATTGTGCACTCTGCTTACATTTTATCGATATGATTTCTGCTTTGCATTTTCCAGCACTAAAATTATACGAACAAAAAAAAAACAAAGAAAGCTTGGGAGAGCAAAAACTGAATTTATTTTATGACTGCCGTTTTGTGTTTATAATCAGGTTTGATAACAAATGTGTAATTTATTTGATGCGATTGTATTACTTATCTTCTTTACTCGACAACAGCTATAAGATTAGTCAAAAGTGGCTTACGCGTACAGTACAACTATCAAAGCCGTAATGAAGGCCACAACGCAAAAATTGTCGAAATTGCGCGAGCTGATGCAGCGGGCGTGTCCGCCGGAAGCATCCGGAATTAGCGCTTATGTGGTGCCATCCGGAGACACCCACCAGAGTGAATATCAGTGTGCGCATGACGAGAGGCGAGCTTTTATTAGCGGTTTCACCGGATCGGCGGGTACGGCAGTCATAACGACGGATAAGGCGCTGCTGTGGACAGATGGACGCTATTATCAGCAGGCCGAAAAGGAGCTGGATGCCAATTGGACGCTGATGAAGGATGGACTGGCAACGACGCCGTCCATTGGCTATTGGCTGGGAAAGCATCTGCCCAAGGGCAGTGCCGTCGGCGTTGATCCGTGTCTATTCTCATTCCGTTTGGGAAAAACCATTGAGAAGGAACTTAACGCTGCCGAGTGCAATTTGGTCGGCATTGAGCGCAATTTAATTGATGATGTTTGGGGTGATGAGCAACCACCGCTAACTTCTAATAAAATAATAACTCTGACGCTGGACTTTGCCGGTGAGACGATTGCCAAGAAATGGGAGCGGGTTCGCCAGCAGATGACAATGCAAAGTACAAGCGCTCTTATTGTTACTGCCCTGGATGAAATCGCTTGGTTCTTAAACCTGCGTGGCTCCGATATTGACTACAATCCCGTATTCTTCGCATTTATGATCGTAACACATGATGATATTGTTCTTTTTGCCGATTCCCAGAAGCTGCCCGACAACATTAAGGATCATCAAAGTGAAAACAATGTTCAAATTACGCTTCGACCTTATGAATCCATTGGCGATGGGGTTCGTGAAATCGTTGCCAATTCGAATGGAAAAATTTGGATATCATCCACAAGCAGTTTATATTTGAATTCCCTAGTGCCGAAATCAGCAAGACATCAGGAGATAACACCAATTGCATTGCTAAAAGCAATCAAAAATGATACAGAGATTGCCGGATTTGTCAATAGTCACATTCGAGATGGTGTTGCATTATGTCAGTATTTTGCCTGGTTGGAAGATGCCGTCAAGAAAGGCGAGCAAGTTGATGAAATGTCTGGCGCTGACAAGCTGGAATCGTTCCGTAAAACTAAGGATAATTATATGGGTCTCAGCTTTACAACTATTAGTTCGTCAGGTCCAAATGGTTCGGTTATTCATTATCATCCAGCCAAAGAGACGAATCGACCAATTAATGATAAAGAGATTTATTTATGTGATTCTGGCGCACAGTATCTTGATGGCACAACAGATGTAACCAGAACTTTTCACTTCGGCAATCCGACGGACTTTCAAAAGGAAACGTATACTCGAGTTCTTAAGGGTCAATTGACATTGGGCTCAACAGTATTCCCGACGAAGATCAAGGGCCAAGTCTTGGATGTGCTGGCCAGAAAGTCACTATGGGATATTGGCTTGGACTATGGCCATGGAACTGGCCACGGCGTTGGTCATTTTCTGAATGTCCACGAAGGACCCATGGGCGTTGGCTTCCGCCTTATGCCCGACGATCCTGGACTTCAGGAAAACATGTTCATTTCAAACGAGCCCGGTTTCTACAAAGACGGCGAATTTGGTATACGCATTGAGGACATTGTACAAATTGTTCCAGCACAACCCAAGCATAATTTCGCTAACCGTGGTGCACTCACATTCAGAACCATAACTATGTGCCCAAAACAAACTAAAATGGTTATCAAGGAGCTTCTTACCGAACAGGAAATCAAATTACTGAATGATTATCATCAGTTAGTTTGGGAAACCCTTTCTCCACTTTTATCAGAGGACGCCTTCACTCTAAACTGGCTTCAAAATGAAACCAAAGCCATATAGTTATCTTTTCACTATATGTTTTCGTTCTATCGCTTACATCTTATATTTTTTCAATGGATTAACAATAAATATCAAATGCAAAACCAAACAATTTGTTTAAATAGCTTCATTTTGGGTATTTAAAATGAGTATCTGTACTGTACTATATGATTGAGTAGTCCGACTTTAACCAACTTTTATCAGGATTTAAAGGACAAAGCCAAGCACACAATCTTTTAAGTTAATACTCATTACATGATCCCACTCGGATTTGATTTTAATCATCAATTTATTGAACCTTTATCGCTAGCGACTAATAGTATAATTTTTCCAGGCACATTAAAAGTTTAATGGTTTTTCATTTTGGTTTTATACCCGTTACTTAGTGCAATGTATGCAACAGGAAGAAGGAAGTATAATATTCTTTATCAGCATCAACAGCGTAGAATATATATATTTATCAAACCGAAGCAATGATGTATTATAAAATAAAGCAACTGAAAATGAATTTGTTGAGACGCAGAAGCCATGAGCTAAATTCGTATTATTTAAATTGTAACAATATATGTAATCTTATTATATTTTTAATTTAGATAACAGCCAGATTCGTAGAAGACTTTTTTTTAAGCATGTAGGGCTCAATGACAAAAGAAAAAAACTTAAATTTAAAATTAATAATAAATATTTTTAGCTTATTGGTAAAGTGGACACTGTTTACTGTACCAATATTTCAATTCGTCAGTGCATGTATAATATAAAAAATCATAAGGCATTCTGCAGACCTAGAAACGTATATAGAATTGTATATTTCTGACATAAACATTAAGCTTCACAATTCCTCTGTATTCAAGAACTATTTGTCGGCTCAGCAAATTTGTAGGTGGGGCGATCGATCGCTTTGTATTGTTTGTAAACAAGAATTTAAGAAAGTGTTTTGAATAAATCAAAAACTAACGATTTCTCTTCTCTCTTATTATAATATAACTGTCTTTAAAATTAAAAAAAACAATTACAGCTACTCAGGAAAATGTTTTGACAAAAGTAAAAATGAACACATTTTCTATTGCAAAAAGTAGAACATTTTAATTTAAATTGTATTATTCTTAGTTATGGTTCTTAAAACAAGTTAAAAAAAAATTCATTAAAAAAAATAAAATTTTATAAAAAAAACAACAGCATATACATATGTGTAGTTTAATTTATCAAGCTTTGTGTCGTGGGAGTGATATGTTCAGCCAATCACAGAATAGCTCGTATTTTGCATACATAACTAAATGATTATTGTAAAGCTTTCGAAAAGGCTTTGTACTGAAGGCACAGATCAGTCGACTCTGAAGATCCAACTCTTGCAGTTCTGTTCGGAGCCACACATAAAAAAAAGGCATCAACAATTTTATATAGGTATACTGTTTATAATTTTCTTTTGTTAGCTTTTTACTTGCTTTGATATCAGATCAAATATTTTATAATGAAATTGTCATTAAGATTTTTTTCACAATTTATCCAAAATTTTAACTCTTCGCGGAATTTTAAAGGAAGCTCATTATACACAGCTGCATTGCAATTTATCGAAACACTCTTTAATATCGATTGCATTAATATCGATATTGAAAGCAACGTCTTTACCATCTCTATTTGTGGAGCCATAAAACTTTTTAAACAGCTGAACGGAAGAAGCATTCTTTAAGACGCAATAACTATGTGTACCAAGTAAGCTGAGCCAGTTTGATTTGAATTTTAGCAATATATTAAATCATTTTTAATTTAAAGGCTAGTTGAAATATTCCAAAAAATGCTGCAAGATAGTGATCTTACGGACTGTACAATTATCGTGGATTCCATAAAATTCGAATGCCACAAAATTGTTTTGGCAATTGAGTCTGAGTTCTTTCGTTGCATGTTTTTAAGCAATTTCAAGGAATCATCATCTGGAGAGATTCATTTAAAGGACGTGACGCCAATGGTATTTCAAATATTTCGCGAATACATGTACACTTACGATAACAACGTTCTTAATAATTATGATTTGCAAACTCTGATGAGTTTGTTTGAATGCGGCAACATGTGGATGGCGCCATCTATAGTCAAGGACTGTGCAACTATATTGGTTACCCGAGCTCAAGGCATGACTATTGCTGATCTGCCAATCTTCTTTGAATTGGGGCATAAGCACAACAATACGATCCTAATCAATGGGATAACTGCCATACTTCAATCCAATAATTTTGTGCCATTTAATGGCAATAATAGTTCTTTTCTCTTAAATTATGATATTTTTCAAAAATTTATTTCTTTTTACCGCAACGGTAATGCAGATGCGCTTACTGAAAAATACTTGGTGTTTAATAGAATGCTAAAGGAAAACCCTGAAACCGAAAAGAACGCAAACGGTAAACTTAAAGAAAAAGTAAATCAAGAGAAATCCAAGAAATGATAAAATAAAATCCTTAACTTTTATCAAAACTATCAAAACCCACATTTAAAACTAACTAGAAAGTTATCCACAATTTTATTACTGTAAACCAAGAAAGGTATTTTAATTTACATTATGCTTAAAGTTTTCATTTATAATTACGATTAACAAAACTACCACATCCATAAGTAAGTGGGAAGTTATCCATATTTTAGTTTCTGTAAACCAAGTACTTAAATTAGTATTATGCTTAAATTTTTCATTTATAATTACGATTATAAGGCTTGTTCCTTTGATTTCAGAGTATATGAAATAAATCATGTTAAAATTTGCATTTTATATATTTTTGTTTTTAATTTGTTCAAAGATATAAATGGGCTTTTCTGCTCTATTAAGACAAGTACAATTGGTTTTTTTATTGTGGTAATTATATTTGGAAGGGACTATCTCGTAGAAAAAGAACATGAAATAAAAGATAAAAATTAGTTGTTGGGTCTCATCTACTTTATTAAAATTGAGTTATAAAATTTCAATGAAAAATTAACTGTTGTAGTGTTAAACATATTCATTAATTATGATTTAATTGGTAGAGGTACACAGCCATGTCCATAAAAATTTCATAAATTCTTTCCCTGTGGTCCTCAAAATTCTTTTGAGATGGAATTGGAACTTTGATATTTGTAGATTAAGTTTTTGAAGAATAAAATTGACAAATCTATTGAATATTGCGTTGATAAAAAGGCCATAAAATGGAAACATCACAGAAAAGTAGTGTTAATAAACAAGCCATTATTGGATTAAAAACTCAAAATTCAATTTAAAAAACTAATTGAGACCCCCAACTAAATAATCACCCTCTATTTGGGTGGTTTTATGTTTTATTTCTAGATAAGCCCTCGCGAACAGACATTTACCTCAATATCGATGTATTAGCAATACTACTAATATATCGATATATTGATATTAAAATTGACGTCTTCTCCACCTCTAGCTTGGAAGGCTTTAGTAAATTTGAAACAGCTGAAAGAAATAAGTACTTTTTGAGACGCAAAAACCATGTCCACCAAGTTAGTTGATTTAGTAATATTGTAATATAATATTTAATCCCTGAACATTTAAAGGCAGACAGAAATGTTAAATAAAATCTGTGTTGATACAAATTTTACGGATTGCACAATTATCGTGGATTCCATAAAATTCGAGAGCCACAAGATTATTTTATCCACTGGCTCGGAGTTCTTTCAGCGCATGTTCTTGGCCGATTTTAAGGAGTCATCATCTTCAGAGGTTCATTTACAGGACGTGTCACCTGTAATATTTAAGATATTTCGCGAATACATTTACACGTACGATAGCACCGTTCTTGATACGTATGATATGCAAACCCTGATCAGTTTGTTTAAATGCGGACATATGTGGCTGGCACCGTCCATAATCAGCGAATGTGCGAAAATCTTGGTTAAGCGAGCTGAAAACATGACCACTCCAGATATGACAGTATTTTTTGAATTGGGTCATAGCTACGGCAATGAAACACTTACCTGGGGAATAAGGCAAAAACTTTACCGCGATTTTAAAAAAATGAAACATGGAAAATTTGAAACATTTTATTATCCAATAACTAATAATAATAATAGTGCTCTTATGTTGAAATATGATGTTTTCATAAATCTTATTTCAAGGAACAATGAACATGATCGTAAATGTATGACTGAAAAGTACTTGGAATTTAATCAATTTCGAGGAGACAGACCTGAGTATGCAATCGGTAAATTAGAAAAGACTGAAGATATAAAAAATTCCGACTGAAGATTTGAGTCAAACGGTAATCTGCAGTAAACAAAAACTTTAAAATATACACGATACAAATCCAAAAGACATCGAAAAGTTCATAAAATGTACTTATATATAAGGCAAAACATATTTTATACAGGTAATAGTAATATTTTTGTGCTAATAGTTATTCTTTTTTAAATATGAATTTTAAAATAATGAAAATGATTAATTTTCTTTTAAAAACAAAATCCAATTTATTAACAAGAGCACAAAAATAACCAAGTTTTGTTGAATGCGAGCGTCAAACGCTCTAAGCATGAACTATGAAATAATTGAATAAAATGTGAATTTACAATTCACATTTAAAATTTTGTTTGTCGATTTTAATGGGAAAAGATCAGGGACTAAATTTTAAAGCGTTGAAAAATGAGAACCTTGCTTACTGATGTGATAAATTTGATATCTGTTTTTTTAATATAAGCGAAAATATTCAAAATGCATAAAAACGGAATAATACAGGAACCGAGACTAACCGTTTTTATTTAAACTGAAAAAAATTCTTTTTCAAGGACCAAAAGCCGAAGCGTTTATAATATTGAAAAATTACTTAAAATTAAGTTTTGCTTGTCTCGATAAAACACATACATTTGTATGTAGATGTATGTATATAATATATATATTGTATGTAAGTTTTCTAACTTTTTAATATTATTAATATTACCTGTACTAACACCGGAACCGAAACCGACATTTTTTTCGGTTTGAGTTCCTGCATAAAAGTCGTCAAGCAAATTATTTTAAAGTTTTAAATTTAAACATTTAAGACATTTTTTTTTATTAAGTTTTTATGACTTCTAAATTAGTCAGAAACCAAAGTTGTCAGACTTTATTATCTTCCTCACAAACAAAAAATCGTTAAGAAAAAAAATAATTAAAAATGTATAATTATAACTATTTCTAATTTGGTTTATTTAAAATCAGAAATAATTATTAAATTTTAAGGTTAAGTAAAAGCCGAATAACCATTTAGAGATATTTTTTGCCTATTTTTCATAACTGCTATGAGTTCCTGAATAATATTAAGCGAAAAGATCATTTTAATTTTCTTGTTGCGTCAATTTTTCATTTGTAATAACCTTTCTTAGCCTTGTGCCATTGGTTATAGGCTATAAGTATTATACTTATGCATAATTTTTATGAAATAAAACAACCGTTTTACATTTGCTTTTTTGTTTTAATACACAATTTGTCCAAACACTTAAATGGGATTTTCTTCATTATTAAGAAATAAAGTGCAATTGTTTTTCGTTTTGTTTTTCTTTTATAAGTAATGATTTTTTTTTGCATTATTATTATGATTTTATTTTTGTATTTGTATCCGTAAATTTGTAGATATTTATAATTTTTAGTTTTTAATATTTTGTATATACTTTATATATGTATATATATATATGCATGTATATATATAGATATATTTATTTATATTTAAATCGATATAGGTAAAGGTATGTAGATAGGTAATAATATTCATTCGCCTGTTTGTTGTGTTGTTTGCTTGGTTTTACCCCTAATTTTCTCTCATTTATCGCGCATTCGGTCACATAGCTATAACATCTTAAACATCATTACAATAATCAATCGTATATATATTTATATACTCATATATATCATCTTTTTTTGTTTGTTTTGTTTTTGTGTTGTTTGCATTACTTCGATTTATATCTTAAGAATTATTATATGTACTTAGAGAGTAGCGTCATCGAGCATATTGAATTTGTCAGATCTAAGGGTTATATCGTAAAATGATGGAGTAGTGTACGGGGTGAAGGGGAGGAGGAAGTGCTTGTCACGCCGTTTTAACCGTTTTACGGTCATCAAATAAACACAATCTCACAGTTTCTATTTATAAACATTCATTCCGTATCAATATTGGTTTCATTTTTTTGTTTTGTGGGGGAGGGCGGTTTTTGTTTGGGATTGGCAAATTCAATATACAAGATGGAGATACTTAATTTTGTTGTTTTTTTGCTTTCTAGAAATTTCCTTCAAGTGGGCTTTGTTTTGCATTTAGCATATTTGCTTGATTTTAAACGGTTTCTGAGTTTTATAATCTGCTCGCCTCCAACGTCTCCAGCTGCAGAATCCTTGTCGCTGCTGTTGGACAACTTCCCAAATTGCGATTAATTCTCTGCATATTATTATTGTTATTATTTGCCTTTGTTGTGTTTCTGTTTCTGAATGCGCACGCATCAGAGCACTTCAGACACATATTTGGGACGTTTGGCCGCAGCGGCATCAGCGGTAACGCATTCCTCCTCGCCGGCCTCCATATGACCGCTATAATCTGTTGGCAGCTCTTCGTAGATAATCTCAGAATGATGCTGCTGCTGTTGTTGTTGTTGTTGCTGTTGCGGCTGTTGATGTAGCGTTGTCGGAGCCGGATGCGATACGGCCATTACGTGATTCCGCTTGAGCGCAATCAAAGCTCCCACACTACCACCTCCGCCATCTATGTGCGCCTGCTGCACGGTAACTCCAGCATTTTGATTGGTTACATAGTACGGACTGCCGCTGCTTTAATAAAAAAAAATTAAAATATAATAATTGGAAATGTTTTATGTACCATTAAATGCTCACTTGTATTGATTGGAATTATTTTGCAGCGTCTGAGGCGGCTGTTGTTGTTGTTGCTGCTGTTGCTGCTGGTGTGCATTCTGAGAGTTGTAGATTATTTCTGCAAAGATATATATATATATGTTAAGAGTGGTTCTACAACTTATGTAGATTTCATTGCATTCTCACCAGCATCAGCGGCACGCTGTTCGAGTGACATGCCAGGTGAACCAGGTGCTGATTGCAGCACAATATCCTGAAGTGGTGAACTCTCACGCGAGTTGTCTGTAAGCATAATAATTGTTGTATTCAATTGGATAAAGAAACTAAGATCAATTGTCTTACCCATATGACTGGGCGAAACGGGCGCCGATCGTGGCATGCCATAGGGCGGACGGAAGCCCTGGCTGCTACGTTGGCGGCGCTTCTTGTAGCTGTGATCGATCAGCTTGGCGCCGCTGTCCGGATCGATGCGCCAGAAGGATCCCTTGCCGGGCTCATCTTGCGAACGCGCCACCTTGATGAAATACCTGCAAGTGAAAAAAATCACAATACATATAAGTGGGGATCAGAGATGACAATGTCAATAGGATAACACACCTATTCAAACTGAGATTATGACGTATGGAATTCTGCCAGCCCTTATTGGTCTCCTTGCGGTAGTAAGGATAATGCTTGACAATGAATGAATAAATGCCCGAGAGTGTCAGCTGCTTGTCAGGTGCGGCAGATATGGCCTGAACAATCAGCTGGGCGTAACTATACGGCGGCTTCTCATTGTGATTATAACTGGCTGTAGACGGTGTCTGGAATAGATCCTGCTGCAAATTACAAAAAAAAAATGTATATGAAAATAATGAAACTTATTTAATTATTCATAATTAAATACACATACCGTATTGTTGTTGCTATAATTATTGTAGCTATTAGTCGGATTCTGGTGGAAACCCTGACGTGGACTAGCCGGACAACTGTTGGCAGCGCTTATTGTACCTGTAATTACAAATAAAAATAAGTAAAATTACAATTTACAACTTTTAGAGAAAGCTTATTAATTTTATAAATTTTTAAGATTACTACTTTCTCAACTATATTAGATCATTTAATAAGTTTTAGACTGGTTCCAGCTGAATCCAATCTTTCTATTCTACTCCAAAAGTATATTTATTTACATATATTAAGAGTGGTTCTACAACTTATCTAGATTTAATTGTACCTGTAATTACAAATAAAACTAAGTAAAATTAAAATTTACAACATTTAGAGTAAGCTAATTAAGGTAATTTTATAAAGATGACTACTTTCTCAACTATATTAGATCTTTTAATAAGATTTAGACTGGTTCCAGCTGAATCCGAATCTTTCTACTCTACTCCAAATATATATTTAAACGAGACTCAGCATATATATGATTACCACCCAAGACATTGTTGTTTTGCGAATTGCGACTGTTTAAATTTTGATCATTGAATAAATAAACAAATGTACTTTTGCTTGCACAGCAGTTTCAAGCAGAGCTTGTTCTTCATTTAAGTAAAAAGAAAAAGAGCTATTGTTTCTAAATCCCTACAATTTGCAGAATATCCAATTGGGTACGATTGCAATCCAATTGGAATACAATGTGAGATAGTAAAAATCCACTTGCCAGTTGGTGATAAATATGGGCTCTTCTCCTTTTTGGGTATTGAAATTTTGAGCGGTGAGTAGATGCCATCGCCTACGCCGGGCAACTGATGGGACGCTGTTGTTGGCGCTCCAGGCAAACGCTGCTGTTGTTGTTGTTGTTGTTGTTGTTGTTGCTGCTGCTGCTGTTGTTGTTGCTGCAGAGATGTGTGGTGAAGCGGGTGGTGTGGTGTATGTGGGAGTGGGTGATGCGGCGGCAGCGATTGTTGCTGTTGCTGCTGCATGTGATGCGCTGGCTGCAGTTGCTGCTGCTGTTGGTTGTGATGATGTGACACCTGCACCGAATGCAGTTCATCGCGAGACGGCGGCGTTATAATAACATGAGCACCAGCCGGACCAACAGCAACCGGACTGCTTAACACTGGCGCCGCATCCGGCGCGATATCTGCCGGCGGTGTCACAAAACTCTCGAATTCGATGCGTATCTCGGTGCTCGGAAATCGAAAGAAGCAACTGCAAAATGGACACAAGATTAGAGATATAGTGGTAGTTAAATAATTTTAAATAATAATATATAATACCGTTGGGGCAATCGCAGTGGATCCACATTGCGTCGCTGTAGAAAATCTTCAACGAAAATACCATTCTTGCTGAGGCACTGCACAAAGAAGGCGCGACGTTCCGGATCGTAGAGCACCTGGAAATGTTTGCGCGAGACCAAATTGTTCTCGGCCACGTTAAAGTGCACCAGAGATGTGGATGAATTGCGTCCAATGACGGTCACTTCGTCCGTTATATAGAGCAGGTCCTCGTTGAAGCGCAGCACACCGAATGCATTCGCTGGCGGTGAACTTGCGTTACCGCCACTGGCTACGACATGGGTGTGGGTGTGAGCGTGGGCAGGTGGGTGGTTTGCTGAGTTGTTATTGTTGGTGTTGTTGCTATTATTATTGTTGTTGTTATTTTGATTGGTGGCCAATTCAACGACGCTGCTATTATTATTCGTACTATTGTTGTTGTTGTTATTATTTAACGCTGCGGCGGCGCCATGATGCAGCTGCAGCATGTCCTTAGCTATGGCAACAGTTGCCGCGTCGGCGGCAGCGGCAGCAGCAGCAGCAGCGGCGGCAGCTGCGGAGGTGGGTGTGCTTAAAACGGTGTGTACCGTTACAATGTGATTGTTATTGCTGTTGTTGTTATTGATATTATTGCTGCTGCTACTGCTGCTGTTGTTGTTGGTGTGGGTGTTGTTGTGGCTTATATTGGTGGTTGTTGCTAGTGTTGTGGTTGTTGTTGTAGTGGCGGCCATTGAAAGGTATCCACTTGCACACACTGCTGACTATTGTTATTGTTGTTGTTGTTGTAGTTAAACTGAAAATTATCAAAGTTATTATTATTATTAATATTTGTGTTGTGGTTTCCGTTTGAATGTATTAAGTGCAAATCAACAAGAAACTAATACACACACACACATAATTGTTTTTGTTTATTTTGTTTTCTTTTCGACTCTTTCGTATTCTTTTTGCGCTTGCCTTATATTTTCTGTATGCGGCGCGCTAAAAATTTATCGCAAATATAATTAACGAAAACGCGTGTTGCTCACCAACAAAATAAAATCAAATTAATTTATTTATTTGTGCAGCTTTTCACGCGTGTTTTGGACTTTTATGCTCAAGGTTTTTCGTCAGCTACAGCCAAAAAAGAAACACGCACACACACACTGAAAATACAAACTTACAAATGTACATATCTATTTTTCCAAATTTACATACACACACACACACACTTTGCAGGCACTTTGTCTCCGTCTCCCACTTTGCAGAGAGCGCAACATACATACATACTTATATACATAAAAACACATGTACTTACATTTCGTTTCTTTTTTCAGTTTTTGCTTTGCTTATGTTTTGCTACCATCAGACATATACACATACATACATACACATGCACATCAACCCGTACTCGCACTCGGCAACAAGCAAAAACAAAAACAACTGACACAACAACAATAAAAACAATAATAACACTACTACTACTACGTTGCGGCACTACGTGAGTAAACGAACGCATACACACACATTTGGAAAAACACAATGCGTTGGGAGAGGCATTGTGCGCGCGTGCGCTCTCTCGTAATGCGGCTTCAGTTTTACCCGGGCAGAGAGAGTGACGAGAGTCCCCAACAGCTCTCAGTTGGAGCAGCTGCCGGCCCAAAGCCACTGGACTTCATCTTAAATTTTATACATACATATACACACATATGTATTTTTTTGTATTCTAATGTGCAACGCGCGAGCAGCGCGTTCATTACATTCTGTTTAAGCCTGGAAGCTCTCTGTTTGCGCTTTTGCTGCACCAGTGTTGCCAAATGTGCAAGACAACGATTGTACTTTAACGAACTTAAAAGCTCCACGTTTGAAGAGAAAAGTATTTTTTAACAGAAATTGTTGTTTTTTTTTATTTTAATAATTTAGTAATTGGCAAATAGTCAGGAAAAATAGTTAACTTTTAAAAAAAAATTTACTAAAATTGAGGAATTTCTTATTACAAACTAGTATAAAAAATTTTAGAAAAATTAAAATTATATCAAACAAATAATAAACAATCAACATAAGAAGCCAATTCCTGCTTTGAATTGTTTATTAACTTGTATTTAAAAAAAAAATACACTTTTACGATCACATTTCTATTTAATCATTTTTCGAATTTTCCAATTGATGAATCGACAACTCTTATTGACAGTTACACTTTTGCCAATAAGCTTATGGCAACACTGGCGCCGTAGCGTGCTCTGTTGGGTTTTATTTGCTTTTGGGTCGCACAGACAATCATTTGTACGTGCGTACATCTGTACATACATACATTCGTATGTACATATATCATAGAAGGGAGCCTAGCCCCCACATGGCTCCCATTCAATCGATCGAGCTTGCATGCGCCAACATGCAAAACGAAACCAAAATAAAATTAACGAAAACAACGTAAATAAAATGCTATAAAAATAAATACAACAAAAAGCGTATACACACACACATACACATGCAAGTTAACGTATCATACACATACACACTTGTATTGTTAGGTCACTGCTACGCTGCTTGCCTCGCATCAGCAAAACAGAAACACAATAAATAAATAAAAACACCAAAATACACACACACACATGCATATATAGAAGCGCGCGCGCATGCATATACATACACACATAAACAAGCACTCACACAAATACATACATATATAGACATATTGAAAATGCGTAAAAATGCCGCTCGTTGATTTTTCAGCTAGCAACGGAGCCGAAAAATAAAAAAAATCAAAAACAAACGACGTCGGCGCGACTCCACCTGCTTGCACATACATACATACATATGTATGTATGAGCATATATATATGTACGATGTATGTATGTATTTCTTGTTTGTCTCTCACTCATTGCGGTGACTGCGGACAAAAGGACAGACAGAAAGCGTAAACATACAAAAAGCACACTTTTCACAATGTACGATATATGTACATCATTTATACATACATATACATATATGTATGTATGAACGTTGCGTCGCTCATTGGATGGCGATTGCGTAAACTTGCCGCCCGCTTTTTTTTCCACCTAACACCAAAATATGTACACACAGTAAAGGGTACACACAAGCAGACATCCACACGCACACTTTTATAAATATGTATGTATGTACGTACATACATCACTTGGAGAATATGTTCCAAAATAACAAATATTTATATTTCTTTTACTCTTCTACTTGTATTTATAAATACGTACTATTGTTTTGCCTTTGTTACATTTGGTTTGTGTTTGATTATCAAACTGAACTGTTTTTGTTTTTCGCTTTTTATTATTATTTTGCTTTGGTTAGTTTTTGTTTTTGCGTTTTCTATTTTTTGCACAGAAAATTTAGCACACAACACGTTTTTTCGTGCAGTTCGTCGTTCACCACTGAGCGTATGTGTGTTTGTGTTCGTCAATGTGTGCATGTGTGTGTGTGTGTGTATCAACATCATGTTTGCGTGTGTATATTATTTTTCTTTCTATCGGCTCGTTCGCCTGCCTTGTTTATTATTATTTTTTTCGTACCTTTTCCTGCTGTCGTTTTTGCTGAGAATTTAATGCGATTTCTTGATCAAATTACTTTACACTGCTCATTTATGCTTACTTTAAGTGTAATTTGTGCACTTTTCACAATTTTAATGCGGTTTTTTTCAATTCTTATTTGCTTGCAGCGCGCTCCGCAGCAGCTGCCCAACAGTGTTGCCAACTTTTAAGAGAAATACTAAACAACAGTGCGGCAGCATTAAAAATTCAAGAAACAAATTAACGGCAGTTTGAAAGTATGGCAACCTTAAAATTGAGAAAATGTGCGATAGCCAAAAATAGTAAGTTTTCCAAAAACGTATTATATTTTTTAATTTTTTGATCTTAATTCTGAAGTTATAATTTTAAAAGTTGTTGCAGTATTTTTGTTTGATTTAATATTAATTTTTTAAAGAACTAATATTAGAAATAGCCAGATTTTCGGACGACGTGACGATAAAGAAGAACATACTCACTGCAGCCCTGGTGCAGGCCCGTTTAATTCATACAAATTTTGCCACTCGCTAATCTAAGAAAGTTGGCAGCCCTGCATGGTGTATATGCGCACAATTTAAATAAAAAATTAGATAGCTAAGACAATTGATTATATAATAAACAAATTAAATTGATATTATTTAATGCATATATTTGCAATAAATTAATAATTCTATGAATATTTAAAATCCGAAATTAGATAAAATTAAGAAAAACATTTTTTGAAGTTCGTTACCCCAAGTGGAGAGAATTTACAATTTAAATCTAAGAAAAATAATTATCAAAAAAACGACAAAATTCTAACAAAAGATCTGCAAAAATTTAAAAAATTGTCCCTTTAATATTAAGAAAAAGATGAATTTTTTGGGTGCAATTTGATTAAAATGGTATATGTTGCCAGATCGGGATGCCAGGGATGCAACCTTTGGACCGGGTGGCAATCTTCCAGACTAACTAGCAATTTTTAAATTTTTCTAGCAAAAGGAACTTTGAAAATAGCCGGAACTGGCTATAAAATAGCTAAGTTCGCAACACTACAAACCCCTCACAGCTGATGTTACCAGTGGTAAAAACTGTTAAATTTAACAGTGAATTTAAAAATTAGGTGAAGTATTTTCAAATTGCCTTAACTTTGTTAATTAATTAACAATTGAAAGAGAATTTAAAATTCGAAATTCAATAAAATTATGGTAAGAATTTTAATAAAGGTTTGAAGTTCGTCAGCCCTCGGAAAAAGAATCTGAAATCTGAAAAAAATTATGAAAAAATCTAGAAAATTCCAACAAAAATTATACAAAAATTTAAAAAATTCTAGCTCAAAAAAAATTCCAAATTAGGTGAATTTTCTTCGGTGCACCTAAATTAAATTTTTATCTAAATTGGAACAAGTTGCCAGATCGGGGAATTCTGTAGGGTGGCAGCCTTTAAATTAGAACGAGTTGCCAGAACGATCTGCCAAACATACGAATGTTTTGTAACAATTTTGCATGAGTTTTCGAGCTCTTGTCGCAAGGAAATTGAAAGGATTTTTCTGTGAAAATGCAAAGTTTAACACGCCTACTCTCCAACTGCACATTGACGCTGCAGCCGCAACAACGTGGCGCAGTGGCAGCAGCAGCAGCAGGATTCCAGCAGCTGCGCACCAAAACAAAATATGTTGAAAAACCGAAACCGGGAGCAGGTCAACAATTCCGGCGTATTGTGCACTTTCCCGATCAGTACACGGTGGAGCCGCTTAAAATCACACATCTCGCTGGCCGAGATCCAGTCACAGGTCGCATGGTGGCCAAGGGAATTGGCGGTGGCATTAAACAGCAATATCGGTGGATCAAATGGGTGCGCGATGGACCCCAACAGGGGGCGCCACAAGAGGAGCGTGTCGTGGAGCTGCTGACAGATGGCTGTCGCACGGCAAAGGTGGCACTGGTCGCTGTCGGGGATGAGCTCAAGTATATACTGGCCACAGAGAATATGAAAGAGGGTGACATACTGAAAACCTCACGTGTTATTCCACGTATACCAGGTGAGTCGCAAATCTATAGATTGATTGTAATTCTAACCCTGCTGTCTTCTTCAGTGCGTCCCAATGAGGGCGATGCTTATCCACTGGGTGCTCTGCCCGTGGGCACGCGTATTCACTGCCTGGAAAAGAATCCCGGACAGCTGTGCCATCTCATCCATGCAGCCGGCACCTTTGGCACCATTCTACGTAAATTCGATGACAAGGTTGTGGTGCAGCTGCCATCGAAGCGGGAGTTTGCATTCGATCGCATCTGCATGGCCACCGTCGGACGTCTGTCCAACATTGAGCACAACAAGGAGCCCGTGGGTAGTGCCCAGCGTATGCGGGAGATGGGCAACCGGCCACGCTCTGGATTGTGGAAACGCAAGGAGGGCAAGCACGGACGCAAGATCCGTCGGTTGCCGCCCATGACGACCATAACGCCACCACCTGCAGCCAAGGAACAGGAGATTAAACTTACGCTTAATTTGTAAATGAAAATTTGTTATCCAACTGTTTGTTTCCGATTATTTCTTATATTTCCTATGAGCCGTGTGCAACATTAAACAACTAGAGATTTACAGTCTATTTGCGCGTCTTCTTCATGGAGAATCCAGTGCCATGGAAGCTATCGGCATCGGAACCCGCCTCGCCAGCTGTTTCGCCCTCATCCTGGGCCCGATCGCAAATGGGTTTAATGCTCCGATCGAAACGCAGCAGACCAAATTGGAAATCATAGTCGGGCACACCGCGTGGCAATACCTTCTTCAGCACCGGCGTCTCCATTTGACTTTCCTTCTTCTGCTTGCCATCGAGACGCACTCCGGATCCCTTGAAGGTCTCCACCACTTCCTCGAGCACAGTGCCATTATCGGCGGGCTCATTGCTACCAGATGCTTGGCCACCTTGCTGCTTGGCCGGCTGTTGATCACTGTGCTCCTTGTAGCCCACAGGCGCCTCAAACTCCACGTTCATGTCGCACTCAATGATGGTCACCGCATTGCCAGGACGTGTCTCCAGCACACATAGTTCGTAGACCTTCTTGTTGTACTTGATGGCAATGACGTCACCTTTGGTCAGACAGGCAAAGTTACGCAGTGCATTCTCCAGCACAGCCTTGGGATTTGTGATGTCCAGAAAATCGGTGCTATGCGGCTGGAACTTGGAGAACGTGGCCACTTGCAACGAGACGCTTTCAATATTTAGTATGTCACCCTCCTCAAGCAGCAGATTGTCCATCATCCAGTACGGCAAATAGCATTTACCCTCATCCGCCACGAACTCCAAGACGCCAGCGTGCGAGGTGCGTGTCTTCTTCTTGTTGGTCAGCTTGAAGAGCATCGGATACTCGACATTTAGACGCGTCAGCGAGTCCAGCGCGGATGGCGGCATAATAACTGCAATATATCATTTACATTTATCTGTTCGTACATCACATATTCAATAGGTTTACCCACTTTTTCCACCCTTCTCCACATCGGAGCGCTCGTTGCCCGGTAGCATGGAAACTGAGAAACATTTGTAGGCGGCCTGAAAGTTACGTCCGCCATCTGGAAACATCATGTTGAAGCCACTGAAGTGGAACATTGCGACTTAGTTTGCTGTGCACACCACACAACTAGTAAATTTGATTAGATTTTCAAGTTTTTGTAATGTCACGATTGGCTTTTGTTTTGATTTACAAATGTTGAGCTGCCAACTTGTTTTAATATCATTTTATAATTTTGCAGAAAAAACGGGTTGGCAGGCTTGGTTTCCTCTAAAGTCTCCATTTCCATATTTTGATCATATTGCCGAAATACGTTTTATATCTATAATTTTAAAAATAATTGCAGATTTTATTTTAATTTTTGGGATTTATTTCTAAGAATTAATATTGTAACTTCACTTCCCAAGGAGTGACGAAGTTAAGCTTTCATAAATTCATTTGCCTTTACTAATTCTGAATTTCATTAGATTTGTCATAATTGCTTTTATTGATTTTTAAATCGTTTTTTATTAAATTTTAAAATTACGCGCTTGTTCTCCGAGAGTTGCCAGGCAGTTTGCACTTTTATTGAATAGAAAGACTGCCACACGTTTAAACTATCGGTATTTTCCTCTGGCTGCCGGCCGTTCCATTAGTGCTGCACATTTGGAATTAGCTGTGTTGCAAAAGTTGCCAGCACTGATTTAAATATTTTTTAAATTGAAAATTCAGATATTCAATAATTTTGCAAATTAATTATTGAATGAAAATTTTAAATACAAAATAAAATAAAATAAAGCTATAAATTTCACTGAAGGTTTGAGGTTTGTCACCCCAAAGGAAAGAGAAGTTACAGTTTTAATTCACAACAAAAATTTAAAAAAATCGACAAAATTCTATATTTAATATTTAGAAAATTAAAAAGAGAGGTGAATTTTCTTGGGTGCATCAAAATTTTGCAGGGTGGTAGCCTTCCATACTAGAGCTGCCAAGTTATAAGGGGGAACAATAGCTGTGTCTGTCTGGAAAGCATCCAAATTTGTTATTGGGGGCTCTTTTGCACAATTTTATCCAAAAAATTAATGGCAAAACTTAGCTGAATATATATTTAATATAGCCAGATTTCCAGCTAACAGCAATTTTGAAATAGTTCGCACCAACGAACTCTGAAAAAAGCAGCATCTAGCTATAAAATAGCCAAGTTGGCACCAGTGGTTCACAAGCAAGCCGGTGGTCGAGTTGTGCGCGCGCGTTCATTACGCTTCAAGTTTTCATCAAATAAATTGTGATTTGAAAAATTGCTGCTATTCAAGTGAGTAGGTGAAACAGTAAACAACTATTAACTTTAATTGCAATTGCTGCAATAAAACATACATTTTCCAAGGGTCAGAGAGCAGAAAGGCAGTGTTCAATAAGTGTACGTTACGTGTGTGTGTGTGTGTACATGTGGGTGGGTGTATGTGAATACTTCTCTATGTATCCTTGCGTAGTCCTGCTGGCGCCGCGTGTCTTTTTTTTGCTTGCCAGTCCGCGTGTCCGCGTGCCTGTATTTGCGTTTGTGTGTGTGTGTGTGTGTGTGTCTTTTGGAGTCTGCGTGAGTGTGTGTGCTTATATACACATTTGCCAATATTTTCCAGGCGTTGAAATTGTTTAAAACCTATTACACAAACAACAACAAATGCATTTTGTTTGTCTAGAAAAATCAATAATTTATAGCAATTGATAGGCGCAAGACCAAACAGGCATGTCATTTGTGTGTTTCGACAGAAAATTATATTAAATACTCGTTTTTTGGTACAGTTCTGAATAATAAGTGAAGTCCTTTCAGACGATATTCATACAAAAGGATTACAGTTTGACATGCGCTATTGACAATGTGCAGCTGTTTTCAAGTTTGTTGTTGTTGTCAGTTCATTGTTGCGCCGCAGCTGCTGTACTGCCTCTGTCCTGCTCTAGCTATTTCCAGCTCTTTCACATTTGCACATGCCAAACAAAGCAGACGAATTTCATTAGACTGCTCAATTTTTTGGTCATCCCTGTAGGCTGCTTAACCCCCACTCCCCCTCCTAGTAAACCATGATTCACAAGCGCCTCAAAGTCTCTGAGCTTTTTCTCTCATCCAATTGTGAAATGTTCTGATTGGAATTGTACTCATGTAAAACTGATCAAATGAAGCAGCAGCAACTTTGGCGGCATTTAAACGCGAGAGAACTATAAAAAGCACAAGAAAATGCTAAAAGAAAAAACAAACACGAATAAGTATAATAGGTATTTAAAATAGCCGAGTCGGAAGGCAATCTCATATAAACTGTAAGCGGGATGCTGATAAACAGTGGCACTCAAACTGTATTGGTTAGTTTCATACACACACTCACAGACATACACACACACACATTAGACATACATAATTCAAATTTATTTCCTTGCGCTTACGTCAACTAGGAATCTGTGTGCGTGTGTGTGTGTGTGTATTATTTACTCAATTGCAAACAAGCAATAATTTCTGCACGTACTTATGATATCATGAGTAAACAAAACGAATGCCAATAGCAGAAGGAGATGGAGAAATGGCAAGAAGAAGAAGCAATCGCCGAAAGTTTGCGAATAAATCATAATTCCATTTCCATTGCAGCTTAAACTGTTGCCAAAGTACAGTCTTTAATTCTCCTGCCCTCTTCCTCCCCGTACCCTTCATCGTCCCTTCCCTCATCGATTGCTTTGCTCTTGGTTTGGACCTAACGGATAATGCCTTGGATCTATCTGGATATCGCTGGCTCATCTAGAAATTCTTTTATTTTCATTTCATATTACGTTCTCTTACTTGCTTCTTCTTTTGCTCCACCTTCGCTTTTGGTGTTGCCAGGCTGCTGCCTTGTGTCCCTTTTCCTCTCGCGCACTCTCTCTCTCTCTCTCTATTCCTCTGTAGATTAATCATGTATGTAGAAAAGTCCAATAAGAACTTGCCGCTTTTGCTCTTGTTGAAAATAATTCGAATGGTTGTTTCAGTTTATATCTGTTAAGGCCGCAAAGTACAATAAAAACAATTACACAAAAAAAATTAATTTCGATGCGCTTAAGATTCATTGCTTAACTCTTCGATAACGTTATTTGATTTTAATTAAATAAGTTCAACATGTATGTAAATACTAAAACTTCTTATTGGTTGAGATTGCTTAAGATACAGTGGTGTCCCAAAAAATAGACATATTGGAGTGCTATTATTTGTTTTAATTAATTTTTGCATATTATTGCTTTAGTTTCAATTAAATTAAAACCGATGAATAGCTCCATAAATCTATAAATCTTATTAAAATCTTATTAAAAAATAATTCACACTTAAGGGTTCAATAATAAATTTCATTAAAAATTTAAAATTTATATTGTAGTTAATATTTTATTTCGTTACTAGCTTTTGGTCCTTGTGAAAAATTTAATGTTTTTTCCATTTAACTCAAATTTGTAAAGCTTTTTAAATTTTCATTAAACTTTTATAAGTAATTTGGCATCGATCTATGTATAGTTAAATTATTCAAATAGTTTTTTTTATTAGAAAACTTTATTTTTTAGCTAATATTTTCAGATATTGCCTGATTATAAACAATATTATTGCAAAAGCGTTTCTCAACCACTTACGATTCTATATGAAGTATTGTATTAAGTTTCTTGATGAACAAACCATTCAATCGACTCTACTGTACTTAATATACAGTTATTGTCAGTTATATTAGCTAGTAAAATGATCTTTTAGACAATCAAAATTCTATGTAATTCTATGGTTAATTACTCAATAAATACGTATTAAGGAAATAATAATTATTCACTTTGAACCTTTATACGATGTTTGCTTGTAAATTTCCACTTAATTGCTGTCTTTGCAGTCTTTGTTGATGTTGCTGTTGTTGCACTCTATGTTGCACGTGTTTGTTAATTACTTTGTTGTTACATCGACACATACATGAAAGCATTTCCAATTCCATGTTATTGATTTGAATGGAAGTGACGCTTCATTGCTCACAGTTTGAGCAGCAGCATCAAATTGACAGTTGGTCAGACACTGGGGGTGTCCAGTTAACCTGTTTTGATTAAAAAGATTTCGCAAAACCACCCACTTGACCTTGAACTTGCCACTTGCAACCACCAAGCGAAGCTACAGAAACCACCCCGTCAAAAAAATAAGTAAATAAATAAAAATGAAATATTGAATCAAGTTATATTTACGGGAGTTACTATGAGATTCTTGAGCCAGTTCTGCGCCGGATTACCAAACTTCTTGCAAAGATTTGTTCTTGTTCGTTTGCAGCAAATAAAATCAATATGGTAGAATTAAATGCAATTTTGAGTTGGCATTGTCAAGGTTGCCTCTGACGGTAACTATAAAACTGATGCCCCTCTCCCAATCCCCTCTAGAGTTCAGTCCCTACCCCCACCCAAATAAGACATACAAGTGCCTATTTTCAAATGCATTTTCATGTATCATGACTGCTATTCAAATAGGCACAGTTACTTCTTATTGCATTTGGAGTGTAATACCCTGTAAATACGTTCACTTTGTAATAAATTCATATGTATAAAGAAGAATAGAAAATGAACAAAGTTTATGTTTTAGAAAGTGTCAATGACTTGGACTTAGATTTCATTAACATTTTAAATGGTCAATGGCCACAATGTGCCTAAGACAAACTGACTAATGTGAGTGTACCAAATACTCAAATGTTTATTTATGTTTGATTTCTTATTTATGATTTTCTTTCAATTTCCTCATTTTTATGTGTATACGCTGTATTGAAATAAATTTAAAGTGATTATGCTGTCCCTTTTTGTATCTATTTAAAAAAATATGTATTAATAGGATATCCTAGAGGCTGTATAGCGTTGTTGTTGAAAAGTCGTTTATATTTATCATGTGACTTGAATTTGTATTTGCTTGATACTTTTATTTCGAATACAGGGCATAGCAAAGTCGAGCATCAAGTGTGTTATACTTTTAGTGGTGACGTCATGCATTTGCCCAACAGTGGGGAGGGCGTGGGTAGGGGGAGGTTGTGGAGCCCCTGCGAAGTGGCACAGCTGAAATAGTTTGAGGTGTACTGCAATGCATGTCAAACCTGCAAATGTTGCGTGCTGTATGTTGTGTCTATTTTTAGTTGAACGATTCAAAATACACAATAAATAGCACTATAATTATTTGGAACTTTGATAATATGGGGTTAGAGGGGGAATGTTGCAAAGTGGAAATGGGGGAAAAGGCGGCGAGCACTTATGGAAAATTTGCGACCATATGTCAACGTAACGTGAAGCGTTGTTGCGACCTTGAAGGGCCCCAGCCATTGTCCTATGTCCTAGTTACTATTCTTGCCCCCTTAACCCTCCTTTCACATGTGTGAGATATTGTGTTTACTTATAGTTCCCTTTTGTTGTCCCATTGCTCATTGTTTACGCCCATTAAAGATATCAAATTCAAAGAGCCTCATATATTATCAATTTATTTTGTGAATGATCTGGATTATTGTGTTACTTTTATAAGATTGTAGCAGAACAGAAATAAAAACGTTTACAAATAAAAAAAGAATTGAAATCTTAAATGCTCTTGACGACGATAAAATCCATATCAAGATATTTTTTTTTCTTAATATTTCGTTTTAAATGGATTTCTCGGAATTAGCATCTGCCACCCCAAGCAGGGCCCAAATCTAAGCGGCACCAATTATTGGTTTGACCTGGAAAGAGTATAAAATGTTTTATGAAATTGTTAGTTCAATCCAAAGTCAACATTACCATGGGGTGGATTGGAGTATCCAGGTGGAGCTTGTCCCTGTGACATGTTGATAAGTGCCAATAGAAGCATTCCAATTGATAGACAGAACTTCATTTTGATATATATTTGTACAATATATTTGTTTCGTAAATTGATACGGAAACTCGATTGCTTTTATACCTTTTTAATTGTCGTTTTTAATTAGCGTTACAATTGTGTTGGATGCGGCGATTAGGTTTTATAATCCAATAAGAAAATTGCATTAGTTCGAGTTTAGAATTGTGATTTCTTTGCCTTTTAAGTGAAATAATAAGTTTAAAAGAATCGTATTACGTATCCATTCTATTATCAGGATGTAGACATTCTGTCATTTTCAAAGCAAAAATGTTGAAATTGTAGATCAAATAAGAAGACAATTTTTTGAATGTCATGGTTTCTTTTGTAACAATTGTATGTTTGTTAAAATTTCCATGACACCGAAATTAATTCATTTCTTCTCTAATTGTAATTGTAAGATCAATGCCTAAAGGTTCAATGCCTAACTCTTTGACAACGTTATTTAATTTTGATTAAATAAGTTTATTTTATATGTAAAAACTTATAAAATCTTTTAATTCGTGGTGTCCCAAAAAATAGACAGACTTTACTGCTAATATTAGTTTTATTTTAAGTTTTTGCATATTTTTATTTGTATTTTAATTAAATTAAATCCGATGAGTATATCCATAAATCTGTAAATTTTATTTAAAAATAATTCACACTTAAGTATTAAATAAAGAATTTCATTCAAAATTTAATAATTATATTGTTGTTACTAGCTATTGGTCTTTGTCAAAATTTTAAGATAAGATAGTTACAAAGAATACTTAATTTATAATTTTTATAGCTATTTTAATTTTCAATAAACTTTTATAAGTAATTTGACATCGATGTATGTATAGTTAAATTATTCAAATAGTTTTTTATTTGAAAACTAGATTTATAGCTAATATTTTCAGCTATTACCTGATAATTAATAATATTTTTGCAAAAGCGTTTCTCAACCACTCACAATTCTGGATGAAGTATTATATTAAGTTTCCTGATGAACAAACCATTCAGTACAGTAGACTACTGTACCTAATGTACAGTTATTAACTAGTAAAATTATCTTTTAGACAAACAAAATTCTTTGTAAAATTTGATTAATTACTCAATAAATACGTGTTATGGGAATATTATTAATTATTCACTTTAAACCATTACAAGATGCTGGCTTGTAAATATTCACTTAATTGCCGTCTCTGCAGTCTTTGTTGATGCTTTGTTGCTGTTGTTGCACTCTATGTTGCACGTGTTTGTTAATTACTTTGTTGTTACATCGACACATACATGAAAGCATTTCCAATTCCATGTTATTGATTTGAATGGAAGTGACGCTTCATTGCTCACAGTTTGAGCAGCAGCATCAAATTGACAGTTGGTCAGACACTGGGGGTGTCCAGTTAACCTGTTTTGATTAAAAAGATTTCGCAAAACCACCCACTTGACCTTGAACTTGCCACTTGCAACCACCACGCGAAGCCACAGAAACCACCCCGTTAAAAAAATAAGTAAATAAATAAAAAAGAAAGATGGAAACAAGTATTATATATGGGGGTACTATGAGATTCTTGAGCCAGTTCATCGCCGGACTACCCAACTTCTTGCAAAGATTTGTTCCTGTTCGTTTGTGGCAAATAAAATCAATATGCTAGAATAAATGCAATTTTGAGTTGGCATTGTCAAGGTTGCCTCTGACGGTAACTATAAAACTGTTGCCTCTGTCACGCTTGTCTAGAGTTCAGTCCCTTCCCCACCCAAATCAGACATGCAAGAGCCCATTCTCAATTGTATTTAAGCAAATGAGAAATATGAAGCCTTTTTATGAGTCAAAACTCTTATTCCAATAGGCATAGTTACTCCTTATTTACTTTATAAAAAGTAAAATAAACAAAGACTTTCTTTCCTACAACTACAAAACGCCATTATATACGATTTTCAATTAATTTCCTCAATTCTATGTGTATACGCCGTATTGAAAGAAATTTAAAGGCAGTATGCAGTCCCTTTTTGTATCTATTTAAAACAAGTGGGCGGCAACAGTCGCGCACGCTCGACAGTAGGACACCCAGTGCTTATACTTGTATTTTTTTTACGCACTTTTCGAATACAGGGTATCGCAAAGTCAATCATTAAATGTGTTTAACTGGCAGTGGCGTAGGTGGGGAAAAACTTGGGAGCCGTTGCGAAATATAACAGCAGAAATAGTTTGAGGTGTACTGCAATGCATGTCAAACCTGCAAATGTTGCGTGTTGTGTTCGGTGTTTATTTTTAGTTGAACGATTCAAAATACACCATAAATAGCACTATAATTATTTGGAACTATGATAATATGGGGGTAGAGGAAAATGGGGGAAATGGCGCCCGCCTGGCACTTATGGAAAATTTGCGACCATTTTCCAACCAAGCGTTGTTGCGACCTTGTCCTATTCCAAGGTTGTTACTTTTCTTGTCCTAATCCAAAGTTATATAGGTTACTAAAGTCCTGTCCATGTGACATGTTTATAAGTGCCAATAGAAGCATTCCAATTGATAGACAGAACTTCATTTTGATATGTATTTTTACAATATATTTGTTTTGCAAATTAATATAACCCAATTGCTTTTATACCTTTTTAATTGTCGAGTTTAATTAGCGTTGGAATTGTGTTGGATGCGGCGATTGGGTTTTGTAATCCAATAAGAAAATTGCATTAGTTCGAGTTTAAAATTGTGATTTCTTTGCATATTAAGTGAATAACAAAATTTAAAAGAATTGTATTACGTATCCAATCTAATATCAGGATAGCTTCTGTAAATTCTTTAATTTTTAAAACAGAAATGTTGAAATGGTAGATCGAATAAGAATTCTACATATATCTTCGCATTTTCCAGCCCCATTTCATTGTCAAGGTTTCTGCTATGGCAATTGTACTTTTATTAAAATGTGCATGCAAGCGATCTAACAATTTAACTTACTATATATAACAATAAACAAACGTTAACAATAACAATGAGCAATCAGCAATTACGAGCTTTTTATCAATTGCCCATTTTTTTTCCGCCATTCAACCACGTGCTCAGTGGGGCGCAGTCTATAAAAAAGAAAAAAAAAAGAAATTGCTACAATTTAAACAATATGCAATTTTTCAATTTTAATTTTCAATTGAAATGCGCACAAGGTTAGAAGAAAAACATAGTCGGAACTGGTTCAGAGCAGATTCGTTAAGATTTGAGAATCTATCGAACCGAAGCGTGACATAATCTATCGAAATCTGCATTAAGGTTAGTCAGGTGCAATGCTTATTGGGGTGTCTGATGTATATTAGAGCACTTTAGTTATATATTTTGTTAAAAACAAAATTATCTAGCGAATATCCAAACAACAAATATATTGCTTAATTAAGATATATATATTTTAAAATTTTCTTACAGACATGGTGAATATCTCTCTGACGTGGAAACAATTATGCTGTCCTAAACGTCAGGTAATAATTATTGAAGCCTAAAACACACTGAAGTTTAACATTTATTAATTTTATTTGCAGTTAATCAACTCAACAACCATCAGCTCCTATTCAACATAACAAGAAACTTCTGCGCAACAATAAAAAACACAACAACACTAACTCCACTTAATCAACAACAACAACAACAACAACATCCAGTCGAAGGCGACGATATAATTCGAACTACAACAACTGTAGCTTTGATTGGTCATTGAGGGATTAATTATTAGTTGGAGTTAATTAATTATTAGTCAAATCAGAAGTTTTTGAAATCAAGAGCGATAAGCTTTTATTTGTATTTATTTCTAGTATAGTGTCCAGTTTTGCCACACTAGAATTTTAGTGTTAGTTTTTAAATAATTTATTTGCATACTTTTAGGCACGTAGCTGAGAGTTAAAGCTCAGCTTTGCAGAGGGAGGCTCTATAATAACCCCAGGGGTTTAAATCCGCGTGTGTGTGTGTGTTTGTCCGTGTGTATCCTCCCACAACGCGAGTGTACTTCAATTTTCATTATGAAAATAACAACAATGAAGTCTAAGCGCAAATATGGCTGTTTAGAGAATATTTGAAAAGAATTTTTCAATTATTAATAATTAAGATTATTTTCATATATCATTTATTATTGTAGTCTTGTATTTTTTTTTGTAAATTTCTTTATTGCACAAACAAATTCCAATATTTATTTTTCCTTACATTCCCCATACACAAGAAATTCAAAGAATTTATATACCAAATAGTTTGAGTTTAGTTCAGACAGTTAGAAAGCGTGTGAGAGTGTAGTAAGTGTGTTTTTTTTTATATAAGTCCAAGTATTTAGTGGCGTTTAAACTTACAACAAGATAAACAACTGCAATTAAAATAAAAACAAGCATGGAGGCTTACTCGCCAGATTTGCTATGGATGGTCGTTATCGGCTTTCTTATTGCATTTGTTTTGGCCTTCGGTATTGGCGCTAATGATGTGGCCAACTCTTTCGGCACCAGCGTGGGATCCGGCGTTTTAACCATACGTCAGGCTTGCGTTTTGGCCACAATCTGTGAAATTTCTGGCGCCGTTTTAATTGGTAACTACAAAATATCTGTAACTTTATGTTAATTAACTAATTGAGAGCTTTCATGTTGATCAAAGCTCACGTTTTGCGTTATTTGATATTAAATTTGTCCTCTAACTGTTCAAATCATTTATAAAACTCTGTTCTTGAAAGTGTTTTAAATCAAAGCATTTATAAAGTCATACTTTTATCTTAATGATCGAATTATTAGAAGCTTTGAAGTCGTTCGATTAATAAGGTGCTTAGGTACACTTTCTGCAAAAGCATCTATTAAGTTGACTTAGTGTTAGATTAAATTATAGAAAAACTACTTATATCGGTTTAATTGTATTGTACTTTTACAGGCTATAAGGTGTCGGATACAATGCGCAAGGGAATACTCGAGGTGAGCCTATACGAGGGCTCGGAGGATGTGCTTATGTTGGGCTGTGTCTCGGCACTGGCGAGCAGTGCTGTTTGGTTGCTGGTGGCCACATTTCTTAAGTTGCCCATATCGGGTACGCACAGCATTGTTGGCTCTACAATTGGCTTCTCTCTGGTGGCACGTGGCATGCAGGGTCTTAAGTGGTCCACGCTGGGCACCATTGTCGGCTCATGGTTCATTTCGCCGGTGATGAGCGGTGTGGTTAGCATTCTACTATTTTTGGCCATACGTCGGTTCATTTTGCGCGCTAAGGAGCCTCTTAAGGCCGGATTCCGTTCGCTGCCAATCTTTTATGGAGCCACGTTCTTCATCAATATCATTAGCGTGGTTCTCGATGGACCCAAGTGTAAGTAGGACTTGACATTGCTTAGACAATTATTATATAATAAAGTGATTATCTTTTCTAAAGTGCTTTATATGGATAACATACCCACTTGGATAGCGTTGACCGCCAGCGTGGGTCTGTCCCTGTTGGTGGCGCTGTTGACACAGTTGGTGGTGGTGCCGTTGCAGCGACGTTCAATTGCCAAAAAGCTTCGCGCTCAGAATCCCGTCAAGTTCAATTTCGAGGACTCTGTGGGTAAGTTTATACAACTGTGAAGAGTTCCCACGATTTTCATGGTACGTCATAGTTAGAACATCATTTAATTCCAGCTTCTTTTTTATTTACAGAATCATCGCCTTCTGGCAGCCCCAAGAAACAACGCCGTCCACTTTCGCTGGTCAGTGAGGGTAAACCGTTGCCGGCTATTGCCGAAATCACCGAGCTGGTATCGCTCAGCGACAACTCTCCGAAGACCTTTAAGCTGGCTCCGTACGGCCTTGCCGCGAAGAATAATAATGCGCCTGGGGAGGATTATAAAATCAATCCCGAGCTCATTCGCAAGGCTGAGGATCTGCTGGGCAAGGCTAGTCTGGATAACACTGATCTTACCGTCACCAGTTTGAACTACATCGATGAACAACACCAGATGCAGCAACAGCAAAATGGTCGTAAACTCCAGGAATGTTTTAAGCGCGTCCAGTCGCCCAAAGAAGAGCACAAGCAGCCACAACAACAATTGTCTACCGGAGCAGCTGTCAATCCAAATGCCACAACAAATAACAATCTACAGGTGGTGGAAAGTGCCGGAAGTCTGGATCTAATGATAAGCTCAACATTGTCGCCCAACTCCAGTAAAGTGCCGCTTATCGAGAGCAAAGAGGCGCTCAATGAGCAGGAAGAGGAGTTTAAACGAGCTGCCGATCGACGTGCCAGCAGTGCCGAGGAAACCCAAGAGGTCTCAATGCTCTTCTCATTTCTGCAGATCCTTACGGCCACCTTTGGCAGCTTTGCTCACGGCGGCAACGATGTGAGCAATGCAATTGGACCTCTCATCGCTCTCTATATGATCTATCGCGAGGGTTCGGTAATGCAGAAGGCGGAAAGTCCCATTTATATACTAATCTACGGTGGCGTTGGCATCTCCGTGGGTCTTTGGCTGTGGGGACGACGTGTTATTGAGACCATTGGCAATGATCTAACAAAGATTACCTCGTCGACGTGAGTAGTTATAATAAAATGAATTCATCTATTTTTATAATTTAAATTCAAACTATAAAAATAATAAGAAACTATACAGAAGTAAGAGCCCCAATACTTTTTAAGATAAAATCGAAATCTAAACTTTTGACAAATTCTAACTACCTGAAACCGAACATGATTCTATTAACAGAGAATCTATTGATTGCTTATAACTTCAATTAGTTTGAGATGCAAATCAAATCTGAAGTTAAAGACAGTTTAGTTAATAACTAATATTATTTTCTCTTATTGCTTTACAGTGGCTTCACAATTGAAATAGGCGCCGCCATCACCGTACTGCTGGCCAGCAAAATTGGTTTGCCCATTTCGACAACACACTGTAAAGTCGGTTCGGTGGTCTTTGTGGGACACGTGAGTTCAGCTGGACGCAAGAAGCAGCAGTTGCAGGAGGGAACCGAAGCAACAGAAACAGCAGCAGCAGCAAGAGCAGCAACAACAACAGCTGGACAGCCAAATGTGACACCAATGGAGGATGGCAGTGTTGATTGGCATTTGTTCCGGAACATTGCCTATGCCTGGATAGTCACTGTACCCGTAACCGCATTACTTAGTGCCGGCATGATGTACGTGCTCTGTGCTCTGGCTGTGGATGATATGGGTCAGGCCTAAGGATCCATTCAATTATTAATTGTAAAAGCTAATTAATGTTTCGTAATTGTACAAGTTGGAAAACGCCATACTAAAGACAAATGAATATCCTAAAAACAAAACATAAGAAAACAAAAAGAACAAATTTAAACTTAACTAAATTACTCACATAACTAAGCAAAAAGTTAAGAAAAGATAAAGAAGCATTTTACTTAACGTCTAGAACGTCTGATCGTAACGGATATTATTGGTATTACTTAGATATTGTTTATTATATATATTGATATTGTAAACAAAAACCAACAAAACACACACAGCAAAATTTCATTGGTTTACCTTTGTTTTCGTCCACAAAAACAGCAAGATCCTTAAGCTTATAAATAATATGATGTCCAGTGCAATTGTTTATCGCATACAAATTAAACAAATTTTTTTTTGAAATTTCTTTAAACATTTTACATTTGATCAATATCAATGCAATAGAGCAAAACCTATGAATAAAATACAAACTACTACAAAAAAGCACACACAACAATGGGAGCTTTACAAGTTTCTTGCCTTCTCATTTGCACGCACGCCAGCAAAGCTTTCCAGTCTTTTAAAGTCACGACTTTGCGCTGAGAGCTTTTGAGCGCGCCTGAGTCTTGCGACTGGAATGTAGACATGCAAATGATGTTCAGCGAGCTTTTACGCTCACACTTGCCCGGCGCGAGCTTTTGAGCGTGGCGCGCGTGAGTGCGAGTTGTTGGTTCAGTCAGTTGAGTTTTGTGCTTCGATGCGTTCGGTTGGCAGTATTTATGGCTATCGCTTGAGCAAGTCGCTCTGCAATTGGTTCAAAATTGAACTCGTAACGCCTGCGCGTGTTTTGAACGGATAAATATTTCAGCGCCCCCAATGTGACAAATTTAAAAAAAAACGCAACGATTTTGTTAAATATATACAATTGTTGGTGTGAAAGTTTTAAGTGTGCACAGCTGTTATAAAATCTTATTGGAATTACGCAATTGGAACTGAGATAAACAAAAAACTAACGAAGAAACAAAGAGGTAAGCATTTGATTTATGTGTACAAAAGATTGCTGAATAGTTGGCAACTAAAAACTATTGGCTATAATAATAGCAATAGAGATTCAATCAAGTCGTTGACACATTTCTCTTTCCCTAACTAATTGACTTAATTCTATGTTTTCTCTAACTTCTTTCTCTCTCTCTCTCCCTTGCACTATTTGTCAACTTCCTGCCTGCACTTCCTTTTGGTTTGGACATTTCTAACGCCCATTGCGGTTCAAATCGCAGTTGTGAGTTCTGAAGTTTCATTCGATTCGTTTGGTTTTAGGTTTTCCGTTTTCATTTCACATTTCTCCATTGACAGGTTCCTCTGTCCATCTATCTATCTATCTATCTACATGCTGTATTACTTAATTTCTTTGCTTAATCCGATTTGCGAGCATTGAACCTTTTATTTTTTCTCCTCTTTTTTTATCATCTTAAAGGTGTGTTTTTGCCGCTCAACTTCTTGAGGTAAACACATATAAGTATTATTATTGTTGTTGGTTTTGTTGTTGTTACTGATTGTTTTGTTTTTTTCTTGTACTTCTTTGTTGTCTTGTTCTCCTCTTCGAAACGTTTATTTAATGAGTTGTTCTCCAGTTTAAAGTTTGTTTTTTATTTCGGTAAAGGTTTTTCAGCAATTGTTGTTAATTTATCATGAATGAAGTGCAATTATTTACCTAAAATAATTTATTAGATTTATTGGTAAGCCACTGCAGGCACTGTTAATTTGTTTTCAAAAATTTAAAGGTATTTGAGGTTCTATTGTTCACAAAATTGCTTTGTTACAATATTACTATAATTTAATATTCAACGAGACAAGCCAAAGGTTACAATTCCTAAATTACTTCGTAAGAATTTAGTGCAGTTGCCTTTTTTTTACGGCATAGTCAAGAGAGTTATAAAATTAATATAAAGCAGTTATGTCTCTTTGTTTTTATATAAATTCAATATAATTATTTTCAAAAATAGTTCATAACTTGTAAATATTGTGAATAGATAGAAAAAGTGTTTTTTGTTTTTTAAATTTTGTACCAAAGATCTTCTTAATAAATACGGCAAGGGCTAGCCGATTTCTAAATTTTTATAAGCTTACAAAATGGTAAAAGTAATATATTCATTCTGCAAATTCTTTTTCGTTATTAAAGAACTGCAAAAAAATACTCTTTGGTAATCTCAGGATTTATCAAGGGGTTTTTAATTGAAAGTCTTTTATTACACTTAACTTTAAAAAATGAGGCTAATTAATTTTGCGAGCTTTTGGCCACGCTCAGCGTGTGTGCAAGTTGACCCATTTAGGTGTATTGAACAGGTGTTTAGATTTTGCATAGAGCCCATCTAAGTATTATATCTTCCATGATTGCTTGCCCAGGTAGCTGTAGTTCATTATGATGTGGCAATTCTAGCGGTGTTTTACCATTTTACGAAAAACGAATGCATGAATAAAAAAAAAAGTAAACGACAAAAGCTTAAAGCCAATTCTTTGGCAGAACAAAAGGCAGGTAAAGCCATTAGCTTAGCCAAGACTCTTGGCCATAGCAAATGGCCAAAAAGTCATTAAAGACAAAAATCTATTGAAATCTGGCGAACACAAAAAACACGCCTTAAAAATATTTCAACGGACAACAGCATTTTTCTACCAGGTGGAATACCAATTGCCAACTATCTTCGCACAGCAGAGGAATGGCTAAGAAATGGGGGACTACGACTTGAGACTGGTTCTCTAGCTACTGTGGCCTGTTAATTATGCGCTTATCAGTTCATTACTAGCTTCTGCTTCGACTGCAGGCTGTAGAGCACTTGGCAATTACATGGAACACATTCAACCACTCACATCGAATGCACCACGATGTGGCTCGATTAATCAGAATTCCGAATCGCATCCATTAGATACAATTTCGAACTGCTGCTGCAAACATGTTATTATTGAAACTATTCTGACAATCCGCATGGCAGCAATTTTTGCATATGCATTCATAATGATAACTCTCCCGGGCAATCCGTTCCCCTCACACCGTTCCTAATTTTACCCACTTTCTCCACCTTAAACTCCTTCTTGCCTGGCTTTGACCATTTGCGATCTTTGGTCGCTGTATGTGGTTATAGGAGTGGTTCAAAGACACTCCCGCCAGTGTACACAAAATTGTTGAAGTTATTTTTAATAATTCCTTAAATTTATATTGTATGTTGTAGAACCGATTTTAGAGTCATAGACAGGGTTTATTTTGAAAATGTTCAACCTAAATAGCAATTAATTAAATAAAAATAAGGACAGGAACTAAAAACAGAAAGAAGACTAAAATCCATAAATATTGGCAAGCAAAACGCCAAAATGTAAGAAACTGAATTGCGGAAAAGATCTGAAGTCAGAGTTTAAATATTTTCAATCAAAAATAAACTAAAGTCGGGAAATGATTTAAAAAATATATGACGAAAGATTTTAAAGCATTCCATCTAGAGTCAAATTCTCAACGTTTTAGAACAGAAATTTCGAATCAATCTGAAGGTCGTTGTTAGCTTTTTATTACCAAAAGATTTCAATAAAGATTATAAAATATATGAAAATATATAAGTATTTTCGCCCTAAAATCTATACCAAGTTTATCCAAGTTTCAAGTGTAATAATTAAATTACTAACAATTTAATAGATTACAAATATAATGACATTTCGAAAACTGGATATGTTAGTTATATTTCGTATGAGCTTTAATGCATTTGTGGTTCAAGTTTTTGGTTAATTTTACGCAGCAACTTTCTAATGTGTTCGATAAGCTTCCTGCTTTATGGTGGTTTTCCTTAAATTTCCTAAAAGCAACTATTAAGCCCCCCTTTGCCTACGTCTATGTCGATGTCGACGTCATTGTCACTAAAATTGAAGTCGTTGGCATGAAGTCGCCGTTGCTCGACTGCATTTCCCACTCAAGACAACATTTCATAAAGTTTATTAAACTTTAACCAAATTGTTAAAGCGACAAACGCCTGTGCTCCCCCCTCCCCACCTTAGTGGCCATGTTATTGGAAAACCCCCTTTTTGGTTAACCCTCCTGATCTAACTGCCCATTCACTTTTCGTGTTGGCCGCTGTAGGCGCTGCAAACAAGTTCATCAGCATTTTGGCCAGGCTCGAATACAGCTTCAGCTTGGCCAAAACAAACTGCCACTTGACGGGTTGTTGTTGTACTGTTGATGGCAATGGAAATGTAATTGGAAATGATTGGAGCCGGCAATTGAAGCACGTTGCGTTTGTCAAGTATTTTCCTTGAATACTATTCAAATGCACTCACTGCCATTCATTTTACTAGTCACAGTCACAGACTAAGCTTTTCCTTTTATTAGAAGGGAGACTAATCGAGTTGAGATTGACAGAAATAATAGAAAATGTACATATTTGGAACAACTTTATTTATTTTATTAATATTAATATTATTTCGTTTCTTTGTTTATCTTTACTCTAAGTAACTTCAAGGTAAAATATATATCAGAATGTCTCCATTCACTTGTGGTTCTATGCAGAAATTCCAGCATAAATACATAAACAATTGTAAATATATATTAGAAAAATAAACATTGCGCATTTGACTTAATTAGGAAAATGCACAAGTGCATAAGTTACCTTAACCGACAACAACAGCAACAACAGCCACAACAAAACACTGAACACCACATTAGACACATTTTTTCATCAGTCAGTCAACCAGGCAACTGAATGATATGTCACCTACCCATAGTACTCCAACAGGTTAAGCTCCACACTCTCCCTCCCGCTACCCTGTAGTGCAGTGCACCTTTTGCAGAGCAAATTGCCTTAACTGACTAACGGTAACCAGTCTTCAAGCAGCTCCATTTGCATTGAAAGTTGTCCAACCGTTCAACTTGCGAGTGCATTCTACTTTAGCGACGGCAATTGAAATCGAAAATCGAGTAGATTTAATGTTGATGAATCTTACAACTAATTTGTATTCCACGCACAGCATGCATTAACTAATTCCCAATAAGGTATTAAAAACGATCTACAGATTCTAGCCGATTCTACACTGAAAAAAGAGACTCGCTTCTAAAATCAAGAACATACATCTTAAATATTTGGTTCTTAAAATAAGATTATTTTAGGACCAAATTACTAAAACTAAGATTTTTAGTTTAATTTAATGCGGTTCGAACCCCATCTTTAAATCAAGATGTGTTTTTTCTAAAATTAAAAATTTTTTGTTCTCGACGCATTTTTTAGACTAAAACTCTTAGTTATGAGATCAAAATCATGATTTAAGAAAATTTTTTTATCAGTGTAGCTAATCACTGATTTCATTCTCTGAAAGTTTTTGTAATCTCGCATTTTTATTAAATATGTAATTGTTTATATATGTTGCTTCACTTTTAATCATTTGTTTATGTCTAGTCTTTACGAGTAAATTATCTGTGGCATGTGTTTTTTTGTAGTTGTTGTTGTTTGTGGTCGTTTTGCAACATTTTCTTTAATGCGATTTGCATTGAATTTGGCACAAATTGTTGTGGGTTGGGTTTTTTGTCTGGTCGGTCTGGGGGCTCACCTGTACGGTCAGCGCTCGCTTTGCTCGCCCCAAATAAATCATTAAATAAATCAGTTAAATTTACAGCAAAGCCTTTTAGGTGTGAACTCTCGTTTACAATATTTCTTTTTAGTCTCTTGTATTCTTTTTTTTTACTTTTAATTTATTTTTAGGTCATTTGGTTCATTTGGCAAAGTGTAAAATAAAAAATACTCAAGGTAAAATTCAGATAGAAACTGAAAATGTGGGTCGACATGCGTTAGCCAAATGCATGATAAGTCAAATACGGCTCGAAATATGAATTTTGAATTGAAAATGCAAAAGATTTAAATCAAATTTTTTAATAAAAATTTACTGAAATTTGTAACTTTAGCGTTAAGCTTATTTATATTTAAAAAAAAAAATACATACATAAATTTCAGTTTAATTCATTTCAATATAGCTGAGCTTAAATTATACTATTATCTTCCTGTTTTTGAATTTTCTATTGAAACTAAAAATTTCCCAACCAAATAAATCACATGTACAATGCGACGTATGCGCAATTTTATTACAAATCGAACGACGTTTTTGGTATTTTTTAATGAATCGTTGCGAGTGTCGAGTACTGAGCGTATCCAAAGATTTTGATTGATTTCTATGGAAATAACATAATTAAAGCGTCTGAAATTTTAACAATAAAAGCACAGCAACAACATAAATAACAACCACAAGTGCGACACGCCTCAATATGATTGGCAAATTTGTATTGCTATTGGCAAAGATTGGCACATTCTATGGATTTCTATAGAGCCAAAACTTTCGATTTCAAAACAAAATTGAATTGGAATCAGAGCAGTAGCTGATAGATCTAAGGCATATTGTAAATAGCTGGCCAATTTCTTAAGGCAATCATAAAACTTGTTTTCTACCGCAGACAAAAACAACAACAAAAAAAACTATAGCATTTTATTGCTCCTTTAACCATTTTTGTTACTTTTTATGTTCACATGTCCAATAACAATTGATCGCGATATTTTCATATTATTTATATTTAATTTAATTGCAAAAAGTGAAAGAACTTCGCAGACATTTAATTTGATTATAATTATAGAATTAGTGGTTTCTATTAAATATTTTGTTTATTGTCTTTTTTGATATTTTCGATATAATATAATTTAAGAAAAATATATAATTTAATTTATTTTTATTAAATTGTTTTAAGAATAATAAGGAAATATATGAAATTGATAAAAGCACATTAATTGATTAGTGTCCTTATATAAAACATGAATTTAATGCAGATTGACTCACAGGATATCTGTCAGTTAAGTCATATTAATTTATCGGTAATTTGTCTTACACGAATCTAAGGAAACGCATCGTAAATTAATCATTTGTTTTAATGGGGCTTCGGCTTATTAAGTGTCTAATAAACTTGCGAATCGTTTAGTTGCATTCATATTGGCCACGTTGAAGAGACGTTAATGCTGATAATGGCCCATTTGCTTTGCATTGGCTGCAATTGAATGGACGTCAGCTATAGTTTGGGTCGTTGCCTCTATTTATGGCCATTGCATGCCATCACTTGTGGCAAGTGGCAAGTGAGTCTGTTGCAACTTGACGCTAATACCCATATGCATATTCGCACTATCTGTTGCTCGCCTTTTGTGCCAACTTAAAAGCTTCGTTTTAGCCAGCATTCACTTTAAATAATAAAAAAAAAGTAAAAGTTTAAATGGTTGTAACTCTGTTATTCAGGTTTATGAATGTGCAAAAAGAGTAATGCCATTGTTTTAGAATTTTGTGAACCTCTAAAGATGCCAAAAGATTTGACATTTCAACAGTTTTCGACTGCGGAGAAAACTTTCACAAGTGACAAAACTTAAGGTGGAGATTGTAATTGGATTTCTGAGATTAAAGTTAGTAACTAAAGCTAAAATATGCGTGTGATGTTTGGAGAGATGTTATACAATTTTATAATTATTATATTTCTTATAAATTTATTTTTAAGTTCTTTATTAACAGTATAATATTATATATATATATTTTCGTCTATAAGTATTATCTATTATTTGTCTTGTGTGATAAGCTACTCTTGATTCTATGGAACCAACTAATATATTTTTCCTTCTCTGTTCATCTTTCTCGCCCGCAGGTTTGTACCTCAATTATTAATTGTTGTAGCCACAATAAGCCAATCAAATCAAATCGATTCAGATATATGAGCTCATCATTAGGCATAGCTGATCGAGGTACTCGTACTTAAGTGTTTTCTATTTATATTCAGATATTTACATCATGATATGGTGGTTTTGGCAAATGTCAAAGACAACATCAAGACACAAAATCAAATTAAATAGAAAAAAAAACAAGAAACACAACTGAAAAAATTGTAGCATTAATCAAATAAGATGTGCAGAAAGTTGGCTAAGTCTGAAAGCAAAAAACCATTAGTGGGCGAGTCATGGCAATAAATTGAAATTCGAGTGGAAACTTTAGTTTTGCCCATTGCCAGGCTCGATTTATGGCCATGTGGAAAATTGGGCAGCGCATTCAAGTTCAATGCAATGGGAAATTTTCAATTAGCAGGCAATTTTCCAAAAACAAAAAAAGAGAAAAAAATAGAAATTGACTTGGCCACTTGAAAGTGAATCGCCGCTGTCGTTGTCGCTGATGTTGTTGATGTTGTTGACGTTGTCGCCGCTGGCGGTTGCTGCGGCAGAGTCAAGAGTTAAACAGAGGAAGCGGCAGATGCGGCAGCCAAAAGATAAATATGTATAAAGATAAAGATACAGATATGAATGCAAAGAGTGCGGCTGAAGAGGCTTGTCAACCTCAACCTACGCTTCACCGTTAATGGCTTTTTTGCGTTTCATTGAAGAAATCGACGTCTATGCTTAGATATTTCGGACAATTTGGCAGCTTGTTGAAAGTGAAATGTGTGAAAATTGCTAATTAAATGCACGGATCACTTGAACACAAATTAACTTCATCAACACCATCATCAGACTTTAAGAAAAAAAAAAACACTATAGTTTTCTCTCGTTCGCCTGCTAATTAGAAATTTATTTTTTATTTTTTGAGCTTGTTGCTTAAGTCTTTTGTTTCGCCTCTTTAAGTTCTGCCTGCAAACTGCCCACATGGAGCCGCATTTCCGTCTGTGTATTAAGCGATCTCAGCAAATGCCAATGCCCAATCTCTCTGTCTCTTTCTTTCTCTATCTCTCCCCCTCCCTCTCTTTTTCTATAATTTGTTTATGCTTTTAACAAAATGCGCAGCACGTAGATGTAATTACGCGTCAAGTTTGTTGCCTAAGTCTTTTGTTTTATCGCTTATTTTACTTAAATTAATGACTTGATTTTAATTGTTTGTTTAACTTAGCATATAATTGTTAGCTATTTTATAGTGTGAAGACCCAGTTTTCGACCATATTAATAATTTATTTGAAATTTATTGAAATTTCAACCGAAATTCTTTGAACTTTGGCCAAAAACCTGTTGAACTTTTTACATGAATAGAAATTTCTCGGAATTGATAAATGAACAATAACAACAAAATAAAGAAATTATAAATGTATGAACTCTCTAAAGGGAATTCGCATATTACAAATGCTAAGCGAATGGTTTTAAAACTGGTTTTTGAGTCAGAAATGTTCCGAATTTCATTGGATTAAAATTGGTTAGACAAATGTTTAAAACTGGTTTTAAAATCATGCTGTGCTCAATTTTTCATAGTTATCGTTGCAAGAATTACACAAGCCAAAGATTTGTTCCAATCAAGCTGTAAATAACAATCTTAGTCTAGTTTTGCCAATAGTTCTTAATGTTATTTAACTATATGTAATTGGGTCTCCGTCTGCATAAATTCAACTTCAACCTGTTCCAATAGTTCATTGACATTTTGAGTATTTTATCTAAAGCTGCTAACTGCATACTGAGCAAATATAAAAGAATAAATTAATATATTATTGATTGAAAAATATTAATAGCATTATTAAGCAAAGACTGCATTTTTCTTAATCAATTTAGTCTTAAGAAAATCTTTAAAAATCAATATATAATAAGTAACTTTTGCATTGATTTTTGATATTTAGATCCGTTCAATAAACAATACAAATAAATCAAGATTTTATTTCATTTAATGATAAATTTTAAAAATTAATAAATATTATTCCGAATTCAGTAATCATTACGCAATCATTATAAATAAATTCACATATTTAAAAGCCAATTAGATACTCAATTTGTTGAGCTTTAATTAAGTAACAGAATTTTTAAGAGTATATCTATTTTATATAGTCGAAACCATTAGTGTAATAGTCTTGATAAGTTGTTCATCATTGCATCGGAAGTGGGTGTCAGTGCCAGACAGGATGCATAATTTAGAGGCTTAAAAGCTTCAGATGCTTTAGAGCTTATAATGCCAAACAATAAAGATCATTTAAATTTTTAAAGAAGTATAATACTTAAGAATGTGGTTAAATTTTTAAAGTGTAATAAAGATTTTATGGGCAAGCTTAAAAGATTTTTTTTATGCCTTACCTGCTTAGATAAGAACATTTTTGACTGTTTTATTTTAGTTTGTTGACACATTGACAAATTTTGTTCTCGGAACACTAAAAACACGGGGTGGACCTTTTATAAATCCAAATATTTCATATCGAATCTTAGTAATTCATATAAACTGATAGTTATGGCATTGGGAATATAATAGATGTCAAATAATATTACAGGGTATAGAACATGCTAACCTATACACCTTAAATTAATGTAACAGATTTGTAAATTAATATTGTTGTTGTCGATGTTATTGTTGCAGTTGTTGCTGTTGCTTTGTTCTCTTTTGAGCTGCAGCAACAATTTCAACGTTTGATCTTTGTTATTTGGCTTGTTGTGCCATTTGCTTTGTTTATTTTTTGTTTTTGCTTTTTTCTTCTGCTTCTTGCGGTTGCAATACTGAAAATAAAAGTGAACGTTGTCGTTGTTGCTGTTGCGGTTAGTTTCCACATTGCTGCTGCTGCTATTGCTGTTGTACAAGTACACGTATCTGACAGATATTCAATCTTCATCTTCATCAAACGTGTTTTATTGTATTGAGAGACTTGAGCTATTTTCTGATCTCTCGATTTCTGATTTCTGATTTATTTCTCTCTGCTTCTTTCGATTTAGTATTTATTGTCAGTGCGCTTAAAGCATTTGCCGCTTGTTTGTACTTGTTATTCGCCCCAGCACCGGCAAACAGACTCGATCTGTAGCTGAGGCTGGAGTTTGGATTCGCGCCAGTCACGACATCTCAACAGACACCGACGACGACGACGACGACAACAACGACGACGTCGACGACGACAGCTCAAGGTCGCATTCCTTGCTATTGACGCAGTCATTCAATAATTCTTGTCTTATTTGAATTGTTCTGTACTTGGATTTATGTGATATATATTTATTTGAATTTGGAATTGTCTTGAAATTTATAAGATTTTCTGACAGAACATTTGTCCACTTAAAAACTGAAGTTTGGCTACTGTTCTTTTTAGATTTGAGTGCTGCTCGTTAGAGGAGTTGTTGAAGTTAACGGATTTATTAAGGTTCCGCCTTCGAGCAGTCTCCAATTACAACCGTCTATATATGTATATTATTATGATTCATTTTTATACCCGTTACTTATAAAAAATAAGTATAAGGGTATATTGTGTTCGTTGGAATGTGCGTAACAGGCAGAAGGAGGCATCTCCGACCACATAAAGTATATATATTCTTGATCAGCATCAACAGCCGAGTCGATATAGCCATGTGTGTCTGTCCGTCTGTCCGTCTGTCCGTCTGTCCGTCTGTGTGAGCGCCTAGATCTCAGAGACCATAAGAGATAGAGTAACCAAACTTTCACACGTAGATCAGAAATGCGTTGGAGCAGGTCAAGTTTGTTTCAAATTTTGGACCCGCCTCCTTCCACGCCCGTAATTCGCGAAAAACTGGTCATCCGTCTGTATAAACACAAGGATCTCAGACACTATAAGAGATAGAATAACCAAATTTGTCACACAGATTTCCATATACCTCACGCAGATCAAGTTTGTTTCAAATTTAAGCCACGCCCCCCTCCGCCCCCGCAAATCGCGAAAAACCACCTCACCCACAATTGTTCATATAATACGTATTTTTTGGTAATAACCGATATTTGTTATTATTATCTATTATCCCACTGAATCGCAACAAGATCGGACAAGTAGAACAGCAGTTATTGCGTGTCTAAGTTGTTAAATCAACAGGTTCCCCCTAGAGTATGCAATAGTTTTTATATTGTTAAAACTTATTAGAATGCTTCAAATTCTCAAGTAATTCTGGCAACGCAAATACGACATTATGATTGAATCGCTAATGTATTGAAATAAGTAACGGGTATCCTATGGTCGGGATCTCGACTATAGCCTTTCCCACTTGTTTTTTATTTTAATTTATTTCAATAAAAACTTACATTTCAGCATGTGCACTAAAAGCTACAGTTTTTAAAGCTTTATGTCTGTGCTAAATCAACTAATCCCATATGAAAAGGTTAACAAAAATAGCTTAAACTAATTTCTTAACAATTCTTGCATGTTGTTAATTGTTTTGGTATAAAAAGTTATGTGTAACCATGAGAATTGTAACGTTTTCATAAACAATTTATATGTAGAGGCTAATTTAAGCAATGCTGAGCCTTGTACTAAAGTTGTACTAGAGCAGCGGAAGAAGGGAGAGCAGAAGGAGGCAGTGTCACACCCACTGGATGTTGTTGTTGTTGTTTGAGGCGGCATTGTGTCGCCATTAAATTGCATAGTCTGAAGAAGAAGCAGAGACAGTAGAAGTCGGGACGGCACTTTGAGATGCCATCTACACCAAATTTATGACTTCGCTTCGCTCTCCGCCTCAACAACAATAAACACCATTGAGAGATTCCAGAAATGCGGCAGCTACGTGCGCAACGCTGCCAAATGAAGTCACGATCGAGTCCGGGTCCAAGTTGCCCATGGATAGGCGGTACTACTTAGGTGTGGCCAATTGCGAGACAACAACTGCAGCAGCACCAAGTACAACTAGTGGGTTAATAGAACGACGCCTGCAGGCAACAACAACCACAACTACACGACTAGCAGATACGCTGTAACAAAATTAAAAGTACAACTTCCAAATGTATCCAGCTTTTATCCTATCAGAAAATATTTATAAAGTGTAATGACTTAAATTTACAGGGTATATATATATGTTGTGCCAGCAGACCATAAAGCAGAATTGTCTAAGAGCGCTTGTTATAACTGTGGTAAATAATGATTTTTCAGCTAATTAGATTTACAGTCATTACGAAATATTCAGAGTATATAGAAAACACCTTATATTTTTCATATACCTAAACTCTTTTGTGCCATTTCTGAATATTTCTCGCCGCTTGTTGATTGTTGTTTATGCTTCGAGAGTACAAAACTATTTAAAATATGCCAATTGAAATCAATTGGTTGAGTTAACACCGCCTTGAAATAGTTGGCAACAGAGCAAAAACTTTAAATTGAATGAGAAAAAAAGATGAAAAAAAAAAAATAAGCAAAGATGTAAATTTCATTTGTAGCGTCTGGTTTTTGTTTTTGCCCCCTCTGGTTATGAGTTCGGTTCGACAGCCCAAAAGAAAATGACTTTAACTTTTACTTTCACTGTCAATAATTTGCCTGAACATAGTACGGGCATTTGGGGAGGGATAGGGGGAGAAATGGAGGGGAGTGTGAAGAGGAGGGCAATGGCTCAATAGGGGCCGCAGACTCTTTGGCTCTCAATTTGCATTGCTGTACAGTGTACAATGTTATTGTTTATTTTTGGTGTTGCTTTGGCTGTTGTTGTTGTAGTTGCTGTTATGTCTAAGACTCATTTGCAAATATATCTAACGGCAATTTAGTTCCTCCCCCATTTTCTCCCCTGTAAGCTGTTCATGTCTGTGCATTGTCTGGCTACAATCTTTAGTCTTCAACATTGAGTCTTTAGTTTAATTTCATTTTCACAACCCAGCTCCCCAGCGAGTCGTCACACGTGTTCACATGTGCTGCAATTTGATCGTCACGCCGAGATCTGTTCAGTCTGTTCGATGTTATAGCGAAATGTTAATGATGAGCATTTGATAATAACAGCTTCAGCTCTTTAAGTGCATCATCTGCCTCTGCTTAAACCATTGATGTTGTTGCTGTTGCTGTTGTTGTCGGACAAACGCTTCAAGTTGTCTGTCTATTTGTTATTCACAAAATTGTTGGTTTCTTTAATTTTGTATTTTTGGCGAAAGTTTTGAAAATGTTGTGGATTCTGCAAAGGAAGTCATTCATCTATAGTTTATCTAAGATCAGTCATTTATTCAAGTTAGATAAAGAAATTATTGTTTACTATTCGGGCATGTTTTACAAATTTCTGAAACCGAGAAATTCAAATGTCAACATTTTTGTGAAAAAGTATTGAAATAAATTTAATTCAATTGGAACTTGATTAACTGGCATAAAATGGGTTTATATGCAATTTATTAATGCCTTAATTACAAGCGTAATTAATCAAAATTTGCTGTACATATCATATTATTATTTTTACACAATAAAATAATTTTTAAAATGTTACGATTACGAAAATATAATTTTAATATTAACTTTACTGCTTGTAATTTCTTGTTAGTGTTTTGTTGTGTGCTTTAATAATTTAAATAAAATGTGGTATTTATTTATTAAGAACCTCAGAAATTGTTATCATGGCCAGTAGCTTGGGGCAAGTTTTCCAACTGTGTTTATCTATTGAGTTGGCCAGTTTGTGTCAAGTTAGCCTTGTTCTTAATAGTTAAAGTTTGTTTTTGCATACCCCAACTTGTAATTAAACGCTGAAACAGCTCACGGGGCTCGTCAGGTTGCAGTACAGCTGCGGGTTTCATAAATTGCAACAAAACGGCGGCAAGTACTCGTATCTGTGCATCTGCAAGATACGAGCAGTTGCGATACTCGAATCGCTCGGTACGTGAAGCGCGACAGCTTCTCAGGGTATCAGCTGACGGTGTTGACCGCAGAGTGTGTGAGGTGCAACCTTGTGCTTTGTGGAATGCAGTATGCCTCGCCAGTTCGTTGCCTAAGTCTTTTGTTTAGCAAGTCAACATTGGAAATTCTAACTGGGGCGCAGCGGGGCGTGGCAGCTGAACTTAAAGCAATGACAAACAACATAATGGCAAACAACAAGCAACTTTCTTTCCTATTTCCGAAATACATCGAATCATTTTCGTCACTCTCACTTGTGCTTATCTCAAGATTGTTTATCTTGCATCTTTAAATATTGAAAGGCTACAACAACTCTGCATGCTGCGACGATTTCATAAGATATCCGAAAATGAATTCCGTTTCTTCGTGCTTTTATTATTATCATTTCTTATTGTTGTCTATGTTTTTTATTTTCTTTTTCGTCGTTGGAGTTGTAAGTGAGACATGTGCCTACGTAATCGCTGGCACGTCCAAAAGATCTGAAAGTGGCTTAGGATTAGTGTTGACGTGTTGATTTGATGAAAGTTTAGTACGTTTTGATACCCTGTAACCATATTTAGAGCAAGTATTTTAATCATAATAAAGATATCTTCCTAGATCTAACTATTTAATTGATTCGAAATAGAAATTTTCATTTTATATCTGATATTTTATGTCCTAAGATTACGTTATTTGCTACGTGTACTACTTTACAACAATGTTTTAATAGGGTTCAGTTCAGAACCGCAACACAAGAAAGATTTGCAAAGAGCTGAGATCAAATTGAAATTCCGCCTGTCGAAGGGCCCAACTAGAGCCCCCCATGTGGTGCACTATATGGTGGTGCGGTGTGGTGAGGTGCTATACATTTGATATTCAAAGTTAATTTTCAATTTCAGCGCGAATAGATATTTCCATAAATAAACTACATAAATCAGAGCTATCGGCTGACCGAAACCGAAACCAAACCAAACTGAACTCAACTCAACTCAACCCAATCCAACTCATTAGTAATCAAAAGCTGTGCAACCGCTGTGGCACGACTATTGAATTCTTTTTGCCAGACAGAGATGGCAATAAGACTTAAAAGAGAGAAATATAGAAGAGAGAGAAAGACTGTGCACAAATCGTTGCACAAGCGTCAAGCTGGCTTCCCATGTGGGCTGTTAGTGTAAGTTAAGGTAACTTAAGGTAAGGTAACGTAAGGTATCGTAAAGTGAGGTGCCTGCCTCTGGGAATGTTGTCGCCAACGCAGTCAACGATGTGGCAGCCACAACTTGACTTCACTTGGCTTGTTTATTTCACCTTAATGGCTATTTGCCTCCGTTGTTTAGTGGCAATTTAAATATTTTAGCCATTTCATTTTGAGCACTGCTTTTTGACCATTTTTTAATACTCTACAAAATTATTAACCAAACAATGTGAGATTTGTAATTTTGTAATCACTTAAAAATGTGTTTTTTAATCTCTACTGTTTAAAGATATTTAATAAACTTTATTATATGTAAATTGTAGCATGATTTATTTTGTTTAAATATATATTTTTTAAAAATATTTCAATGATTTAATATATATGAAATATATATTATTTAATAACTTGAAACTGTATTCAACCAAAAGGGTATTTTATATTCGATATTATACAGATCGTTTGTTGCTTCTTGTTTTCGTGCCGGCAAAAGTTGTGTCTTTCGACTTTTAAATGCATTTGCATTTCTGGAATTTTTGAATTGTGTTTCTTGTTGTGTGGCTGGTCAATTAAATTAACAACAAAAACATAATATTTACTTGATTTAATTTCAAAAATATCTAAACTCAAGTAGAACAAATAATAATAATATAAAAAATACAAAGTCAATAATATGAAAATATATTATTTTAGTTAACCAACGTAGCGACACGTTAATGATAGACGAAAGTTTGTTGCAAATTTTACAGCAAAGTTGTAATTTTTAAGTCACGACTAACAAACACAATTAACATTTATATAACAAAATCTATAATGACAAATGGTTAGAGTCGTAAAATGTAAGCGTTTATTAAAGAAACTTGTATGTTTAAAATGACTTAAGAGCTATTAAAAACTGTTTAAATTGGATATTGGTTGACCTTAGGTTAAACACCACCTATGTTTCGATTTATTAGATAAGTTTGCTATGGTCTTGTAATGCTTATCTAATGGAATTTAGAATTGAAAATTGATTTTGAAGCTATTTGGTACTTGCTGATTTCTTGACCTTAACTTTGGCGCCACCTATGGTTGATTTTTTACGTCCATTTAGTTTGGTTTTATTAGATGATATTGCCAGAGGTTTTGGTTTGAGGACTTTGGTCTCAACGCGAATATATAAATCGTAATTAAAGTCGCCACACGATTTGCCTGCAATAAATGTTTATATAGTTAAATCAATTTATTTATAATTTTGATATTTTTACCCCAACACATTTCCTCGCCGCAGGATTCGCAGGTTATGAGACGCGTTTCGACAATTCCCGATTTGTTCTTAATTTTCTTGATGCAATTGTTGAGCGCAAATTCCCGTCGATCCTTGGCCTCGGTCTTAAGTTCTAGCTTTCCCATCTCGACCATGCGGCTGAAGTATTCCTCCTCCTGTTTGGACTTGGGTCGCAATGTGGTCAGCATTTTCCAGTCAATGGGCACTGCACACAGTTCCATAAGTACCACATCCTTCATCTCCCCGGGCACTGGATCCGCGTACGTATAGAGAGTCTCTCTTTCCCCATTGCTCTTCAGCAGCTTACGCATTTCCTTCTTGGGCATCTTGAAGGAGTAATCCTTCTCGCGTATTTTTATCTCCTCGGCACGCACTTTAATTGGTCGCATCTTATAGTCTGGTACCTTTTCCATTTGTCGCTTAAATTCCTCCGTGGACTGAATATTACTGCGACTCAGATCCAAGACAGGCACAACAGTCTTTTTCTTGGCCAACAAATCATCCAATTTACTCATTTTTCTAGATTTTTAAATAGAAAACTGCTAGTAATATAAATATTGATAAAACAAAGTCTTTGTCTTAAAATGTTATGAAAGTTCCTTTTGGTAACCAAGGTACATTTTAGCGGTTTATTTAGTACTATGGTTTGGTATTATTTTGGTTATTATTATAAGAAAGTATATTTTTTCAGTATTATAGATAAATCTTATTTCTTATCTATTTATATTTTTATTAAAATTCTATTAAAAAAATACAATTATTTTCAAATTTATAAAATTATGTTTTTTGGCTTTATTTATTTGTACAAATATAATACACAAATTTTTCTTCTTAATATCATTGTTAAATAAGAATAAGAAAAATATTATAATCGTAAACCTGTGCGCTTTATTTGTCCTATTTATATGATCGTAGCTGTAAGGAACAGGGCTATTACATAATATTTATACATTCCATATATATTTTTGAGGTTTAAAATCCTTTAGTTTATCGTAGAGTATTAAGTGATTACACAATTAATTTCTTCTAACATTTCTTTTTATCTTTTCTTGTTACAGTGCCTGCAATAATAACTCAATCAGCTGCCGCTCACGTATCGGAAACCAAAGTTCGTGTAATTCGGTAGAAGCCACCAAAAACAAGAGACAAAAAAAAAACGCCATCAAGAAGCCAAAAAGCCGACAAACAGTTGGCTTGTTTACCGCGTTGTTGGCATTTAATTTGGTTGCGTTACGTGGCTGGAGATTCGTGTAGACGCTGAAAAGAAAGTCACGACATTATCCATAGTGGTTCGAAACAAGATTTCCAAGATTCTGCGCCGAAAGTCAAAGTTACAAGTTTACATTTTGGCCCGGTTCAACGTCTTTTATATTAGTGTGTGTGTGTGTGTGTGCTTGCATGTATATATGTACATGTGTTTGTGCCTGTGCCACTTTAGAAAGTGAAAATCGAGTGCAGTTTCAATTCGAATCCCATTCGGCCTCTGGGCGCTGCAGCTGAAAGTGAATCTACTTGTGGACTTTTAAATTTATACGGTGCGGTCTCTTCCAGTAGCTGTGGACAGCTACTTGTAGATACTTCTCCCCGTTCTACCCATTCATCGATAAAGCCGTACTGTATCCATCTGCGATCCGATCAGGCGATCATACAAAGATTCAACAATGGAGGCCGAAGAAATTACAAAACTTGTTGATGGCGTTTATAGGGTAAGTTTATTATTTTTTTGTGCCTTACTCTCTTTATTTCTCTCTGTCTGTCTGTCTCTTTCGTTATGGGTTTTGTGTGCTAGTTTTAAGTAGTTTAAGAGGTAATAAAGAAATTCAAATGAGTTTTTTATGGCCCTTCTGTAAGTGTGCTACGAGTTGAGGAAGGTAAAAAAAAAAGAAACAATTAGTTAAAACTAGTTAAAAATGTAAATAAAATAAATTTACATTTTTATTTTCCTTTTCGATTTTTTCTGGGAGAAATATGAGCGAAATGTTCTAAAACAATCTTTGAAAGTATTTTTTATAATTTATAAAATCTTTAATTAATTTTTATTATCTTGCGAACAACCAGTTGTTCTTATAAATATCAGAAACTCTTTGAACAATTAATCATTTTCGACTCTAAATAAATCTAAGCTATGAAATGGCAATCATACTAATTAATTGATAAAAGTTTTATATAAGAATATTTATAACAAGCTCAAAGTTTGGTCAAGGTTATAACTCAACCAATTACATTTATCTTAATCTAACTTTAATCTAAGAAAAATAACTAAATAAATAATGTAGTTTGGGGATTACACAATATTGCCGCTAGTTTCAAATTTGTTATGTAACTTACTCACACGAGTATGTCTAACTTGGCCCAAAAGCCACTCGAAACATGACAGCAAATCGCTTGAAGGCCATTTCTATTAACCGTTTTTCAACTCATTTCATATTTTCTGAACACTCGCAGCGTACATAATGATCCTAAAATTGCGAAGACAATTTATTACAATAAATATTACAATGAGCTTTCATATTTTAACACAAAACTAATGTGAAAGAGTTTTCGGAAACTATTTATTTAATATTTTCTTAGCAGCAGTCAATGTGAAATCGGTTTGTTTTGTAACTATCAGAATAAAATTAAATAGAGTTTTATCTGTTAGATTACTCAAATTAAATATAAAACGGTGTTTCTTATTTTAATCAAGTCATTATTTAACATACTTTAACAATATATCATAACCATAATCAGTTGTAAATATGGTGTTTTAGCATTTTTTGATAAGCACACGCGATGCCCAAAAATTAATGCAAAATTTTTACTGTTTAAATAAATGTGTTTATGGACTTTTGAAGTGGTTCGTATTTCCCGTCTCTCTGGTATTTTGGCGGCTTTTTGAGAGATTTTGAAAGTGAATTTCGGTGGCTGAGAAATCCAAATTTGGTCACGAAGCGCAATGGCTTTAAAATATAATGCTTGTTTATTGTTTTGAGCTATATCGTTTTTGTTTATGTTTTAACGGTCATATAATATACGAAACCGCACAAACAAGTTCAATTGCGTTGCTGCCACATATTGTGGTATGGCAATTGCAACAACACAAACAACACAAACAACAACAACAGCGAAAACAACGAAAAAGTCTTGAGAGTTTGGCAAGTCTCTTGACTGTGGCATCTGCCACGGCAGGCAGCTTGTTGGGGTTGCAACAAGGTGGCCAGGCGGTGTGGTGGGAAGTGGGAGGGGGAGGGGGTGCGGCTGCAGCTCGGGCGTTGCACATTTCGCGCATCTATTTCATTATGCAACTTTTAGTTTTCACAACTTGCAGCCAGCAGCTGTTTTTTTTTTTTGCTGGTTTTGTTTAGTTTTTTGTGTCTTGTGGTTTTTTAGCTTTAAAAATTGCGGAAATTTTTGTATGTTTTTATTGTTTCTTTTTTTTGTTTTTCTTAAGACTGCTTCCACAGCTTTTCATGTTGCACATGGTTGCATTTTCTTGACTTGAACAACATTTGCATTTTGCTTTTCTTTTTTTGTCACACCAAAAGCAACAAGAAAAATTATTTAATTATTGTGACAAATTCGTGAAAAGACTCAGGAAACGAACGTGTTTGGGAGTCGGCAACATTTCCATCTCGATGTTGATGATGATATTAATGTATATGAATTGCAGTGCATTAATCAAATCATTTCCTCATATACGTATTTTCGTCATGATTATATTTAATTCCCTGTGATTTATATATTCAACTCCATCTTATGTCAGTCCCCGTCTCTAGCTGTCAGTTTTTAACTGGTTTATAGATCAATTATGATATAGACAGTATATCTATCATAGTTTTAATTAATTGATTTATTTGTGGATTCTAGTTTTGTGCTGGTTGTTTCTTGCCTTCTTTTTTATATGTTTTCTTTCTATAATTGTTTTTAAAGCTTTAACCGTAAATATACGATAAAAGATTGAGAAAAATTATCGAAAAAATAAATAAATAAATATTCTATTGGAATATTCAATTCAAATTCCATAATTGTCACTTAGAAAAGTGTTGTGGCAAAACTCAATATTTGTTATATTGAATTCATAGTATAGCTTAAAATTTATATCACTAGAGAAATATAATAAAAGAAATTTATTGGGCCAAATATAAAATAGTGTTTGAAATTGTGTCTATGAATTTTACAGCACATTTTGTCCCATTTTTTCTAAAAATTTTTCTAGATAATATAACATTATTCCTTAACTCTCAGCTTAGATACTTGAGAATCCTAGGAATTTTTCAAGTTATGTTGAATATGGTCACTCTTTGGTATTTAAGAGAACATTCCGCTGGCAATTGAAGCTAAGCGTCAATTCGCATGCTGCCCAGATGGCCACATTGTCTGTGATTGTCCGCAAGGTGGGCACTTGGGAATGGAAGCCACTCAAGAGCCTGGTCCGTAAGTGGGACGAGACAACAAAAGCAAAACGAGAAAAGCAATTGAAAATAAATGATGGTGAAGACAACACTAGCTAATGCTCAGAGTGCCAAAGAGTAGGTTTTTGGAGGGAGTAGGGAATGGAACAGAGCAAGAGACATTGAAGGCGATGGCATTTCTAAGGCTGCTGCATTAGAGAGAAAGATAGAGAAATAGGAGGAGAACAAGGAGGTGACAGAGAGGGTTAGAGAGAATCATGTCATATGGGCATGAGCCTAATGGAACTGGGTCAACGTACCAACGTGGGGTTTACAGTGGAGGAAACCCTACAACTTGCACATACTTTTCAACTGAGAAGTCACGCAATTTTCCAACATTTTTCACGCACGCTGCGCAGGGGCGTAAAGAGGGGGCGGGGCATTTGTTGCGCATTGACGCCTTTGCTTAAGTTTTGTCAACATTCTTGTTGTTATTGTTGTACCCGTACTTGTTGCGTGTTTGTTTGTTTGTTTTCTTTTTCCTTTATTTTTTTCTTTTTTGCAAGTTTCATTTTCTAATTGGCATAATTGCGGTTGCTGTTGTTGTTAGATTGCATTCTCGCATGCCTCGAAATGGGTGTGGCACCTTCGTTGGCGTTGTTGAATTATAGCCAGGCCCACACACACACACACACACACACATAGACAACTGACGCCACCTGCTACACGCGACAAGCGCGGAGGGGAAAACAGTTAACAAAATTGTTGCCCCGCATTGCGACCTTTTTATTTTCCCGAGTAGTTTTCGGTTTAGTTTTTAATTAAAAAAATTACATATGCTGAGCTCACTTGGCGATTTATGTTAAGCGGCGATTAGAGGTGCCTGCCACATGGGGACAGCCTCAATTTATTTTGGCTTAAACGTTTTCGCTGGACAAAAGAGATTTGCATGTGCGATAAATTTGTTGCGTCAGTCAATTGAAAAAAACTGGGGTAGGTTAGGGTATTCGAGTGTATGTAATTCACGTTTAGAAAATGTGATACAAATCAGATTAACTAATTAACCACTTTACGACATTTTCACTAAATTTAGTGACTTTGGCTTATCAGGCAGACAGACAAGGAAGCTTGTAGAGCTTAAAGTTTGGCTTTTAAAATATATTAATAACTACAGAAAGCTTTCTAAGACATTCTGAGCAAGAGCGACTATTTAAAATGATTATATTATATTGAGTATATTCTGTACATTATTTTGTAATATATTTATCGGTTTTACGCTTCTTATAAGTAATAAATTGTCTTTTATAATTGATAGACCTTTAATTAAGTAAAGTCGTGCCCTATTTAAAATATAAATTTTTTAGTTGCAATATAAATTTTCTCTATGCAAGGTTGTCATCTATTTTATCTGCCTTAAACCAAGGTTAATAATCCCAATGAGCCAACAAATCACAGCTAATTACCATAAACCGCAAATAACTTTAAAAGTACTTGTAGCATTGATATTCCAATGAATTTCGTGCGGTAGGTTGAAGGTGCACAAATGTATCTCATAGATACATTTAAATATAGCTTATAGTTTAACCTGAGTCAGGGTTAGAAATCACTCAGTGCACTTGTCATGCACTCGCTCTCACACTCGCACACTCAAACTAATTAAACAATCCAAGTTGAATATAAATTAAACATTTTAATAGCAACAAAAAATGTCCAAGTCTAAGTCATATATCTGGGGCCCAGCCTAGCGATAAGACCGCTCTTAAAATAAATCATTAAAACAAACACTCAACGAATAACTCAATGGGGCATCGTAGTATTACCCGACTGGTGACCTTGACGATCATTTCATTTATTTTTCGAGTGAGTTGTGAGTGCATTCATTCCCACGCTTCGATGCCGCAATAAAAATTGTTAGGCAAATTAACTTAAAGACAAGAATAAACAAGTTGACAAATATTTAATACGCTTATATATATTTTGTTAAATTATCGTACGTTTTTTAGTTCAAAGAAGCAGCTTTACCAAAATTCTTGTGCTTAGTTTCCTCACAAGCAGAGTTCACTTGGCTTTGAGAAGGAATAAAAGGCTCTATTGTATTATCTAGTATTTCTGATACAAATATAGTCATTTTATAAATTCTTTCTGATATAGGTAATTCACTCACAATAAAACAAAAGCCTCTTAAAGATTGTCTCCTAAAAATATTTGTCATCGCAAGAATAATCCATTGTACTTGAAGTTATGAAGTACAGAAACTGGAACTGTTTTGTATAAAATAAAAAATGTTGTTTATTATCGCTGCTAAATCTTTGACAGTTTGTTGCTAATTGTTGTTTGTTTTGGATCTGGATACCAGTGAGTAACCATGCTGATTGTATTCATAGTCATGAGTGCTGCGCTTTGTGTCAAGTGCTCAGGTCTCTGGCAGGCGGAAATGATTTAAACTCAAAAATACTCGTATTTGTTCAATAATCAAGCGCATTGTAATTAATTATGCTCGAACAGGTCCAAAAACTCGTAACTCTCCATTGTCCAAGGTGGCCTAGGAATGGACCCAGACAATCAAAAGCTTTGTGAGTCATTTACAACTTTCGAGTGCTATGCCATTGTCTCTTTATGAACCACAGCCACGCCCAGGATTCAAGTGTGGGTCACATACAGCCTAGTTAGTTGTTGTTTTTGGTAACATGCTTAAGAGCATTTAGCCAAAGTTGATGTCATTTTCATTTTAATCTCCATCTCCTATTCACAATTTGCGAGTACGTCATTCACATACGAATACTTCGCCCTATGCAGTTGTCATTGTATTCAAATGCATTTGTGAATCTAATGAATAACAATGTACTAAGACTTGTTAAATACTCATGCTCAATTCATTAACATTTAACTGCTTATTATTTGAATTTTTATCTTACTTAACATTTTTTAAGGTCTGTGTCAATTGATACTGTGATTCATCATCAGATTAATTGTTTAGGAAGTGAATCTGCTGTGAAAAAGCTGTTATATAATGAATAATGAATTAATAAATACTATTAGTGTGATGTCAGTATTATAGCTAATATTTAATTAAATATAAATTGAAAAGTATTTTTTTTTCGCCATTAACATTTTAAATATAAATAAATATATGAATAAATATGTTAATGGTCTTAACGATTAATTAATTATGATAAAAGAATTTTAGATTAAATTTTAATTTATTTTTAAAGAATTTCCTGAATTTCTTTAGTTTTCTAATAGTTTTTGGCTCTAAAAACTTGAAGCTTAGACCACACAGGTTATAAATTATATTATGTAGAAAAAATGTTGGAAGATCTAAGTAAATTACAATGGCATTAAAATGAATCGCCTATGAAGTGAATCTGCTACAAAAAAGCTGTTAAATAATGAGTAATGAATTAATAAATGTCAGTATTATAGATAGTATTTAATCAAAAATAAATATAAATTTTTCCACTATTATTTTGCCATTAGAAATATTATAAAATTTGCTGGGCTCATACGATTAATTAATTCTTAAAAACTTTTCGATTAGATTTTAATATATTTTTAAAGGACTTCCTGATTTTCTTGGTTTCTAAAAACTTTTTGGCTTGAAAAACTTGAAGCTTATTCCGCACAGATTACATTTATATTATATGGCATTCGATGATTATGATTTGTGATTAGAAAAAATATATAAGAATAAACTAATCTATCTAAATTATAATTGCATTATAATTTTTTATTGTATCAATAGCTTTCTTTTTAATGTGAATACATGATTCTATAATCTGACTTTAATCCATCGACTTACATGGATTAACAGAGACACTCGTAAATAGAATTTCTTTATAAGATTATTAGATGAGGCTCGTTAAGGTGGCGTGTGTATTGCATACGAGTAGCTTAAGTATTCCATTCACCATTTAAGGCCCCGGGAAAATGTGCAGGTGCAGTTAGCATTACGATCTGTTGTAAACCAACTCCCTGTAGATCTCTAATGGCTTACGCGGAACTAATGATGTCGATGTCTAGGCTTTTGTTGACCACAACATGCTTAAGCTTTAGCTTTGAATTATACAACAAACTTTTACAACTTGAAGCAAATCGTGAAAATGGCATTACGACAGACAGAGTTATAATAAAATTGAGAAAAGAAAAAAATAATAATATTACTGAGTTAAATGATCTGTCGCTGTCAGTCCATAAATTATGGCTAATTATCATATGGACTTAAGTCTATATATAAATATTTATAATAACAATATAATTATTCAATGCAATTGCAGAATATACTCGATAGATTCAATCCAGGTGCGAGACAACTAATTGCAGCGGGCAAAAGTTACCTGAAGGCGTTGCATGGTAAGCATCATATCATATTATAAGCCATACCATAATGCATAGTATACTGAGCATACAGTTAACTAATTTGTATTGCATTTCGTGCCATTTCATGCAACAGGTGCCGCAACTGCCTCTCGTCTATTCAATGAAGCATTGGCCAAGATTGCAATGAACGCGCAACAAAGCGGAACGGGCGATATTGGTAAGATCCAGGAGATAGCGAGAGCGATAAAGTGAAAGAGAATGTGCTCAAATTTTTAATTCTTCATATTTACAGGTTCGGCTTTAATGAGCGTTGTAAATGTGAACAAGGAGATACAGGAGCAACAGATGAATATTGTAAGTAAAGCTGAATTCTGTTAAATAATATTTAAGATATTAAAAAGAAACTTGAAAATAAAAGCAGTAGCTTAAATTTCAAAAATAACTTAATATTTTTTAGTTATACTAACAAAACATTTGTTTAACAAAAATCATTTCAAATTAAAAACATCTTTATTTCTTGTACAGCTAAAAGCCTTCTATGTGGATCTGTTGGTGCCATTGGAGACAAACTTGGAAAAGGACACAAAAGTGGTGCAGCATGAGCAAAAGAAATTTCTGCAGCAGCATAAAGTGCGCATGGAGAGCTATCAAAAAGCCGTCTCCACAATGAAGAAACAGCGTAAGAAAAAGGCTACACCCGAGAATACTGAAAAGGAGCTAAGAGTGAGTTGCATTTTCAAAAAAAAACAAGTGGGAAAGGCTATAGTCGAGATCCCGACTATAGGATACCCGTTACTTATTTCACTACATATAAAAGTACTTAAAAGAAAATTTTCTAACAATACAAAATCTATTGCATACTCTAGGGGGCATGTATTGCCATGATTGCTTAAAGAATCATTTTCAGACAATAACTGCTGTTCTACTTGTCCGATCGTGTTGCGATTCAGTGGGATAATAAATAATAATAATAGATATCAGTGACTACAAGAAAAACTATATTATCTTAAAAACTGTGGGTGTGGTAGCTTTTCGCGATTTGCGAGGGCGGAGGGGGGCGTGGCCAAAATTTGAAACAAACTTGATCTGCGCTGGGTATATAGAAATCTGTGTGCCAAATTTGGTTACTCTATCTCTTTTAGTTTCTGAGATTTCTTTGTTCAGACTGTTTTTCGCTATTTGCGGGGGCGGAGGTGGGCGTGGCTTAAATTTGAAACAAACTTGATCTGCGTGGGGTATATAGAAGTCTTTTAGTGAAAGTTTGGTATCTCTATCTCTTATGGTCTCTGAGATCTAGGCGCTCACACGGACGGACAGACGGACAGACGGACAGACGGACATGGCTATATCGACTCGGCTGTTGATGCTGATCAAGAATATATATACTTTATGTGGTCGGAGATGCCTCCTTCTACCTGTTACGCACATTCCAACGAACACAATATACCCTTATACTTATTTTTTATAAGTAACGGGTATAAAAACAACAAAAAAATATAATAATTGTTTAATATTCTAATATAATCTTGCAGAGTTTGCAACTATTGGAGGATCAGAAGAAGAAGCTTGATGTATTTTGCGATCAAAGCTATAAAAACGTAAGTTCGTTGCCTAAGTCTTTTGTTTTTCGCAGAATAAAAATGCATATTGAGCAAGAAAAGAAAAGATTATAAAATTTCCGGTATTCCCTGATTCTCAGGCCATGACACAGGAGCGACGTCGTTATGGCTTCGTGCTGGAGCGCCAATGCTCGATAGCCAAGCACTGGATGGCCTACCATACCACCGGCAAAACAGTAATTGATAATAATTTCGAAAATTGGCAAGAAATTGCCGCCTCTCGTGAGATTATACCGCCGGCCGCATACGAAAGTGGCTACAACAGCAGCAACAGCAACACACGTCGCCTGGTGAGTTATGTCTTACCCAAAAGATCCTTAACAACTCTCTTAACTGTAGTCCAGGAAAAATTATAAATCAAAGTAGCCAGGAATTCGGCTTTTATCAAGTTTTTTTTCAATGCAAATAAAATCAACGAATATGGGTAAATAAAGGGACTGATAACTGTGGAGTACAGATAAAATGCAGGTTAAAGACCCGAGTCAGCTCAAACATCTGACTATTGTAACTTTGAGACTTCAGGAGTTAGACTTCAATATTTAATTAATAAGTTCAAGTTTCAATTCCATCTACAACTTTTTTTCCAAGTACTCTTAGAATTCTTGGAAGTTTACAAATTTTAAGAACTATGAGAGCACATTAATCGAATTCTAAATATGTAAGGATTTTAAGAGAATCAAGCGAATATGGGGAAAAATTAACAAAAAAAAAGGAAATTTAAATAAAAATGGAGGGTTAATGTTTTTTAAAACCTAGTTACATTTTTAAACAACAGTAAAAAAAATTTATTATTATAGCCTGATTGCCAATTTTATTTTTGTAACTTTAGTTTTCTAAATACTTTTTTCTTATTTTTTGTTACAATTTTAATAATTTTTGAAGCAGGTAGGTGTAAAAATATTACGATTGAAGATTGAAGCAGTTTACCTTGTTTTAAAATATTTTTAGTTTTGAAAATAATCTCTCTTTCTCTCTCCCTGTCTGTCTTTTTGCTCTTGCTCCTTTCATCTTGCCAGGAGCGCATTAAAGACGCTAATGATGAGCAGCTACAGGGACATGGAGCCCAGTTGAAGAAATCGCGCAGCATCGATGCACCCTATGGAGATATGCGCACGCTGCATGAGCGTGAGAATCTTGGAGCTGGTGGTTCAGGATCAACGCACTACGCACAGAATTCGCTGCCACGTGCCAAGTCCGATTTTAATTTGGCTTTGGTTGGCACTGCACCGCTGACAGGTGAGAATCCCAGAGTTCTTTAGAGAAACCTTAGTTAAATGAATTAAATTTGTTAGGCAATAAACACAAGATCATTGAGGAGCAGTTGTCGCATGGGGAACTGGAACGTGGGGATCAGCGACCGTTGGTAAAGGCACTCTATGCTTATATGCCCTCGGGTGAGAATCAATTGTCCTTCGAGGAAGGAGACCGCATTGCTTTGGTGGGTGCCAAGGCCAAGGGTTGGCAGTTTGGTGAGAATTTGCGGACGCAGCACTTTGGTTGGTTCCCGGTTGCCTACACAAATGCCGAGAGTCTGGAGCTGGCGCCATCTACCGGTCGGCGTTACGAGAACATGCACATGAGTTACGAACGCAACAGCGGCGGTCTGCGCAGTTATCACGATCAACAGCAACAGCAACAACAACAGCAATACGAGGCTCAACTGGAGCTCATGGAAAGCGATGCCACCTATAGACGTCGTCGTAACCATAGCGCCGAGGAATCCTCGCCAACGCGCATGTTTGGCGACACCATCAAGCAACAGAAGAAATATCGCTCCGGCTCAGCGGCCAATCCCCGACCAGGTCCGCCGCCAACGCTGCCCGCACCCGTGCCCAATGGTCAGAGTCAGAACCAGAGTCAGAGCTCCCGTATGTTGAACAGCTCGCAGAGCTTCTGTGCCACCAATGGAGTGCCAGCTGCCGTCGAGAGACGCAAGCAGAAGCTGCTGAATGGTGCTCAGGTAAGGCCATCTATTCCCTATCCCTTGTTTACTATCATCTAAATGCTTCAATACATCACTCCTCAGAGCTCCATGACAACTCAATCGTCCACAAAGTCAGCGGCGGCGGCAAAAACATCGCTGCACAGCAGCAACGACAGCGGATTCGCCAATGAGCCACCTCCACAGCCAGAGGTGGATTACTCCGATGAGGAGCCAAACACACAGCGTGTGCCCATACGGTAAGTTATCGATAACATTTTGTTGCTATGCTGCTGTTGTAGCTGTAGAAGTTGAAATAAAAGACTAGAGAATAGAGTTCCTAATAATTCATATTATTTTGTTTGAAATATTAATTTTGGAATGTTAATTTTCTTAATTGAATTAATGTTTCATTAAATATTTATTTTCTGAGCACAATTTAAAAAATAATTGCAATAGAATAAACAGATTAAAAGATTGCTTACAATATAAACGATAACTAATTCAAATAGTGTTGCAATCAATATTTGTCAATTAAATAAATTCAAAGTTATATTAAACTAGTTCAAAATAACAATAATGCATTAAATATCATTTAATTTAAGCTTGCAGCAAAACAAAAATGAGTAAATTAATAAGTAATGAAACTATGCTTTAAATTCAATAAAAAGTACATTACTATATATGAATATTTCAATCAATATTCACTTTGCTGTAAAGCAGGCGATAGATGTACATATATTAAGTAAAGTAATTAATTAATTCTAAAATAATGCATTTAAAATTAGATGTTTATTTTTCAATTAATCCATTTATTGAGCCTAATCTGATCTGGTTGAACAGCCTATAAAAATGACTTAAAATGAATAACCATTTTTGGGGTAATGAATTAAATAATGTAAAGTAATATCATAAATCTTTAATGAAGATAAAATGCTTAAATATTCAAACTAATTTCAAGCTAGAACTGCTATATTTGCCTTAATTTAAAATTAATCTTTTAGAGTCTGTTTAATTTTCTAAGCGAAACTCTATTGCTCGACAATGATATACCCTACAAATCAATAAAAGTTGGAATATCTTTAATCCATTAAGACAACAACAGCAACAGCAATAAAATAAATTTATTTGAAGGCATTAAACCACCTTGCACCACTCACTTTCCAAACGCTGCTATTGTCACTAATCCGCACCCATCGTAATCCCATCTTAAAGCTTTGATATAATTGCTAAAATTGATGAATTCTATGATTTATGTTCGTTTGCAATTTTTACCGTTCTTTTTTGATTTCATGTATATCATCATTAAATATATATATATATGCATATATATACTTTGTTGCCCCACCATCATCGTTGCATCCTTTGTGCTAACCACCGTTCACCGCAAAAAACACAATCAACCCCAACAAAAAAATAAACAAAAAAAACCCACCCAAAAATAAAATTAAAACCTGTAAAGACGACGCGCGGATACGAATACTCATACGGTGCCACGGGATGTGGCATCATGGACGCTGAGTCGCAATTTCCGGAATAGCGTGGACAGCCAGATCGATGACAAGAGTCTGAATCGGCTAAGCCGGCAGAGCGGCGGCATTGGAGGCAAAATGCGTTACGATTTGATAGCCTCCGATGATGAGATATTGCAGGCATCGAGTGCCGGATTGAAGCGTACCAAATCCTTTTGGAAGTTTGGCGGCGGACGCAACGGAGAGGATATATTGGCTGGCATGTCGCTCTGGCAGCATCGGGATCTAGTTGCAGCGCCCAATCTCGAAGAGATGCGTGATGAGCCACGCTCCGACGAGGATCGGGAGCGGGAGCGGGAGCGGGAGCGCAATGGCAATGGAAGTGGCACGTTGACCAAATCGAATAATTCTAGCTCATCGCAGGAGAAGCCAGGGCGTGGACGCAAGGATAGCATTACAAGCACAGAGATCTACGGGGATGACGATGAGAATATCTACGGCATAAGTCCGGCGACGCCGCCACAGCAACAACAACAGCAGCAGCAGCAACAGCAGCAACAACAACCGCAAAGGAGCAGCGGTTATACGCCCAAGTCACGCATGAAGATCATGAAGACCATTGAGATTGACATTGAGGAGCCCTCGGAGAGCGAGAGATTGACCACGATGCGACGCGGGCAACAGCAGACGGATTATGGACATGGACATCGTAAGCTGGACAAACAGGGATCGGGATCCGCATCAATGGCATCCTCCACGCCGCAGCACAAGTCACAGACGCTCAGCCGATCCAAGCCAGGACATCAGCAGCAGCAGCAGCAACAACAACAACAACAGCAACAGTTTCCCAATTCCACGGATGAGGGAGAAAGCGATGAGCATGGAACACTCAAGTTGAGCGATGTGAACAACTTCTTTGATGATATGCAGCATGATGGACATGGGAATCCGGGCAGTGGAGTCGGTGGCAATCATGGCCTGGTAATGAAGACCCTCAAGCGGAAAGATATACTCAAGCAGTATTATACCAGCGAGGATGAATCCGAGTCGGAACTGAAGTCAACCAGCTCTGATCCCTATGACTGTATCGTGATCAATGATCATCTGGTGCGCAAGGACGACAAACTGAGGCGACAGCATCACCAGCATCAACAACAACAACAAATGGAGTTTCACACCTTTCGCTCATCCACATCGACAACGGCCACAAATACGTTGAAGAAATCCAATTCCAAGGAGCAGGAGAACACATTGACTCGCAATTCCACAGTGAATTCAGGGGCACCAACTGCCACAATCCTGCCACGCACGCGACTCCTCAAATCCTCATCCAGCAGCAACAATAACAACAACAATCACAGTAGCGCCACATTGGAGCGAAATTTGAAAGCCCATGTGGGCAACAAGAGCTACGGTCCTTGGTATGACTTCTGGGATCAGGAACAGCATGGCATGACGACTCAAAAGTCCTCAGGCGCCAAGATGAAGTAAACAGAGGAGGGAGCAAGAGTAGGAGCAGGAATAGGGAATAGGGAATGGGAATGGGTTGTGAGCTATGTTGTTTCGCCGTTTTCTTACCAGAGAAGAAAATGCGCCGAGCTTGGCGGCGATTGAAGAGAGCAGTAGAAAGGGATCAAAATGTAAAACCAGTAAAAATTCTACAAAGCATAAAAATTTAAGTATGTTTGTAAATTTCTTTATTGTTTTTCGAAAAACCAATTTTTTACCATTAAAAATGGATTTTTGACTCTTTTAAAGCCAAAATTATTTAGTTTTATCAGATCAAAGTGTGCCAAATTTGCATTAGAGACATTTTCTGAACAAACAACATATTTTCTTTTATTAAAAATATTTATCATATTATAGGAAAAACCGGAGGACTTTGCTTAAACACGCGTATCAAATGCCGAAAAGCTTCCATTTTTTGGTGCCTTGCCTAACGCACAGTTCTTAGGATAAGCACAAACATACCATATAAACATACATACATATCTATTCTTCTATATATTTTTTTTCTTCTTTAGATATAAGATCTTGCACACACACACATACAGTTGTACATCTAAGAACTGGGAATATTACGTATATGTTTTATATTTACAGCAGACGCGGTATTTATCGCAATTATTCCATAGGCTATTGATAAAGAAAAACTTCCCGTAGAACTACGAGCATACTAAAAATCCCAAAAACTCCAAAATGCAAAAGCGTATGTAAAATATCGTAGTAACCCGTTGTTATCTAATTTGAAACCTATTGCATTGTACCAAGATGATATAATGATACATGTGTAAGCGCTCGTTTCAGTAGTACCAGGTAAAACATATATCTTCAACTTCAACTCGAAAAGATCGTCATTATTTTGCAGCGCCTCACAATTTGCCACAATCAAGTTGCGACACACAAAGACCAACGATCGCTCAGCTCCCATGATATATCGGAGTGTCAACAAGTAGCAACGACAGCGTAAGGTGGACTTTCTATTATGATCCATCGACAGAGCGGACACATATCCCAAAAAAAAAAAGAAAACACCCAAGTTACCTACTATAACAATATATAATATACATTTTATAATCCTTATTATAATACTTATCTTAGAGCTTAAAGCTAGAGCTAGTAATGCTCCATTATGCCTGACTAGCTGGAACTGGATTCGGAGAATTGATTACATAAAGACTTCTAGTCTTGCTTGACCAGTACCATTTGCCGTTGGGGCAAGGATTCTTGGTAGTCATTAAGTTGTATTGTTTGTTAAAATTATAAATACTTATATCTTATGTTAAAGATCAAAATATGTAAATTCAATTATTATGCTGAATAAAGAGACGAATTAAAATATTATAATTAATTTTTACTTAATATACTTGATATAGTAAAGGTACATATAATGAACGTATAAAAGCAAACGTCACCAGTTCATGGTTAGGCACTTTCTAGTTTCCTGTAATGAAACATGCATTTCATTTAATAATACAATTTGATTTATTTGGAATTATAAATAACTTACTTGACCTTGTGTTAATGCCTTTTCACCGAGCATCATCATAGATGGAGTCTTTCTTGAGTCTTTCCCTCTTTGTAGTACATTGAATGCCTCGACAAGAACGTTACGATCTAGGTTCGGTGAGTCTATTGTGAGAACCTTAAGGTTTTGACAATTTTCAACTAAATTCAAGAAGAGACTGACAAAGTTTTGCGAGCTGGGCAGATGAATAAGAAGATGTGTGAGTTCCTTAAGGTGAACCATTAATTCCAGACATTGGCAATCGCTGAAATTACAATCGAGACGTTGTAATCCCTTAATTCGTATTATTTGTAAGGTTTCCGCATATCCTAAACCTGGTGCATTTATGGTCAAACTGTGTAGCTGGTGTGATAGATTCGAGGACACAGCGGCAAGTAGAGGCATCAAATCCGGGCGATAATCCGCATGAGATTGCCAATTACCAAAAATTTGTAGCTTCTCCAACGTTGGAAGTGCAGCAAGGGGAGTGTACTCCTCAGGCCTTTGTGTCATTCGAAAGCTGAGCTCGTTAATGCAAGTCGAGTGCTGGACAAGATCAGTTAACGTTGCGTGAATCGGAGCATTGTTAAATGTCAATAGACGTATTTTTGTATGGGATTCCATGGATTCTATCAGCGGGCTTCTACTCATTTCGGATTCTGTTCGAAACTCTTTGCAGTCACTAAACTGATACATAATATCAACAACTTTAGCTGCAAGAAAAATTATTTCCATTAATCCATTGATTGATAAATACATGTATTAAAAATACAAAACGGAAACTTACCATCTTGATAGGTTGCAAGGCCTTTCATATTTGGAAAATGTTCAAGTATTTGAATAATTGGCTCAAGGGTTTCATAGGGCTCGTTGTCTTTTATCCACAATATTACTCGCTCTAGATTTATCATTCTTTTAAGTCCGTTTAAGACTTTTGTCATGAAGATTTCATTCCATGCAAAGTGTCTGTTTAAATTCACAACCAAATGCTTCACATGTGGAGCTATTCGGTTCAGTAAGAGCAACTCCTGTTTGAATCCTTCAGCCGTTGTATCTCCAAGCTCCAGACGTTTATATACCAACATTCGATAGTCCTGACAAATGTAACGGAATCGCGGGCAAACCTGGGCAAAGTTCATGTGATTGTCAATCGGCAGACACTTTAGTATTAAAGCGATGCAATCGTCATTTAGATCTAAAATATTTAAATCCATTTTTACTTTAGTCTATTGTCGAAATTCCCTTAAAATATTTAATGACAAAACTACAATTCATGTAAATGCAAATGTAAACAAATAACAGCTGTTTAGTTAGCATTTTGGGGATTTTTTAGTATCATTTAATTTAAGTATATTAGTATTAAAATTTTAGTATATACATTTATAATAACAATCGACAAAACTCAAAATGTGCGCAAAATAATTTGATGAAAATTTAAAATTCGAAATAACATAAAATCAAGAAAAACATTCTCATGAAAATTACGAATTCTGAAAATAGATATAAAACAGCTAAGTTGGCAACAGTGGCTCACATTATTTAACAGCTTACGAATTAAAATTGTCTAAAATGCAACTAATGTGTTATTTAGCTTAATAAAAATTATACTTAAATTATTTCTTATATTTTTTATAAATTGTATGCAACACTGCCGTAACTTCAAATTTGATTTCTGACAATGCCTCAGCGGGTATCTCCTTTATAATACTATCCCAGAATGCATACATTTCTGGATGATCCAGGGTCGGTGGTGCTGGCCGTGCAAATAGAGTACTTTGATGTTCAATTAGATTTGCAACCATAGATGCAAGGCGATCTGTATTTTCACGAGGCCTCTTCTGAAGAATTATTTTTAAATTAATTAAATTATAAAATATACTAATGATAGCTAAATTGAACTTACGTAAGCGTTAATACTCGACGTTTGTTCGTCTTCATCAGAAGTCGAGATCGGCGGCTGAGTTGAGGAAAGTGCATCAGTTAAACTTCTTACATGCTGATTATCAGTTTTAGGAGTCATCTCTGCTTTCTGCAATTTCAATTGATATTACACAAATTGAAAGACCTATAAAGCTTACTTACCTTTAATATATCGCTGAATTTTTCTTCCTCTGCTTCAATTGAAAGTTCTGGTACTTGAAATGAGGACTGGGTTCCAGTATCGCCTGACCAGGACTCGTCTTGTGATTCAAAATTATTTTGACTAAAGAATTCATCGTCCGCAGATTTGGATTCTATATAACTGTCCTGTAAAATGGGAAAAATATAATTATTTTCATTTGAATGAGAAATATTCGTTAAAAGACAGTATTTAACCTATCGATAATTTTTTTTTTGAGATTTCTGTTTGATGCTAGTATTTTTCTTGTATACCTATCGAATATCGACTTTCAATTAGTGCTCCACTAATTTTTCATTAGCATATGTCTGTCTCGCTCACACTAATGATAAGATTGAATGCGACGAAATTAATGATGATGACAATGTAGAAAACAATGTTGTGCAATAACGCAAAAGTAAATGAAAATGAGGTCAAGTCTTGATGTTACAAAATATGAAAAACGGTTTAATACATACACTTTTGATTCTTTTGCAATTTGTGGACGTTATAAGTTTTGCTAGAAAGTCCATCTTGGACTTATTCTTCCAATCCACTTCAGTCATTTCAGGAACGAATTCACATTGCTTGGCCTTCATTACTTTTTGGCACTCAAATGTGTAGTAGGATTTCAGGTTGTTCCACTTTCTAGAAACATCTCCTGTTGAAATTAATAGTCAATGCACAATCTAATATATTAATTAATTTCATTATATTAACCTTGAGAGAGCTGCACAGATGGATGAAATTTATTGTTAATTTCCCTTGTTAAATTCGACCAGAAATCACTCTTCATGCTTTTTAGTTTATACATCGGATTTGCGTGGTTCCATACATATTCTGCAGAATGGACGCTTTCAATAATGTAATCAGTCATTTCATTTGTAAACATTGCTTTATTAGCCATCGTATTTTGCTTGTTTATTTATTTCATTCCCGGCCTTTTCACAAATGCTGCTGCCAACTTGTTTCAAGAGATATCTCGCAACAAAGAACGGGTTGGCAGGCTTGCTTAAGCCCATTTTCATTTTGTAATAGATTTCCAAAATGGGCATAAATCTGAAAGTTCTGTATTTTTTTAAATTTTGCAGAGTTTTTGTTAGAATTTTCTTAAGTTAACTGAATAATACTCTGTCTGTTACACAACTTCTTCCATTGAGAAACAACGAACTCCTGGAATTCGTTAGCTCGCTTATTTTATCGAATTTTAAATTACAAATTTTACATTAAAGGTTTATTTATTGCTAAATTTTAAATATCTTATAAACATTTTAAATTTGGCGCCATTTCGGATTGTGATCAAATTGTGAAATGTTTTTTACTCAGTAGTGATGCCAAATTTATTGCAAAACTTAGCTGTTATTGGCTGGAATTCTTTTTTGCATAGTTTAAAAAAAAACTAATAACAAAACTGAGCTGAATATATATTTAATTATGAAATATTTCCGACGTGCAGAAACTTGTTATTTTTCTAGCATCGAACTTTGAAAATATGCAGAACTAGCTAAAAAATAGCTATGTTGGCAACAGTGTTCGGCATACCTAAAAATCGATATGATTTTAAACGATAACTGTCGATAACAAGTGTCGGTGTCGGTATCCAAAAATAAACAAAAACCAACTAGCTAAAAAAAAAGAGAAGGATAAATGGAAGTGTGAGCCATGCACGGATCCTGGAAACTGGTACTGCCCGTCGGCTTTGTGCTTTACTCGCTGCCGTTGTTTTTGCGGGTTAACAGCACCTCGGACTACGTAATCGATGAGGAGTTCCACATTCCACAGGGCCTGGCCTTTTGTCGCAAGCAATTCGATGTGGTATGGGACAGCAGCCTTAACCGGTAGCTATAGCAACCGTTAATCCAATGGCCGCTATAATACTTTCAGTGGGACTCGAAAATCACCACCTTCCCGGGATTGTATCTCATTGCACTGGTGTTGCAGCCGTTTAACAGTTGCACGGTTACGGGTCTTCGTCTCCTGAGCTTAGTCGGGGCTGGAATCAACATTTTGTTGTTGTACAAGATACGTCGGCGTACTCTGGGCGGCACTGGAGGCAATGCTTATGCGGCACACGAGGCAATAACGCTATCGGTACTGCCACCCTTGTATTTCTTCAGTCATCTGTACTACACGGACACATTGGCATTGACCATGGTGTTGTTGTTCTACAATTACTGGCAGCAGGAGGCACATCTGCCTGCTGCAGTCTTCGGTGCGGCAAGTGTGCTTATGCGCCAGACGAACATCGTTTGGGTGTGCATGTGCTGTAGCATCACAATTCTGGACACATTGGTGCAGCAATGCGTCAAAACGCGCCCCGGGAATAAGCAGCAAATACGACTCTTTGGCAGCGAGGTAAGCCCTTTAATTCACTCTTTAAATATCATATTTATTAACTATTCTAATTTACAGCTTTGGCTACAGCTTCTCGCCAGTCCTCAGCTGGTTTGCAATTGTATTTTGGGCATTTTGGCTAAATGCTGTTTCTATGCCTCGATTATACTGCCATTTATTGGATTCATCTGCATCAATGGATCCATTGTGGTGGGCGACAAGAGTGCCCACGAGGCCACGCTCCACTTGCCGCAGATCTTCTATTTTACCATATTTGCTGCTGGCTTTGGCATTTCCAATACGCTGCGTCAGTTACGTACGGTTTTAACGGTGCTGCGACGTCATCTGCTGCTCACACTGTTGGCCACTCTCGTGATAGCTGCCGTGGTGCATTTCAATACGGTGGTACATCCGTATCTGCTGGCTGACAATCGTCACTACACCTTCTATGTGTGGAGTCGCCTGTATGGGCGTTTCTGGTGGTTCCGTTACGCCATGACTCCACTGTATGTGCTCGCACTGGCGATCCTCTGCTGTGGACTGCGGCATATGCCTGATAGCTTTAAGCTAATGTTTCCACTGGCCTTGCTGCTGGTGCTGTGCTTCCAACGTTTGCTGGAGTTGCGTTATTTCCTGGTGCCGTATGTGCTCTTCCGACTGAATACGCGACCCACGCGTAAAGGATTCGCCGAGTGGATGGAACTGGGCGTGCATTTACTGCTGAACGTGGCTACATTCTATGTGTACTTCACCAAAGAATTTTATTGGCAAAATTATCGCTCTCCGCAGCGAATCATTTGGTAATCAATCGCATTCCCCCAATTAAAATACAAAAAGGTTAATCCTTTTCATTTGAATATTGCTTTTGTTTATTCATTGCATTGCTACTGGAGTAAATAAATTGCTCTACGTTTTCAGTTATAAATTTCAAGATCGGTTGTATGTATATATATATAAATGTATTTTAATATTGTATTCAAATGTTGTGCACCCGAAAATGTACGTCAATAGATTCTTACTGGCTAGTTAAAAAGTTGCCCATATATATAATACTGCCGAGGCGGATAAGTACACACATTTACTACGAATATCAGTTAAAAAACATGCATATGAGAAATCTATATAAAAAATACATTTATGAATGCTGATATAAAGACATAAAATATAATCTATTATCTAAATGCTAGGTATAAGTATTTATGTGTATGTTTATGCAAAAACTAGGCAAGAAATGTTTCTCTTAATTGTAATACTTATGCAAAGTACGCGTAAACACTTTGAGCTTTGAGTTGAAGTGAAGAGCGTTCGATTCGTTTCCTGGCCGCCAAGATCTAATCTTAGAATTAGTTTGGCACACAACATAAATCATTATCAATCTCAGTGTCGTTTAATCGAAGGCCACCTTCCGAGCGAAGGAGGTGAGAGATGATATTTCGCTGGGATTGGAATCGGATGGAAGATGACTGAATTCAATCTCTTCGCTGGCAGCAGAGGCAACGATATTCTCATTGGACTGCGTCGTCTCATCTCTCTGGTGCATTGTGGGCCATTGTTTGTGACTGGGCGCATACAAGATGAGCAGAGCAAAGATGTAGATGTTCCACATGCCATAGACGCCAGTGAGAAAGGCGGAAGTCAGTTGAATTTCAATGTTCTCATTCCATTGCCAATGTCCCTCGGCCATTTGGCCCATGATGAAGCCGGCGACAGTCAAGCCAGCGCACAGTAAAGTGGCGAGCATGAGGAATTTGAAGCGATAGATGAGACCTAAAATAAGAAAAACAAACAAAATGTACTCCACCATCAAGTAAACAAGTTCAACATGCTATATTTTATGATCACAACATCTAATCACACTTGGAAGTTGATTCCTTTCACTTGGTAAACAGATAGATGGCCACAATCAAGCCATAAAGGCCCAGGACTTCGGCAAAGATCAGTATTAAGACGATGCCAACAAATAGCTTTGGCTGCAGCGCAGATGCCCTCACTCCAGCATCACCCACAATGCCAATGGCAAAGCCGGAAGCCATGCCCGACAAGCCCACAGCAATGCCAGCGCCCAGATTGAGGAAGGCTCGGAAACTGTTATAACGTTCGGATAATTGACCCGCCAGGAGTACAGCAACCACAAGGCCATAGATGGCGATGATGCCAGCCATGACAACCGGTATAATAGACTTCATAATTAGTTCCGGATGCTTTACAGCCATCTGTGCTACACCCAGACCAGACTTGGCCGTTCCATAAGCAGCACCCATCGCCGTAAAGACTATGGCCGAGGTGACGCCCATGACACAGAAGAGGCACGCATACTGCGGCTCATCCATTGTCGCCTCCGACTCGTCATTACCCATTTTAAGATTAAGATATGAGCGCTTGCTTTCGTTAGACACACACAAAAATATGAGATGTGATCCAGGAATTTACAGCATTCGCCTACCCTTTGAAATCAGTTCTTTAATGTCAAAAAGATTCAAAATATAGTTTCAAACTTACATATCTATATATCCAGGGATCGTAACAATTATGATTTTAAAATTATAAATTTATTTTTTTTATTGAAAATATGTATTATGTCTGGATCAAAATTTAGAAGATTATGGTATTTAAATTTTAATCATTTAACCGCAGTTATTGTAAATTTTTTAACAAAATGTACAAATAAGTGGCAGGTCATATATTTTTTTTAATAACAAATTAAGAATAGCTCTTGTTTTTCATTGCAGTATTGAACAAACCTAACAAAATCTTGGAAGTTTAATTTTTAATAAATTCAAAATAAAAGTATTTTAATGATTATTATATTAAAATGAATTATTATAAATTATTTTATAATTTTTAAATTAGATCGACAAATAAAACATATTCTAAAATTTTGTTTCTTTAAAACTTAAATAGAATTTCAGCATATTCCACACAAAGAATAATATCTAAGATTTTCATAAATCTTATTTGCGATCCCTGCTTATATCTGAGATACAACTTACCCTCGTAGTGCAGACGTCGTGCTTGGGACATGGACGGCAATGAGGTGCGTTTATCGCCAATATCCTTGAACACCTTCCAGACCATGAAGCAGAGGAAGAGAAAGTATATGGCAGCCGAAACGCCAGCGAGTACAATGAAACTCATTGCCACTTTGGCGCCCAGTGGAGTTGTCCAAATGGAGTAGAAGGGATTACGAAGCTGAACGCCACGCTCACAAATGTCAAAGACAAAGAGCGAAATGCAGCCGACAACGACGGCGGAGAGATGCTTCCAGTATCGTGATCGTATTGTCGATTTGTTGGGTGAATCCTGGATGAGCATATGCTCGCCGGCAAAGACCAGCCAGAATGAGAGCAGCATGGCATAGAAGATGCCTTGGCGCACATCGCTCAGCAGCAGCATGTAAGGCATTTCCACGCCCAGTGTTAAATACTCCAGTGGAAGATTCAAGAAACTAAGAGCACCACCCAAATAGATCAGCATGTACTCCAGCAGAGCCGGGGAGCGCTGGAGTATGTGCACACGTCGCCAGAACCAAATCATGATGCTAACCACAAATGGAAAGAGCAGAGTTTTGAGCAGTAGCCAAACCTGAGTGAATCCTCCGTTTTGGTATATGGCTGTCAATGTGAGATCATGCATGTGTCCAACTTGCAGGTTGATATTGTTGGGTGTGTCCATGGGAAAGCGTAAATTCAACAGATAGAAACTGTGATGCAGTGCACCCAGTTCAAACAATGGTATGATATCACATGTATACAACGTTTCCTTGGTATGCACATGCTCGGGATGACAGTCCAAGTAGCGATGCTCCACGCTGTGTGCATAGAGCTTCCAGTCCTTTTCAGCATCTTCATTGTTGCGATAGGCGAGCCGTGTGTCAATTGTCAGCTGCAGGTTCTTGGGTGGCTCACGTAGCTCCGATGACGAGACATATGCGATGTTTACCTGTAGTACTCCAATGAGATTCTGCTGCCAACGGCTGTAGTCCAACACGCGATTATCCCTTGGAAGCGGCATTTGGAATACGTACACCAGTTTATTGGCCATCTTCAGTACATCGTCTTCGATCTCGTCGTACGGCACCGGATTACAAGCGCCCGCTCCGCGTGAGTACAAAAAGAAGCTGGTGTCATTTTGACGGCCAGGCATGTCGCGACACTTGGTCCCTAGCACAGTCTGATGGCCGGCGGGCAAGGGTGCATACAGACCACCCAGCAGGAAGCAGGCCACTTGACAAAGCAGTAGACTGCTCACCAATATGGACAACTTTCGTCCACTCAAATTCTCGAGTATGGTCCCGGACATTTTGACTTAGGTGTGGCTCGTAATCACTGTTAACTGAGCGAGGTAGGCGCTTCCTCTCTATCTATATCTCACGTTAAGGTAAACAATTTTTATTTATTTTACTTAAACGCTATAAAAAGAACTCGACTGGCGACTGTCGGCGAAACAAACAAAGCGGCGTTCGTATACAGAATGTTAGGGCTGTCGCCTTATGTGCAGAGAGCAATTCAAACAGCTGTTGCTGTCCATAACATGTCAACAGAAGTATCAATTTATTATTAACAAAGTTTACGATTTAATTAGCATAATTTACATTCCATATCTGAATTGTGTAGCCATAATTTTGAATATTTGTTAATTACTTAAATGCTGACAACTCTATTCAATTGGCCGTTTAATAGGGCTGCAAAGACACCATTTGGGCCAAAACAGGGCTTCCACAACAGTGTTGCTATCTTTTTGGAGGATAAATAGCTGTTTCTGGCTGAAAAGTATCTTAATTTGTTTTTGGGAAAACTTTTGCGCAGTTTTCAAATATATATTGATGGCAAAACACAGCTAAAATTATGTTTAAAATATCCATTATTCCGGCTAATATCAATTTTTTTAATTTTTCTAGCAAGCGAACTTTGAAATTAGTTAGATCTAGCTAAAAAAATAGCTAAGTTGGCAACAGTGTTGATATACATATATCGCATTCTTTGGTGTTTTTTGCATTCTTTAATAAATATACGGTCACTCTGCACATCTCCGCCATTTTAGCTGCTGCAGAAAATTTTTTTCGCAACTAAAGTAGAAAAACGCCGTGTTGTTTATAATGTAAATAAAATATATGTATATACAACATATACGTAAGAACAAAATAAAGAATAACTTGTCAACTACGGTCGCTACTTTCATTTAAACGTTCGCCGCTTGCCGGTGGTTGCTTGTTTGACTGTACGAGCGGCTTGTGGTTGTGTGCGTGTGTGTGTGTAAAAGTGGAAAAAAAAGTGAGCACCGCACCGCTAAATAAATAAGTTGGTCGTGTGCGATTTGAATTAAATTTGGTCCAGTTTAAAGCTCACGCAACCATGGCCGACGGCGTGGTGCTGGACTTGTATGCTGAAGATTTGGACAAAGATTTTGCCGGGCAAGCTCAGGTAAGTCACGTTGTATATAGGTTGTATGTATGTATGTGTGCACACATTTGTATACATGTGTGTGTATGCACTAAAGTGTAGGTAGAAATATTAAATAACATTGTTGATACTTAAGAATATATCGATATATTTATATATGTATGTAAACGTTTTGCCTTAAGGATGAATTTGGTGGTGACGGCGTCGATTTGTACGATGACATCGGCGGCCCCACCGAGCCAGTAGCTGCAGGCGGCGGTGGCGGTGGTGGAACGCCAACGGGCGATAACACTTCCGGTCCTGGATCTGTGGATGGCTCGTCGAGTGGCGTTGGACCCAATGGAGTTTACCATCAGGGTAGTGGTAATCAAACTCCAACCATGAACCGCCGCTATCAACTGTATGTGGGCAATTTAACCTGGTGGACAACCGATCAGGACATCTCTAATGCTTTGCGTGACATTGGTGTTACCGATCTGCAAGAAGTGAAGTTCTTCGAGAATCGTGCAAATGGCCAATCGAAAGGCTTCAGCGTAATATCCCTTGGTTCGGAGCCAAGTCTACGGACTGTACTCGATCAATTGCCCAAAAAGGAAATGCACGGCCAGACCGTGGTAGTCACCTATCCAAGTAAGCAGGCGCTCACGCAATTCGAGAGCCTGCAAAAGACACGCCCAGTGCCGCCTCCGCAGCAAAACGGACCACCACGTGGTCCGGCCCCGCCAAATATGGGTGGGCCAATGCAGCAACATCCAGGCAGTGTGCCTCAAGGCGTACCACCAGGCCATGCGCCTCGAATGAATCCCAGCATGCAGCCTGGTCAATATCGGCCACACATGTCTCAAGTGCAGCAGGTGGGACCCAACTCTGGACCTCCACGCATGCAGGTGAGTTTATTTTTTAAATTATTTTGTTTATTTGCCAATTTTATTGAGTTTTCACCATACATTTTGCTGTATGGTCTTAAGTTCTAATTTCGTTATCAATTGCGATTGTAACCAAATAAATTTGAGTTTGTTGGGAATGTTTGGCTCGACGGCCCGTATTAACAACGCCATTCACATTTGATATTTAACTATCCTCATTGAAATTGTTCTGAATGCAAAATTGTATACACACAAGTCGAATAATTGGTCGCCTATTTGATTAAATCATGTTACCCTATATGTGACAGCTAATTGCATATGATCTTTATATGGGCATAACTTGTATTTATGTCATTTTACAATTGTAACATAGTTAAGTGACGAAAGCTTTGTAAGGCAAGCAAATATTATTATTACAGACTTGTTTAGTTTGTATCTTTCTAGTATTTATATTTTTTATATATATTTTGAGCAGTTTTAATCAGGGACTGTAACTGTTATAAGTTATTTTTTTTAGAAACTAATGTAATCCTTGTTAATATAGCACATTTTCTTCAGACTGATGTATTTAGCTAAAATTAGGATCCATAAGTGATATTTTTGGTCTCTGGTTATAAGCAACTTTCTTTATTAAATAATAAATATGTAAACTTATGGAATAAACCTGACCAATAATTTGACCGTGTGCATTTGGTAAATTAAGAGTAAACTATAGATGCAAACGAAAATCGTCTCTAAGACAATTGTTGTTATTTATGATTTTAAGTAGATTACAAAATGTTTTGGTTTTAATAAAGTAATTTCAGAGCAATTTTTAATAGTATTCTTTCAGTTAAGACACTTTATATACTTTTTGTATCCACTAATTATGCTTAAGCCAATAACTTACAATTAGTTTAATATGTAATTTAGTGCAATTGCTGAGAGAGTTCAGCTAGTATGAATTTTCAACTCAATTGGTAGTTATGTATATTTATTATTATTATTTTGTAAATGTGCTGCTTTTGTTATAATCATGTATCCAATTTGTATCTATTTATGTATACTTTATATATCTAAATATAAAAAATTATAATATAAAAAAATGTTTATGTATTACGCTTTATATTTATATTCCATTCCATGTGTTTTATGACAACGCTTACGCACACTTCTCTACCCACCACAACAACAACTACTACTACTACATCTACAACAATAATAAAATACGTAATTTATTAGCCGCCAATGCATCAACAAGGCGGGCCTATGGGCAACCAACAACCGCCTCCCAGGTATCCGCCAGCGCAAGGTCAATGGCCAGGTCAACGTCCCGGTGGGCCCAGACCGGGTCCACCAAATGGACCACTGCAACGACCACCAATGGTAACAAATTCCTAAAAAACAAACAATTATATGCAAAACTAAGCAAAAAAAAAAAAAAAAAAAACAAATACCAAGAATGAAATCCTATCTATAATAACTTATAAATATTTAATTATAATACAGTAGTCAAACGAAACCAGAAACAAGAAACCAAAACCGAACTAACCAAATTAAGTTAACTAAGTGAAGTAATTAATTGTATTCAGAACATTTAAATAACTGCACATGATTGTAACTGCAACAGCCACAAAAGACATGCACATTATCCACAATCCACAAATCCGACACAAATCTCATGCACACACCTGCAACTGACAAAGTTGAAGCTCCTAACCCTTTGATAATATTTAAGCTAGTCACTAAGCTATATAATATTATATGCTTTCTTTTTGCAGTTCCAAGGTCCAATGGGTATGCCAGTACGGGGTCCAGGTCCGGGTCCGGACTGGCGACGTCCGCCTATGCATGGCGGTTTTCCGCCACAAGGACCGCCACAGGGTCCTCCGCATATGCAGGGTCCGCCACGTCCTCAAATGGGTCCTGGTCCGCCGCCCGGTTCGGGTGGACCACATGGCGCACCAGCACCGCACGTGAATCCAGCATTTTTCAATCAACCCGGCGGCCCACCACCGCATCCGGGCATGGGTGGTCCACCACATGGTCAGCCAGGACCGCAGCCGGGTATGAATATGCCACCACAGCACGGACCGCCTCCACATTTTGCACAACAAGGTGGGCCACGCAATCCTTGGCCGGGTCCACCCCAAGGCAAACCGCCGGGTGCGTTCCCCGATCCACAAATGGGTCCGCAGCTAACGGAGGTTGAATTCGAAGAGGTCATGAGCAGAAATCGCACCGTCAGCAGCTCGGCAATTGCTAGGTGAGCTTAAAATACAATCCAGATTTATCTGATAATAATTTTATGATACCTCCATCCATAGAGCTGTGTCGGATGCTGCGGCAGGCGAATATTCGAGCGCCATTGAGACGCTAGTGACTGCCATCTCACTTATCAAGCAATCCAAAGTTGCTCACGATGAGCGCTGTAAGATTCTGATTAGTTCGCTCCAGGACACATTGCATGGCATCGAAGCCAAGAGTTATAATCGTCGAGAGCGTTCTCGTTCACGGGATCGCTCTCATCGTAGCCGGCAACGTCGTGAACGATCAACATCACGCTACCGGGAACGCTCCCGTGAACGAGAACGTGACCGCGATCGTGAGCGTGAACGTGATGGAGGGTAAGTTGAATGAATACTATTATAAGTACATACTTATTTCATATCCAAATAATATGTACAATTCAGCAGCTACCGGGAACGTTCACGTAGTCGGGAGCGTGAGCGTCAGGCGCAGGACCACTACAGAGACGATAGGTAATTGTAATTGTACATTTTAATCAATGCAACTAATAAACATGTCCACTATCTGATGCAGCAGCAGCCGCTCCGCACGACCACGTAAATCACCGGAGCCCGTTGTTGCAGAAACCGCAGAAGCGCCCTCATCTAAACGCTACTACGAGGAGCGCGAGCGCTATCGTTCATCGGATCGGGAGCGTCGTGATCGGGATCGGGACCGTGAGCGTGAGCGCGAACGTGATCGGGATAGGCGTGAGGAGCATCGTTCGAGGCATTGACTGCTACAAAAGCGATAGCAAAAGTAACAAAAATCAATACACTCACACACAACTCCTAGACACTCTTATTAACACGTAATAATAATAATAATAATGCAGCAAATTCCGCAAGCTGAAGCGCCGACACAAGTTTAACAAATTTTAATTTGTATCTAACATTACCAATACGTAGGATATGAATATATGGCATAACATAGTTTCTCCTAGACGTACTAAAGTAAGCCGAAATGTTGACACGCCTCTACAATAACAACAACACAATCTAACGACGGACTTTTACGCCCACACAAATCCAAATCCACATTCAACCTTCATGATGCAACCAGCTTAAGGCAGCCGGATAAAGCCGCCATCGCGGGACAGGACGCGGATGGACAGCAGCTACAGACAAATGAACATCAATAGAACATCATAGTCGTCTACACCGCAGAATTTCAATATTATTGTACTTTAATATTTCGGTTTATTTAATAAAACATATATATATGAAAAAAAAAAAATATTGTTCAAACAAAAAAAAATTACTTAAACCGTCTTGCGTTGTGTGTCTTCTTTGTACCTTATAAAATAACAAAAATATAGTTTACGAAATTATATATTTAAATTGTACAACTACAACGCATTTATTCTAAATAATATTGTTATAATAACCAACTTGCATTTTACTGCAAACTTTTAAAGCTTTTGCCAAATGAGGCCAAATGAATCGTAATAAGCGCAATTGTATTCAAAGATATTCTTTTTTGTAAATCCTTTATGAAGCATTTATTTAAAATTGATTTTATTTATATACATATATAAGTCAAGCTTATTGTGCGCGTGTGTGAGAGTGTTCCATAGTTTTAAATATTGACTGATCTTATCACATGAATAAGTAACATAAAACAAAAGTGAATATATTTCATTGTATGTAAATAATTTGTATGAATGAGAGAATTGTTTGCCTGTGACGATAATTAGACTAATTAACTTAATATATATATTTAAATCGAGTCATTAACAGTATTTATCGTAGAAATTTGATCGCGACCAAACTTTTATGTAGTTGCTATGTAATATCTAAATTACTTATTTTTATTCTTTTACATTTATTTTAATTTGTACAATGTACACAAACCTTTGTTAATGATAATTCAGCTTAAAAGTTGCTACACTAATCCAAATGATATAGTTGTGTAAATTATAGTTTTCGGCTTTTAGTATTTGTAACTCTCCTAGGTCTGATGTAACATGAAGTATTATGAGCTTAACGGCCGGCTACTTACTACTTATAAACAAAACCAAATCTGTCTTATAGAAATTTGAACTGTGATTTTGAGAGTAACCAAGCATATATATATATAAACTGTAAATTATGCAAAATACAGGTAAAGTTTTACGTACATTTATGAAAATCTAGTCTATAAGTGCGTCTCTTGCTGAAAAAATTATAACAAGTTTGGCTAATCGCATTTATGTCACCCGTATTTAAGATCACTCGACATTTTTAATATTTATACTTTCAATTATTGTTTATAATAATATACTCATCTTATTTATTTCATTCAATGCATTCAAACAATGAAAACATATACGTAAATGACCCGAATAAAATGAAAATCAATAATTTAGTAAGAGGGTTTCGTTATTAGTCGGAATCTGCCATAATTATTTCATATTCACTTTACTCCTCCAACTAATTGGTTTTCTTGCTGGTTTCGCATTTTAAACAATTATTGCGCGCCGAAAAGTATTAGAGATGGGCGTCTCTTAAGAGTCGGCAGGCCGATTGGCCTAACTAAATTTAATTTTAACCTAAGTTAGAGAAAAGCTGCCAGATCGGGAAATTCTGTAGGGTGGCAGCCTTTAAATTAGAACGAGTTGCCAGATCGGGGAATTATGTAGGGTGGCAGCCCCATGAAAATTGCAATACACATAAGGAAAAGTGAAATAGAAAAACAAAGTCAACGTCGTAAAATCAATCACTTTGATTATCAAGAGCAGATAGTTACAGTTCACAGTTTTAACTCCTCCGTTCGATAATAAAAATATATAAACAACAAAAGCTAGTCATCAAGTGGGATAACAACAATACATTATGGCAGATACAGCACAAAACTTAAACGATCGTTTCCAACGATTCGTAAATGGCATCGGAGAGCGATAGTGAGTATGCAAAATAATAATAATATAAATACGCTTTGTCGTATTGTTCTGTTAATTAATTAATTAGCATGACCTGAAGGCACACCTGTGCGTCATGTTGGGACTGACTGACGTGTTGTTTTGGTATTGAGCCACATCAACAAGTTGGTCGCACCGAAATCAATAGTCCTTGATACATACAGATAAACTAATGTGGATTCCATTGAATTTTACAGTGAACCCTATGTACGCAAGCACTTGTCCAAGGTGTATATGGTGCTGGCGAGCACTACGGCTGCTGCGGCAGTCGGAGCACTTCTACAAATGCAGAATATGTTTGATTTGGGCATGTTGGCAGCGATTGCATCATTGGTGCTAGTTCTGGGTCTGCACTTCTATAAGGATGATGGCAAGAACTATTACACTCGCTTGGGAATGCTCTATGCTTTTGGTTTCTGCTCTGGACAGACTCTGGGTCCCCTTTTAGGATACATAGTCAGCATAAATCCGGCAATTATACTAACTGCACTCACCGGCACTTTCGTTACCTTTGGATCATTGTCATTGGCCGCTCTATTGGCCGAACAGGGCAAATATTTGTACTTGGGTGGAATGCTGGTTAGCGTTATCAACTGCATGGCACTGCTGAGTCTCTTCAACATGATATTCAAATCATACTTTGTCCAGATTGTAAGTAACCATAACAATATCAATAAGAGATACTCTATTTGTATCATCTAATCTTATCTGGTTTTTCCCCCTTCAGACTCAACTGTACGTTGGCGTTTTTGTCATGGCCGCGTTTATTGTCTACGACACACAAAATATTGTGGAGAAGTGCCGCATGGGCAACCGCGATGTCGTCCAGCATGCCTTGGATCTATTCTTTGACGTTCTGAGCATGTTCCGCCGCTTGCTAATTATTCTAACGCAAAAGGTAAGTTTGTAAGACCCATTAACCCATTGTAAGGCGGTGCTTGTATTGCTGTTTTCTTTTTTTTGTTCAATATTGTGCCCTGTTTTACAGCTCAAGAGTTTTATGGTTTGAAAGTAGCTCAAAGAACAGTTTAACAGTCAAGCAATCAAAGAATAACCTTCAACCCCCTTGTATATAGCAAACAATCGCTTATTTTAAGCATTTCAATCAAGTCAACGGTATGGCACTTTAAGTGTATATACCTTATTTTTCGTACATCCAAGGGAATAAGTATACTTTCACAAAGACTTTAAGGATACAGCTTTTTCTTTAATATAAAATATTTATTATTTATTTGTAGCAAGTATATTTATTTCCAGGCATACGAAAAATTAAATCAATATCTTTTTATGCTCGTATTCAGCTTGCTATTTGTGAAAATATATTTAAGCCCTCAACTATTATCAATTAACACATTTTTAATACTTGACTTTACTTTCAGGAGGAGCAAAAACAGGCTGACCGTCGTAAGAGGAAGTAAGAAGAATCATAATTTTGTGAAACATTTAAAATTATGTCATCACTTTTTTTCAAATTTAAAAAGATATAGCCGTGTTAATCTTTTGGTTTTAAATTATAACTCTCACAAATTACAACAAACAATTGTTTGGTACACCTGAAAACCATGCAAATCTATAAAAAATCCTAAACAACATCCAAAATAAAATTTCTCATTCATTCAATTTGTTGTACGTTGTAATGTGTTTATTATATTCAAATTAGACCAGTCATATGTATATTACAAGATTAATGTTGTAATACTTATTTTGAGTTCATGTTTAAATATTTAATGCATAGCGTTAATAAATAAAATTGAAGATGATTCAATAAACAATAAACTCGTATTCACTTTATATTTCTTATCCTATAAAAATAAATATACCTGAACATTTACGATTGCTTGCGTTGATTGTATCGATTTGTAAAGCAATTTAATCAACCAACAAACCAATTTAATTAGTTAAAGTGCTAGAGCGGCTCGAATTCAAATGGTCAATTGAATGCGCATTTGCATTCGTTTCGGCCAATACGAAACATGTCTCAGCCAACTCTGTTCGTGCAGCCGTTACTGCTCCAATTTCAGCAGCTTTTCTTCATATCCAAATTGGTTGGTGTATTGCCACAGGATATGGACAAGTTTCGCAATAAGAATTTGCTGGAAAAGTCGCGTAATGGCATGTTTTATATGCTCGGCATTTTGATCATCTATGTGGTCCTCTATAATCTACTTATTTATTCGTTTGGCGAAGAGGATCGCACACTTAAGGCATCACAGAGTGAGTATAGTCAGAGTAAAATTATTAGATATTGCTTTTTTTTTCAATTAATTTGATAATCTATAATGTCAGGTACTTTGACATTCGTAATTGGACTGTTTTTGACCTATATTGGGTTGATTATGATGGCCACAGATCAGCTCACTGCACTGTTTAATCAAGGCAAGCTGGGAGATCTCTATGAAAGAATACGCTTGGTGGACGAACGGCTCTACCAGGAGAAGTGCCGAGTGGACAACAGTTGCATTGCCAGACGCATTCGTATAATGCTCATTATGACATTTATTTTTGAAATTTCTATACTGATTGCGACATACACTATGCTAGTGGACTATACCCAGTGGCTGTCGCTGTTGTGGATTGTCTCGGCAGTGCCCACATTTATAAATACCCTAGACAAGATTTGGTTTGCAGTATCGCTATATGCGCTAAAGGAACGCTTTGAGGCCATAAATGACACGCTGGAGGATCTCGTGGTGGAGCACGAAAAGTACAAGGTCTGGCTAACTGGAGATGATGATAGTGCTGCTCCGGGTAATCAAATTCGAACAGCGGACAGTAATGAGTCGCAACCACCCCAATATGATAGCAATCTAGAGTATTTGTACAAGGAGCTGGGCGGCATTGATGTTGGCTCACTTAGGAGTTCCGGCAGTAAAAATAGAAATAGGGTGGCACCAAGTAAGTAATCTTAGATGTAGTATTTCTTGATGGATATTCTAGAAAACCAGGGTTATCTTTTTTTCGTATTTATATCAACAAAATTAATTTAGACTCTTATTCTAAATTCATAAATGAACTTCAAATTTTTATTTAAGAATCAGAGAATAGCTCTTAAAGAAAATGGGAATTATTATATTTCTAAATACCAGATGAAAGTTTATTAAAATTTTTATGTTTTGATTAGTTTGAAATATAAGAGTAGGGAAAAATAATTTTTATGATAAAAATCAACAAGTAATTCTTAATTTAAAAATTATAATTGATATTTTCATTTATTCAATTTATTTTTATCAGTTGCCCACTCGCTGAACTCTTTCGGAGAGACCATAATTCCAACACCGCACAAACCACACCAGATTAATACAAATCCAGTGATTAATGTGGCACACGAAAGCGAATTGAGCAATGCAGCCAAGGTGGAAGAGAAGCTGAACAATCTATGCCAAGTGCACGATGAGATCTGTGAGATTGGCAAGGCAATGAATGGACTATGGAGTTATCCTATTCTATCGCTTATGGCATACGGTTTCCTAATCTTTACGGCTCAACTGTATTTTCTATATTGCGCAACTCAGTCACAATCGATACCCTCGTTATTTCGCTCCGCCAAAAATCCATTTATTACGGTCATTGTACTGGTGTACACGTCGGGCAAGTGCATCTATCTAATTTATCTGAGCTGGAAAACCTCGTTGGCTTCGAAGCGCACTGGGATTAGTTTGCACAAGTGCGGTGTTGTTGCTGATGACAATTTGCTCTACGAGATTGTGAATCATTTGTCGCTGAAACTGCTCAATCATTCCGTGGACTTCTCTGCCTGTGGCTTCTTCACACTGGACATGGAAACGTTGTATGGCGTTAGTGGTGGCATCACTAGCTACCTAATTATTCTCATACAATTCAACTTGGCGGCACAACAGGCCAAAGATGCAATACAGTCGTTTAATAGTTTCAATGATACGGCTGGATTTGTGGGCGCTGCCACAGAAATGGACAACATCAGCTCCACACTGTACGATTTGGTGACCACTACAAAGATGACACCATTTAATTAATAAATCTATTTATGCAATTTTTGGAAATATCACGGCACACTTTTGCACTCTACAATATTAAATACCCGTTAATAAACATATATCACGATGCAGTCAAGTCTTTGTAGAGAACTCGTGCTTCATTTAGTTCATGGATCAGTTGCTTGTACGTCTCATTGGCTCCATCATAGTCCAAGATAGCCACACAAGCGATCTGCGCTCGCTTGCGCAGTGCATAGGCCAGTTCCCGTCGCATCAGGGAGAAACAATAAGGCACCTCCTGCTGTTGACAGACGGACTTTAGTTCCTCGATTGTGTCATCCAGGCCACCTGGTTAGATTACATTTTAAATGATTAGCAACTCTTTTTAATTCGAGCTTTTGTTACTCACCTTCTCCGGAGCAGACTTCACAATCAGGTGCCAGGATCAGCAGCTTCACTTTATTAATGCGCAGCCTGGACAAGGCCTCTCGAAAGCCAACCACAAGACGAGGATGCGCTCGTGCCTTGATCTCGTTGTTGGAGTAGGCACGTTTCTGAAACCGTTCCAAGTCATTCAATAACTGTGTCGTCAATTCTTTCAAGGTTTTCGTTGTGCAGTTATCACAATAGCTGCAAATTTTAAATTAATGAATATAGCATTTACTTAATTTATTATCAGTTGCTTACCTTCTAAATCGACGGGAATGTAATTGATGTGCTGGAGACAAGTGATTTCCAGTCTGCTCCTTCCGTACACCATTCGATTCTGTAACCGACAATTCGATCTCTATTTCCGCTGACAACTGCTCGGAATGCGATCCACAAGTCTGTTCCACAGTTTCCACAACATTTTCGTCCTCTGTGGAACGCAGCTTCAGTTGTCGAAAGCTTCGAATAATACGTTTCAAGCGAGTAACGCGATGTTTTGGATTTAAACGCGTTTTTCCCTTGCGTTTGTGACGAAAAGTTAAAGAGTTTCTTGCTATGATCAGGTTCGGGCGTTTCTTGCGATTTATATGTTTTTGTTTCTTGCGGGGCACAATGAGAAAGTCCAATAGGCTACATTGTTCTTTTTTGTGTTTATTCTTATATTTGGAACTGCGTAGAGTCCTTGGCGCTGGGTCTTTTTGCTCATCTTTCAGATCCTGATATGTGTTTTGATCTATAATATTTAGTTTACCCGAACTTCGCGACATTTTGGGAGCGATATTTACAAATAAAGTGTAGGGCTGCCAACTTGTTTAAACAGTCATGTCACAACAAAAAACGAGTTGGCAGGCTTGGTTCGCGGGCTTCAGCCCATGTTCAAATTGTGTGTTGCAAAGATAATTTAAATTTGCTAATCGATATGCAAATATTTCGCCATTTAATGTCAAACAACCATCAGAAATTACGTTACTTTGAGAATTTACTAATAGCTTAATCTATACTTATTAGCGATCAACAATTAGATAAATTACTTTTTGCTTAAATAATTTTATATCAGTTAAATGAGCTGTTGGTAAAATATTACCGAATATTTTGTATACAAGCTAACTAACTAATAGTCAATATTTTCAGTAAGATTTCTTTCATAAAGAACTATAATTTAATGCTACTTTCGATGGCCAAGTGCATCTCATTAAATTGCTTGAGCTGCAACAATATTGAATCGCGCTCCTTTACAAAGACTTCCCAGTATTTCAAATATTGGCTGACGTGTTGGAGAACCAATTTTCCGGCAAAGTCCAAGCAACTGCGGGCATGTTGCATCCGCCGTCGACAGCTGGATAAAACGAGGCGCAGTTGCTGCTCCGGCTCCAACTGGGCAAGTATAAAGGACATAATATTTGCAGTGTCCGCTCGAGCATCCATAGGAAATACCACAGTCTCTGTTGGCCGGAATTGAGGAAATACGAGTAGAGCTGGAGTCGCTGGCATTGAAAGTTCCCAGGGCAAGTCGTTGGCCCGACTATCAAAGCGCATAAAATGCAGATCGGCACTTCGGAGTAAAGCTGCCACCTGCATCAGTGCCTGTGACATTACGGCGGATAGTGCACAATCCGGTCGATACATGAACACAACATTGGTGGCATTGTAACGTTGCAATGCCTGAAGGAGCAACTGACGATTGTAGCTGTGTATATAGGATGCCTCTTGAGGAAGAGCGATGGGAAGCATTGAATTCTTCTGCATCCGTGGCAGTTGGCGGGCATAGAACTGCTTGATAAATTCCTTTAATCCGCGGTAGGAGAACGGTTGTTGCTGTGACATGACATGGAGTGCTTCTGCCGCTGCATCCACAATGAAAACCTGCACTGCAGATGCGTCTCTCTTATGGCTATGACTGTGATCGATGCCCAATTGATGCAGAAAATCCCTGTATTTGGTAGCATCAAATAGCACCACGGCCAGTGAACGATTCTGCGATGGTTGCTCCCCCGAATGCTGCCACATCAACTGGCTGTACTTGGTGACCAGCTTGGCAATGCCAATCCTCTGTGCCGGTGTGCCGTGTTGGGCATGTGTGTGCGCCAGACAACGATACCGGGTGTGCAGTGCCAGGAGTCTCCTAGACTCCGTCTCCACATGACTCTCGTAAGTGTAGTGAGACCACAGATAATTCAGGTAACCATTGTAGCGATAATAATTGGCCAATGTTACTGCATTCACTTGGAATGGCAGATAGCAATGTTTATTCCACTCATCCGTTGTCTTCACACCTCCGTACAGTTCTGATGGCACTTGCATCAGTGACCATTGATGTGTTTCCCTGCCATCCTGCACATCCTGTTGCCAGTAATCCTCACAGTCGGCATTCTCTTTTTTGCGTGACAGTTCATCGCTTATTACAAGTGGCATTGTCGACTGTCGCTGGTGCATTCGAATTCCCATGGCCAGGACAGGCATATGACGTGCCTTTAGGGCGATTTTTACGGGTGTTCCATAGCCAGCCGCCATCAGGGGATTGACCTTGGGTCGCAGCCAATGCAAAATATCCATGGGATGCCAACTGTTTGACTCGTTGTAGCTGTGCAGTCCATGGCGACTGTCTATGACCACCAATTGGGGAAGCGAGACATGCTGCACTTTGAACATCTGCTTCGCACTGGGTCCAAATGTGACCGCAAAGCGTACATTACGCTCCGGATCGAATTCCAGCCAATGTAGTGCAGAAGCGATGAACCGCTTATAGGCTAAACCATCTGCAGAGTCCAACAATGCCAGGACAACGGCATCTGATATCTTCCAAAGGGCACCCAGCTCCGGAGTACTGTGCACCCGGTCAATGGGATGTATGAGATTGTTCATGAACCGTGTAAGATCTTCAAAATGCCATGCACCCTGATACTGTAATCGTAGATGGCGTCCATAGTTCACCATCAGAGTGGGCCACTTATCCGGATAGCCACCGTTGACCGCCATCCCAGGCAGCTGTCGATGAGTGCGGCTGCAGTTGCACTGTAGATGCCAGCAATCGATGGCGCCAAAGGACGCAAAATCCTTATAGTAATGAGCCACGCCATCGTACACCAAACGAGCCTGTCTGGCATCGCTCGACCACGACACGTAGTAAAACAACAACGACACTTCGCCCGCCGCTTCCACTTCTCGCCGCACCTGTGCTACACTCCGGGACGGACACTCGCTTATAGCAGCTGACTGGACAAACGGCAGTAGGCCGATTCCAATGCCGATCCAAATATTTATAAATATAAACATTGTGAAAGCAGGTGGCTGCCTAATTTAATATTGAATTCGAACAGCAACAACAGCAAACAGCTGACTATGCAAAGTGACCGTATTTCATTTGAAACTTACACTAATCTTTGACCGCTTTGCAGCACTGCAATCTGCATTTGGCGCCATCCAAGCATATTTTGTGCTGTTGACCGCACTTGTTCTTACCATCTCATAAGTCTATTGAAAAAAATGGGAAAATAACAGCAGTAGGCTGATTCCAATGCCGATTCAAATATTTATAAATATAAACATTGTTAAAGCAGGTGGGTGCTTAATTTAATATTGAATTCGAACAGCAACAACAGCAAACAGCTGACTATGCAAAGTGACCGTATTACATTTAAAACATATATTAATAAATGAGCTCTTTGCAACACTACTATCTTCATTTTGCGCGATCGAAGCATCTTTTGTTCTGTTGAACCGCACTCTTGCTACGATCTCATTATGTCTGTTAAAAAAATGGAAAACTCGGACTCAAATTGGCAGGATCTTAGGTGAGAACTGGCTTGCAAAAAAAAATATACATAATTATACGTTGTTTTAATTTATAGACCACAAGAACGCATGAAATATTTGCTTAGAACCGGCCATTTATCCGATTGCAGCTTTGTCGTCTACGACGACGACGGCCAAAAGGTCGTTTTAAAATGTCACAAATTTGTGCTTATGAGGTAAGTGCATTTATACTTTCAACTTATCTTATTAGACAAATATATATAACTTATGCAAATACAATGTTTAAAAGCGTCTCGCCGGTGTTTGAGCGCATGTTTGATGGCGATTTTGAGGAAGCAAGCACTCCGGATAATATTGTGTTGAACGATGTGTCAGGACCTGATTTTCAGAAATTCATTTCCTATCTTTATTGGCACGACAATCAGCGCCTGGACACATATGATTTGCAGTCATTGCAAGCGTTGATATATCTGAGCAAGAAATTCATGGTACCCTTTATGACCAATAAATGTTTAAATGTGATCCAGCGACGAGTCGCCAATGGCTTGGATCCGGATGTAACAATTGATCTGTTTGAGTATGCCCACCAACTTGAAGATGATGATCTGATTAAGGCCATTCGATCGGTATGTACTTGCATATATAATTAGAAATATACATAATAAATAATGATTGATTTAATATTTAGAAATTGCTGGCAAATCCAATGGTATACATTAACACGGCTGCCGTGTTCGATCTTAGCTCGGATATGTTTAGTAATTTTATTGATTACTTTTATGGATGTGTTAGCGATAAGCTGCGCTTTCATACAATAGATCGATACTGCAAAATACAAGGATTGATTCCCTGCTCAGAACCGCCATCAGCAAATAATACCCTCAACGCCAGCCAAATTGAAGATTCTTCAAAGAAACAAATGACGGATGAGAAAACTGAAAAGCTTGCCGAAAACATAGATGAAAATGAAAACGAAGTTGAGAAATCTAGCGAGGCACCTTCGGACACAACCGAAAAGGACCAAAGCGAACGAGAGCAACAAAAGAGGGAAGAGTATGTAGCCAAATTACTGAAAACTATCCAATTTAAATCGATGACTGCGTATGATTTCTGTTCCGGACCGGGGGTCTCCAACTTACTGAGTGTTGAGCAAAAGTACGAGATCTTGTCGTCCATTTGTATTACCAATCACAAAATAACTACTTTTACATCAAGTACTTCATATCAAAATTCATAACGCGTTTGTTTGATTAAGTTTTAATTCATATTGGTCAATTAAGAGCTAAGAGCTGTCCCACTTCAATAAGTATTTACTATAGTTTTTAACCATTCCCATTCATTGAAAATTCTTTTGTATACGATTATTTTTATTTTTTATTGTATTAAAATTGTGTTTTTATTGGACAAAATATGGTATAAATGTTTTAATACAAATGTATAGAGTTTGCATAGATATAAAATATTGGAAATCGTTATATTTTTAAAAATTTTGTATACCAAAAGGGTATACGAAACATTCTTATGCTAAAAGACACTTGGACGGCAAACATTTCTAAATGAGACTCGATTTTGAAGGCACAAAATGGATATGAAAAAAATGTGGTAGGCACTTTGTACTACATGTTTAAATAGATTCGTGAACTCGAGAATATTAATTGTTTTGGGAAGAGTGAAGAGTTAGTAGAGGTCTAAAAGCAACTTAAAATAACTATGGTTAGTTGATATGGACAGTGTAAAATAAGTGATTAGCTGCATTCGAAATGGCAGATTAGGCATAGCTAATCTCATGCTCGTAGGTCTTCTCACGCATGTCATAGTTGTCCGGGAGCGCATGATGACGCAGTCCGCAGAGACGTGGGCCCCAGCGGAGCATGATGATTATGACGCCAATGACGAAAAGTGCCAGGGCAGCAACGGCGGGATACAGAAAATATAATGCCATGGTTTAGATGTCGCTCTCACGCTTCTGAAGCTCAACGTATTCCTCTCGCTGTCGTTGCTGGTGCAATGTACGACCCTCTGGGCGTGGCGGACGCTGCTGATGATGGGACAGATGTACGGGCTCCAACTCTTCCACTTGTATGACAACGTCGTCGGGGAACACTTGCTGGTGTGTGGTGGGCTGCAATCAATCGAAATGCATCATATTGTGTATTCTAGGATTAAGAATATTTTGTTAACTTACATAGAAACGATCAAAGTAGGAGGCGTCCTTGAGCTCAGTAAAGTCCAGTGGTGATTGCTTGTGGGGCGTTGAAGACCAAATGGAAACCAGCCAGCGGTTACCTGTGTGCCTGTCCTGCCAGTACTTGCGATGCTTGGAGCAGCAGCCCAAGATAATATTCAATATAATTATCGAGAGGAGCACAACGGTGCAAATGGAGATAGTCACATAAAACGGCTTAAAGCTGCCGTAGATGTGTCCAGTGAAATATGGATTACTTAAATACGCTTTGCGTTCGTCTTCGATTGTGGACATAGTCCCACAAGATCTTCTTTTATATTTTAATTACAAGTAATTACAATTGGTCTTTTATTGGATTGGCCACTTGCTGTTCTTGCTGCACACTCACACAACGCCGTATTGTCTGCAATAAATGTAAACAATAAGAAAATTTGATGACGACGCGTTACTTTCAACCCCAAAGTAGCACTTAAAATTTTCTTGTCACAGTCAGTCACGTTGGGCGTGGCGTCAACAACGGCGTTGCTTTTCCACATACACGATGTTTAATTAAAACAATTTCTTACACTTACCATTTGCGATCAGTCAGGGCAATAGCGATTCCAAATTTAAACACTTTAATTATGAATTTGAGCAAAACGAATGCGTTTATAAATACAAATTTAATTTATAAGTTCACTGCTGCTAACGAATACAACGCCCAAAGCCTGGCTCATAAATAAGCTAAATTATCGATTTTCAAGTTGCAGTGCTGTGTTTGGTATCGATACTAACACTTAACAGCTATCGATCAATCTGCTGCTATACATTTGCATACTTTTCGGCTGATTAAATAAATAACGATCACCTTATTTGTGTGTGCCTTTAACATTTAACTGATTTTTAGATAATTTTAATTTAACTTATATCTATCAACTGTTCTTAATTGACACTCAATTAATAAATAAATTCTCTGAATTTTAAGTTATAATATACAATTGGATTTTATTAGTGCAATTATTAATCAAATAATTTAATTTATTACTGCATACTTTAAAGGGCAACAAAAATTTTAAATAGTTCGTTTTAATTATTGTGCACTATCGATTTGAAATATAATTACAAAGCATTTGCAAATAAACAATTTGATTTTATTATTACAACTATCAATAGAAAAACTTAATGTGATTTCTTACTGCATACTGTTAAGGGCAACAAATAGTTATTTTTCAAATTTTAATTATTACGCACTTTTGATTTAAAATATTTAATTACAAATGATTTGCAAATTAGCATTGAAAACAGACTTAACAGTAATCTAATTGACATATTAAATGTAACATTTTCTCGGCTCAAAACATAATAATAATTTAAGAAAGACAGTATGCTGCAAACAATTCAATTGGCCAACACATCTCACTGGTCATAGGCCAGAAAATTATCATTCTGCGTAAAGTGACGGGCCAGAGCACGTCCATCATCTGTTGGCGCACTAAATGCAATTTTATCACGGGAAATTTCACTGCCGAGAATCGTGTGAAATTGGACAGCCTGGAGCAAGTGGCTGGCGATCTTACGTCTTCGATGCAGTGGAGACACCCAAATTCGTGAAATGCCGCAACTGTAATGGTTGTAATGTTGTTAATGGTATGATAATGTTGTTGCCATCATACACTCACCTGGCTTCGAAAGTCTCCTCGCTGAAATAATCAATGCCATCCACTTGAATAAAGCGATTTGCCCGCGTCAAGGGTTGCACCAAGCAGAGACCCACAATTTGTTGTTTGCACACCGCAAAGTAGGCAACAAATGTTTTTGGCACAATGTACGAGGAGAAGCCCAGTTCCTTGTCCACAACCTGGACGAGTTCCGTGAGACGTTGAAGGCGTGCAGGCGGAGCGTGCTCGTTAATGCGTATAATACGCCCATCGGCGCCCCAGTCCGGATACACAGCCACGATATCTTCATCAATCCAGCCTTTAAAGCGCAACACGTGTACAGCATTGTGATATTCGCGATGCAATTGCTCCTCCTCCGGCTCATGGACGGTGTAGACCAACCCACACTGTTGACATTGTCTGGCGCCAAATGCCTTTTGGCCAGCATCAATTTGATACTGATTGGAACCAGTGGCGGCAGCCATTAAACGGCCGGACACATCCAACTTCCGGCGCGTCGACTTTTCCGGCAACCGTTGAAGCCGTTGCGTGAAAATGGGAAAGAGTTTTCCCTGTGGTTCCATCGAATCCGTTTTCGCTTGGGCTATTGAGTTATTGCTTTGAGGAGCTTCCGCATCTTGTATGGGAAAGAGTTCTCCGTGTGATTCTACGGCATCCGTTTTTGCTTGGGCTATTGAGTTATTGCTTTGAGGAGCTTCCGCATCCTGTATGGGAAAGAGTTCTCCGTGTGATTCTACGGCATCCGTTTTCGTTTGGTCCTTTAAGTTATTGTGTTCCGGAACTTGCGCATATTGTACATCCGCATTGATCACCATGTACAGCTCATCGACAATTCGTGTGGCTTCATCTTTGTAATTCTCCGGATTGGCTATAAAAATTTCAAAGTTTTCATCCGTGCAAATGTTATTACTGATTAGAAACTCCAGCAGCACCGATTGCTGTTCCATAATGTCGGGATCGTCAGTCTGATATGGTAATTGATTGCGATACTTTATATACGGATCTTGCTGCACTGCCTCCTCCTCCACAGCTGGCGCTGCCAACGCTTCAGGTTGCACTGTTTCCGATTCCACAATCTCATCCACCACAGTATCATCTAGATTACGCAGTATGGCGTCCACGGTAGCCTGCTCCGCGGAGAAGATTGTGGCTGATCTTACGCGCACCTGTCGCCGTTTCTTGGGCGGCGCCTCCATCAACAAGATCTTGCCCTGGTTCACACTGGCGCGTATGTTGTCCGTGATGCGGACTTCCATGCAGGTGCTACTCCGTCGACCGGACTTGAAGAACTTGCGCTTGGCCAGGTTATCCGGGTCTGTCTTTGGTGAGGTGTGCACTGAATCCGCATGTCGGATCAATGGTATTACCGGCTCATCCAAGTCCATTAAAACAGGAGCAGACGCCGCTGTTTCGTTTGGCGAATCATCATCGTCTGTAAAGTCCGAGAAATCCAATTGTGTGGACGGATGATTGTTGTTATTATTGTTGTTGTTGTTGTCATCGCCTGCTGTCATGACGCTCAGTGGCTTGGCCATTTTAATGGGATCCTTGGCACAGCGCAGAATCTCATGTACCTGTTCCACCTTGGCGCGTTCCTCTCGCTTTGTGGTAATCAGCTGACGCAACTTTTCATTACGCAGTGAGCCCAGGATGTCATCCAAAACAGTGGGCACCGTAGAACGTGGCGGCTTCCGTATCTTGTGGCGCACTCCCTTGTTAATGCCCAGCCTGGAACGAGATGTAGGGGAGGTGACTTTAGACCTAACACCACGCTGCTTGTGTCCCTGTTGGCGTGCACTGGATGCGACAGTTGCCGTGCTGTGCCAAGCAGTCCGAGATTCCGCATGGGAATAAAAGGCAAATGTTGGTATACACTCCTTCTCCGTCTTGCGTATCTTGGACTCTGGCGATGCCATATCTGATCCTGGAGAGGAATCAACTGTTACCACATCAACGTCAACATCAGATTCTGCAGAGGATTCATTCGCTTTCACGTGCTCTCTTTTGCCTGCTCTGCGACGCTGGCCATTTGTAGAATTATCATCACTATCCGTATTGGAGTCTACTCGATTTCTGGTCGTGCAGGGAGAATTGATGTTGTGATTAATGTTGCTGTTGCCATGTATACGCATTGTAGCCGTAAATAAATGCGGCAGCTGTTCATCCGAGCCAGTTATTGTTGTTGTGACACCAGAGACATGTGGCCTACGGGTTTTTTTGTTTTCCTTATTTGTCTCTGGTGAACTATTTACGCTGCTGCAGCTGCTATTGCAAATTGAAATGCTTCGAACATCTTCAGCTGCATTTTTGGAGAATAGCTTGCGAACGTTCGTTTGCTTATTGACTTCGGTGTTTTCTCGCTGGTGCCTTGGTTTCAATGGGGTCAAGCCCAGCAATATATCCTCAACGTCACTATCGTCATCTATTTGATCCAACCTGGCACTGCGACTCCGGAACAGCTGCCTCTTGCGGGCCGAAAGACTGGGAGTGGGGGTACGTGTGGGACGTCTAGAACGCCCACTGCCCGTTGGAGTTTCCATAATTGCGCCACTTTAATAATAATATTACAATAATCTTTCCCGCTTTTTTAATCCAGCGCTATTCTGCGCCAATGGTGTTGTATAACGACCATATTTGTGCATCCCTAAGATAAGTGATATCGATAAATATGAAATTGGCTTAGCCCTGAAATCATTTTTTATCGAGTATATCTATTAAGAAAATTCTAACAAAAATTCAGCAAACTTTAAAAAAATTCTGGCTTTAAAATTTAGAAATTAAAAAAAGGTGGAACATTTTTTAGTTACCAATTTTGTCATTTGATCTAAGGTGGTGCATATTGCCAGATCAGTTAATTTAACAGGGTGGCGGCCCTTAGGCTGGGTGGCAGCATGCGGGTCAGGTGGCAACTTTGTGCGTAGACGCATACATATTAAAAAAAATCATTGTCTGCTGAAAATTTGTTGGAAAGTTTGACTTTCGTTTCAGTTGTTAAACAAAATAAAATACTGTAATTTGGAAATTTTGTTTTTTTTTTGTTGGTTAACAAGAAGAGTCCAGGTAAGAAGTCTTAAGAACTTTGAAGATATTTACAAATATTGAAACCGCCGTCCTGCCATTATTACTACGGTTTCGCATAGCCGCCGCCGCCGTCGTCGCTGTCGCCGCCATCTTGTTTTTGTATATTGTGTGGAAATAATAAAAATAATTTCTGATCACGCGTTGTCAAGTCAAAATAACGAACGCGTCAAGTTGATAAACAAAAAAGAAATAAGAAAAAAGAATCGCGTACGCTCAAGCTTCCCCAAGATATTGATATAACGCAAGAACCGTGGACGACGCCGCAGCCGATACCGTCGCCGTGATGCCCGGAGCCGGCACGTTCAAGTTGTTCATCGGTAATCTCGATGAGAAGACGCAGGCAACGGAACTGCGTGCGCTTTTCGAAAAATACGGTACTGTCGTCGAATGCGATGTGGTGAAGAACTATGGCTTTGTGCATATGGAAACCGAGCAACAGGGTCGCGATGCCATCCAGAATTTGAACGGTTACGTACTGAGCGATAATGCCATCAAGGTCGAGGCCGCCAAGAGTCGACGCGTCCCAAATACGCCGACAACGAAAATCTTCGTTGGAAATCTAACGGATAAAACGCGGGCGCCGGAGGTGCGTGAACTATTTCAAAAATACGGCACTGTCGTCGAATGCGACATTGTACGGAATTATGGTTTTGTCCATTTGGATTGTGTCGGTGATGTGCAGGATGCCATCAAGGAGTTGAACGGTCGCGTTGTCGATGGCCAGCCACTCAAGGTTCAGGTCTCCACCAGTCGTGTACGGCCCAAGCCGGGCATGGGCGATCCGGAGCAGTGTTATCGTTGCGGCCGTTCCGGTCATTGGTCGAAAGAGTGTCCGCGTTGGACTGGCATTGGTGGACGCGAGCCGCCACCACCGCTCAGTGCCGGCGGCTACAGAGATCGCATGTACAGTCGTGATCCGTATCCGCCACCACCACCGCCGCCGCCATTCCTGCGTGATCGCATTATGGACGGCTTTAGGGTAAATGCAGTTACAAATAATAATTGGCTATTCGACGGGTCGTTTAAAAGATTCATTTTTAAGTATAAGATTCATTCAGATTCCGTGAAGATTAATGTAATGGATAGTTCAGATATAATATTTTAATAGAAGCGCTTAAAATCATATATGTGTAGATATCTTCAGCAGGGAATAATACCATAACCGTTTTATTTTGAATATCAGAACCGTAACTGATATAAATTATCTTTTAAGAACCGAATACCGAAACATTTGTACGCTTTCGGTACCAACTTCAGAAACTATTTGGTGTTTTTTTATGTGCTATATATCACTTGCTTTCTATTAAAAATTAACTTAAAATTTGAGTTAGGTTTGTCTTGTTTAAATACGTTCATATAGTACGTATATGTGTACAAATCTGTTACTATATTTTTGTTTTACAATATTTAATTTTCTTTAAATTAAATGGTTCTGATACCAGAATTGAAATAGAACCTCTTACCGATATAATTGTCTTGCGACCTACCGGAACCGATTGATTCTCTGATCTAGAGTTAATTCAATTAAAAATCTTTAAATCGACCCGCCGTGAAAATTCCAAATACATTATCATCTATGATGCATCACAAATAGACCACAAATACGAATTGATTACTATAGAATTCTAATTTTATTTTTGTACGCCCCACAGGACTATGATTATTATGACCGTCGCTTTGAGGATTCACGCGATATGTACGAGCGTCGTTATCAGTCGTCGCGTATGCGCGATTTCCCACCGCCGCCGATATCGCGTCGCGAGCCAATGCCGCTCCCCCCACCGCTGAGCGGCAGTCTGCGCTCCTGCAGCGTCTCTCGTGGATATGATACACTATTCAGTCGCCGTTCACCTCCGCCACCGCGTAGCAGCAACGGCATGAGTCGTTATGGGTGAGTAGAAGCAATTTGAAATTGAAATTGATTTTAAATGAGATACTCTTTGAATGTTACAGCTCACCGACACCGCACGGCTATGAGGATTTCAGTCGCGACTCCTTTGATGAGCGTATGATCTCGTCGCGAGGCATGCGCGGTCCATCGCCGCCAGGACGTCGCTATGCGCCTTACTGAGATGAGTTGTATTATCACGGCAGCAGCTGAGTGCCAGCGTCTGCTTTTGGCGGTGTATTTGCAACAACTGCGCCTCCATTTCTACCCATATACAACTGCAACTACAACACGTTCAGCGGTGCAGCATGTTGGCTGTTATTCTGGTCGCCAACACAACATCAGCAGCATCATCAACATCAACTGCAGCAGTTGCCGTTTCTACACATGTGGCTGCCACCGCCTTGGTAGTCGTAGTCGTTCCACACACATAATTTAAAACTTTAAAACGACAACTAAGAAAAACAAAACTAAACAAAAAATAATTAATCTTAGAATCCCTCTAGGCATTATCCATCTCATACTACTTCATACTTATGTAACATTGTTTGACTGATAGTGACGACATCAAATGCATTATTTGCATTCGTTGCATTATTATTTCATCGAGGTAGTTCATTCTTAAGCATAAACTATTACAATCAATTGAATTTGTGCGTTTAAGATGAATTCCAATAAAATTTAATAAGCACCAATATTGTGCTTTGTGAAAATCTAACAATCTTGTTGTTTTTTGATACCTATTCCTTGGATATCTTGTTCAATTTTGGTATTGTCAAATTAACCGCAGAAGACACCAAACTTTATTCCGAAACCAGATTGATAATCAGAAAATGGAAGTAGAAATTAATTTCAGCCAGTTCTCAATTTTTTAATCTTTAATTAGATTCTTAAATATGTTAACAAATTCTTTATTAAATAATTTTAATAGCTGTTTATTGCTGTATGTGCATTGGAAGCTCGCCTTGCTTGAAACTACTACGCGAATCCAACATAATTTGTTATACATTTTGGAGGTTTTCAGCCTTGATATAAATATATATGCCTATATATAAATCTAATTCCAAACACGAAATATTAAAGTTATTTTCTAGAAATTCATTTAGAATATTAAACTTAAAGGCAGTAAAAAATATATTGAGTTCTCCCCTACTGCTACGCCTGGGAACTGGGAACTATGCGTACGACCTTGGATGTCGCCAGTAGCTCATCCTCCACATCGTCAATAGGTGAGTTTGCACTAGATCGATCGTTTGGATTGTGCAGCTCTTGTAGCTCCACAACTTTTGCCATCTTGTCAAATGTTGGTGGTATGAGCAATTGACTGGAAATACAAATAGGGTTAGAGAATATATTTGTTAATATTGTGATTGACTTACTTGGAGAATAGCAGCCAGATCATAGATATTATCATCATAACCGAGGTGAAACCAAAGGTCCAATAGGTGCCAAGTCGTGTATAGATGGAACCAACGAAAACAGGACCCATAACACGCGACAAGCAACCTGCTCCAGTCATCAGACCCATCCAGACGCCTTGGGGACGAGGACCCAACACTTTGGAGAATATTGTCTGTATCAGTGTAACGCCAATGGGATAACCCACAGATGTCAGTGCAAATCCGATAATGAACTGTGTCAATGTCAGAGCTGGAAGTTTGGGGCACCAATCCTGCGTTGGTGGACAACCCAAATAGATTGGATCATTGCTGCTGAGATTGGCACTAGCGTTATAAGCTATTGCCAGCTTCGGCGGTTCTGGTCCCCAGGGTATATAGAGTAGACGACCAATCACCATTAAGGAGAAGCCACCCCAGATGAGCACATATCTCTCAGCGAAAAGCTTGCACATAGGCTCAATCATCACAAAAGTGACCAGAGATATTATTGCAGCGATTGCCATAAATATTCCCATATAGTAGAGTGCTTCATCATTCGTCCAGGCAAACATATCCATGGTCAGTGATGTACCCAGCCTGCAAAGAGATCGACTCTTAGTATAGAAATATACAAATACTTTCAAGTCTTGAACAAAACTCACGTTTCCAGCAGCACAAAATTGAAGACCAACACAAAGAAGGCTACAATCAGTGTCCAGGCGGAAAAGTAGTTCGGTTTGATGGCCTTCCAAGTGTCCCGCTCTGAAGTGCCACCTTGCATCACCATTATCTCTCGAGCGGCAATTTTGTGTTCCTAAAATGGAAAGTGATAATACTAGATCAAGCCTGTAAGTCTTCCAAAAGTGTAACCCACCTGAAATACGAATGGCAGAAACATGACAAAATTGCCCATACTCATGATGACATTTATCCAGCCGGAGGCAGTGTACATGTTAACATGCATGCCTCCCCAGAGCCACACGTAACCCTCGCGACCTAGAGGAGTCACAAGAGCCTGCAGTCCAGGTCCAATGATGAAGCCCAGCACCTGGGCAAGAGATACCATGGAGACGGCATGAGTACGTTCGCTGAGACGCGTTGCAGCCGACAAGTAAGATCGGCACAAGGCAATATTTGCCGAGCTGACACCGATGAGGAATCGTGAAGCCAACATCCAGTATTTAACATTCTCCTGGCACAGCTCCAGCGACGAATACAGTCCGCTGGCAATGGTGAAGAGTCCCAGCGAGATCAGAAGAGGCAGCCGGATTGTGCCCAGCTTGTTGCCCCACCAGCCAAAGATTGGACTGAAAATCATTTGACCCAATGGATTGGCCGCCACAATTAGACCCATAAACTCCTTGCCCGCATTGGGATCTAGCTAAAGGGATGTACCATATTATAAACTACTCACATCTATATGAAAATAAATTGATCACGCACCTCGCTTAGAAATGGCCAAATTCCGGTGAGAATAATGCTAAATCCGAGCGCCATTAGAAACATTGTAAAGTAGATAATGCGTACGGAGCGCCATCGCTGTATGTAATCCTCTAGCCTTTCCAGACCATCGTCCAGATCCTCGGGCAACTTGGTTGTCTCCATACGGGCGCGCAACTTCCGCCAGAACTCCATCGTTTGTCTGTGGACGTAAATTCGGTTACTCTTGTCTGCCACATGTTGCACATAGGGGAGAGTAGGTGTTATTGTGGTGTGCATTATAAGTTTATATATTGTTCTAGTATATACGATTAGTGCTTTCATTTACTATTCAAAAATCAAATGATTCTCGCTTGCTTTGGGCCTTGGACTTATCTGCAGCTGGTCGATTAATTTACATATTGCCACAATACGGGCATAATCATAACCTTATAAGATAACTATAGAGAAATATCATTTATCGCCATATTAAAGGGAAAGTACATATAGTAGCTCTTAGCTACTATATTTTGTTAATTAAATAAGATACTACAAATAGTACAAATTTAGCGAAATGCAATTAATTTGCTCATGTTTAAATCCTCATAAAAAAAAATCTGCGTTTCAGTAAAAGATAAACTCATTTCAACGTCGAGTGTGGACCGATAAGTCAATGACCTGCTTATACGAGGGTGGTCAGTTAAGTCGTTGGCCTAAGTGGGAAAACGCAGTATAGGTTGCTATACAGCAATTGTATACTAGGCATATTGTACAGTGCACATATATATCTTTAAATAAATACAGAGATAAGTAAGGAAAAGAAGAGTTTTTAATATAGATTTCATTTAAATATTGACGTTGGAGTTTATCGATTTGTATGGGTCCTAAAGAATTGAAAAATAGCAACCTATATCAATAATCAACGGTCAATTCTAAGATGTTTTCATCAAGAAACCATAGTCCTAAAATCGATTCCTAGTCCCCGAATTTTTTGTTAAATTATTTTTTAATATTGTTTTTATATCTTTAGTTTTTAGTCCGATTCTGGCAATATTGGTATCAAAACAAATTATAATAACCGAGAAAATTAGAATTGACCATAAGATAGTATTGTACGCGGTTGTTTATCACAATACTTAGGCCAAAGATTTATCAATCCACCCTCGTATTAAACGTTGGTGTTAATTAAATATACAAAACAATTTTATTTATATAATAATAAGGTGAACTGCACAGGGTATGTGATAGTCGGGTCAGCCGCAAGAGTTCACTCAACAGCCTTATCACATTGCCACAGACTCAATGCTTGCAGATAATAAATAAACAAACTGAGAAGCGTACGCCGATTTCTCAGCTGTTTTGTTTTTTTTTATCGTTAAAACCAATTCAACCGCTTATCATTCATTGCCAACTCTTTAGTCTTAGTGTCTCTCTCACACACACACAACCGCACACATATGTATTTATGGTTGAGTGTATTGTATAGTAAAAGTCACTTGTCGCCAAAGCTCGTTATCTTTTAACGCTTAACGACGCAAGATACTAAATACTAAATAGTTGGTAGTGCTAAATTTGGATCAGTCATTTTATTACATGATTTCTTTTTTTTGTTCTCTTTTAATACACGCATTGTAAGTGTGACTCTTTATTTTAAATTAATCTTGGTTCGATTTGATAACATAGATGGTACAGTTAGGCACGAAATTATTTTGGCAAAGAAATTAAAATAAATGTTATTTTGAAAATATTAATATTTTTTTAAATTGTATTTTGTATGCTTCGATTTGCTAATATTGTAAATATATATAGACAAATATAAAATTATTTAAATTTTTTTTAAATACTTAAGATCAATGTTAATTTGTCTTACTTTTTTAAGAGCCATTGAACCTTTATTATAATAAAAGAAACCAAGAATTTTACTTTAAAATAAAATATCTCAACATGTATTTTGTCAAAACAATTACTTGACTCATTGTATCTTATTTGGCGGTGAACTCACAAGTGGTACGTGTAATTTTAAAGTTTTGTTGTAGTTTTAAAAGCTTTTTGTGACGGCATTTTAATTAAAATATTTTAAATGAAATCACGCACGCTGCTTTTAACAAAGCTACATTAATTGATTCATTGATTTCAATCAATTACAAAACATTCTACATACACAATTCTTTTATAAGCATACATTTATTTCAGGTACAATCTTTTGAAGACTCATTCTTAGATCGTTTTTTTTTTAAAGTCCAGCTGAATAATTTGCATTTCTTTATGTACTCTTTCTTGCTTATTATCTAGATGTGTATGTATTGTTTGCAATCATCCATTTCTGATTAAGATTTTTTTTTTCTTTCTTCACACTTTTGTTCTTTTATTTTTGTTACTGCACGCACTCACATAAATACACACACACACATACACACACATTTTTACGCTCGACTTCACACAGATAGTCATAGTCAATCTGTTGATGCCAACGCCATCAAACACTGTGGGGCCAACACTGTGTCAAAGTTACATATGTACATACATACATATGTATATATTTGTATGCTTATATCTATGTATTGGTATCGGGCTGTTGTTGTTTACTATATTTTTGTTGTTGCACTTTGTATCGTTACAAACACGGAAACACTGAGAAGACTTTCTTGCTCTCTTTTCATTTACTCTCTGCATTGTTTTCGTATAGTAACAATGTTTATTTTGGTCCCCTCTTTTAACCAAATTCTTGACTACCCACTACCTGTTGAGACGTTGATGCGACGCTACTAAACCGGTCTACGTACAGCAACAGCTGAAGACGCACTGCGCGAAGCCAACGATCGACTTAACACGATATTTTTAAGGAGATCTGTTGACCCAACACTGTTGCCAATATTCGACCGTTAAAAATAGTCAGATTTGAAAATAGATATAAAAGAAGGTAAAATATAAATAAGAATGCATTAAATAAAAGGTCAATTATAAATGCATCCAAAACACAAAGAAAAACGTACGATTTTATTGATTTGTTTTACTTTAAAAAAGTTTTTAAACAGCTTAAAAATAGCTAAGTTGACAACAGTAGCTGCCAACACTGTTGCCAACTTTTTTGATATAAAATAGCTGCTTCTGGCTGCATAGCATCCGAAAAATAGCTGAAATTACGACGCGAATTAAACAACTAGCCGGCAGAGACGGCACAGCTGATTTACAACTGTAGTAGCAGCGCTGCCAACTTATTTATTAAACACGTCGTCAGTATGTTCGCCGTCACACTTCTCAGACTCATCTTCCAAGCTGCGTTTTCGTTTACCTTGTCCATCAAATATGGATGACGTCGCTGCAAATTTTAAATGTTTCATTTATAATTAATGCGTTCTTAACTTCCTGGGGAACACTAGGCTCCTTCTTACTTACTTTGATGTGCTGGTGAAAATTGCCATGGCTCAGGTCCCCGCGAAAAATCCGATTTGGCGGGCAGTACACACATTCGACGCAAACACGGTCGCCGGTTCGCTTTTTTATTTTGAAGATGCCTCCATTCAAAATATATGGTATTTTTTTTGTTTCGGCCACTTTATAATTAGTAGATTAATAGAGAAGATTCTCAGTCGACAGACACCAAATTTGTTCAAATTCTTTACGACACAAAGAAAGCACCGTTAGGACGCGGCGTCCTTTCATGGTTCTACTGAATTCCCCGATCTGGCAGCTCGTTCTAATTTAAAGGTTGCCACCCTACAGAATTCCCCGATCTGGCAACTTTCGAATTTAGGTTAAAATTAAATTAGTTGCACCTACAAAAATTCAACTAGATTTGATTTTTTTTTTGAGCTAGAATTTTTAATATTTTTGCATAATTTTTGTTGGAATTTTCTAGATATTTTCATATTTTTTTTTGTTTTTTTCAGATTATGTTTTGTAACTTCTCTTCCCGAGGGCTGAAGAACTTCAAACCTTTATTAAAATTCTTACCATAATTTTATTGAATTTCGAATTTAAAATTCTCTTTCAATTGTTAATTAATTAACTTTTTAAGGCAATTTGAAAATTCTTCACCTAATTTTTAAATTTAACTGTTAAATTTTAAGTTTTTCCACTATCCTCTAAAGTATGCAATATTAATATATTTATCGCTTTTATATGCCTCCTGAAAGCATGCTACATAATTTAATTATTTTTAATAAAATTATCTTTTTGGTGAAAAATTATCTATTACTGTGACGCCACCTATTGTCTGTGTTGCGAAGCTTCTTTTTGGCGCTCAACGCGAACTAATCTGGCAACTCTGCCTTGTTCATTAGCTTTTAAATTTTGTAAATTCATAGATGTCGCCACCACTCGCCACCCTTGGCCGCTAGAGGAAAATTAAAATGTAAAATGAATTTAAATTTCGTTAAAACTCAATAAAATTAATGAATTTGATGAAAATGAAAATTTAGAAATTAGACAAAATTAAAATTAACATTTTAATTAAGATTTGAAGTTCGTCAGCCCCCGGGAAGAGAATAAGGAAATTTAATTCTGAGAAAAACAACAATTATATCAAAAAATCAAGAAAAATCTAAAAAAATGATGCACAAAATTAAAAAATTCTAGAAAATCAAAAAAAAAAAGTCCGAAAAGGTACAAAAATTAAATTAACCTCAAGTACAAAATCAAGCCAGATCGGCAAATTTCGCCGGCGCCAAAAAAAATCAAGCCAGATCGCAAACTTTTTCGGGATGGGCAACCTACAAAAACGAAGAAGAAGATTTTCAAACACACGAAATTTATTTAAATGCCCAAATTAGGCAACCGTTAAGAAATTTGTATTAAAGTTTACACCGGAATTATGTTGGCATATCTGTAACAGGAAAATAAACAGCCATTTACAGTGTCCTTAAAAATATATAATACACGTTTAGAGATTAATGTTTTACTGCTCTCCGCGCAACCGCTTCAAACGTTGCTGTCGCAGCCAAGGCAAAAGAAGACCACGGGGTGCCAGCGGGGGTGGGGGCACGACAAGTGGTGCACGCGTAACGGTAATTGCAGATCGTGCAACATTCTCTCTATCGTTATATCTATCAATATCTCGATTTCTGACACTGAGGCGACGCTTCAGTTTCTTTTTGGGCTCTTTGCGCTCCATGGATTTGGGCAGGACATCGTTCATGATGTTCAAGCTGAAGACATCGCCACTGTTGTTATCCGCAGCCAAGTGACTCACCGTGTCCTGCAGCACGCGAGGAATGCGCTCCACAACCTGCAGAGCATCACGAAGCGGTCGAATCTCCTGTTGAGGCTTTGGTTCCTCCACTTCCGCATCCTCTTCAATCGAAACAGGTTTAATCACCTTGCTCTTTTTAGATTTCCTGGCACGCTCGTTGTCTTCCTGCTGCTGTTTTCGTCTGTAAAGCGGCGCCGGACGCGTCAGCCTTTGAGGAGCAGCTTGCTCCAGAAACCATGGCTCCCGATGAGGTCTTGGCATGGGAACTGCAGTGGCTGCTTGGCGTTTAAACGCAGCTGCTCGCTCACGCTGCTGCTGGGCACGTGTTCCCAGTGGAGATGGACGCACCAATGTGCTGGCAAAGTCATTGAACCATTCCAGATGATCCACGGAACGCTTATGACGCGCCAGCTCCGATTTCTTGACACCCGACGTTGGTGTATCCAAGGCATTTAATGAAAGAGCAGGACGCTTTAATCCCAATGCCAACAATGGTTCATAGATGGTAATTGTGGAGCGACGATTACGTGTGGTCTTATTCTCCGAATCTCCACTGCGGACACTCAGTTTACGCTTCTGCTCAAACTGCCGGGCATTCCTCACAAAGCGATTACTGCTTGGTCCCTGGATGAGAATCTCGAATGGAGCATTCAATGTGCGGGCATTCAACTGCATGGTCTGAATGCATTCCGTATCCGAGTTCTCATTGTTACACTCACAGATGCACTCCTCACCGCAGTAGAATCCCAGACAGCCGCAATGCTCACAGAGCGCTTTACAATTCCGCTCGTGCTTGTGCTCCACCAGCGGATTGCCATAACGGGATGTGGAAGTGGAGATCGAAGCTAACGATGTTGGAGTTGTTGACGACACACCATCAGATACGGATTCGGTTACGGAAAAAGATACTTGGGCAATCAGCAGCAGAAGCACCACCATTAGTAATCTGATATTGTGTTTATTCCGTATCATTATTAATTATGCTTTGACTTGGTCCGACTCCAATTGGATTTTGGCTGTGCATTTACGTTGAGCTCTTAGCTTTATACGCTGACTTGGTGAAATCGTAAACGTTATTTTCGAGTGATTTTTTTTTTGTAGCTACCGCTTCGTGACTGTCAGTCGAATTTCAGTCAGTCTGATTTTTGTTTTGCTTTGTTGTTCGCCGGAATTTTCGCTGACACCGTGTGATCTTGAGACATTTTTAATTGAGCACATATGCAATGGTTCTTAAGATACGTATTTTCATTTTAGGGTCATCTTAGACATTTCTATAAAGTAATATAACAATTTTAAATTCGCTCAAGGCCGAATTCTTGCACTTGAACTTCATAAATGAACATCTTTTATCCAAGTTATAGAATTTTTTTTATTACAAAAAGTCAACTAAACAAATGCCATTGAAGAAACATTGCCGATTCATCGGCGTTTTCCCTTGCCCTTCTTGCCGCCACCACCACCACCGCCTCCACCACCGCCAGCACTTGAGCCAGCTGTTGCTCCACTCGACTGTGCTTGTGCCTGAGGTTCGTTCGGTTTGTTCTGACGTGTTTTCAGCTGCGGTATTTTGCCGGCTACATGCATCATGATCGATTCACGTGTGGTGAATTCGCTGCTGCACAGTGTGCCGTCAGCATTCCGGAGTTGAACGCGGACGCGTCCACGGAACTGGACTTCCCTGCTCTTCTCGCGGCAGTACTGTTTGTTTTCAACAACAAAATGCAAATTGGACACCGAGAGCACATCTCGAATTTCCACATAGGTTGGGTTCTCAACGCAGTTCTCTTTGGGCAGACGTCGACCCTCTTGCCGGGTCTTCTTGCTGTTGATGTAAGCGGGATATATACAAATCCATCTACAATAGCAATAGATAGAAAACAGGTGTAATTCGTATGACGTTGTTGTTGTTTTTTTTATTGTTTTATTACCGCTCCACTTCATTGTGTTTCATATTGGGATGCCAATTCGTGCGTACTGGTCCTGCTGCTGCCATTTTTGCACTGGTTTCCTTACAAAACAAAGCAAATTAATTCAATTTGGTAGGATTTCTATTAAAAGTTTATTTTCCACGCAAGCACCTTGACTTATTAGGGATGCGCAAAACGAAAACGATACATATGTTATGTTATCAAAGTTGTAAGGTAGTTCAAGTGACTGGCGATATTTAATATAATCATCCCTAAACTTATCTCGAATCGGTATATATCGATAAATTGTGAACACAGGGCGTCCAAACTTAAAAAACGGCGCGCAATTTAAATAATTTAGTTTTAAAGCAATAGTTTGACAATAGATTAACGATTTTATGAAATTTTTGATTCGAAGTTAGATTAAATATAGGTGATCATTTTTATGAATGCTTCAAGCACGTTGTACCTGGGGGAAGAAGCTACAGAAATCAGGTGAATTTTCTTGGGTGCAACCAAATATTTTAATTTGATTAAATGAAACATGGCGAAATGTCGCAGGGTGGTAGCCTTTGCTCCGGGTGGCAATCTTCCACACCAGTGCTGGCCAGTTTTTAGGGGGAATATTAGCTGTTTCTGGCTGAAAATCATCTAAATTTGTTACTGTGGGCAGTTTTGCACAGTTTTACCAAAAATATTAATAACAAAATTTAACTGAATATATATTTAAAATAGCCAGATCTCCAGCTTATATAAATTTTGTTATTTTTATAGCAAACGAGCTCTGAAAAAAACCAGATCTAGCCATAAAATTGCTAAGTTGGCAGCAGTGATTCGCAGCAGATTAGAGTTGAGATTTCTAGTTCAAAGTGCTGAATAAGTTCACTCGTTCATTATTCAGTCGTAAACTAAATAAAATAAAATAAAAATTGTTATTATACAATTCAAATGGTTTCTTGAATTTCAGTGACTCCAGTGTTGAAAAAGATTTAAAAAACGGTCCCGCTGGGCAAAATAAACTAAATAGTTTATGAAAAACTGAATAATCACTCATGCATTTCAATGACCCGTTCATTTGAACTTGTTCAGAACGCAGCGACCCTGCTGAAAATTTAAAAATTAGGTGAAGAATTTTAAAATTGCCTTAACTTTGTTAATTAAATAACAATTGAAAGAGGATTTAAAATTCGAAATTCAATAAAATTATGGTAAGAATTTTAATAAAGGTTTGAAGTTCGTCAGCCCGAGGGAAGAGAAGTTACAAAACATAATCTGAAAAAAAAATATGAGAAAATCTAGAAAATTCCAACAAAAATTATGCAAAAATTTAAAAAATTCTCGCTAAAAAAAAAAAAAAAATTCCACCAAATTTAATTTTAATCTAAATTAAAACAAGCTGCCAGATCGGGGAATTATGTAGGGTGGCAACCTTTAAATTAGAACGAGTTGCCAGATCGGGGAATTCAGTCTGCAGTTGCTGATTTTCAGTCTGTTTATAGTCTTTTAACTGGTGTGTGTGGTGCTGCATTGTGTCTGCTGCAGTGCTGCCAACTTTTGAGACCAAAAAAAAGCCGTTTTTGACTGGAAGGACCCGCAAAAAAAGCCAAAAATTTTAAGAAAAAAGCTTTAAAAAAAGCGGTACTTATGGGCTCATAAATTAAATGTTTTTTACCCTGTGCTCATTAAAAATGGTCAAAATAGGGTATTCAGTTTTAAACAGAATGTATGTAACAGGCAGAAGAAGGCGTGGCAGCCCCATAAAATATATATATTCTTGATCAGCTCAACAGCCGAGTCCGTCTGCTTGAACGCATCGATCTCAGAGACTATAAGAGCTAGAGGCTTGGTATGCAGATTCCTGAATACTGTACGCAAATCATCAATCGGTCAAAAATCAAGCATAAACATTTTGTTTGTTCTTTGAAATATCTTAAGTAAATTTATAGAATATTTTTGCATTTATGTTGGTCCGGACGGCATCAGATGCGAACTGAGCGAGCAGAGACTTTAGGCATTTCGAAAAAATTGTTACAGTTGGCGCCGACTTTTAGCATAAAAATGATAGAATGGCCAAAAATAGTGCTGACTTTGGGAAATATCGGTAGAAATAGTAATGAAGATGCCAATTTTTTATACTTTTTATGTAACCTTTGGAAGCATTAAAAAAAAGCCGAAAAAAAGCTGAATAAATTTCTAAAAAAGCCAGAATTCCCGCTTCCCGCAATTCCAAAAATTTTCCCGCTACTAGCCTTCAAAAACAGCCAGATTTGACGGGAAAAAAGCGGTTTTGGCAGCACTGGTCTGCTGCACTGTCTGCTTAAAAGTTAAACACAACGTGCGGCCATCCAAACAATTCTAGTCAAGCGTATTGGGCGCTTGACCAACAACACTTTAACGCACCACCCGCATAGTCTAATTCCCACAGTGGCAAAGTAAACAACAAATACAAAAATAAACGCAAACAAATACAAGAACAACAACAACGCACCATACACAATGGATGAACTGAATTGTATACTGCAAAAAACCAAAGATAAATCAACGCAAAAGGAACAGGACGAGGTAGACATCTAGACATATTCATACTCGAACTCCCCAATAAACCAGTTACAGATAGTTAACCGTTAACCAGTGACAGCGTTGTCACTTGAACTTTGACATTTTTGCTGGCCAAAAAAGAACGGAGAATAAACCTTTTGTGTTTTACTTCTCTCTCTCTCTCTCTCTCTTATCTTTTGTTGTGGTTTATTTACATGCTGTTTGTTTGTCACCACGCATACAGATTCTGCTACAGCCCTTTACGTACATACAACAAATTCCGGGCAAACAGTTTCGCTCCGAATTGGCCTTGGCCTTCAATCACTGGTTGCTCATACCGGCCGAAAAGTTGACGCAGATTGGCGAGATTGTACAAATGCTGCATAATTCCAGTTTGCTGTAAGTGTATTTTAAATTATTATATACGTACATGTGTATGTATTTTTATTTACATTTCTGTGTTTATACTGCATTTTGGGTTTTTATTTTATTTCTATTCTATTTATCTCTGCTTATTCAGCGCAGCAAAACTCACACCATTTCTTTTTACCCTATACTAAATCAATGTTTTATCTCACTTCGCACTTTGTTTGTATGTATGTGTTTATATCTATTTATATTTGTTGTTGTTGGCGCTTTGTTTACATACGCTTATACTTAGAAATTTTAAAGCGCGTTGAGTTTGAAAAAAGTTCCAAAAATATAAAACCATTTCCTGCTCAAGGAAGTTATCAAAAAAGATTATAAACACATACATATGCATGATATAAATAAATTATTTGAATCAATCAATAGCAACTTGAAAAGGCAAGAAAATAATAAATAAAAAGCTAACAGACTACAATTTATTATTGCATTTCAAGCCATATTGTGATATTTTATTATGTCTATATATTCTGTAAATTCTCTCAGATGACCGATTTGCTTATCTGGCAGCTGCTATCATTCATATTCATATTTTTCATAAACCCACGTATAACAAATACATACATACATATATCAATAACTGGCATATACTACGTATGTACGTAGATACTTTGCATTATCATCATTGTTGGTTGGACAGTGGAAAGGAAAGTGGGTGGTGGGGAATTCAAGCCATTTGAAAATGACTCACACTTTGTTTATGAATTTATGTATATGTATGCCTTATACAAAATATTTTCGGTATCTGCCTCAAATCAATTTCAAAATTTTAACAATTGCCCGCAGCGTTCTCTGTATACGAATAAATTTCAATTTTCGTATTTGTTGGCCAATTGTGCCTTTTTATTCTCTGAAATTGGAATTGCATTAATTGTTTAGATTTTTCATTGTCGAACTGAAACGAGGGAGAGAAGTAGTGTACATATATATATATATAAATATATATACACAGATAAAGTACGACTGAGATGCGCAACAGTTAAACTCTGAACTTCAGTAATTAAAGTGCTTCTCAAAGCATTGAGCGCTTTAATTAATGCCTCCCTTATGGATACATTTTAACTAAATTGGTTACAGATCAAAGTATGAGAGAAAGGCGGAACCATATTTAGTATTATTAAAAATTTTACAACTATAGTTATATATATATATATATGTACTTATATATAAATACCTATTCTTATCATTACTTTTGATGCTTCACCATTGTTTGCCTCTGCAATCGATTTGTTGTTGGCTTCAATCATGCAGGCTAATCCTTGCTGGTTGCCACCTGTCGCACTGTCCCCTTTCCATGTCCGCCCGTTATTCAAATGCAAATGTGCTGAAATGTCCTTAATGCCGCTTAATATCCTGCATTGTTCACTCAGCGCCAGTTGTAGGCGTTGACTGACAGCTGAGAGCTGTTATCGCTCCTCCTCCTCTCGTCCTGCTCCTCATTGTCCTCCTCTGTGCCCACTTATGTATAAATGACATTCAACACAAGTCGCAAGTCGCACTTTCTCATGTTTTTTGTCCAAATGCATTCTCATATTGGCAAGAACTTGGTGTTTTTATACCCGGCACTCGTACCAGACAAGGGTATATTGTATTCGTTACACGTTATTTTATACCCTATAAAGTGAAGTCGAAATTCCGTATCTCGAACTTCTATAGCTAAAATTTTCTCTAACTCGAACAAAATTGAGTGGCAATAGCGTTTACTGAGCAAACCATTCTGCTTCCATAACTCGAAAGTCTCCTTAAGTCGAACATTTTCTTTGGATAATGGTGATTTGAGTTAGGGAAGTTCGACTGTAATTTTTAAAATATTTATAATTATTATATTGAAATTATAAAACAATAAAAATATCCATTAAAGGGTATTTTTTATGCAAAATATGTGATGTTTATTTTTTTTATTTGGTCAAAACAATTTCTTGTCTAACTATTGGTAGCTCTATAAAAACCAAGAAGGTCAAGCTTGTATTTGTTATTATATTCCCCAAGAAAAAAAAGGGTTTTCAAAGAAAAAAAAACGATTTAAAAAAACAGCTCTTAAGATAGATTTTTAAGATAAAAAGCTCTTTATCGTGGCGGATAATTTTTATTATTATTCTTAATAATTAGGTTTCGTGGCTGTGAAATTACATAACTAGAGGGTTCTGTTTGAAAAATAAAAATCTGTTAAATACCTGTGCTGTTCAATCTTGAAATGACACTGAAAATGCTTTAATTAGCTTGTAGCGTGCACATAATAATAATAAGTGTATGAAAAACTTGATAAAACATCTTAAAGATCCGACTAGATAGCTTCAAAATTGGATGTAAAGTAAACGTACATATGTAGTAATTTTTATAGCGTGCTCGTTTAAAAGGCAGCAATAAATATTCTCAAAAAGAGTAACGGGTATCTTAATGTCGGTGACTCGACTATAGCATACTTGTTACAACTACAATAAGCTTTCTCAGCGGCAAAAAGAGGAGCTTCAAAGGCGTCGTCAGCATCAGCATCATCGTCATCGTCATCACCAAGCCATTGTCATTTACTCAGCTTGTCGACAGGCATTGTCACAATGTAACAACTCTTGCAATGTAACTTGCCCACTCCGCTTCACAGCCTGTCCTATATACTCATTCCGCACCCTCTTCCAGCTCCCGTTCTGCAACCCATTCGCATCCATTTAGCTCGACTAGGCGCCTCGCTTGAACGCCCACGCCTCCAATTCCCTGTCCCAATCCCAATCCCATTCCCTTCCAAATGATTCCAGCCTTACGCGCGCGCAAACATTTTTTAATTACGCAAATGTCGGCTGCCCAGTTTGCCTTGCCAGCGGGCGTGTTATTGAAGCGATATGGGCCTCAAAGAGAATCTTAAATTTATGTACTCTATACGTATGTACAATGTGTATAGTTGTTGGTTGTTGTTACATGTTTGCTTGTTGCCGCTGTTGTTTAGCATGCTGCGAGGGTTGCTAGTATACATTTTATTATTCATATGTGTTTACCTTTGTTGCACGTTCCATGCATACAATAGACCCACAAAAAATTTAAGATACGAGTATTAAGATTGCATGCTAATTTATGTACGCAGTCTTCTTGAATTTTTAATAAATATTTGTATAGTAAATAAGTATTTACATACCAAGTGGTCTTAGTCTTTCTATAATTTTTATTATATAATGAAGGTCATATAAAAAAGATTATAATTTGTAATACAAAAGTTGTTTGTTTATTTTTATTACAAACAATCGTTTAAATCTAATTTTTGTATTTAGATACTGAAAATTTGAAATATTAATAAATTTTAAATCTCATTTTTGATTTAAATACTAAATTTTTGAAATATTAATACATTTTAAATTTAAATAAAAAACCAAAATTAACTTATTTTTTAAATTTGTATCATAAAAATGTAAAATAACTCTTGGCTCTTTAAAAAAAACTCATTAATTTGTCGCTTTCTTTCTATAATTTTTAATAAATAATAGAAGGTCAAATAACTGGAATGTTCAAAATTTATACAATTATTTAATAATGTTTGCTATAAAAATTGAGAATTTTGAATATTAATTAAATTTAAAGAAAAACCAAAGTTAACTTATTTTTTAAAATGTGTATTACAAAAATTCAATTAAACTCTTAGCTCTTTAAATAACTCATTAATCTGCCCCGCAAATAGTTATTAGTATATTAATATATGTTGTACAGCATTGTAAATGCATTAACAAGCACACACACGCATACACACATAAATGAAATAGATAAAACAAATTAGCTGAGTGTTCTAAATGTGTTCTTAACACTAACTTACAGCATTGATGATATTGAAGACAATTCGATTCTTCGCAGAGGTGTGCCCGTGGCGCATTCCATTTACGGCGTGGCCAGCACCATCAATGCGGCCAACTATACATTGTTCCTGGCTCTCGAGAAGGTGCAGCAATTGGGACATCCAGAGGCAAGTTCAATTACTTAACCAATTAACAATTATACACATTTATAGCTTATTGAATGTTGCAGGCCACCAAAGTGTATACGGAACAGTTACTGGAGCTGCATCGTGGCCAAGGAATGGAGATATATTGGCGAGATAGTTTTACATGTCCCTCCGAATCAGATTATAAATTGATGACCGTACGGAAGACTGGCGGCCTGTTTATGCTGGCCATACGACTTATGCAGCTGTTTAGTGCCAACAATGAGGATTATTCAAAGTTAACAGCCATTTTGGGCCTATATTTTCAAATACGCGACGACTATTGCAACTTGAGCTTGAAGGAAGTGAGTAGTGTCCATCATATAAATATTTAATCTGTGTTAATGACAGTAATCAATATCTCTGTTTATAGTATACGGAGAACAAGAGTTTTGCGGAGGATCTCACGGAGGGCAAGTTTGGATTTCCAGTTATACACGCAGTGCGTACACAGAAACAGGACAAACAGGTTTTGCGTAAGTCCTTCAACTTACTGGTAACTTGACAGCGGGTGTTAATTGTGCCTTTCCTTGATAGACATATTGCGACAGCGCACGCACGACATTGAGGTCAAGAAGTACTGCATCAGCTTACTGGAAAAACTGGGCAGCTTTCAATACACACGCAAAGTGCTGGAAACGCTTGATGTGGAGGCGCGTGCCGAGGTTGCTAACAAATCTTGTTCAGTATATTTTGTTATAATCTTTCTTATGTTGTCAATTTGTTTATCAATTTGCAGGTGACGCGTCTGGGCGGTAATCCCTATATGGATAGGCTACTCAATAAGCTGTTGTCCTGGCAGAGTAACGATAGCGCCAGCATCACTCAATCGAACCAAATCAATCACAACAATGTCACACGCAGTCCCAACCAGAATACGCTCAATTGTAATTAACAGTCAAAGAGGCAGAAGAGGGAGCAATTGTGAATTGCAAACGGCCGAGTTAAAGCCTCCTCTTTTGCTGCTAATCCAAAAGCACCGCAACAGCAACAACCACAGCAACAGGCACAGCAGCAACAACAACAACAACGGCAAGCAGCCTGCATGAGTGCGCCTTTGTTGCGATTCCTACAAAAATTGAAAATCTTCTAAGGTTTTTGTTTGGCACTTGTTTCAACTTTGCCTCCCAAAGCTGCTACAAAGCAAACGTATCGATTTTGTTATTCTTAAATAAAACTAATGAAATGATTTTAAACCAACATAGCAGCAGCCTTACAACAAATTGTTAAGCCAAAAGTTAATTGATAAGCCAAGCTTATGAAGAGCTATAGCACAGCTTCCCAAGAATTTCTTAATGTTTAATTGATTTTTTTTTTAGTCACATGTGTTATACACTATTGGTTGGTAAGGATTTTTAGTTGGTACTAGTATGTAATTATGTAAGGTTCCTTCATTTTGACTGTTGTATTTCTAAATGTATTTTGTATGTACGAAGTAATTTTTCGAAAAATTTCTAAATGTATCATTATTCAATTTGTATCTAAACACAAACTGCAAACTTATTGTGCACTTCCTTTATTGTCGTTGTTCCATTTTACATTTGTTAAAAATGTTTAAAAAAAAAAAAGCAAATATTACAAAAAAACAACAAACTACAAATCATATGTATTAACTAACAAATTGTTAACGTTTTAAGCAGCAAGTAATGAAACTTGAAAACTATATTTGAAATGATAAAAATTGTTAAATTAATGCACTGCACAGCAGTTTTTTTGCACTATATATACATACTTACACATAATCTATATATATATATATATATATATATATATATAAATATGCAAAATATATTTTTATTGTATACATGGCACGCAACAATTTTGCAAATGCTGAAGAATAGAGAAAAACACACAGATTTATTGTAAAATAATGAAAATATGGAGCAAACAGCTGAGAATTTATTGTGCACGCCAAAATGCACAATTACTACATATATATAGATATATATATATTGTCATACACGAGAGTAACTTTGAAGTATTTAAATAAATATGATATTTATGGCACGAATATTGCAATTATATAAATTTATAATTTTAAATGGTCAAGTCATTTCTCTGATAGTACAAGTATCTATCCGGATATATAAGTTTTGCAAGATTAATTAATTTAATTTAAACAAAAAACACAAAAATTATTTTCTACACTAGTCGTTGTATTTATTGAATAGCAATCATTAATACTTATTTTTTCCGTATTCTGAAAATAATTATTAAAAATATTAATTCATTAATGTCCAGTAAAGACTGTTACGGTCTGGTATATATTAAAAAATAACTTTTTTTTATAAACATATTTTATTTGATATTTTCTGCATTTATAAATATACATATGTACCAAGAGTTTTGATTCCTGTAAGCTACGTGTCCTGTTCAATCATATCCATTAGGTGCATAAACTCCTGTGATGTGCCATCTACTTCGGTCACGGACTCATCATACTCCTCGTAAACAGTATCAGCATCATCCTAAAGCAAAAAAAAAACATATTTAAGTTAAATACATTGAGAATAGGATTGTATTTCTAAATGTACCTCGAAGCCAAAACAATTGTTGGCAGTTATCTTTTGGGTGCTAGGCTCACGTTTGACAACGACTTCATTGTCATCGTCGACCAGTTGGACGACCATAAACTGATTATCTTCACCCTGCAGTTCCACGGTGAATTCATTAGCATCCGGCTCCTCCTTAATGCGAAATGTTCCAGCTTGAGTTGTAACACCGCGATGTCCACGAGGAACCTTCAGTTGGCGATTAATAATGACGGGCTTGTTCTGTGTCCTCTGTGAACGCTCTCTTATTACGACAGTATTGGATGTGTTTCTCGTTCTTGGCGTGGAACTGGGCACAGGTTCCACAATGTCTTCACTGAGTATCTCATCGTCCTCGTCATCGTCCTCTAATTGCTCGAGCTCCGTGATATCATATTGCTCCTCCAAGTCAATGGAAATATCGTCATTCTTATCCAGAATGTCAATTTCTTTGCTATTCACCAAAGTGACAATGCTACCATCTGGCTGTAAACGAACGTTGCGTCCCAATTTCAGCTTAAGTTTCTCCTCGCGTGCATTAAGCGTATCATCATGGGTCTCCATGTGCCGCATCAGATTGCCCTTATGGGTAAAGATACGTGGACAGCTGGGGCAAGAGTGTAGCTTCTCTCGCGGCTCCGGCGGCTTATAGTGTTCATTGTGCATGACATTCTTATGACGACGCAGCAATTGATGCTGCCGGAATGCCTGTGGACACAGGTCGCACGTAAAGGGCTTGGTGTCAGTGTGTATACGCATATGCGAGTCCAGATGACGCTGCGAAACGGAGGCATAGCTGCAAAGGGTGCAACGATAGCATTTCTCGCCCTCGTGTGACTTCACGTGCAGCTTATACTGATAGCGATCGGGCAGCTCCTGTTTGCATCGCTTGCAAACCAAGGGCTTGTCCGAGGTGTGCATGTTGGCCATGTGGGTGCGTAGATCCGCCTTGCGACCGCATGTCGTGGGACAGAGACTGCACTGGAAGACGGGCTTGTCGACCACACTGTGGATAAGCTTGTGTGCCTTGAGCGAATTCGATTGTGTGAAGCGCGACTTGCAGATGTCACACTGGTATTTCTTCTCGCCTGTGTGTATGACCAAGTGACGCTTCAGCTTGAACATATCTTGAGAGGCATATGTGCAATGTGGACACTGATACGGTCGCTCTCCCGTATGGCAAGTCATGTGGCGACGCAGCTTGGTCAATTCAACGCTGGCATAGCTACATTCGGTGCATTTGTGCGGTTTCTCCTTGGTGTGCTTATAGCGTGTATGACGTATGAGTTCTCCACTGGTTGTGAATGCGCTTTCGCACTGCTTACACTTGTGCGGCTTGTTGCCCATGTGTGTGTTCAGATGATTCACCAGTCCCATGTTCGACTTGAAGCCACGGTCACAGATCGAGCACTTGAACGACAGCTCCGCGTCATGGGAGCGCACATGACGTGAGATCAGAAATTTCTTATTGGTCGTATAGCTGCAATGGGAGCAGGCGTATTTATGCGAATCCCCTGACTGTGTGGGCAATGTCTTCAGTTTATATTCCTTGCCGGATAGCACAAAGTCCACGTCCGGCTTTGCAGACATGTTGGCTGCATTATCTTCAAACTCAAAGACTTCATCGTCGCATATGCTGTTCTTCTCCAACATTGAATCATCTAGTGTTATGGGATCTTTTGTTTGATTCACATCCGATGCTCTCTCACTAACAATCATTGGATCATCCACAAGCTCTTCAATTATCTCCTCACTATCCACCAACAATTCCACAGGCTTTGATTCTGGCTTTGCAGCTTTTCGTTGGGAACGTAAATAAGCTTTGGGAGCAGTGACTGGTGCCGTTGGTGTCGATGGTGCCTTATTCCGAGTCCTATTTTGCGAGGATTTGGGCGTCGGTTCCGTTTTCTGGCTTCGTTGCGGCGTCGGCTCCGATTTCTGGTTTCTTTGTGGAGACGGATCCGATTTGGGCTTGACTGGACGCAGATTAATTGCTGTGCGAAAGATGAAATAGGGTTTTATTGAGATACTAGACTTTATCTAAGAACTACAAACCTTTCGAGGCATTTGTGGTGCTGGATCGGGTTGCACTGCGTACAGTTATTGCTGCTGGTTTTGATGCTACCGGTGGCTTCAGTTTATTTGTTAGTTTGAGCTTCTTTTTTGGTGTCGTTTTGATATAGCAATTGCCTTCGTCGTCAATAAAGTACTTATCATCATCATCTTCCTCCTCATCCTCATCCTCTGCTTCTTTTTCCGATTCAACATCATCTTTAGCACTCACATCCTTGGCATTTTTGGCCTCGGAGTTGCCATCCTCAATTTCCTTGTGAAAATTCATGAGGAACGATTGCAAATCTTCAGAATCCGAGTCCCGTTTGCGATTTGACATTTTTATCTAAAAAGGCAGCAAATGTTTTAGAAATTTTTGCGCCAAAAAAAACGTTGGTGCTGGTGGCGACCTACAGCGGACATTAAGCGTCCAGCGACCCCAAGCGGCTATTGATTTCTCGCAGGCCCAAGCCTCAGCATATGTTGCAATCAATTGGATCTCCAACACTTTAGCTTTTCACCTATTCTCCCAAGGTTTTTAAATTATGTAGCGCGTTCTCGAAATAAACTAATCTGTTGATATTATTGTTTTATTATTAACAAAGTGAATTTTTAGTGCAAAGAATTTCCGTCAGAGGTGAAGTAGCAGCTGCGCAAAAGATGGCGGAATGAAACAGTGCTGCCACCTTGTCTCGATTCTTTTTAACAGTTCCATTTTGGGTTTAACATACTGTTAACACGTATTTAACATTTCGCTTGGCGCGCAAAACGAATAACATTTATCTTGAAAGCAATTTCAAAATGTGAATAAAACTAAGTTGATACTTACGTTGATCGATACCTTTCAGTGTACCGCAAATTAATATAATGGTTGCTGTTGTTCCCAGAGAGTTGCAGAAGTCAACAACAATTTATAACGTACCTTGTTTGAATCGATACGCTACAGCTGTTAACTCAAAATGGCTCTGTTAAACTCTCTCTCAGCTGTGAGCGGCGGAGAGAGAGAGCTGTTAAAATACCAGTTAAATTTAACAGTGAATTTAAAAATTAGGTGAGGAATTTTCAAGTTGCCTTAACTTTGTTAATTAATTAACAATTAAAAGAGAATTTAAAATTCGAAATTCAATAAAATTATGGTAAGAATTTTAATAAAGGTTTGAAGTTCCTCAGCCCTCGGGAAGAGAAGTTACAAAACATAATCTGAAAAAAATAAATATGAAAAAATCTAGAAAAATCCAACAAATATTATGCAAAAATTTACAAAATTTTAGGTCAAAAAATTCCAATTTAGGTGAATTTTTGTAAGTGCACCTACATTTAATTTTAATCTAAATTAGAACAAGCTGCCAGATCGGGGAATTCTGTAGGGTGGCAACCTTTAAATTAGAACGAGTTGCCAGATCGGGGAATTCAGTAGGGTGGCAGCCCCATGAAAGGACGCCGCGTTCTAACCAGTGCTGCCAAAACCGCTTTTTTCCCGTCAAATCTGGCTGTTTTTGAAGGCCAGCAGCGGGAAAAATTTTGGAATAGCGGGAAGCGGGAATTCTGGCTTTTTTTGAAATGTATTCAGCTTTTTTTCGACTTTTTTTAATGCTTCCAAAGGTTACATAAAAAGTATAAAAAAGTGGCATCTTCATTACTATTTCTACCGATATTTCCCAAAGTCAGCACTATTTTTGGCCATTCTATCCATCTTTATACCAAAAGTCGGCACCAACTGTAAAATTTTTTTCGAAATGCCAAAAGTCTCTGCTCGCTTAGTTCGCCTCTGATGCCGTCCGAACCAACATAAGTGGAAAAATATTCTATAAAGTTACTTAAGATATTTCAAAGAACAAACAAATTGTTTATGCTTTTACTTGATTTTTGACCGATTGATGATTTGCGTACAGTATTCAAGAATCTACATACCAAGCCTCTAGCTCTTATAGTCTCTGAGATCGATTGCGTTCAAGCAGACGGACTCGACTGTTGAGCTGATCAAGAATATATATATTTTATGGGGCTGCCACGCCTTCTTCTGCCTGTTACATACATTCTGTTCAAAACTTTACACCCTATTTTGACCATTTTTAATGAGCACAGGGTAAAAAACATTAAATTTGTGAGCCCATAAGTACCGTTTTTTTTAAAGCTTTTTTCTTAAAATTTTTGGCTTTTTTTGTGGGTCCTTCCAGTCAAAAACGGCTTTTTTTTGGTCTCAAAAGTTGGCAGCACTGGTTCTAACGGTGCTTTCTTTGTGTCGTACAGAATTTGAACAAATTTGGTGTCTGTCGACTGAGAAGATCTCTTTCTCTATTAATCTACTAATTATAAAATGGCCGAAACAAAAAAAATACCATATATTTTGGATGGAGGCATCTTCAAAATAAAAAAGCGAAACGGCGACCGTGTTTGCGTCGAATGTGTGTACTGCACGCCGAATTGGATTTTTCGCGGGGACCTGAGCCATGGCAATTTTCACCAGCACATCCAAAGTAAGTAAGATGGAGCCTAGTGCTCCCCAGGAAGTTAAGAACGAATTAATTATAATTGAAACATTTAAAATTTGCAGCGACGTCATCCATATTTGATGGACAAGGTAAACGAATTAAAACAGGCAAAGAAGGAAAAAGTCGCCAGTCCATAAAGCAAACAATTTTGGATGGATTTTGTGTTTCATCAGTGCCGCAATTAATTTTTGCATGCACTTAAATAAAGTCTTAATTGACAGATGATTGAATTCTAATTGGTTGATACTTACGTTGATATCGATACCTTTCAGTGTACCGCAAATATTAAGTCATAGTAGATTTCATGTTGCCCAAATCTTAAATATAATTTATCCATATACATTTTAAAGTGTAGAACCCAAAACAAATTTATTTGAAGTCGTAATATATATTACATTTGAGGAATTTTTACATACTTCTTATGTCCAAATACACTTATAATAAATATTAAATTTATGTGAATATTAAAAAATAAAAATGTTTGCTTTATTTTGCATGAATCTTACCCACATACATACGAATATGTATTTACATGTAAGTGTGCCAATAATAATGATGGCGCCTAAAGCCCCATACGAATTTTAATAAACTTATTCAATCCCAAACTAAATGCTGTCAAAAGAAACAACGTTAGAAAGGAGCCACCCAACCACTTGATTTTTTATTTTTTTTTGAAGTAGTTATAACAGTTTAAACAGAATACTCACATACTAGGCCAGTTTGGAAAACCCGTTCTTCATTTCTGTGCATTTATCGCATATCAACTTTAACGTGAGAAAGAAATTAAGTAAAATATGGTTTTGTTTTTTTTTGGTGTTTGTTACTAAATATGAATTGCTACAAAATTTTGATTTGATTTGCTTATTTTTGAAAAATACGTACGTTAAGTGTGCTCATCGAAGAACCCTACGGAACCAAGACAATCCTCTTTAGCTGCAGCTTGGGTATAGTAAAATACGTACCAATAATATGTTGCTATAAAATTTCTAACGATTATAACGCATACATACCAAAACAAAACAAACACTCCCAAAAGAATAGACGACGAATACGTACCCAAAACTAGGACTGCAATTTAGGTATGTTTACCACATACTCAGTATGTAATTATCGAGATCCCTAAGTTCAGTTCAATTAATAATAATGTTATATTCACTCAATACGTACCCAGCTTTACGGCGTATCGCCTGAAAAGTGAATTCAAGTGGGGAAAACGCTTTTATGGTTACAATTTACAAATTTTTCAAGTGAGTTAGAGAAAGAAAGATATAGATAGAGAGAGAGCAGTGATTGTTGTGATATATAGGCTTACCCTAAACGGGCCGATAACGATAATACACACACAGTACAGTACAGCAACACACACTCGGGGCCAAGCTGAGAGAGCTGAGAGAAATTACATACATAGGCTGTATTTGTTTAGAATTCTTATTTTTTTTTTTTCGTGTGTTGTTTTTTGTTGGTTATTTTGGGAGGGAGGGGACTCTGGCTCTACGTACCGTAAGTTTACAACTTGCCGGGTCTGTCAAACTATATATTGAATTATATATTAATTACTTAATTGTTTACAGTGTATCAGCTTACAGTTATTGTTTTCTGTTCATTCTGTCTGTTAGTTTAACATGGATGAAAATCAAAGATAAAGAATTAATAATATTTTATAACAAAAAAAATATTGACATTTGCTGTCTAATGTGCATTCAAGTCATTTATTAATTGAATAATTAATGCAATTAGTTGGTTTGCTCTATTTTCATTTTTTTCCGTTTGTTTTTTTTTTTTTTTGTGAATTTTTGTTTGCTGTTTATGAGTGTAATTAATTCTACGTACGTGCGCTGGACACTGTGGTGTGGAACTGAATCTTCCGCTTCCGCTTTTGCTTCCTCTTCCCGTTGCAGATCTCTAGCGACGATAGCGCTCACGGGAGAAGGAGCGTCGTCTGTTGCCAAAGTTATTGTTGTTGCTGCTGTTGGTGTTGTTGCTGCTGCTGCTGTTGTTGTAGTTGCGTCTATCACGTGGCGAACGATCTCTGGAACGCGAACGACGTCTATCATTGCGGCGATCTAAGCCACCTCCACCTCCGCCGCCTCCTCCTCCGCCACCTCCACCGAAACGTCCTCTGTCGTTGCGTGAATTACGATCTCTGTCCCTTCTTCCGTCACGCTCTCTGTCGCGATTATCTCGCGTATGGTCATGACCACCACCTCCGCCGCCGCCGCCGCCGCGTCCCGAGCCTCTTCCTTCGGCGTCGCGTCCACGCTGAGAGCCCGGAGCACGCTCACCATCACTCTCCCGGGCACTGTTACGCTCTCTCTCGTTGCTTCGCTCATTGCTTCGCTCATTGCTTCTCTCGTTCGATTGCTTCTCAGCGTCTCGCTGTCGCTGACGCTCTCTGGAACGAGAGCGATGAACCCGCGAGCGTCTGTCCAGCTCACGTCCACCTACAAAGTATCGATTTCTGCCCCGTCCGTCCTCTTCGCGATCTGGTATCTTACCCGAACGCTTCAGTTCCGCTTTGCGTGGCGCCGCCGTCTTCTCCAGCTCGATGAGCTTCTCGCGTATGGTGAGAAAGCCGAGATGCAACTTACCACCAAAGTGGTCCGCCAGACGAATGTCGTTGTCGTGGATGCCCAAATAGGCGGAGCACACCTCACAGACCCGTAGCTTCTGTTGCTGATAGGTTGAGGCTGGCATCGAGGTTCTATATTCGTGTTCGGCCTTAATCTTCTTACCGCGCAGTTCGTCAATTTCCTTCATTAGCTCCATGCTGTCCTCCACTTCACCCGCCTCGCCCAGCGCCTCGGCCTTGGCCAGTTTCTTGCCAATCTCCTCCGCCAGACTGTGCACTGCATTTGCCTTCTCCGCCACCTCGGCCGTCAATTCCTCCTGGGTCTCCTTCAGGCGCTGCTTGGCCGAATCTGTGCGTCGATCGCAGTCCGCAATGAAGGCTTGCAGATGCTCCATGGCCTCAATGTCATAGTAGTAGTCCCGCGACTTGGACGCACTCTCGTAATCTGCACGAAAAGCCAGATCATGCACTTTGGGACACTCACCGAGATCCATGCGCGTGGATGCCAGGATGTCGTGTGGACAGCAGTCCAACAAAAATGATTTGCAGACGCGTGCATCCGAGAATTTGAGACCGCGTCCATCGTCTCCATTGCGGGTGGTACCCATCAGCTGGTCCAGCATTGCACGCATCTGATCTGTTGCGGACATTTTGTTGCTCGGCGCGCTCATAATGTAGCACCTTTCTTAATTTCTATAATCTTTTTTTCGACTTAATTTTCACTGTGAAAAAAAAGTAGAGTTGTATTGAAATCGTTCGGAATGAAGGTGGCCACACACGATTAAAGAGCCCACACACGACACACATGTGCGCTGAGCATGCACGCTCAAATTTTCAACGTGTGTGGACTAGTTAGTGAGCATCTCGTTGATTTCGAATATAGTAATAATTAAAATATGTATTGATAACGTTTTTATACAGTAAACGGCTCGCTTTTTGTGGCCAACAAAAATTTCAACGAGCGAGCAAGTTCACAACACGTGCTTGTCGTGTGTGAGCACCTTCAAATATCGTCAAAAAAAATTGATATAATATCGATACCATGAACAAGAAAAGTTGAATTGAAGTCTTTCGAAATAAAATGGATTAAACAACCTTTTTAATATTATTGACCGAGTTTTTATTGCTTTGCCTTTTTTTTTGAGAATGAGCCAGCAATTGCCTATCTATTTTATTCGATAAATAAGCTATAGGCTGCAATGATAGTATCGATATCATAATATCATACCTGAAATAATTGAAGAAAATGTGATCGATAATCGATACGATAAACGTTTGCAGTAGAAGGATTTTTGTTGTTTATTTCGTTGGCGTAATTTTTGTTTTAAAAATTAATTATTTTAGATCAATAAATAATGTCCGATGATGACGAAATTCAGTACGTTAAGCGTCAACGCACTGTGCATTATGGTTCGCTTGAAGAAACCGAAAGAAAACGTTTAGCGACCGCGGCGTCAGTTGCCGGCACAACAACAACGCCGGCGGCAACAGCAACAACAACAACAGCGACAGCTACTGGACAACTGGAAGACATTGAATCTGACGAGGATTATGAGGAGGCAAGCAAAAAGACGAGCAGCACAAAAGGCGGACTGCCTCCACCCACAGCAGCGTCGTTGGCCAATAAAATTGACGATGACTACTTTGATCTGGAGACAGAAATGGAGCGCGACAAAGTCGCTTTGCTGGAAGAGTTTGAGCGAAAGAAACGTGCCCGACAAATCAATGTGTCGACAGACGATGCCGAGATTAAGAACAATCTGAGGCAGCTGAACGAGCCCATTTGCTTCTTTGGCGAGGGACCAGCAGAGCGTCGACGGCGCCTCAAGGAATTGCTGGCCAGTCTGGGAGAGAATGCTATTAATAAGAAGCAGACGGAGGAGGAGGAGCGCAAGATACAGCAGAGGGAACAGGAGGCAACCTGGTATCACGAAGGACCCGAAACACTGCGAGTGGCGCGTCTCTGGCTGGCGGATTACTCCCTGCCACGAGCACGTGATCGTCTGGAGCGTGCTAAAGAGGCACTGGAGGTGCCGAGTGCCACACGTGCCGGTCGCATGGTTGAGATGCAAAAGAAGCTACAATCCTTAGCACCACTCTGCTCCCAGGTGGGCGACACACGACCCGTTAGCAGTGCCGCCTTTAACGAGGACTCCACGCTATTGATGACCGCCTCGTGGTCGGGTCTCTGCAAGCTCTGGAGCGTGCCCGACTGTGAGCTGAAGCAGACACTGCGTGGTCATGCCAGCTATGTGGGTGGCGTGGCATTGCGTCCAGGCGTCAAACTGGATGAGCAGAATGTGGTGGCCATGGCCTCAGGCGGACACGATGGTGCCGTCAAGCTGTGGGGCTTTGGCAATGAGGAATCCATTGCTGACATTACGGGTCACATGCCACATCGCGTCTCCAAAGTGGCATTTCATCCATCGGGACGCTTTTTGGCCACCGCCTGCTATGATTCCTCATGGCGTCTGTGGGATCTGGAGCAAAAGACCGAAGTACTGCATCAGGAGGGACACGCCAAGCCGGTGCACTGCCTCAGCTATCAGTCGGATGGAAGTGTGCTGGTTACTGGTGGCTTGGATGCCTTTGGTCGTGTCTGGGATCTGCGCACCGGACGCTGCATTATGTTTCTCGAGGGTCATTTGGGCGCTATCTTTGGAGCGGACTTTTCGCCAAATGGATTTCACATTGCAACCGGCTCGCAGGACAACACATGCAAGATCTGGGACTTGAGACGTCGACAACCTGTGTACACCATACCAGCACACACAAATCTCATTTCCGATGTTAAATACCAGCAGGATGGAGGCAGCTTTCTGGTCACCTGTTCCTATGACTCGACCACAAAGATCTGGTCGAACAAGACGTGGCAACCGCTTAAGACTCTCCAGGGACACGACAACAAGGTCATTGCCGTCGATGTCTCACCCAATTCACAGTACATTGCGACAACTTCCTTCGATCGCACCTTCAAACTGTGGTCTCCTGATAGTTGATTATTTATCATACCACGATTACATTCATTTCTTTTTATATTTCCTATTTCCATTTCTATATACATCGGCTGCTTATAGCCACCCGATCTGTTATAAGCTCTCATTTTGTATTTACTGTTTTCGTTGAATCACACAGACAGACAATAGCCCAAACAAACGTTTTTATCCATTTCTCACATTTTCGTTTTTGTAATACAATTTGTTAATTTTAGTTAGGCGAAACAACAACGTATTTCGTATAATTAAGAACTTTGTATAGAAATTGTTGATTAAAAAACAAGTTTTTGGTACAAATTTATTGAAGCAGATTTTTTGTGTCAAGTGAAATCATTTTAAATTTTAATTTGGTCCACACTTAAAAATTATTTAAAAAATTTAAAAACCGCTGGACAAGAGTTGTCAGATTTGTTCCTAATGAGCGCTTAAAATACCTCGCAAAACAGACAAAAGGTGGAGCCACATTAAAAATAAAATGATCTATTTGATAAAATTATCTTTAGAATTATTTTGATGCTGATTAATTTATAAGTTTGACAGATAAGAGTTTCCAGATTTTTTCGAATTGACCGCAAAGAAAAAGCCTCACAATACAGACAATAGGTTGCGCGACCGCAGCATGGCGCATTGATTCCCAGTTTACCACTAACTAAGCCCAGTATATATATCACTCTTCCCATTTTTAAGAACCCCTTATTTTAAACTGTACCCACTATAAACTCAGTAATGTCTTTAAACTCAACAGATGACGCTTTAAGTACAAATTTTGAAGTGCGGCAAATTCATTTAAGCGCCATCTACATTTATGAATATTAAGTCAAATATTTAGAGTTAGCTTGACAGACGCTAGAGTGCACAAAATTTATCATTAGAAGGCAAATGGCACACAATTCACAAATTACAACTAACTGAAACCAGTATAAATATCACTCTTCCCAATTTTAAGCACCCCTTATTTTAAACTGTACCCACTATAAACCGAACCCAGTAATGTCCTTTCACTCAACAGATGACGCTTTAAGAACAGAATTGAATGTGCGGCAAATTCATTTAAGCGCCATCTGCATTTATGAATATTAAGTCAAATATTAAAAGTTAGCTTGACAGCCGCTAGAGGGCAAAAAAGTATAAAAAAGGCAAATGGCGCGCAATTCAAATGATAATTTTTTGTTTAAGAATAATTTGACAATAAATTAATAATTTAATGAACATTTTTCTCCAGATCGCCGGGTATTTTAACGAGATTCGATTCGTCAGTCGGACGGTCGCTGGGCAGACAGCGCCAAACTGGGGAAACGCGTGGGGAGACTAAAAAATAGCAATATTATTATTATCGCTAAAATGCAAAAATTGCTTATAATTAAACCGGTCGTCTTTTATGTACTCATTTGGATAAACAGCGAAAGTAGATCATTAAAATCAAGCGACTTGCATTTAATAAATATATTAATCCGGTTCCCTTTTTTGAATGACATTTGTATACAATTAAATATATGTGAAGATGAAGTTGGTAGTTTTTATTTATGTCATATTCTCAATTGAAAGTTTGTAGTTCTCACAGTTGACAACGTTTCAGCGCTAATTGAATACGCAAAAGGCAAGAAAGTTGTTAGTTATTAGTATTTGCTTGACTTTGTCGTCTATGCAAAACTGGCTGGAGATGTTTTAATATATGTATATTGGTAGGAGGGGAGTTCACTTTACGACTCAAACTTAAAACAAAATGTTTGTGTGCTCGACGACTTGGCGAATTTTTTAAAGTGTGCAACTGACACTGACAGTTCGTCAAATAATTGTTTTGACAAATTTGATCAAAAAATTAAATTTTCTCTAATATATACATTTTTTATTTCGTTAAATTATCTTAAATTATAAGAAATTAAATCAATTCGGGCTAAATATTTATATATATTTTGTTTAATATTTTCTAATGAAAACTTTCATTAACTTTTACAGATAAATTGAATTGAAATTCTATTTGTTTTCATATGGATTTATAAACTTATTCCAAGGCTTATAAATATTTAATAAAATCCTTATTAAGTTTTTGTTAAGAATAATACATTTAGCCAATTAATTTTGTTAAACATATAATACATTTTTAATTTTTTTAGTTAAATATATATTTTTTTGTCTTTTCTTTTTAAGGCAACTTTAAATAAAAGAAGAATGAGATCTATTGGGTTTAAATATTTGTTAAATAGAAATAAAAAATTAGGTAAATTTTTGTAGTTTGTCAAAACAGTTATTTGACTAACTGTATGTTATGTTATTAAATTTACAATGCGAGTCAAGCAACAGGTGCACTTTTTTGCCATTTGCATAGGCCTTGCAGCTGATGAATGCCAAAAAATTAACAGCACAAAGTGTATGCAGATTTATAGAAACACTTTAAAATTACGTATACGTATAACGTATATATGCAACTATGTATGTATGTTTGTACTTGTGTACATAATGAAGGAGCTCGTGTGAAAAAATGCAGAATAACCAATCGACGGCCATTAAACAGATTACATGTTGGCTCAGACAGTGTCGCTAAAAGCCGTTTAAGCCCAACGAAATCGGCGATAACAGCAACAGCAACAGCAACACCAACTGAAAATGCAATAAGACAAGAGTGGTGAATAGGGTGAGGGGGGAGGTTGTGTATCGAACAAGAGCAGCAATAACAAAGCGAAGTGAGCAGATAAACAGATGAATGCTCAGGCATGCGGGCCACAAAAGAGGAAACTCGTTCAGGCCTGGCCAGTGGCCACATGGACGCCGATGGTGCTTGAATAAACAATTGCCAGCCGACAAACAAACCATACGCTGTGTTGTTGTTGTTGTGCCATTGCAGCAAACAGCAACAACAGCAACAACAGCAACACCAAACAACAACAACAACAAAAGGCAGCAGCAGCAACCGTAACAACAACAAATGAGGCCTTTAAAATAAAGTTTGCATGCTGATAACGCGTGTTGCACACAAACAAACACACACACACACACGCACACTCACACACGCACACTCACACACGGACACGCACACTCACACACACACACAAGCATAAGGACACAAACTTGCAATGACCGGCAAAGTTACGCATACGCCACATGTGACGCCTACGCTGCTGTCGCTGTCGCTGTTGTCGCTGCCGCGTCTGCTGCTGCTGGCGCCAACGACGCCAACGTCAACGTCAACGTCGACGCCACCGTCGTTTGCCGGCTAGTACTCGCGCTCTCTCTTTCTCTCACTCTCGTTTGCTCTTATTATGCCGGCTCGCTACAACAACTTGTATGAATGTGTTTTCTATTTTTCCGGCATTTTTGCTTTGCAGCTTCAGTGACAACACATTGGCCTGAAACCCCCACCACTCTGCCAACATCTCCCCCGTGTTAGCTGCTCTTCCCCTAAGGGTTTTTGCAATTCGTATCAACTGCTTTTCAACTTATTTATAGAATTTTAAATGAAGCGCAGGTGCGTCAGTTATAGTAGAAGATAATGCACACACATCCATACACACACATCTCCCACACTCTCACACACACACACACACACACATTTACATGTGTACATAGTTGTAGTTGTGTCGGCTGGAAAATTATGCTCAGTTTTATTACTTGCGAGTTTATATAAATATTTAAAACAACTTGCGAGGCACCTGTGGGATTGAGACAGTCAGGTGGCACATGTTGCCAAATGTGTAGCTTCCTCTGATTACATGCATAAGCATATACAGTTGCTAGAGTAATTATTTTGACCAAAAAAAAAAGTCACATATTTATTTGATGTTGAAGTAAAATAAGTCAGCCCAATACGTTTCACTATTACTTTTAAAACTAATTCTTAAAGCCACAAGCAACATTAATAAAATGGAAACATTCCTTTCATTCTTCGAGAAAAAGTTTTTCCTTGCAAATTTAAATATGCAAATATGTAAATCTATGTTAAAAGATGAATTAAAACATATACAGGGGTGCCACAGAAATTGAAACCAACCGAAAATCTGGCAAAAATGTATGGAGTTTTGGCGTGGCTTATGTGGCAACCCTTAAAAATGTATCTTATTATATATTTATTTAAGTTTGTTATAAAAACCATCATCAAAAACTAGAAAACTTCATGAAAAAATATAAAAAGAACAGGATTTTCTTTTTGCAAATTAAAATATTTGCATTTTTTACTTTGTCAAAAGAATTATTTGTCTAAGATAATGTTTCTTTATTTACAATTATTTTCTTGGATATTTATTATTTATTTATTATTTTAAACAAATAAGATCCATTGGCTTAATTTATTCTTTAAGCTTTTAATTAAAGAATAAATTAAGCCAATGGATCTTATTTGTTTAAAATAATAAATAAATAATAAATATCCAAGAAAATAATTGTTATGTTGCAAATTAAAATGTGTGAATTTACTTGTTTCTTTGTCAAAACAATTATTTGTCTCAAAGTTTAAAAATTATTAAGCAATCTAAATCTAGTTTGTTAAAATATTAATATAGAAAATAAAAAACTAAAATATAAACAAAACAATGTATTTTATTTTGCAAATAAAAAAATGCGTATTTTTTTTATTTGTTTACTGTCAAAACAATTACTTGAGAAACTATTGATATGTTATCTAAAACGGAACTACTCTTTGACGAATTTTAGGGAATCTTACTACTGAAAGAACTATGCTAAATAAGAAACAAAAACATTTGATACTACATACATATATATTATTAACATATTTACATTATCTGCAACAATTGTATAAAATGCGTTTCAAAAATGAGCGGTTAAAAGTAAAAAGTCGCCAACAGTCAAGACAAAGCCAACGCCAAAGGCAACGCAGAGCAGAGGCGCAACGTCAGCGTCAGCGTCAACGTCAACGTCAGCGTTAGTGTCAACGCTGACGTTCGCTGCTGCTGCTGCTTACTGCTGGCGCTCTTTGGCGCTGCTGCCTCAGTCTGTCTTGTGACGTTCAGCCAGTTGGTCGTTTCGTAGGCGGGCACCAAGACACGCGAATTTTCTGCCAACGGCATTCAGGCGTGCGTTCGTATTTGTTTTCTTGTGTCTTTGTATCTTTGTATCTTTGTCTCGTGTCTCGTGTCGCTGCTTAAAAAGTCTTGAATGCGTTTTCAATTTCGTTTGACTGCAAAAGTGTGTGTGATTGTACTATAAGTGATTGCCGGCTGTTGTTGATTATGTATCTGTAGCTGTATCTGTAGCTGTAGCTGTATCTGTATCTTTATGCACTTGTCCGTCAGTCTGTGCTACTACTCCACTTTGTGATTCCATTTGTTTGCATCCCGCGCATCAATTTCTTTGAATATTTCCTGTTTTTTATTGCAATCACATTTTTCTGTTGAATGTTGCGTAAAAGTCTCTTTTGTTTTAGTTCAGCAATAAAATGCATAATTTATGAATGTGGCCAATGTCAATGCCAATTCCCATGGACTGTTCCATTGTGGTAAACCGATCTCAACAAGGTGTATGTGTGTGTGTGTGTGTGTGTGTGTGTGTGTGTGTGTGTGTGTGTGTGTGTGTGTGTGTGTGACGATGCCGGTATTATGTCTGTCATGTGAAACGTCGATTGCTAATCTTTATCAATTTGCAGCATTGCCTGCCATGTGAAGTTAACTGAATGAATAGCAAAAATACTTAGATATATTCAAGGTTTACTTCAAAATAAACCACAAGCATACAAAAAAAAAAGAAACAAAGTGAAGTCTAAGTCAACGATAACGTCAGTCGCATCCGCATCCGTATCTTCTCGCAGCCAGTGAAAGGCGCATGACAGCGGAACGGAATCGGAATCGGATTCGGAAGTGAGTGCCCAAAACTATGCAGCATTAGAGACTAGAGAAAGAGCAAACAGAGATTGCGAAATCTACGTAAGGTGGACATTTGGAAATACACACATTGAAATACATACATCTATTAGAACTTACGTAAGTCATACGATCATCGAACAAATATTTTTAACGATTACCGTCAATTACCAGAAATTTTTTTAAATATGAAAAAAAAAACAATACAAAAAAACACTTGATGTCAGTTTCTAAACCGTTTTATGGGGCTTTTTAATTTCGATTGTTTTCGAGACTATTTTTAAATGCTTTGTCCACGTATAATTATGGACAGTAATAATTTATTTATATTTTAAAGTACCAGTATCGCAGTTGCAGCTTCTTCTTAGGTGAATTCGCATTCATTCATTTATTCATTCATTTATTGGTTAGGGAAAGGGAAAGACAAATAAAAGACTTTGAAGCGTGAGGAAATAGCGACAACGGACTGAAAATAAATTATGCATATTTGTGCGGTTTATTTAAAAGTACATATTTACATATGCAATCAACACATTATACGAGTAACGACTCACATATACCGTGTAAAACAGTACAAACTGCGCTAGGATGAGTATATTTCGGTCCCTTTTGATTATTATAAAGAGTTTGATCATTTACGAGATTCTAAAAGACTTATAATAATGTTATTTTTTGAAAAAAGAGTCTCAATAAATATAAAAAATATTCTTCTCCCACAAGTATCATTTAAGATCAGAAAACGAAAGCCTTTATGACTATTTTCAGCTGATAAAAGACTCGAAAAGACTCAAAATTTCAATCAAAGCTTGTTCAGAAATTTACTTAAATTTAACAGATAAAGAAACAACTAACTGTTAAATAGCTGCTTATACCCTTTGTTTTGTTTGTCTATTCGTAGGGTATTAGGGAATACGCGTATCAGACGCGAATACGACGGATGCTCATAACTGTGATTTTACGAAATCTAAAACGGTTTACTAAACAAATATCAACACATACATAAGTATACATAATATTCATATGCATGTATTTTATTAAATGACCACAACCATGACGATTTTGTTTACTGAAGTTTTACTTAATTTTAGTATTTCGACTGTTGATTTAACAGTCGTCATTCATGCGACGCACCTTGTGGCATCAATTTGATTGATTTATTGGGCATATTGAAAGCATGTCTACAGCTTGATTTTAATTAAGCGCATTTAATTGTCATACAAAGCATATTATATATTCATCCAAATTACTCACTTGTGTTACGCTGTATTTATGAATTAGTAATCGTTTAAATAATGTATTGTGTCATTAATTAATGTTTAAACTATTTATGTGTACATTCATGATAACTCATTTGCTTATCAGCAAAACTTTATTAGACTGCATTTTATTATGTTAACTAAATTTTAATGAAGTATATTAATCAGATAGACCAAAAGAGTACTTCTTTGTAATAAAAATTTTGTTTTTAAAATAAAAAATATAATATAAATCAGAAAATGCATTTATAATAAAACTTAAATTTATTGATAGTTTTATAATCCAATTAAATACATTTTTGTACACATTTGCCTATTTATACGAATACGTTCATAAAATATTGGATTTAAAATGAATTCAGGTTTATCAAAACATCGATATTTCTAAAGCTCAAGTTCACAGAAAGCTTATCTTTAATATTTTCAAATAAAATTTCAATCAATACATACAAAAAACATCTGCTACAATTATGTGACTCATATGTTTGTAAATATTTGCCCCAATTCCATATTGGCAATTTCTGAACTATTAATTTTCTGTTTTTTTTTGCTGGATTTCGTTTTGACAAGTGCTATGAGTACACTAATACAAATGCAGATGTTATGAGTTACAATTTCGTTCAAGTTCATTTATCATTAATTTTTGATTTAACTTTGCAATCAATCACATGTTATCTGGTATTTGTATCAACACCTCTTCTTTGTAAGATGATATATGATTGAGCAATTAACTCACTCTGTACTTTCAGATTTTCATAATAAGTTTATTCTTCAAAGATTTTTAAGACTATTTCTCAGTATGCTCAACATGATATCAGTAATTATGCAACATAAAAGCTACTTTACTTATCGCAGTAGTTTTTTTTTTATTTTCTCACATTTTCTGGTCTACTCTGCTCATTGTTTACACTCAGTTACATGATTCGGTAAGCAACTTTATTCTTGCAACATTCAAAATACGGGCTTGAGTTTACTTATTTTAATTAAGAGTTGATTCCTCCATTCCCTTTTTCAAAGGGGAAAAGGTAGGAGGGTAAAGCAAGGCAACTTTTAACAAAGTTGGTAGAACATTTGCAGTGCTTGCAGATATATATATTTTTTTTGTTAACTGTGACATGCATGACAATTTGGGTCTTTGTTGTTGTATTTAATTCAGCAGTCAGCCAGCAGCATTTTTAGAAACAAATGTACTTTGATATTAGACACAGAAAACATCAGCACACAGATGGAGAAAGGGAATACCGCGATCGAAACATCCACCAAAAACAGTGGAAACTAGTACACAAACAAACTGGGTGCCAATTATACAAAGGGTGATTCGACCTGGACCCGGACCCGGCCTGGCATGGCATGGCCCGGATATGAGCTACGTGCTCACCAGTGAGTTGACATAGGATGATAAAAATACATATATGAGAACAAAAATAACAGTTCTCGAATTCAGTCTAATTCAAATGCATATACGAATATGAATGTCTACCGTAATAACTACATTTAGAACTTGAAAGAATTCTGAGTCAGCTGCTCTCACTTCTCTGAACTCATAATATCCATTGAAAGCGAAAATATACAATTAAAATTTACATTCAAATTGGCGGTCTCTATGCCTCGATGCCTTGTATGCAATTTGCAAGCGATGACACTTGGCTAAATGGCTCTGTTATGAGGCAGCTCAAGGGGCTCTTGGCTCGATCGAGGGGAGCGGAAATGCTGAGTCAGCCAAAAAGTGACGTCAGCGTGAAAACAAATGTTGTAATAGGCAAAAGAACTCGACATGCTCCCAATTGGGTCACTTCTGAATGAACAGAAGTTGTCCGACTGTCTGTCTGTCGGTCTGTCTCACTATATGTCTATTAGTCCGCCTGGGGAGTCGGCACTTGCGAAATATTTAAATGGGAAACATGCGTATAGCCAGTAGCTAAGTAAATTGAACAACTTGTTGCTTGACTTCCCCAATTTGAATTGATTAAACAAAACCAGCTAAAATGACGACTCTCTCCAACAAATCTTTGCTTAGCCTCAAGCCGAACTATGTTAATTTCTAAATAAAGTAGCAGTGGGATCAAAAAACGGCAAGCTCAGCGTAAAATTGATCAAATTATGAGTCCAAGTGCATTGCAGTATAACAGGTTTGATGAATCAACACAACACAACACAACACCACACAACACAACACCACACAACATGACATTATTTGCACTCCTTCAACGGATCAATGAAATTGTTTACATAAATATTTAAATAGATTATGCGCATAATTGTTGGAAAAGATATAGCTTTTGGTAATTATGCGAAACTTAGCTTAACTTATGTGTGGAGGGCGTATTTCATCAGCATATTGCAGTTAATAACAATTTCTCTTTACCACGTTTAGTGAGGTTAGGTTGGAGTTAGGAGCTACGGATGAGAAGATATTTTAACTAAAAATATTTAAATTTATGCAAGGCTTAAGAAGAAATGCTTGATTTATTTATGAATCATAAATAATTATGAGTTAGTTGTAATATTTTATTATAAATGAGTTCAGGAACAAAGGTATGCCGGAAATAGTATTAATATGACATATGTAAAAAGCTCTTTAAAGAAACCGCACATTTACCAAGTATATATATGGTCATATGTAAGTCATTGTAAAGCTTTATAGTTTTTGAATAGCATTTCGTCAGGTTTGCGACCTTCAATCATTTACGATTCCTTTCCGACCACTGACCATTATATATGTGATCACTATATGTATGTTTCCTTGCATCATGTATGTACTATACTTTGTATGAATCGAGCAACTTTTGGTTGTTATTGTTGCATTGGCATTGATCCCAACGCACTTTGAGGCTCTTTGTTGATGGCCCGAACAATGGTCATTGTCTCAGCACGAGGATATGAATGTTTATGCCTACAAAGCCAAGTCATAAAACAAATAAAGTAATTCAGCAGCAAGTAACAACGTAGATTATCATTTTGATTCATTTTGTAATTAAGTATAAATTGATTGATATTTTGTGTGTTAAATATTTTTACTTATTTTGATATTTAATAATTGGGAAATTGTTTTGTTTAATTATAAAGCTGTCTGCAGTGCGTTGAGTGCCTTTTAATTGCCCTTGCTTGAAGCTGTCGGAGCAAAAGACTTAATCACAGACATTTAATGTTATTCAAAGCGTTTAGCGCCGTCACCTGAGCAGGCGCCTCTGTCAGACCCGCCCAATGTCCGTAATTGTTTATTAAAACCTGTACCGGCATCGACTTTGAGCGCATGTGCAACCAGTTTCAATATTGAGCCAGTTTAAAGTTGAGAAATATTTGGCATTTATCTGGCCACTGGGATCGCCAGACAATTAGCCAAATGAGTTGGCATCGATTTCGACCGATTTCAACTACGAGCCGACTTGCCCCGTATCCCCGTGCCAAAGAAAACTTGCGAATTGCGAATAATTAATTGGCATGCATTGTATTTCGCCTGGCGCCGTTCATTTGGCGGCATTCCAACTTGGCAACACAGATAGACAATCGATTCGCGCGATTCGATTCGAGATTGATAAAGTTAATACTAAAGTCAGTAGCTGCGCGATACGAATATAAACTAAGTAGTAAAAACGGCTGCAGTCAAACGAGCTCGACTGTAAAAGACTCTGTAGCTAATGTGTAAGAAAACAAACTATGGTAAAATTTAGAAATATTGCCAGTAAGATAATACCTAAATTCATAAAAATTTAAATACATTATTTAAAAATAAAAATATAACTAAAATAGATGTAACGCAGTGGGCTGATTAGTACAACGTAGTAGGGGGATTAGTGATTGAGCGATTTAAGATAGCTGAGAAATTTAGTCTGTTTCAGTCAGCCGAGTAATTCAGTCGTACAAAAGTAAATTACTGAATTTAATAAATTATCCCATTTCCGATATACAATAAATTTGTAATGCCTCTAAACCTTAAATATTTTTAGTGACTAGTGTAATAAATTATTGAATAAAACTCTAAAATGGGAGAAATTGTCCTATTTCACAAATAGAAAATGTTTTTAATACCTCTACACCTAAAATGCTTTTAGTGACTAGTGCAATAAATTATTGAATAAAACTCTTAAATGAGAGAAATAATCCAATTTCACAAATAGAAAATGTTTTTAATATCTCTACACCCAAAATGCTTTCAGTGACTAGTGCAATAAATATAATAAATAAAACTTATCTTTGCTAAAAAGAAATAAACAAATAAATACAAAGATATGTTAAGAATTTCAAAATCAAAATTATTATCCGTGAAGATATTTTCAGGACAGATCTTGATTCTGAAACTTAAGTTTCTTAAAATGTTATTTTAATTGGTTACTATTAGCTTGCAGCTTGCGAAACCTACAAACTAAATTTGGTGTCTCTAGCTCTTAAAATCTAAAAGATTTATACAGAAGGACATGATTAAATCAAAAATATATTTATTTTATTTGGTTTGTCATGCCCCTTTCTGCCTGTTACGCACTTATTTATTATTACAAACTTGACATACCCTTTTACTTCTAAGTGCAGGGTGTAAAAGTGGAATATAATAACAATTGCGTATAAGAATATACATATATTTTAAATACTCGCACTGTCAATTTAGTAATTTAGTGTAAATTGTCATAAATCATGAATGGGCTTTGAAATTTGTAATTGCGTCCGTCCGACTGTCCGTTTGGCTGTTTGTCCGTTTGTCGAGCTGTCAACTAGAAAATATGCAGACTAACTTGCACTACAGCTGCTGGCGATTGTTGTTATCCTCCAGCTGTTGGTTTACAAATTCTGACTATGCTGTTGTCAGTTGCAAATTACGAGTATGCGAGTTATGCAAACTCATTTATTGGACATCAATTTGACGTAATGGGAATCAGAATAAATATATAATTTGTAAACAAACTTGTTTAACTTGCAAATTACTGAGAGGAAGAGGGAGAAGTGTATTTATTATGTCAGCAAGTGATTAAAGTCTCGTTACCAAAGTCGTAAAGTTGCAAAATCAATTTGGGAATTGATTAACTAAAATTTGCAACAGACTAAAAGCATACAATGATAAAAGAACTACTCAAATTTCCAAGGTTTTCTGTAAACAGAGCAAATGATCGTATTTCCTCGAACTACAATAATTAATTGTTTAGTGCAACAATATTAAAGATTGTTGCATAATTGGGTTAAATTTATTGAGCCAAGTGGCACGAAGTATTTTGATAATAATAATTTGGGAATTGATTTACTAAAATTTGCAACAGACTTAAAGCATACAATGATAAAAGAACTACTCAAATTTTCAAGTTTTTCTGCAAACAGAGCAAATGATCGTATTTCCTCGAACTACAATAATTAATTGTTTAGTGCAACAATATTAAAGATTGTTGCATAATTGGGTTAAATTTATTGAGCCAAGTGGCACGAAGTATTTTGATAATAATAAGTTTCTGTCTGGCCACAAAAAAACCACTTTGGATGAGTCGTTTTATAGCATGCTCGTCATAAATTCCCTCTTAATGTGAGTTCTTGCATAATATGTATATGTATAGTTGAATGTATTTATGTGCTTGGTCAAAGAACTTGGTCTGAGAGAGCAGTCTTCTTATCACATAAATTACTAAAGATGAGAGATGATTCGACATGCACATGTGTATAAAATAATATGAAATAAAAGAATAAAATGCAAGTAATCTTTGCCTATGGAGAGCAGGTCGTAACAATAATAAACATTAAATCATTTCTATTGTAATCGAGGCGGTTTCATTATCTAGGTATTTATACATATGCAAATAGACTGTGACTTTGCTTATGACACTGAACTAAATACTTGTGTTCATCTCAGACTATTTTTTTGCATTTACACGTCTATAGTTACATATTTGCTGGTGAACGTCATTATCACTGACGCGTCAGTGACTGGAGGACAAAAAATACTCCTATTAGTGCTTACAATTCAATAAAGCTCTCTAGATTGGCTTCTAGTTGAACTTATTGCCTCGATGGTGTAATGGCTGACACTTGAGTTGAATGTGTGTGTGTGACTTATCTGTGCCCATCTTCAAATAACTTCCGTTTCCTGCTCGGCCAGCCTCAGACCAATCTCCAATTCCCAGTCTCCGTCTCCGTCTCCGTCTCCGTCTCCGTCTCTGTCTCAGCTTACTCTAGCGACAAATTCTGTGCTTCATAGGCAGTCAAGTGCCCATAGAATGACTCAACAACATCTAGGTACTTGACCTTTGAAGCAGCACTCACACACTCAAACACTCACTCACACACACAGCCGCACACATTCCCAGTGATTATTAACTCAGATCCCTGAGGCAACAACTCATCCTGGTTACAGGTTGAGCACTCTTCCCAATTTCTCTCTCTCTCACTCTCTGCTTTATTTTATTTTTTTTTTTTTTGCACGTCCAGTTGGCTGGCAATCAGAATCATCAGACAAAATGAGTATTAACTTCCGCCGTGTCAGCCAGGAGCTAATAGAATTTTTGTGTGTTTATACTCAGTGCCATGGCTGTGGACAGCATTGCCATTGATTGGCAATCAAGTTCAGTCAAATGAGTTTCCCATCAATTTGTTTTGTTTCGCTTCGTTTTGCTTTACGACTGCTCGTAGTTCGATTCATGCAAAGCGAAACGCTTTCAGTTTTGTACAAATTTTACGAAACAACTGCAACGCCACTGATAATGGCCTAAAACAGCAGCCATAAATACTCATAAATACTCGTTCGAGTCGAGTCGAGTCGAGTCGAGTCTGTTAGCCACACACGGCCTGTGGCATTGGCATATCAGCCATATTACGCATACGCCACCGCTTCCGAAGCCACTTCGTTTTGAATATGAGTAAAAGTTTCCATATGGATGATAGCAATAGCATTTTCTTCAGAATTAATGCTTTAAATTCAAGATTTTATTTAAGATCTTTAAACAATTAAAGCTCAAAAGCCTCTATTAGTCCCAGCTTAAATGGGAGTTTAATTATATTTCTCTACAAATAATAAATTAATTAAATACATAACATGTTGAATCCCATTTTAAATACTAGGGTAAGCCTGGCTTACATGCGATTTAGCGATGGTTTAATACTAATTTTGATTAATTTTGTATATTAAAACGATGAGTAGTAGAAATATTTTTAGCGGTCGTTTAATATCTGAATTGCATTATTAATTTTTTTTTAAATGTTATAAAAGAATTCCGTGAACTATTCAAAGTATTCAAAGAATGTTCCAATATTTAAGTTGTAGATAAATTAGGAAAAACTTTATTTTCATTTATTTATTTATTTCTACAGTACACATACATATATTTAAATGCCATTATTTTCGAATGTAAAAACTAATAAAAATAAAATAAACAATTTCAATTGTATTTAAAACGGTCATCTTGAAACAACCGCGTCAATTCATAATGCACTTGTAATATTACAGATCGACAGGCGTCTAAAAGTCACATGTTAGTCGCATTTATTAGTCTACCGTAGCAAGGTCAGTTTAATGTGGTTCTAAAGCAATTAGGAAAATATCTGAATGGGACTCTTAATGCAGTTGTTTTAGAATTGTTCTATTTTTATAAAATGGACTTGCTAACCATAATTTTGTGTGGAATTTATGGAGGTGTAGTATATGAATTTAAATGATATTTCTACATTTCAACGCCACCTAATGGTCTAGAGCATTTAATGAACTTTTGCCCCATTTCAAGTCTGAATTCGTAGTGCGTGGCTGGAACTGGCAAAGTGCCAAGAGATTCAACTAAATGTCGCTTCCAGACTGCCCAAGTTCTTCCTCTGTCTTCCTAACAAACGATCAGTTAAGAAGACAACCTTGAGTCGTGAGTTTGAATTCAAGAGTCCTGTTGAGTCAACGCTCTTTTAGGTTCAGTTTTAAAAAACAATAGTGAGAGTTCATCTACCCATTTAAAAGTGTTGCTGATCCACAAAACACAAAAATCATACAAAATATAATCCAAGAGGCAAACATGCAATTGGCAAAAATGAAAACAAAGACACCCGGGGGCTATAAATAACAGCATGGCATATTATAATGACAGCAATAAAGAACATGATGATGACTCTGGCACACCCCATTCATCAACATCGATGAGATGTCTGAGAATAAACTGAGACACACACTCACTCCGTTCCCCGCTCAATTCCCTTTTTGATCACTTATTACTTATTGAACTTCTTTTTGGCTATTTGCCTGCTTCTTTTTTCCGTTTGCCTTCGTTTCGTTTCTGGTTGCGACAACATGTTGCACATGGCTAACAGTGGACGATGCCTACAGCTCAACGACTAAGTGCAATATGAGTAGCACTCGACGCTTGAAGATTATATTCAAATCGCTGGAGATGTACGTATGTAGTCAGTGGCAGCTGTTGCCCATGCCAAAGGGAGAGAGAAGAGATAGGGATAGAGATTGGGATTGGGATTGGGAATGAAAATTGTTGCCATTCGGTTTGCTTCTGTTTGCTGACAGCAGACGGGAGCTGCTTTTAGTATGCAGCTAATTACTCGACTCGACGACTGTCCCTCTAGATAGAGAGAGAGAGAGAGACACACTAGAGAGAAAGACAGAGAGAGACTGGACTAGTGGGATCGGTATGTGCCATTTTTTGCTCGTATTTATAACTCGATTTTGTTGTTTGATTTTTTCGGAGGCGGCATTTGCATCTCTGTGTCATTCCCTTGTATTGTTGCTGGATAAACTGACGTCTTATTTAGTTTTTATGCTGCTGTTTGCTTTGTTCCGAACGCGAATTTGGGGCGCCATTCGAAAAGGAATTAACCTAAATACAACTCAAAATGTCTTATATAATATTGCAAAAAAATACACAAAGAAGAACACTCAATTTGTTAGTTATAACTATGCAAATAATTTCAACTTAATCAATGTTATGTATTGAATTTCAGCACTCAAAGTTATTAGTCTAAGAATGCGTACAACACGAAATAAAATTCTATACATTCATTTGATTTTTGCAATCCGCACATATTTAGTTTGTTTCTATTAATTGAATTAATAACTGTATGACGATTTAATTTATTTTTACATATATTTATAATCCAATATGACGCTGTTTGATTCTCTACATTTTTATTTGCAAAAAAAAAAGAAATCAAACTGGTTTCAAATTCAAACAAAAAAGGCAGTCAAGTAATAAACAATTTTAAATTGTAGATAAAAATACATAAAAAAATTGAAGGCAGTAGAAAAAGATCTAATTCTTCTAGAAACTTTGGCTATAAAATATGTTTACAAGTTCTGTGTTTCGTTTATTTTTTTTTGTTATTTAATTTGGAATTAAATAATGATTCTATTACTTATGTATTCCAACTGCGTATTATTGAGGCTACTGAATTTATTATACTTTATGCGATTCTGATAAAGACGAGTTCTTTATCTATGCATGTATAAAAAACAAACCCACTAAAGACAAGTTATATTCTTAATATGACATAAATAGATCTACGTGAAATGATAAATGTAGCCACAATAGTAGAATAATTAAATTTATTTAATTACAAAGGCGATACAGAGTTGCCTCGAATTAATACAAAAATTTCTAATTTTACATAAGTTAATAAATACAAAATTATAATAAAAGTAAACAAAAGTAAATAAAGTTAAATAAGCGAATTAGGTAATATTTGAGAGTGAATTAAATTTTATTTGTTGTTTGCTTTTCGTTGTAATTCGTGTGCAACTGAGATTATTATGATATCAACTTTTAAGTATTTTTGTAGTTTATAGTTAACATATGAGTGTGCACGTTTATTATGCTTTTAATCATTTGTTTACTTTTAAGATATCAAGGTCTTACAGATTTAAGTACCTGTTTTGGTATCAGGTTACCTTTTGGCATTCTGTCGTTATGTAGATTGAGATACTTGTAGTTTATGCGTGCATTAGTTTGAGACCTGAGTTTGAATCTCGGTCTCGGTCTGGGTCTGGGCCTCAGTTGGAAACTGGGCTTGACTTTGGTGCAGGTTTCAGTGTCCATATGCGGGTTAATGATCTGCGATTGGGATGTCGCAACAACTTGTTTCACTGCCAAAACGTTCAACCGTCTCAAGTCATTTTTACATACATACATATACTCATAAGAGATGTGTATGCAAAACAGTTTGGAAAATATTTGTACACTGATAGAAAAATCACATAGTGAAAACAATTATAACCATATTTGGTTTTAAAATTTTAGATTTAACAAGAAAACGTTTTATAGTTAAATATAATAAACTCTAATATAACTGAAAAACTTTTTTAAATGTCAAAGTTAATAAGAACATAGTAAAACCAAAAAGAAAACACTTCAATTTAAAAATACCGTATTTCTTTTAAATTGTAATCATACTTATTTTTAATATGCGGAAAAGTTTAAAAAAAATCGTATTCAAATTGATGTCAGATTTAATAAAAACAAGGGGGCTCCGCCCCCTGCTCGCTTCGCTCGCCTACCCCCGGCTCGCTTCGCTCGCGATGAGGTGTGGTATGTCTACAGTCGAGCGCACTCGACAGTAACTTGCTCGATACCCAAACGTTCACAACCGATTAATTCAATTTCAGTAAAATATGGTCAACATAAAATGCTACAGACTATATGCTATCCTATAGCCTACAGTTAGGGGTGCTAGTCTGTGACAGAACTGGTATTAATACATACTATAATACAATACGTGAATAATAAAATACAGATTATATTATATATATATATTTAGTTACTCTTTTCACAAAATCAAACAAAATACAAGTTGTTAAAAAAGTACAAATTGTAATAAAGAAAATAGTTGACAAAAAAAAAGGAAATAGTTGACAAAAAAAAAAAAAAAGTTGCACATGGGCAAGATTGAAACGGGATTCGAACTCTCGACTCACCGCCTCGAAATACACGGCTCTATCATCAGAGCCATCGGAGCATTATATTTGCATGTGGCAATATCAATGTATATCATTTTTTTTCGTTGTACGTTTTGCACGTTTCTTTTGTTTCAATTATGTCTCGCTCGTTAGAAGAGAAGCCCTACATACACACATACATACATGTGCAAATAAAGCTATTTATAGAACCAAATTCGTTTTTCTGCTAATTCATGGTACTGATTGCAAAATGTGCATCACATAAAATTATTGATTAAGTATGTAAAGTATTCATTTAAAAAGTATGTAATTATTAATTAATATGTAATTAATTTAATGCAATGAAAAAAAAATAAAAAAATAAAAATAATAATAATAATAAATAATTTGGTTCAAAACAAAGAGTTGTTTTGATCCCGAGTCCAATGTACCCACAAATCGCATGCATTGCTGCAAGTTTTGTACCAAAATCTGGCCACTGCACGTAGGCATGAGAAATGTGAAGTTTTGATTTAATATCTTCTGTATTTGTTATCCGATTGCAATGCAGTTTTCAGGATGCATTATCAAAATTGTGTTTAGTGTGTGTGCAGATTTTGACATCTGTACCTATTAAATTGGCCTTGTATTTGGATATTTTAGTTTTTTGTCGATTACAGGATAATTGGGGGGCGTGGCAAAATTCTAAAATAAACTTGATCTGCGTGCGCAACATAGCAGTCTTGTCACCAAATTTGGAATCTCTATCTCTTATAGTCTCTGAGATCCAGGTGATTATATTTTCTCCATATATCATATTTTCTCAAACTACTTCCCTGTTTATAAACCGATCTCAATGAAATTTTCAGCACACCTCAGGACTCGTCCCCCCATCCTGTGTGCCAAGTCTCAATGCTGTAGCTTTAATAGTGCTCTTGTTATTAGATTTTATATCATTTACGTGGGCGGACGTGGGCGGGGTCAAATTTAAATACAAACTTAGTATAGATCAACATCCTAGGAGTACTGTCACCAAATTTGGTTGCTCTTACTTTTATAGTTGAGGAGATATATGTGTTCAAAATTCTGTACCATAATCGACACGAAACTAATAGGCTCTATACCCATTTTTTGGGTATCGAGCTAAAAACAAGGGGGCTCCGCCCCCTGCTCGCTTCGCTCGCCTACCCCCGGCTCGCTTCGCTCGCGATGAGGTGTGGGCGTGGGCCCGCCCACGGGGCGTGGCAAAATTCTAAAATAAACTTGATCTGCGTGCGCAACATAGCAGTCTTGTCACCAAATTTGGAATCTCTATCTCTTATAGTCTCTGAGATCCAGGTGATTATATTTTCTCCATATATCATATTTTCTCAAACTACTTCCCTGTTTATAAACCGATCTCAATGAAATTTTCAGCACACCTCAGGACTCGTCCCCCCATCCTGTGTGCCAAGTCTCAATGCTGTAGCTTTAATAGTGCTCTTGTTATTAGATTTTATATCATTTACGTGGGCGGACGTGGGCGGGGTCAAATTTAAATACAAACTTAGTATAGATCAACATCCTAGGAGTACTGTCACCAAATTTGGTTGCTCTTACTTTTATAGTTGAGGAGATATATGTGTTCAAAATTCTGTACCATAATCGACACGAAACTAATAGGCTCTATACCCATTTTTTGGGTATCGAGCTAAAAAAGTTTTAAAATTCATTAATATAAAAAAAAATAAATTATAAATAATAATTAAAAAAGAAACAAAATAAAATGATCGAAATAAATTAGGCAAATTTAAATGAAATTTTTTTTCCCTTTAATACAAATGTAAAGTTTGTTTTTAAAATATTATATTATGTTACTTAAATTAAATATGAAACATATTTAAAATAAATATTATTATATATTTGTTTTTGATTCAAAGTGCCTTATACTTTAATTCTACTAAAGGCGTATTTAACACTAAATCATAGAGCAAAATATTTAAATCAATCTGGAATATTAAAATTTTCTATCAGTGTACCTTGTAGCAAGAAGGCATTTTAATCGTTAACATGCAAAACAGTCAGTCGAGCATGTGCCAAGTGTCAAACTTGTTGATGTTTGTGTGTGTGAGTGTGTGTGTGTATGTTATGGCTAAAAACAAATAATGTCAAATTTGGCATGCAAATCCTTTAAATCAAACAAAATGTATTGCGGAAGGGTGGGCCAACAAAAAATAAAGGGCAATAAATGTTGACAAAGCGACACGCGGATTGGCAGCGAATTGTTTTTTTTATATATATTTTTTTTTTTTTGGGATCCCCTGTCGTTGGGCTTAGTTCACTACCAACAGCTGTTGCTGAGGCAGAGTACAACAAATTGGATAACATAAAATCAACAGAGCTAATAGTTCACTTTGGGGCAACAAGTCACCGCATCACAGCCCAAGCAGACGCCTCCAAGTAAGGGTAAGGGTAAGGGTAAGGGGTTGTTCTGCTTCTCGTTTGACATACTGGCATACATATCCCCCCCTCAAACTCACAGAATGGCACACACACACACACGTTGCCCTTTTCAGTCATATTGAGCCGATTTACTATTGAAAATAAATTTTTATTCGATTTTCTTTTTCTTTTTCTTTTCTTTATTTTTTTTTCTTCTTGTTTGCCTCTTGGTTTAGCGTTCTTGGGTCTTCCTCTGTCTGCTTTAAACATGCAACGCTCTGGCGACTTTTCAATGTGTTGTGGAAGTGCGTAGCTTTTTTTTTCTTTTTACGACCATCACTTTCAAATTTCTTTCTGATTCTGATTTCAATTTCATTTTCATTGTAGTATTGGAAACTATTCGAATTTGGCTGATGCACATTTGATTTATGTGTGAGTCAGCATAGATTATACATACTTGCATACCTTTAGCGGAAAAACATAATGGAGTTAAATTTGTAGCTGACAAATCTAATGAGTAATCAGACAGTTCGGAAGCCACACCTCCTGAGTTGATTCTACCAAGTATTCCCAATTTGTAGGTTAGGTCCCAACTAATCGGAATTACGTGCGATCCATGTCAAGCACTTTGGTCGCTGTAGGGTCTTTTAACAACACCCTATAAGTAAACTTTGGGCGCTACAGACATACGTGGGGGGGAAGGAAGGGGACAACATTGTGTACCGCATAAATGTTGCCTCATTATACGAAAAATCCAACTAGATGGTGTTGATGGTGTTTTTGGCTCAAAAAACCCCACAAAGCCGCATGTAATTCTAAAATTGTCAGTCTGACTAGTGTCAAATTTACGAATAGCTTTTCATTTTGTGCCCTTTTTATGTCCAACCTGAACATCGATTTCCAAATTGAATTTCAAGCAATGCGTATGAAATCATCAAACTATCATTTTGTTAAAAAATATGGAAAATATGTGGAATATATAGAAAGAATGTGGCTCTTAATTCTTAGGCTTATTTATGAATATTGTTAAAAATATTAATATTAATTAATAATAAAGATTGGCTCCTAATTCTTAGGTTTATTTGTGAATGTTATTAAAAATATCTAATTTAAATATTAAGTTAATTAAGCAAATTACTCTAAAAATCCCAACTCCTCAAACAAGCCAGCTTTCATAAATATTTTTTTAATCAAATCGATTTATTTTGGCCCATAAAATAGTTCAAAAATATATTATCCAAAAATCTATGTTTTTTAACATTTTTATCGCTACTTTTATCTTGATATCAGGTATAAAGTTATTGCCTAAAGATACATAGAATTTACAGAGACTTCACAGAGTAAAAGCTTTCGGACATCAGATCTTTAGTGGAAAGTATATTTATTTTGACAATTCTTTTCAATGTTAATAAACGTTATTTGTCAATTTTCTATTGAGATCTTTGTTAACTTGCCACACTTCTTAATTGGGTTATTTCTCTGAACATTCCAGAGTTTGTATCATCAAAATGTTTCCAACAAATATGTTCTTAATTAATAGTATAAAACACTTAAGCATAATGCTCACAATTGAAAGTCATTTGCATAGGAAGAGAAATTGTCGCTCTCTACCCTTTCATAATGAATAGATTCGTAGTACTCATTCAATATGAGTGAGTACTCGCACTCGTATTGTTATGTTTATGTCATGTTGTGAGCTATTCGTTGCCAAAAGCTCAACACTCTCGTATGCCTGATAAATATTAATTGTTTGCCTTTTGTCCAGAGACAATTTGAGGTCAGCAAAGATACTTACACACAAATCGAAATACAAGTTTGATAGTTTCGCTGTGTGTGTGTGTGTGTATGTGATATATCACGCATTAATTGTGTTACATTATGCCCATATGGTAAATGAAGGGCCCAAATTAGTAAGCGGCAAACGCCAATTTTGGAGTGTGTTGACAATTTGAGTTTAAATAGCAGCTGTTGCTGGCCTAATGTGCAATTACCGAGTGGAGCCCAACCCAATAATGATTTATTATGTGTGGTAGGAGGGCTCATTAGGAGTACAATTTTATAAAGCTGCTAAGTTGACAAGCTTTATTTATTGCTTATGGGCAATTTGTTGCATGATCCCTGACATTTCAATAGGTTTTCATGACCTCTGCACAGGCAAACAACAAATGGGCAACAGAACAGCTTTCTGGGTGTGGTTGATCATTTTGTTCGCTTATCTTGTATTAATAAAAATCTAAAGATTCAGCGATTCAACACCACTTTGCATTGTCATTAATCTCGACAAGTTCCATAGGCTTGACGAAGCTATTGTCTGGCAAAGGTGACGCATAGAGTTGTTTGTTTTCACATTGCACAATTTATAAACTACCAAAAACAAAAATTGTGTGGCTTCTAGCCTGATTCCTGTGGTCACAGAGGGGCTATCCGGCCAGTAGTGGGTTTCTCGGTTACTCGCCCACAATACTACTCATAATTACGGGGACTCTGCAGACAACTGCACTCTGCAGACAACTGGCAACTGGCTAAGCGTGTGGCTAATTCATGGGGTTATTTTGACTAAGTTGACAGTCTCGTGTTACCACTGATTGCGGCTGTTAGATGATATCTCTGTGGTTGGCTTAATTTGTTGCACAGGTGTAACCAAAATGCAGGCATGTTGTACAAAGCTATTGTTGATGTTTCTGAAATCAAGAGACCATTGTTAAATGTTAAAAAAACTGTTAAAATATTGATAAATTTTATTATTTTTATTATTTATAAACTATTGCGTAAGATACTAATAACGGTTTTAATAAATTTTCTCTTTTAGCATTCTGATCCAACAAAATGCGTTCAATTCTGCTTTTCCTGTGTCTAACGCTCTCACACCTCTATCCGGTACTGTGTAACATAGAACTGAACGGACAGGCTATTAGAGGTAAGCACTATTTCTTTAATTTACTTACAACATTTATTTTAAGAGGTGTTTCAAAGCCAACCAAAAATATTAAAAGATTGTGGTTTGATTTTCTGGCGTGTTCTTAAATTATTAGATTAAAAAACATTGCATACTTTTATGCTGCACTTTTTAATGAGTTGGAAGACAATAAAATATTGCATACTTTGAGGAGCGCTTATTAAATAATTTTGATAAACATTTTGAAAATATGAATAATAGAATATTAAAAGTATATATGACGGTTGTCAATAAAATTAATTTTAGCTGTTATTTTTAAGTCGGAATAAAGAAGCTATGATATAATAATTAAATTTATATTTTTAATATATAAATTTTGTACCCATTTAACATTGAAATGTACTTATTTTTTGTTAATATTTTTGCAGATGCTCTGGGTGAATATATGCTGATGGATATCATGAACAACAATCAATACACGGGCATTGAGTTCACGGAGGCAGAGGATGGCTTTCCAGCCTTTAGATTTCTTTCCACGGCAGATGTGAAATCACCATACCAAGTGTTGTTACCCGAGAAGCTATCCGAATTCGCCATATTAATCACATATCGGCAGAGTTCTCTCAAGGGCGGCTATCTCTTTAGCGTCGTGAGCGCACTGGATCGGGTGGTGCAATTGGGTGTCCATTTGTCGCCGGTGGTCAAGAATAGCTACAACGTAACGCTCGTTTATGCGCAGCCCGATGAATCAGCGGGCCGTAGACTGGCCAGCTTTCCGGTTGCCCACGTGCCGGACAAATGGAATACAATTGCATTTCAGGTATTCAGCGACAAGGTAATTTTCTACTACGACTGTAAGCCGGTCAACACAACGACAATAGTGCGAGATCCTCTCGAATTGGTCTTCGCCTCAGCGGCAACACTTTACATTGGCCAGGCTGGATCCATAATTCGTGGCAACTTTGAGGTAAGTTCTAACGGTGCCCAATTTTTTTGACCATCTATTGTGACTGAAATAATTTTTGTAATATATATGTATGTAAAGCGGCAGCACACTTGAACCTTTTTTTGTGAAAATATTTGGAATATTCTGGAATTTCGAACACAAATTCCCTTCACTTAAGAAATATGTCTTTCTTGACCCATTTCTAGATAAAAACTTTGAGTGTAATGAGATCTTTTAATTTTGAAACCACTCGTATATAAAATGCGTCAAGTACCAAGTTTCTTAAATTAAGAGAAACCATTTTAATTGAGAAAGCGCGTTTTTTTGTAGTTTTCTTGTAATGTTTCTAGTAAAAAATTTGGAAACATTATTCTTGATTTTAAAACTTGTACTTATGTTTTCTGTGCGGCACATCAAAGGCAAGAAAGAACCATATGTCTTAGGTGCAAGAAGTACTTTAAAACATTGTGCAATGAAATGTAATGGAACTCGGAACAGGCTAAGTGCGTTGAATTATTTCAAGTGACTGCTTGAACCATTCGGCCAGCAACCAACAACAGATGTGTTGAAATCGCAGCTGGAAAGCTTCTCAACATAGAAACTCACCACGACAACCTTATATGGCGCCATTTTACCACACAGCGGCCAAATGTGAAGGTAGCTCAAACTTAACACTCAATTCGACTCACTCAGTGGTTTGAGTTTCGCTCAGAGTAGAACAACAGCTAGAAAGTGTCTCAAATTCGCATTACGTATACGCCGTGTACGCCTTGAGTTAGAATCGATGCGAAACTCTGCACTCGGCTCTCAGTGTTATTCAGCGCTTGCTGACACGAAGTTGTGACTGACACGAGCACATTTCTGTTGTCTGAGGCACGACTTGAGTGTCCTGTGTGTTTGTGTGCGTGTCCTGCTGTGCGCCATGTTGCTGTGATTTGCTTCCAATGTTGGGCATAGCCGAGACGAGTGCGTTTACCTTTCAGTCGCGTTCGGTGCCGCAAACAGTTAACATGTGCGAACGGCTGAGTCGACGCTACGTTTTTTTTCACACTGCCACAGCACGCTGAAGTCGCGCTCTCCGATTCGGTGCTTATCGTTCCTTTTCGTCCTCGTCCTCATCCGCCACCGCGACCGTTTCTCCGTCATCCGTTTGCCGACAGCGACGTCGGTCATGTGCGGTATGTGTGGAGTTATGTGTGATCCAGGCGCAAATGAAGCCATTGTGCAAGTTTAGCCGCAAAAAACGAAAGTGATTTATGCCTAAATGAAATATGTTTGCATAATGTTCAAGTGAACAAAACGGAGACGTGCTACGTGTTCCCCATCAAGACCAAAAAACAAATAGTCCAGTCAATTAAAATTCAATTATGCTAGCAACAATGAAAGAAAGACGGCGCAAGCGTTTCAAAATGCTACCGTTCACTTAGCTGCCAATAAGAGTTTGCTCATATCGAGATCATATCAGTATGCAGTCACACACACACACACACATATATATATATATAACATATCAGGCAACATTCGTGTCGCTGATTGTTGCTCGTGTCCTTTTTACCATATCGCGTGCTCTAAACTAAATGCTAGGCCAGATTTTGTGAGAAATTAATAAACGTAATGGTCGAGTATTACCTATAGCCAGCAAAATAACAAACATATCCCCCCCTCCCTTAATAAATAAATAAAGTGAAGAGGAGTGAAGTGAAGAGAGAAGAGAGAAGAAAAAATCAACACAGAACCTACACAAATTTGTTTGCTCGCCGTGCAAATATTTACAATTAGTTTTTGCCAGGCTCGCGCGTCTTTCCTGTTGCAATTGTTATTGTTGTTGTACTTGTTTTTTTCCTCTTCTCTTATTATTATTATTGTTGTTGTTGTTATTGTGGACTGCCTTCATGTCAAGTGTAAAATTTGAACAGCATCGTCGTCGCGTCGGTTGTAAAAAAAAACTTTCGTGCTGCTCTGGCCTAAAAAGTGAATGCCGTTTCAACTTAAAGATGAAATGTATAAATGCCAAACAAAACGAAGAATTTGTTCAATAAAAAATCAATCAATTGCACAAGCCAAAATGCATGTGGTGTGAACGAGAAAATTAATTGCGCTCAGCGGGCTATCGAATTGTCCAGTTAACAAACGACCTGAACTGAACTGAACTGAACTGGCCTGGCCTGGCCTAGACTGTTCCGGCCTGCTCGGAACTTTAATTGCCACAACTGTTGAACACAACACAACACAACAAACAGCGCCAATGTTTTATTTATACATCAAATGACAAGCAACTGTCATTTGTAATTACAAATGGGCATTAAAAAAAGTGAATTACTTGAACGGCATTAAACAATATATAGATTCGTGCATAAATAACGCAAACTATTTGTAATTAAATTATCTGTGATTTTTTGTCAACATATTCAATTTTTTCAAACACCAACAAAGCATATAAATTAAACGTGCATATCGCAAATATCGTAGTTAATTACAACAATCAAGTGACTTTTAGCGGCGACAACAATTCAAAAAGGTAAATATACTTATTATAAATAAACATATATATATGTGCATATATATGTAGTTAACACTCGACTGGAGTATAGAGTATAAAAGGGGCCACACAAATGGTTTGCATGTCGCAGGCTGTCGCCTATCAAATTGAGCATGGGCTGTGCATAAATTATGACAAGCTAGGCGGGAGGAACTCATAGACAAAAGCCAGAACCCGAGAGTAAAGTGGTGTATGGCGAGGGGGTAGGGGGTAGGGAAAAGGAGATGGCTTTATGGATTGGTTGTGCGTTGTGCTCGCGTTGCCCCAAATCAAAGGCAAACTCATTAAAGCAGAGCTACACATCGCTCTCTCTCATTCATATATAGAACACTCAGCCATGCATATGCATATTAAAGCAGCACGAGGCGTATGTGTAATATTGTGTATACGTACGTATATATATATATATTTTTGTTCGCTTACCCGCCTTTGTCTTTACCGTTATCGTTACCATTTGCCGCAAGCCAAAACGAATATACGCTTTATTTATTAAATAAAAGGCCTTTTTAATGTCTGCATTGGTACAAAAGATATACTTATTCTGACCTCTGGCTACTGATAAAAGGTTAACAGTCCTACACAATAGCTAGGCCAGCCAACCTATATTGATGTCATCGTAGGTGTATATCTAGGATTCCTTACTACATATTTTGCTAAGTATATCCAAGAATTGATTAATAACAGGGACTGTAATCATTATAAGTTTTATTATTAAACTCAGGAATAATCTTTATTTTATGGGTTTTATTATTTTACTTAATGTTACTTTTGAGCAAAAAAATAGAGCTCAGAAATAATCATTATTTTCTTAACTGAGTCGTATTTTTGATTCAATAAAATAAAACTCATGAAATAATCATTATTCTGTTAGTTTTATTTTATTGAATCAAAAATAATGATTATCTCAAACTCAGTTTTACAAATAATGATTATTTTCTGAGTTTTTTGGTATATTTCACGTTTTTTTACAGTTGCTAGAAGTGAACGATTTTTTCAATTAAAAAAAAAAACAAAATAATAATTATTTACTGTCCCTGATTAATAATCTTTATCAAATTCACTATTTCTGATGAGATAAAAATACATAAACAATTTTTGCCTGGCAAGACTCATTTCTTTTTAATCTCTTTTTTTAATCCAGTATAAATTTTTTTAGCTGTTTTTATAGTTAAACTTGAATTTAAAAAGTTAAAAAAGTTAAAGTCTGCCTTTTACATAGTGTAATTGAACTTTTACTTTGTTTCGTGTTAAGCTATTAATTTCAGTTGAAATGTGAAATTTTAGATTTTCAGACTTCAGTCTTCAATCAGTGTGTGTGTTTAATTAAACAGTATTACGAACATAGCATACAACAATATCCATAGCAAAAGTTACCCAGTTAACAAGAACAATAAGATCGAAAAACCCAGGACTTTAAATAGTTTATGCATTGATTTCTATGCGTAGCTTTGTTCAGTTGTGTTGAAGACTGGCAACATGCATAAATAGTCATAAATTTCCATGGCTGAATGTTGCGTGTGTGTGTGTGTGTATGAGTGTAAATTTAAATAATATAACGCGTGTGTGTATGTGTGTGCGCTGTTCCTGTTGTTGTTTACACTATTAACTTACATGCCACCCCAAAAATAGGCTTTATTTCCCGTAATATGTAATTTTGATTTGCAAATTTATCAATTTGGCATCATAATACAATATTTTGACCCATTATGTTGACACAATTTAAAATTCAATTTAAAATGTTTATTTACATATAAACCCGATTTTCCCTCGCTCTATAGGTTACAAGCTTTGTTCTTACCGCGATTGTGTTTAAAATTAGTTTTTACTAAGCTATTGTATACAAATATAATTACTTAAATACGAGCATATATATTCGACACATATTTGTGCTTTGGTTTTAAATTATTTCAACTTTACGAAACTCAACCAATAGTTTTACTTACATTTATTTAAGCAAATACAAATAAATACTCAAGTCTTCAGATTTCACAGCTCATTTATTGTATTTGTTATGATTAAAATCAATTTAGAATAAAAGAGCGGGATAAATGCGAATCAAGCAGAGAACTTAATGCATTAAAATTTACTTAAAAAATTTAATAGCATAAAAGCCTTTAAATTAAGTATAATATTTTTGTATATCTCATATTTTTTTATTAATTTAAATTTAAAAATTAAATGATATTCAGCTATAGATAATTTATTTTAATATAAGTAATACATATTATGTATATGTTCTTTATATTAAGCTCTCAGTTTTTTTCCAACAATTCTCTGTCTATCTGTCATTTTTCAAAAGTTTGTTTCCACTTTCATTACTTCATTTTGTCATGATATCCCCTTATGCATAGTTTTATGTCCTTCCGTATATATTTTATTACTGATGAGAATGCAAGTCGTTAAATGTATATACAATGCTGAATTTATGATCAAATTTCTATCTGATTTCTGTGAGACCGCATAAAACTCATAGAAATCTGCAAGGCAAGAAAAAAGTTGGAAACTATGAAATGTTGTAGAAAATCTAAATGTATAAAGGAAATATATGTATTTTATGATTTTATAGCTGCCCGATTGGGTCTTTTAACATGACAAACAAAAGCAACTGTTGTCGCAGTAGCATAAATTATGCAAATGTTGGACTTTAATTAACCGACATTAGTGAAGCGGTTAACGCCCATTTCGCCCACTTGTTATATAGCCAGGGAAATGCGCTCTCGACTGGTTGGCTTCTTATTAATTTAACCAGCTCTTTATGTGACCGTTGGAACGCCCTATCCACACTTCCCCCCCCCAGTCATATGTGTTGGAAGAGAAGAGGGTTTGAGGAGCTAAAAGAAGCTACTATCGATCAAACTTAGCCACGTCTGGCCTGGGGTTAGACATTGCCTCTGGTGACATTTTATTGTGCTTGCTTCTTATTAAGGATGAATGTGTGACACATGCTTAACCTCCCTTCATCCTCATTCCTCTCTGCATACAGGTATAACATCAGTTAGTCATTGTTACTTGTTCTTTGAAGCGCACAAAAACATGCCAAATGAAATTATCTAAAGCGGAAATTTGTGTGCAAAACGTTGCTTATTAAAAATAACATGTCAAAATGTGGAAAAGATTCCCACACACGGCGATGAATAGACATAAAACATTGTGTCTGTCTGTCTGCCTGTCAGCCTTTCTGACAGGCGGTCCTGCATACATATATGTGTGTGTGTGTGTGTGAGTTAGGTTAGTCCTTTTATACATGTCGCCCCATTATCTTCATTAGGCGCTAACGTTTGGCCAGCTAGCCCGAAACGAAAAGGGTCATGCAATAAACATTATTTTTGGTTAAATTTTGCATTCAACGGTTTACTTTTTGGTTACCATGACAACTTCAAAAGTCATTACTCATTTCGGCGTACTTCATTTGCAAGAAGATATGAAATTCCTTATCGTTTGCCTTCTCTTTGGACAGCCGCCTTTCTTTTTTTTTGTTCGTGTGGCACAAGTTTTGCCCCTTTTCATTACGCGGCCAAAAACGCAGTCGAAAAAGTCCAAGTAGGTAATTTCATTAGGAAACTTGAGCCATGTCAAACTTTAAGCTTAAGCTGCGAAAGTGAATGCGAGTGCGAGTACGAGTGCGAGTGCCAGGGCTGCAACCGTAGAATTTTAATGCTGCGTGAAGAATGCCACTAAGGCAAAGGCAGCAAAGGCAGCAAAGGCATAAAAAAGTTTACCTTGGCTTTCTTTCTTAGGTTTTTTTTTGTTTTTTTGGGCCAACAAAAGTTTGTTTTACACCACTGACTCAGCCGTTGACTCAATAACTGGCTGCCATTTGAGAGCTGCTTCTGCGGCTGAGGGGCGTGAAGACTTTCTTGGTCTTTTTGGGGTGTCAGGTGAGCTTCGGTTGTTTGGACTCTGCATTCTACTGGTAGACAGACACGATTATCGTAATTATGCGCTGACTGTAGCATACTTTTGTGCGCGCTGAACCTCTTGCTAAACTGCTTGCTGTGTGATGCGTATTTGTTTGTGTGCGTATGTGTGTGTGTGAGTATGTTCGTTAAAGGATACTTTTGTGTGTGTGTGTGTGTGTGTGATGTGCGCCAACTTTTACCGCAATTATGTAGGTTGAAAAGTTGGCGCTCGTTTTTTATTTCATTTTCGGGCGCTCAAGGACACGCTTCAGCTTCAGCTTCAGTCAGATTCCCTCCACAGGCATTCGGCTTATGCCTTTATGCGCTCTAAATAAAAGCCGAGACATCTTGAGCATGTGGCCAAATCTAGGCAACGCATTTTCTACCGTTTTCTACCAGTTTTATTTTTTATATTTCTCCTCGTTCCGTTTATTTGTTCTTGTTCCCGCCGTTTTGCCATGACGTCGCTATAATTCAATATTTTCGCAAATAAACTTGTTGGCAGCTTAACTTTTCATAAAGTTTCTTTTTTCCTTCTCCTTTTTTTTTGTGTCCTGTGGTAGCTTTTATTTTTCAGCCGCTGCTTTGCGGCGCAAATCGGTGAGAAAATGCTGACAAGCGGCAGGGTGACTAAAGAAAGCAAAATAAAAAAAAGTAAAAAAAAAATTAAATAAAACGTGTTACATTTGTAGCGTTCGGCGGAAGTGCCTGGGCACATGTAAGTGTAAGAGTTTGAGTGTGTTTGTGTGTGTGTGTGTGAGGATGTGAGTGTCTGAGGGTCTCTGTGAAGAGCTTGTGGTTGTGGGCATTTGAGAGGCGTGTGAAAGCACAAAAACGCTTGGTAAGGTTAATACGTGCCACAAAAGCCATTAGGCATTACTAGTAGAAAGCAGGCAGCCTGTGAGCCTGTGAGCCATACTGTTAGCCACCGCAGGCAACAGCCGAATCCAAGTGTCCAAGGTTCAAATACATTCAAACCATTTGTGTGTGACCCACATTACCACCAGCTGAGTATGTATTAGGAAAAACAACAAAAGCATCCAATTAATATTCCAATTCACGCATCTGATTCTTTCTACTTTTGTTCCAGGCAATTGTCGTGTCGTGCTACAAGTTGAAATCGTCGTAGTGCTCTAAGTGTTAAAGTGTTACCAATTTGTCCAACGCGAGTGTGTAAATAACCCGAGTTGAAACAATGGCAATGGTCATTTCGACGCGCGCGAAACTCGTGATAACCGCGTTAATTCTATTCTTCCTGCTCGGCATTGTCCTTGTGACGGGCTCGACGAAGGGCTGGTTTATACCGCAGCGTTTCAACGGGGAGAGAGTGGCAGCCAGGATACAGGTAACTGAAACCAATGTTATCCAAAGTCTGTCAAATGGCATTTCATTTTAATTAAAAACTTGAACTTGATAATTAATTATAATTTAAACTATTCACACTCAACACGTGACTGAGAACTGTGTGGATTGTGGCTATTTTATGAGCTGCCGTTTAGTCAAAGTTTCGCAGTCTCGGACTCGGTGTTATATATGTATGTACATATAGTTAAACTGTGTAATTTGTAATTTGTAATGTGTAATGCTAAATGCTTCACTTCCTACTGTTGCTTCAAATGCAAACAAATGTCTCCACTGTGAGGGGGTCGAAGTTCGCTGCTTATGCGCCCCCAACACGCACAGAAACACAACAACACTAACACGTCAACAAGGAAGTGAAGTGAAATTACGCACGCCGAAGATTTGATACCCTAACTCAATATTTAACTGATTGTTTTTACGAAATATATGTTTTCCTTTAACCAAATTTGCTTAGAACATCTGTGAAATTCGTATAGATATCTCAGTCAACAAGCAAGTTTTTCATATCATAGGTGAATTTAGAAGGTTTTTTAAAGCGTTACACATTTCGTAACAAATTTACAGTTACAGGCAACATGCCACAAAGAAATTGAAACTGTTTTCAAATACGCAGCGAGCGTTGAACAAATAAAATAAGTATACGACTACGTACTTCTACACTACATGAAAGCAAATAAAGTTTATTGTGACAAATGTTTCATGACAGCCGACCATTTGAGCATTTTGTTGCTGTCCATGATACCACAACCACGTCTCCATATTCCCCCTGTGGGGCATATGAGTTAAAGGCTTGACCAGGTGAGCGACTGCTCCTAACATACATATGTACATATTTCTGTCTGCGTGTGTGAAAGGAATGAATTAAAAAGCATTGTAATTATCAGAAAACATTAGACGCGCTTGTTCTACCCTCACAAGATAAATTGTCAAACGTGACACGGGTTGCCCACAACCGAGAATTACTCACAAATGGGCTAAGGGTTAAGTTTGTACACACGGCGTATGCGTAATATGACCTTTCAACTGTTTTTACGGTGTCGGATTAGCATCTGTGTGCTGATTAAGAGGTGGGCTCTTGTATTCCCACAAAAGTTGTTTGTTTAACCATGCTCAAGTGGTATTTTAATGGGCTCACATTTGTGAGCTGCTCTGTAGGCGGTAAATGCGTAGATAAATGACGAGCTAATGAAACTGAATACTTTAAGCGATTTAATTGTGGTTTATTTCTTTAAAGCAGTCTCCTGCCTTTTATGGGGTGTGACAAATATGTATGTACTATATATTATTATTTACTATTTGCATGCATTGTTGCTGTTTCATAGCAACGCTTTTCGTTATTTACACCATTCTGAAAGGAACGATGCGACGTCGCAACGTCTGCTAATATCTGCATAATTGTTGTGCTAATTTTGCCAGCACGCCCTGTTAATGTTTCTATTGACACCCGACGTGGTGCGGAGGCGGAGATCGTCTACAGTCTGCACTGCTTTGACATTGTTTACGCTTACTTATGGGTTCGACTCGCTCTCACCTGCCCACGGTGTTGTTACAAACCTCGCACTGTGGGCAAAACGGCTGATCTAGTAGAAGAAAAAATTACATTCATTACAAAGCAACCGAAAATCAACCAATATCTCAAACGATATTGGATGGTCTTCAGTTGTTTTAAATTAGTGGAGCACACCTGATAATTTTGTTCTTAATAATCCAAATACTTGGACTTGTAATACTTCTTTTCTAAATAAATATATTTTTTTCCTTAATCTAGACATGTATATGACATTAAAAATAAAATTATGCTTAATCCCCTAAGATTTCAATATTTACACTCTACGAAAGTCTAAAAGGAGTTGTTTAAAATAGTTCATAATTTTTAACCACATTTTACATTGGTAATAAATAGGGTATAAGATTTAAAAATAAAATATAAATTGTATAATCAGTTATTTTTGTATTTTTAATTTTTTTTTTTTACTTTTTTATGAATATGTATATATTTTGTATTTTATTAAAGGTGTTTTATTTTAATTTTATTTTTTGTCATCGTTTCAGTTTGAATTACAAAATTTAATTTATAGCTTAGAATATGTGATAAAAAACGCTTTCAATTTGATAAAAATTAAGTTAAATGGCTGAGAGTAAAATTTGTAATTAACAAAACAAATCTGTTTACATTTAAAGAAAAATTTGTTGTACAGCTGCTGTAATATAATTGATATTATATTTTTGAGAGATCACACTTAAGAAAATATACACAAATAATAATTATATATATGATATTGCGTAAATTCAAAATTTTTGATAAAAAATTTATGTGCATTTACAGTTTTAAAATAAGAATATTCTTCCGCTAGATCGGCTGAAACACCCACTGTGCCTCCTCGCCCCGTTTGTCGTGGCTACTGTCCCGCTGCGAGCTCTGCATAGTGATTAAACTAATTTAATGCAGCAGCAACTAAGGCAGCTATAGTACAAACCACAACAAAAATAAGAACTGGGCGGGTTTGAACAGGCAATAAAAAACCATTTAAAACATTCAAAGTGTCGCATGAGAAGGACGTTCAAGTCAAAGCAAACCAACAACAACCGACAGCGACAGTTGTCGTTAACGGGCTGACTTCGATACTTCGTTTGCTTGCCTCAAACTAGGACCTAGCCACCAAAGTCGACAGTCGAATGTGTGGCAAAGTGGCAAAAAAACAAAAAACGAAACAAAGTTTAGCAATAAAAATCTAAATAAAAGCCCGAGTACTAGCAAGCAACACGGCGAGACGCGGAGAGACGCGGAGAGACGCGACTCGACCTGACCCGACGCGGCTGTTAATAAAGTCATTTCTGCATGCTGCTACCTGCCACATGCCACCTGCCACCTGCCTCCTTTTAACCTTTCCTCCCGTTCTCACCTTTTGGCACGCTAACAGGCGAGCGAGTTCATTAGCAGTAGCTAACATTACAAAGCCGTCTAGATGTTGTTGTTGCTCCCTAGTTTTCGCACAGTTGCCACGGCCGCTGTTAATTATGGCTGAAACACGATGCGGACGCGCCGCGAGGCGTCTGCACGGCAACTGCGAACTGGGGACTTGTCCCTACTGGAAATTTATAAAAGTTACACGTAGATTGACAGGCAATTTGTTGTTGTATTTATATTATTGAGGTGGTTACTTGCCGGTTGCCAGTCTATTGACTGAGTGTAAATGCGACTGACTCTATATGTTTGTATGTGGCCTGTGGTTAAACCGTGTGGTTTTCTACCAACAACATTAGCAACAATGCCAACCACTACAACTACAGCAGCAACAACAACAACAACAACAACCAGCGCCTATTCACATTGATTAGTGCCCAATTACCCGAAAGTGAATTTCGCCAAAAGGCAATTATTGTAAACGCGTTCAACTTTTGGCCAAGCGCCGACATTGAATTAGACAGTCTGATAACTCGAACGACACTCATTGGCCGTTATTAACTGTGTATATTATATATGCATGAACTGATAAATTAGAGGACATAATTAAGTGGCCTACTGTTCGATACCCTGTAGTTGTATTCATGGCATTTCCAACAGCAATAATTAACTATGAAGTAAATGCTCTCATCAATTCATATCAAATTAAGGCTGCCAAATTATAGGTCGAAGAATACGTAATCTGAAAGTGATCAATTAGTGTATACCCTATTATATTGCTCCAATACAAATTGACAGACTTTAGATATTTAATTTTTAATGAGAGAAATAGCAAAATTAACAACAATCAACATATAAAAATAGAGCTTCTAATACTTTAAAAAGTATTTTTCAAATTAAACACAATAATCCCTCATTTCTTTTAATTCTTCAACAGAAAAATATTACAAGCATTTTCCCTACCTTAATCCAATTGAATATTATATGGAATTAAGCTAAATATAGATTTAATTGCATTCATCTCCTACCAAAAATTATAGCATGACGTGGCATAAAAATTCGGGTCAGCCAGTTGTATTATTTATTCTGGGAAGGAAATAAGTCCTTGAAAAAAAGTACTTATTTATGTGGATTACAAATAACAAGCTCACGTTGATAGATAATAATCAGGCTAGACGACATGCTAACGTACCAACTAGCTCTTAGATTAAGAGTGGAATTCTTTAGCATTGATCCACATATTCTTATCAAAGTAAAATAGGTAGAAAGAACTCTACGTCTCCCCGGAGAAAAAGGATGTTCTCTCGCACAATACACACTCTCGGCTGGGCAATAAAAACTGAAGAAAACACATTCCATTAGATTTGCTGCGGCAATGCTAGTCATATATTTATGAATGTTAGTCGCATTCGCCGACTACTCCCGCAGCTGGCAATAAATAATGAAAGTATCAAAATGTGTGCGCATGTGAAGGAACAACAACATCCACAATAATATCAAGCAGAATAGATTTAGTGCAGAGTGCTCGACTACGAGATACTCTGGTACTAACTCACACATAGCAGATAATACATCCCGTTAGTATCTCACGTTGTAGCGTCATTTTTCTCTTCTTCTTCTCGACGCTATTTCTGTTCCTTGAATAACTACGAAGTTAATTTTTAGATTGTGATGAAATTTTGTGATCACATCGACCCTAAGAAACTATTATTGTGTGCCAAACCTCAAGTTTATAGTTATAAATATGGCTTAAAATTCGAACTTTTTCAATTTGTGGTGTTCAAAAACTAATGAAGTATTTAAAAGATATCTACATTCGAAGTTTTGTTGTGATGAGCACAACAAATAATAAGTATATAATAACTTGGACTTGATAAAACATTACTTAAATAAAAAAAATTAAAAATAAAAAAAATTGGTGCTTCTAGCTCTTACCATCTTTGAGATTATTTCAATGGTATGGCTATATCGACTTGACTGTTGATCGTGTATATTTATAATTGAAGACCTGCCTGTTACATACTTTGCACCACACTCACTGGCACATATTTCTAAATAAACATATGAAAAACTATCTTCCGTTACGTTTATGATAATATTTTATTAAAGCCAGTTAGGGGCGAATGACGAGGGAGAATACGCGTATACCTAGAAGTTGAAACGCCCCAAGCAAGCAGTAGACCATTATATATTTATTGTGCCACGAATGAACTTGACGCACTCCAACGCTCCTTACGTCTTTTGTCTGTCATGGCCCACGGTCACAGTCCCCCTTCCCCTTCCCCTCCCCCTACCCCTTCGACCACCCATCGATTCACTCGATGGCGTAGATATCGCGACATCAGCAACTTTACAATTGATGCGCTGACTTTTGCGGTTTGACAGTGTGATAGGCACAACAAAGTTTCTCTTAGATTGTGCTCCCTGCTTTCCCTCCCCCTTTCCCTAGTTCCCGAGTCTCTACTCGGTATCGCTTCAAACTAAACTTGTTGCATTGACAATGCAACTTGGAGTGCAAGTTGCGTTCCTCGATTTTCCGACACCGTGCACTGCATGTCAAAGATAAGAGAATATTGCTGTTTCTCTTCCTAATATAGCAGTTGAACTTTTGTCATGTGGTTGTGAGCAGTGTTGTCAATTTAGCTTTTTTTTTGCCGACGGTTCTAAAGTTTTCAAATATCAAGCGCGACAATAATTGTGAAAAAGTAACTTGCGGGAATTAAATGAGTTAAAATTTGCCTAATTTAGATTTTATTTTTAAATTTTAACTTATATAAAATATTAAAAAATATCACGTGAAACTCACGTCATAACAGTTTGAAGTCTAGATAGTTTTAAGATATTTAAACTATTGATTTGATGATTCATTACGATGTAAAATTGCAAAATTAATAGGCAAACCTCACTAAAAAAAATCAACATTTTCCCGCCGTCTGCTGTTCTTAAATTGTTCGCTCCGTTGAATTTTTAATAAAGCCATATTTAACGTTTATAAAATTGTTTATCTGATTTTTTAGCTTTTTTTTTTAAGTTGACATAGCTTTCTGAGACCCTAAAAAGTGGGCAGCACTGGCAGCGAGTGAAGCAAATGCAGCATTTGTGGGGCAAGTGGGACGGACTGCTATTTTTAGTGGTTATTCTTGCAAATTGGATACAACCCGAGCTGCAGCAGTTGCTAAGCGTGCTGACAGACTACGCACCTTCCTTTTCCTTCTCCCTGTTCTGCTCGTATCTTGCAATCTTCCTACAATATAAATAGCACTGATTTGTGCTCACAAATGCGAGCGGGACTTGTCGCTGTCGTATCAGCTATCTGTGAGTGCGACTGAGACTTGCTGGCAGCCCAAAAGTTAAGCCAACCAAGCATTCAACCCATTTGTTTATTATGATAATACGGGCGCCACAGAAGGGGCATCTGTGGCAGGCGGGGCACATGAGTGCTGTGCTGGTTTTGTGTGCTCCGATGGTGCTGCCCACAAAAACCTTAAACTGATGACACACTTCACATGGAGGTTTTTCGCCTCTGGCCCTTTAACTTTGCTACCTCTCTCTCTCACTCTCACTCTCTATCTCTGTCGCACTGGTGTTTCGGTGCTGCATTTCCGCCTGAATGGCGTTTGTGCTCGAAGCAACTAACTGCCTGGTTTATACATACTATACATACATATATTATGATGGGCTGAGAGGGAAGTATGTATGTATGTTTGTACTCAAGTATGTCACCGTACAGAGGCCGTACTTACCGTTTTAAAACTGTGCTCTGTACATGCCATACTATATTGACTTTGAAGCATAAAAAGCTTTTCTAGATATTCCAATACACTGGGGGCGAACTCTTTATTATCGCCGTGTTACACATGTACATACCTATGTTATCGAATAGAGTAGTAGTACAATCAATTCTTCAATTTCAAGTTAAACAAAAGTCTTCAAATAACCATTCTTCAATTAATTCCCTGTACAAAGGGTGGGTTCCAACCCCATGTCCCATATCTCTGACATCATCATCTACCATTTATATAAATAATGGGAATCGGATCAACGAACTATATGCCGATTTGAGCCTACGAACGAACAAACAAGACTATATAAAGCTTATATTATAAACCATTAGTTCGTTCATCGCAAATTGATCAGAATTCTTTAGCACAAAGTGTATTAATATAGGGTGACATCTTCGTTGACAGTTGATGTCGCTAAACTTTCAAAAGTGCTCTCATGGCTTTTAGAGAGAAAGATCGGCGCTGAAACAAAATGTATTTATTAATACATTTTCAATGTGAATGAATGTTAATTAATTTACAATTAAATTCGCTTTTGAAATGTCTCAACGAGTGCAGCTGTTTCGTTATCTTATATAAATACACCTTGCTTCAGCTGTTGTCAAAGTACGAGTAACATATTCGCCACGGCAGTTTACAAAGCTGTCTAACATAGCAAAATAATACGCAGATAAACTGTTGGTTTATGCAAAATGAAATGCAACCTTACGCTTCCCTGAAGTACGGGGAGCTAGAGAAGTCCTAGCGAATTGCCTAGGGAATTGGTGATGAGTACTAGAACTACATGGCATGGAATGCATTACTTGAAGCTAACGACTTACCTAACTGCCAGTGAATAAAATTTTCATAGCACTTCTGCATTACTTGAACCAAACGACAAAACTAGAACTGGGTGAACCACAGGGTTAATATTCACGTATATCTTTATGTATCTATGTATATATGGGTGTATTTCTTTGGTTGTGTGTGTTGTTTCTTTAAACTAATTGTAGCTAGCGCTTTTGCCAAATGCTCGACGGCATTGTTGTAGTTCCACTTGGCGCTGTTTCTGTTTTTCGGGCTCCCTTTCCGAGTGCCAGCACTCCACGTACTCACACACTCTGGTGTATGTGTGTGTGTGTGTGTGTGTGTGTGTGTGTGTGTGTGTGTGTGTGTGTGTGTGTGTGTAATTGTGAGTGTATTCATTGTTTGTGTTTTAACCACAAACAAAAGCTAACAGCACAGATGCAGGCAGAGTGAAAGACAGAACTGACAGCAAGACAGGACTTGGTGACAGTTCTGCCAGGGGTTTGGGGGTTTTTTTTCAGGGACTGCAGGGTATTCAGTGGGTTGGGGATGGACGGCATAACAGCTTTCGAGATTTGTGTCAGCTCGTTTGAGAATTAGTCGTAGGTTTTAGCAAAATTAAAAAAAATATCTTTCACATCTCATTGTTGTGCATACCATACTCCCACTAACACACTCACACACACACACACCCTCTCTCTCATACAAACTTTATGGAGTTGGAAATGTGTGATGAAGAATGAAGAGCACGGGAGTGTCTCTTAAATTATTTATGCGCCGCAAAATGTGCAAAGTAATTTATTCAGATTATATGCAAGAAAAAGGCAGCTTCAAATAAAATGAAGATGAAGCCCTTTTCAAACGGCCGCCAAGTGTCCAAAGTCAAGTGCAGAAAATTAAGCTCTGCACCTGCCGGATGCTCGGAGGCATCTTCAACTTGCCCGTAAAATTTTATGTTGCTATAATTTAGCTTTAAAATCGCACAGTTCCCCCAGCCACGGCGGATAAGGGCTGGGGGTAAGTGGGCTGTTTGTGGGCGTGGCCAGCACCTTGGCGCACGCATTTAAACGGAAATAAAATAAAATTACAAAAAGTGGGCAACTTTTTGACGTTGCGATTGTTATCCTTATTGTTGTTGCTGTTGTTGTTTTTGTTGATATTGTAAACGGCTGACAGAAAGTGATTTAGAAACTATGGCAATGCTGGTGGAACAGTGAATGCTACTCTCGAGTGGACTGGTGAAGTGGGTGATTGTCGAGTCGTTGGCAGCCATAAAGGTGAATTTAAATATGGCTTTCTCATTTTCATTTATGCGCCATAAAATAAGCCATTTAAATAAGTTGAATGAATTGAAACAATAAATTGAAATAATATTGCTTCAGTGTTGCAAATATAGTACTTAATAAGTATTGCTGTAATGCAGTTTCAATCCACTCGAAATATACTCAACTTGCGTGTAATTTTTTATTTTACTGCTTGTGTAAATAACATTTGCGATCTCTGTTATTGCTGTAATCAAAGTTGTAAAATGTTAAGCCAATGACTATCTTTGCAGAATGAACAGCGTGGTTAGTTAGCACTGCTTGCAACTGCCTGCTCAAGCAGTTGAAATGCAAAGTATTATTTGATTGAAACTCGTTAATTACTCGCGTATTATTTAAACTGATCTTATAACGTTTAATTCAGTTGAAGAAGCCTTATGTCTTTCACTCAAACTTCTGAAGATGACAGTGTGTAAATATGTCAAAATGCCGTTTACATATTTAAAACGTTCTAACAGGCTTAATCAGCATTACAAAGTAATTAGACTTAATACTTTTGTACCTGAACTCGTGTCAGACTGACACACACACACTCACACACACAGCCAGAAACACCTGCCAGTGGCAGACAGCACTTTGCCATGCCACAAAAGGAGACGATGACGCTGAAAATATTTGTAAACTGTTGCTCGGCAATTTGCATGGTTAATTATCTATTAACTTGCGCATAACTTTTATACAAACGGAAGTGTGGGAAGATCTCCTTCTACTCACATACATATACAATCACACACACCCACACACCCACACACGCACACGCAAGACAAAAATGTATATCCGTTTCCGCTGGCTTCGTTGTTGTCGCCATTTTTTGTTGCTGTTATGCTTTGTTGTTATGATAAAGGTAAAGGTGAAACGCACAACAGAAACAGAAACAGAGCAGAATAACGATACGAGCGGTAATAAAAACAAGTTATGCTAATCTTAATGCTTCGCCATTTTCAGTTGTCATTCATATTAAAGCAGCCTTTTGTTCTGTTTGTCGCTGTACACTCGTAAATTATGTTTATTAAGTATTTGTACATAATTAAAGTTTAATTTTAACTACACAACTGCTTGCAACTGGCAACAGACATCTGTCAACAGAGACAATAAAGTTAAGGTCAAGGTCAAGTTGTTTTATATAACTATTCTCGTATATATCTGTTGTAGAATTTTTATCAAATTAAACAGAAATGTTGCTGACTGCCCATTGACGTCTTTAAATTGCTGATATTGTGATTAGAAGTGGGTCAACAGTTTGATCGCTGGCCAAATTGAAACATTTTAAAAGGCAGAATGTGTGAAAAGTTTGCTTGCAAATGGAAAGTTGAAAAGCATTTCCTGGAAAATCAAGTACTATTCGCATTCAGGCAACAAGTCAACAGATTCAACAGTGAATTTATTAGAATTTGAATGTCGTATGTACAAGTATAATCAATTTGAACCCTTTTTCGCTTAATTTTTAAAAGGGTCCGCAATCGTCCTCAATCGATCTACATTATTGACACATTTTTGACAAATTGCCAGGCTGCATGGATTCCGTTTGCGGGCAGTGCTCTTGTATTTTTTTTCTTTTTATATAAAAAACGTGTTTGGCATGCCAGAACTATGAGCATAGAGTCCGTCCATCGACTGACAAAAGGTTGCATACCTTTCGGCCTGTCTGTCTGGCTAAACAGCAAAGTTGGTAAGCAGGTCAACGGTATTTTATATGTTTGTTTTACTTTCAATGCGAACCCTTGTCAAGTGCAACCCAAACCCAAACCCAAGCCCAAGCCCAAATCCAAGTCATCCATCCATCCAACCATCCTCCCACGTTGCTCACTATACGTATACGTATTACCGCAATCGCTGTCGTGCTCTTGACGTGCATTTCTGACTGCTCTGCTCTCCTGGCATGTCCTTGCTCCGCTTTAGCGCTTCTCTTCACTGATGCCCTTAATTATGTGCGGGCCAAGACGAACATACTCGTATAACAAATGCACACACATGAGCACATAGCTGCCTCTCCATCTTCTGTCTCACTTTTTGTAGCCCTAGTTAATTGCTGGTGGCGCCACTTGACCGAGCTGCTACTGCTGCTACTGCTGCTGGTGCTGCACTCTAGTGCCGGCTGCTGGTTCCGTTTAGGATGACAGCTTAAAACGGCAGCAGCACCTACAAAGACATGGGGCCAACAGACAAGACGCCTCTGGGCCACTTTTGATTATTTTAAGAGAGAAACGACCCAGCGACCTATTGTCTGCGCTTGACCCTTAGCCACCTTCCTGAATCCACCCTCTCTATCTCTTCCTCTCTTGGGTTTTTATTTGCTCACGCTTTGTTGCTGATAATATCCATCTTATAAAGAGTTTACTTTGATGTGTACCTATCTACCCGGTTCATCGTTCTCTACAAGCTCAAGCAACAAAGGTTTCAAAATTCCAAGTGCTCGTACTCGTACTCAAGTCAAACAAAGCCGTTGCTCTTTAATTCAGTTCCTCGTACAGATGCCCCAGCTGAGATAATTTTGACATCATTTTGACAATACATATGGGCATTTCCAGGATCGAGAATGCGACATTTGTACGCCTTTAAATAAAAAAAAATAATAGTGTCAATTATTTACATTTTCAAAAATGTTTTCCTACGTGTTTATTGCATTTTATCAACACTATTTTTCATTATTAAAGTCAAGCTCTCAAGACTTGTTCTTTTTCGAATTAATTATAGAAAACAATGCATCGAGAACGCGACGAAAAATAGAAATCACTTTTGACTTCATCTTGAAAAAACTTGAAAAATGCGAAAGTCTGCGAAATATAGCTAGTAATTTGGATGCAAATATTCTTAATCCATGGTAAAATAATGTAGTTTTTCATTTTAGAAGTTATTTTGATGTGTTACTATCATTTTTGTATTTCACTTGTTTTATTAGTGACGATCGTGAACGTGACTAGATTTCCACATAGTTTTGGAAAGAATTTATTTCAAATTTTATTTGATAAAACAAAGAAAATACCTTCAAAACTTACAAAATTATCAACATTGAATTATTTTCTTTGCATGATGATTAAATTTTTGATGCTGAAAGAGAGATTTTGTCAAATAATAGATATATACAATACATGCACACCTTTTTGGACGTTAATTTTTCAGAAAACAGCCAAAAATATAGAAAAACTGGATTTAATTAAATTTGTAGTCGGTATGTACGGTAAAGTGGGTTAACTTTTGTGGATATTGTTAAAACACGTAAATTAAATTCGTTTCCGGAAGAAAATTTGCCAAGATGTGAGCTTTTGATCAATTTTAAGATTTTGGTCTTGGAAAGATTTTGGTTTCTGGAAATGCCCATATATAAAGTATCAAAACGTAGCTGCAAGTGGTTAATTATTGTTGTCAATTCGTTGAAAATCCCTCAAAATGCCGAGCAGGTAATAATAATGGTAACGCCTCGTCGACATGGGACAGAGCAATGAATGGATAACATGGAATGGCTACTCAAGCCCCCAAATGCCACATCCTGCTACATAATTTCCGTTTCAAGTGAATTTCCTTGCTGCTAATTCTGTTGCAAACACACACACACACACATACACACAAATATATATACACAACAAGAGAGTGGCATCTGCTTAAAAATAAAACTAGGCCACACTCACACAAACGCACATACAGTGGTATATATATATATATATATACATATACACACAGACTCGTATATGTATTGGTGTGAATGTTTTGTTTTCGCTGATTTCGTTGTGCATAGTTTTTGCTTCAACTAAGCGAAAACAAAGCAATCCAAAGAAAAACAATATAAATGTATAAGTAGGTAGTTTTGGAGAAGTATTGTCAACTAAAAAAATACCCAGCAATTCGGTCTTAAGTAGTTTAATATACACTTTGAATGGAATTATCAGTCAACATTTTTAATCTTGATTTCTTTTAATATCGATTAGTTGATAATTAACCAAAGAAAAGGTAAATTAAAGATATACATTTGAACATTGGATTGACATATTAATTTACATTAAAATCCCTATATTGCTGTGATATAAGATAAAAATTTAATACCTACACCCATTTTTTCAATGTCCAATAAAAGTTTATCTGAAAAAAAACGTGCTTATTGTGCCAAGTTACAGTATTGTAATAATAAATAAATACTCCTGTTAAATAAAAGACTTTTCAAAATAAACAGACACAAATCTTTATGTCAGCATTATGAAAAGCCCTGTAGTCTGAACTTAGGTCTGAACCAGCTAAAAAACGATAAGTTTATTTTGCACTTACTTATAAAATATTTACATATACATTTTTGAAGAATATCTGAGAAATAAAAAAACATTTGAAAGCTTTTAAGATCTGTCAAATCGATTCGACTGACAGACCTATAAATGAATCTAGTTTGTCCAATTCAGCTCCTGATCAAGAATGAGTACAAATACATTAAAGTTGGCCATAGTTGTCGCCAGCTGTATATATATTTTAGCCAGGTTTATGACTGTCTGGTGTAGAAGCAGAAAAAGCTTCAATATGCGCACTCCACAGACTGTCAATCGGAATACAGCAACAAGCTATGCGAGTCATAGAGAAAGACATGGAGACTGAGTAAAGGGAAAGAACGGGGACTCAAAGTGGAATGGAACCGAAGAGCGTTCACTTCAATGTTTATTGGAGGCCATTTAATGCACTGTACTTGTATCTGTGTGTGTATCTGTGTGTGTGTGTGTGTGTGTGTGTGTCTCTGATATGAGCATAGAGGGACAACTCCTGTTGCTGCATCTGGTTTTGCTTTCAGTGTTGCCCTCTGGTTGTTTGTTGGTTTTCGAGTGCATATTAAGCCATGTTGAACGCCGCTTGCACGCTTTTAACCCGAAACTCAACGGCTCGTCGTCTCAGACAAAACTTTTAACTGGGATGCATAAAAGCTCCATGGCCATTACTATCAGTTACAGTCTTTCCAAAGACAAAGACAGCAACGACAACAACAACAACTACAGAAGCAACAGCAACAATGACTGGATGACTGCCGGTATTACAAGTATGGCCCGTAAGGGTTTGCTACCATTTTTATTTGAAAGAGCCCAGAATAGGGTTTATGGCAGATGTGCAATCACTCAGCCTCCCTCTCTTTTACGCTCTTCCTGTTCATACACTGAAATTAAAACTAATCGTACATTAAATATATGTAAAATTACTTTTAAAATTAAAATTATTCATATTAAAATCAACTATAAAACACGTTGTCAAAGTTAATGGTATAATAAGGTAAAGAAAATCATTTTTATTTTATCGTATGATATATTTACAAAATTTACAAAGTTACAACATTTCTGTTCAATATTTGTTATTTAACGTCAACTAAATGCAGTCAACAGAGAGAAAATCAAATAATATTAGCAATTTTTTTCTATATAACTAAAAAAAATAAATAATTTAAGTGGAAGCTTCAAAATTAAAAATAAAATGCATTCATTCCAACTTTAAATCAGCGATTTTTTAGTTAATTTCCATTTTAGACAAATATTTAATTTAGTTAAAATTAAGAGTTTATAATACTTTCAGTAGTCAATCAGTAGTCAGTTAATAAGAATACTAATAATATTTATTTACAAATTAAAAATGTTTAATTTTAATATAAAATATATTTAAACGTTAATGATATGAATAAATATAATGTAGCATAATTTAAAGACTCATTTGATACGGTTTCAAAGTTAATTGATTGATTTTGGTGCAATACTGCACTTGGGTTTTTCCCTGTGTATCTACCTCTATCTTAGTCTGTGTCTGTATCTGTGCCTTTTGCCTCCGTTTGTGTCTGGGCCTCACATTGTTCCAGTATTTTGAAAAGTAGACCGTTAGCTTCTGCGGTTAGCATTTCGACAGACTTCAGTTACCTCCCATTTTCCCCATACACTGTAATACTAAATATGTTTCAGGTAGGTCTGTTGTTGTGTATATTTCACTGACATCCTTTCTACTTTATGAGTGAAATTGGAAAGGCAAACCAGTACACATTAGTTGCGTCGGTGGAAAGTGGCAAGTGGCAAGTGGCAAGCGCAGTTTACAAATTAACATCAATAATTAATTTCGATTTGCAGCAATTATGTTTGGCATCGAACCAGAGACAGATTGTGTTCTCTGCGCTGCATTAGCATCAGATTTATGTGTTTGCATTTATTCAAATGCTTTACAAATTGATTGATTTATTATGTATATCTATTGATGCATTAGTTCTTGATGCCCAGGGGCAAGTGGGGTAAAATGGGTTTAATATCCTCTGTGTATGTGTCTGCCCGCTTAACAATGTTACAATAATTATTTCAGTCGCATTACTATTAATAGAATTATGAAAATGCGCTCCCAAAAACCATTTACACATACATATTTCATGTACACAGGGATTTCTAGAAAAAATCTATGTTTATGGCAATCCAGATGCCATAAGCATCCAATGCATGGCGCCTCCAAAGCCAACGGCGGCAGTGCAAATGGTAAGTTATGAAATTCATATTCTAAATCAATTATTTAGTGGACACTCAACAAAAATACAATTGTTGAAATACCAGTATTTCTATTGGTAATAAATAGGAAAATCTAATTAGTATTTTATAAGCAACTTAAGTGATATCTTAAACCAATTTTATTGAAATGAGTTTATTTATACTTAAGCCTGTTTATTGTTTCAAGTTGATTTGTTTTTGATTTACTTATTTATAATTTATTTGATTTCATTAAAATTCCAACGCTCGTTTTAAGGATATGGACAATGAAATTGATTCCGATTGGGACTCGAATAATATCACTGAAACTGAATTAGACTTGGTATGTTTTCCCCATTTTGCGAACATTTATTATAATTTAATTATTTTATTTATATTTTTATTTGATCAACCTATTTTAATTTGTGATATCTAGAGTCCCCCGCCCGATGAGCCAGCTATTGATGAGGATGATATTACCAATGAGAGTTTTTGGTCCTTAGCCAATGGCGAGGTTAGTTTTCGGTACACAAATAATTGAGTTAATGGATAATTCAACAACATTCAATGAACCACTTAGTTGTGGTCAGATATTTGGCTCTATTTAATTGAATATTTTGCCATAAGTTGCGGTTGGTAAGGGAATAATAAGTAATTGCAACAACAAAGAACGCGTACTTGCATTTGCACTTACGATTTAATGAGTTTTTAATAAGCCAACGTGACTTAAATTGATTCTATCCACTCTCTTCTCTTTCTCTCTTCTCCGCAGGCAACTGACAATTACGACGGCAGTGAGATGCAGCCCCCCGGACAGACACAGTATATGCACGAGAGACGTAAGTTTTGATTGAAACTTGGAACTGAACTCGCTTCGGTTTTTTAATTAGGCAACCAAGCTAATGGAATGACTTTTGCTTTCATTCGAACAGCATATCGTGGCATCAAGGGAGAGAGAGGTGAGCGCGGGCCAAAGGGCGATAGTATACGCGGTCCACCAGGACCTCCGGGTCCGCCTGGTCCCAAAGGTGACTCGCCTGCGTATCCACCCTTTGTGGAGGCACCAAGTCCGGGAGCTGTAAGTATTGGAATTTAACCTGCTGTTACTTTATTATACCCGTTACTTGAAAAATAAGTAAGAGAATATATATTGTTGAAATGTATGTAATAGGGAGAAGGGGCCAACTCCGACCCTATAAGGTATATATACTCTGGATCACCATCAACAGCCGAGTCGATATAACCATGTGTATCTGTCTGTCTGTATGTCCGTCCGTGTGAGCGCCAAGATCTCAGAGACCTTAAGAGATAGAGCAGCCAAATTTGACACTCAGATTCTAATGACGTTGGAGCAGGTCAATCAACATTATATATTAATATTATCTATTATTCCACTTAATTCGAGCAAAATCGAACAACTAGATCGACAGTAATAGCTAAGCAAAGTTTTTAATAATTAGTTCAACACATGCACCCAAAAGTATGCAGCAGTTTTTTTTAAACAGTTTTTCTATAGTTATTTTTATATATATTAAAACAAGTAATGGGTATTCAATGGTCGGGCTCTCGACTACAGCTTTTCCGACTTGTTTCTAGTTGAAAAGAGGCTCAAATATTTGCTATATAATGATTGCTAACTAAAACTAAATAAAATCATTTTACAGAAATACACTGGCGAATGTACATGTAATGCGTCTGATATCCTGGAGGCCATCAAGGACAATGAAACGTTACGTGAAACGCTGCGCGGTCCGCCCGGTTCGCAGGGCAGGGATGGAAAGACAGGTGCCCCTGGACTTACCGTAAGTACTAGAGACAAGCTTATAAATAGATACATGAATAGAAAGGGTAGCAAAGGGTTGGCCAAATTGGATAAGAGGCAATATTTGACATGGATCTAACGCATTTTCAATTTCATTACACACATCGTCTAATCTTGTAGAGAGAATTGAGAATGAGATTGGGAGTGTGATGCTTATCGCACTTTTACGCACTTTAATACGCTCCTCTGTGTTTTCCTAGGTCAAACATCATAATTTTGCAGAGAAATTGAGTGTGTGTGTGAAATGGGAAATGGGAAATGGAAGTGGAAAACGAAAACGAAAACGAAAATTTCTTTATGACTTTGAGCAGAGCTGAGTCAACTCACGCTTAAACACTTATCCAGTTTTTGGGGCGCAACTGGCACTCGTTATATTATCTCATCAACTGGCAACGTCTTTCGCAAAACCATAAGAGTTGTATCTATGGACATTGTACATAAGTGCGAGTATGTGTCGACCAGAAATATACAAAGAGAATGTATCTCAAAGCTTCAATGTGTACTTGTAATTTTGTTCAGTACATCACATGTGCGTGTATCTGTCTCTCTGTGTGTGTGTGTGTGTGTGTGTGTGTGTGTGTGTGTGTGTGTGTGGGTCAAAGGCTAAGTCCACACAATGGCACAACGAGATGTTAGCCTCAACAATCCACTCGAAACGAAAGTGCCTGTCACGCTACAGAAGCCAAAGGAAAACGTACTTTTCTATTGCTCTAACCAAGAGGAATATATATGTATATGTACTCATTCATATACATACACATGTATATTCGTAAAATACGAGTACTCATTGAATCCACTGTCCAAAAGGATGTAAAGATGCAATACATTTTCCTTCTGTCTCTGTCTGTCTCTGTCTGTGCTTAGCAACCTGTGGAACGCAGCCTCTTCAATACCCTGCAATATATCAAAAGAAAAGCGGTATGCCCAACATGCTGCGGTTAACAAAATATGTTAAATGTATCAAGCTATTCCACTGACCCTTGTAAAACACATACATACAGAGTTGGGCTGTAGGTATTTGTCGACTCATTCCTCCGATTTGAAATCCTAGATCCTAAATGCTTGAGTAAAATATGGCAAACAGGCGCGCGCATACCGGAAATTCCTGCGACAATTTTGTTGCTCGACTGCTAATCCCTTAACTAATAGCAATTAATTTAAAAGACGACGATAAGCAACAGAACATTACAGCAATAACAACAACAACGACGCTAGGAATGAACAAAGGACAAGAGAAAACACGAAACATACAGAAGGCAAACACAACACGCAAATGCCGCACAGCGTGACCATTTTGCATAAGATTAAGGACATTGGGAGACACATTTTTTGTGCAACTTCCCTTCACACTCCCCCCCCCCCTGATCCTTTGCCAAACCACAGCACTGACCTCGTCCTGGGCAGCTGGGCCTCGCGTAGATTAATGAGCTTGGGCTAAAACGCAACGATTATGTAAATCGACCACAGCCAGTTGAAGTCCCAAAAACGCCAGCAGAACCTCAAATAGTTTACTGCATAGAAACCAAATAGATTGAGAGAGAATGAGAGCCAGACTATGTAGATTTTAGACACAGACGTAGACGTAGACGTAGTCGTAGTCGCTGTATTTATACGTAGACATAGACATGAATGTACATTCTTTACACGCCCACTAATGTGATTTATTTCTTCGTCGCCATCGGCGTCGTTTTTCCACGTTTTCTTTTTCGTTTTCCCTTTATTTTATATATATACAGGGTGCCACTGGTGTAACTGGCGCTCGTGGCCCGGAAGGCATCCAGGGGGAGAAGGGCGAGCCAGGCGTCGACGGCATGCCCGGCGTCATGGGTCCAACAGGACCTCCGGGCCCGCCTGGCTTGCCGGAGAGTTACGATGTGAGTACAACTTTAATTTACATTACAAATTTAATTATAAGAAATTCACAACGATACATTTAACACAGTCATTTATCTATAACATTAAAGTCATACTTGGATTGCTGATTTAATTTAATGTCTGCTTAAAACCGAAGCATTTATTTTGTATATTCAGTTGTAAATTTAACATCAATTATAATAATTTGTAATTGAAAATTTTATTATCTTATTTTCCAATCATATTTAAAATTCTCAATACATTAACGTTAAGTCAACATATGTCAAAATGGGCATTTCATTATTTTTCATTTGGCTAGACATTTAATTACTTAATCTAATAATACTGCTTTATTATCAAAATCGATTTTCTATTTTTATGGCTATAATTTTTTACGAACAAAACCTATTTTAATGCTTTTTTTATACACAAAATCAAATCAGTCAATCCAAGTGAATGAACCTTTTATTCATTTGGTGTTCTCATTGCACTAACATAAATATTTTAGTCGTATATTAAGATATATTTTCATTTATTTATAATAAATTTTGGTACTGCGAACGCCAAAAATGAAATTTATATTTAAGCAAAGAATTCATATTCCAACTATGCATATCGATATACTTTTGCAAAATTTTGTTAAATAACCATGTTTGACAGTGTAAATGTCGCAACATTTTTATATTAATATTCTGTGAATTTTAAAGGATATTAAAGTCAATAGAATAGTTAAAATAACGTAAATTGCAAAAGTATTGAAACTTCGGTTCACTGAAGATTGATAACTATTTGAGTTTATTTTACATAAATACCCTGTATCCATGTAAATAAGTTAAAAGGGATTTTTGGCAGAAAATGTCAAAAATGTAGAAATTTCTTTTAAATTTTTTCGCCAATATTTAAAATATATTTTTGTTTTAGACTTGAAATCTGGGTACGGGGTATCGCTTAGTCGAAATTACTCGACTAGAGTATTCTTAACAGTTTTATTTAAATTTTGGCAAACAGAAATTGCACCTTTACTCAGTGAAACTCCGACAGAGTCAAAAGTTGCTCGTCCTTCGTTTATCCTTATCCGTTGAATTTTTTCAATCACGCACATTCTTATGAATTGTGGCTAGAGAGGGAGGGGTTTTGGTGGGGAGGGGGGGGGGGGGGGGTAAACGTCGGTCATGTTTTACTAGCCACACAATTTGCCTAAACCAATTTCCTTCCTGAGGACGCACGCTGCGATTGGTTGACTGCACCTGCACTGTGAAAAATTGCTGACCAGATTTGGGCATGTCGGCTTGCACGACTGGAAGCCAGCACGTTGTTGTCGCAAATGGGTTATCTACGCTAATAATCTTAAAACCACATAGGTACTGCGATACCAGCAACAACAACAGCAACAACAACAACAACAATATTGGCCTAGGCACAACAACAACAATAAACAAGCAAATTTTCTCACAGAAATGCCGAAACGTAAGTGTCCTAAGCACGCAAGCCAAGCCGAAACAAAACCAAGCCCAGTTCTGACACTCCCCCTACCCCAACCCCCTACCCCCTACCTTTCTCCTTCCGTTTCCACTTCTGTTTATCAACCATTTCTTTCCCCTCTTTCTTGAAGCATTTTCCCCGGCAGAACCCCCATCGGGGACGTGCAGCTGCCGTCGGTTGCTTGCGGGTTTCTGATTCAGGTCCTGGGTCCTGAGTGCTGGCATGCCAGCTTGTGGCAATTACTGTTATCAGCGCATGGCGCGCAGTTCACGCGGTTAAACGCGCTAACACGCATACAGATACTGCCTCACACACACACACACACACACACAGGAATACATGCGGCTTTTAACCCTTTTATGCAAGCGAAACTTTTATTTTATTTTATTTTTTCCTGACTTTATCATCGCATTTCAACGCCGTATGTTGCCTGCTTTTGGCCGTGTGTGTGTGTGTGTGTCAGGGAGTGTGTGTGTGTGTGTTGTGGTTGTAATCATTATCGCACTGTTACGGTTATGAGAGTGTCAAGCTACTTATGGCTAACGCGCCAGTTAAATCAGACGCTCGCTTAGTCAGCCTCCCATTGTTTAATGCCCTCTTCCTGGGTTTATTATCATTATCGCAGACTGTAGAATGACTGAGGGGGGGAGCTGAAGGGGAGCCAATTTTAAAGGCGTTTTCGAATTGTACGCTGTTGTTGTTGTTGTTGTTGTTGTTAACCTTGTCACAGCATCGTGTCAAGGGAAGCGCAGAAAAAAGCTTTTACGTTTATTAGAACGACTTTTGATTGTTGACACGACAACAACTTTTTATAAATGTAGAAAGCCAATTACGAATACGAATATTTAACAAGATTGTCAGAAAAGTCAAAGAGCAAGAAGAGTAAATACAGTGAAAAGTTGCAATTTTATGGTCAAATTTTATACGTAATCGATAAATTGAAATCATATAATAATACGCTTTAATTTCATGCCCATTGTTTTATGCTATCTACATTTAAATATTATTAAAAAAAAAACAAATACCACAAATTATGTATTCTTGTAACAAAAACCAACACATAAATAACAGATAAATTGGAATCCTACCAGGACTTTCAAGGTATTAACATTTAACAATTTCACTTAATCTATGCTCCCCAATACTACTAATATTACTACTACTATGTTATGTTAGTAGTACTTTTAAAAACAAAAGCACAAGTTTGCTCCGGGTAAGCATGGGCCGCAAAACCTAATGGACTAGAACCCCTTGAAGTCATTAGTAGTCCCCTGGACGAAAAAGGGGCGCATCGAGATCATTAATCAAATTTCCGTAGCAGATATATAGATGGGAATACCGTTGTGTATCCTTGTGCTTTGGGCAGTGCCATCAAAGGTCGGTCGCCTGCTGCTTAAAAAATGGCCCAAAAAGATATACATACAACATGTATCGAAAATAAATTGTACAACAAGCAAATATTTAACAAATTACTGTGCTTACCTTCTATCCCCACACACACACATACACACGCACACACACACATACCTACATACACTTGAACAGGAATCCTTAATGGGCAACTCTATGGGCAGTCTGCGTAGCTCGACGGCCACACAGGCAGGACCTAAAGGAGCGTCCGGCGATAAAGGTGAACCCGGACGTCCAGGAGATCGCGGTGAAAAGGTGAGTCAAAGACCAAAAACAACACTTGTATAGCAAAATGGCCAATATGTACAAATATATATATGTGAGAGGGTGTGTGTGTGTGTATGTTATCCTGTTTGCATTATTAAGTGTGTGTCTACCCACACAACATTGTTGTGTGAAATAATAATTTCTGCTCTATTGATTACTCAATTGATTTTGATGCAATGAGAAATGGGACTGTGAAAAGGCAATGCTTGAGGGGAAAACAAAGTAGTTTTACATATATACGGTAAAGAGAGTAGTATATACTCTCAGACCAATTGATTCAATTGATTCTTTGGGTAGTTCGAAATTGCAATTTATTTATTGATTTATTCTATTTATTCCTTAAATGCGATTTTAATTTAAGTCTAAATACAAAAAGACATTGCTTTTAGTATACTATATTAGTAAAGCAAGTGTTAAGAAATAAAAATAAATGTTTATACGTATATATTTCTTATTTAATTTTTAAAAATATTTTTGAATCTAAATTATTATTTTTTTATTAAAAACAAATAAATAAATACATAGGCTAGCGAATTAATTCAAATTTGAGATTTATACAATAACTTTTAGTCAAATCATTTTTATAGAAATGCTGATTTAATGAATTTCTCATTGAATTGAATTTTTATTTAGGCAAATTAAAGTATAGTCTCAAAACAAAAATGAACAAATACTACCCACGATTTACCATATGGTTTCTATAGCTTCCGCTCTTTTTAATGCACTCAACTTTTCAGGTTCTAATTTCTGAACAGTTCCAATTTGTGCAAGTAATATCTTTACCCTAATTTATTTTCATACATGCACTCCAATCCGCTGGTAATTCACAAATTTATGGCAGTTCAATCATTTGCATGGTATCAACTCGAGTCGGAAATACATAATTTGAGACATAAATTTCTATCAGCCTGCTGAAAGGATGAAAGGATGTTTCATCCCTAAGGAGGCGTTGTCGCATGATTTCCTGACTGGCGGGATAATTTGTAGATATTTATAGCTCATTTGGTTGCCAGTTCAAATGATCAGGCAAGTCCTATACGGTTTATTAGAAATCGTTCATCCAGAGACAGATATAGGGGAGAGGAAAAGTAAGTTTATTCTTGGAGAGTCATCGTCTGCTTGTACTCTCTATACATTTACACACTTGTATGCTGCATTATTTTCATAATAAGTTTTGGCCATTTCTGCAGCTCATCCTGCTTAGACGGTGCTTACTTCCCTGCCATTACGCTTTTTGCTATTTAGCAGCTTAGGGTGGGATGCCTTCACGTCCCCCTCTCTATGGGGTAGGTGCTGCCTCGGACCGTTACCGACCCCTCGTTAGCGAGTGAGGAAAGGAAAAAAAAACCTGGCGCGCATATTTCCTTTATGTCTAACCTCAAAACTTTAAGCTGCCAGCATAACTATGTGTGTGTGTGTGTTAGCCATTCTTGTGTGACGAGGTATGTCGCACATGGGCTAAAACTCCGACTGCAATAGGAATGAGGGTCGGGGGCGTCACACGGATTGTCAGCCAACTTCCGTATATACATAACTCACAACGAATGCTGCTACACTTAATTCTGCTGCTGTTACACCTCGTGTGTGTGTGTGTGTGTGTGTGTGTCAAGATTTATTTGACCTTTGATATATTATATAAGTGTATATATTTATACCCGTTACTTACAAAATAAGTAAAAGGGTATATTGTGTTTGTTGGAAAGTATGTAACAGGGAGAAGGAGGCAACTCCGAGCCTATAAAGTACATATATTCTTGATCAGCATCAACAGACGAGTCGAAAGAGCCATGTATGTCTGTCCTTTCGGCCGTCTTTCTGTCTGTCTGTCTGTCTGTCTGTCTGTCCGTATGAACAAAAGGATCTCAGAGTCTATAAGAGATAGAGCAATCAAATTTGGCACACAGATTTCTATAGACCCCACGCAGATCAATTTTTTTTTTAACTTTTTACACGCCCCCTTCCGCCCCCGAAAATCGCGAAAAATCCCCACACCCAGAGTTTTTAAGATAATACAGCTATTATAGTAAATAACGTTATCGACGATCGGACAACTAGAACGGGAGTAATAGCTAACCAAAGTTATAAATAAAGTTATTATTTCAATGTAATCACCTAAAAGTAAGCAGTAGTTTTTATAAGGTACTAATTTCTTTAAAGTACTCTTATATATATTGAAATAGGTAACGGGTATCCTATGGTCGGGATCTCGACTATAGCCTTTCCCACTTGTTTTAGCTTGTGGCAAAGTTTTTTCCCTCGATCTTTGGAACCTGGGTAGTTGTCGGTTGTGTTGTGACACACATATAATACACACCCAAAATATCCATTGGCAAACCGTATTTAATCGGGCGTGAAATAAAAAGAAATTATGCAAAAGCAATAAGCTTCCGCCTTAAACTCAAACTCAAGCTTAAGTATCTACGAGTTTAATAAAAATCGATTTAGATTTACTGATGAATTCACGCTCAATTTACGCTTACACACATGAAAGCTGAGCCGAAAAATGTGATATTGCATTTGCAAATTTGGAAACTAATATTGAAATTAGCATTTTAAACGTATGAATACACGCACAATTAGCCACATTTCGTTTAACTCAAAACTCAGTCAACCTCCGACCGCGAAATCAGACCCTCATTCCAGCCTTAGGCCCCAAACTCATCCCCAAAATCATCTTCGAACCGAGAAGCATTCTCGCGTATTTTCAAATGAAGGCGTATATGAGAGTCGACATATGTGTGTCAGTGTGTGTGAGTGATGTAGTGCGTGTATTTGTGTGTGTGTGTGTGTGTATGGATGCCTTATTAATTATTCATTAGTTGGCATTAAGTTGCCGATATGAAGCACGGCCTAAAGCAACGAATACATCCAGGGTCAATTTAAACCAGGGTCTCCCCCTTTTTTCCCTCCCACCCTATAACAAGGTCTCACATGCCCAACTTGTATACACAATAACCCCCCGTCAAGCCCAAAAACCCAACCAGGGGAATATACAACGAGTAGGCGCGCGCAAATTTATGGCAAACCATTTAAGGCGCTGATGATGTGGAAGACGACACTGGGGATAAATCGGGAGTACTTCTTTGTATGCAGCGAAAAAAGAGAGGGAGACGAAAAGAGAGAGAGAGAGGGAGAGGGAGGGTATGGCACTACAGACCGCCAGCCGTTTGGCAAACTTCCACAAATGTCGAGCTCCCGAAAAGCGGCAGCAAGTAAAAGTTGGATTTCGACTTGAAAATACCCGAACTAACGGCAAGAATCTGAGCTCATCTTCTGCTTTGAAATATTTAATCTAGGTTAGCTAATCTCAATTCAAATCTAAATAACATTAATATTTATTTCATTGTGTGTTCATTTTAAATAAATTTAACGATTTTTTCTGTTTCTTTTCTTAGAGTATTTCTGTATCCAAAATATTAAACTGTAGAAGAAATATGAATAGAATTTACTTCTTTTTTTGTTGAAAAATATTCTTGATCTCGAAGCTTTTTTGATTTTTGTTTTAAACAATTATATATTTTCCTAACTTTAGTTTTACAATTAAATGAAATCATTAAACATATGTTGAACAAATAAAATTAATACATATTTATAAATGAAATGTATATAAAATATAAATAGGTTTTCCTACACATTTTCGGTTATTTTTTGAGGGAGATTTTAAGTGTTAAATCAGATTTACACTATTCAGGTGTTAACTGTTAAAAGCAGAACGATAAACTCATTGGAGAATTCGCACTGACACAAAGCATAAAATATACATTCGATAGGCTCGATAGATTTTGGGTTCGGGTACAATGAGCAGAAGCTGAAACTCGGAGCGTCATCTTTTGGCAATGGTTTTGTGTTTTCGGGCTTGTCACCAGCATTGCATACAGTCGAGCGCATAAATTTATGTACGGGGTGCGTATGTGTGTGTATTCATGTGTGTGTGTGTGCGAATGTGTTTGATTGTGGGGATTGTGGATTTTAGAATTGATTTGATTTCAAAATGAGTTTGAATTGAATTTTTGCCCGACGACAAAACGTTTGAAATTGAGTTTTACGGCCAAATTAGGCGTGAGTGTGCCGCCTTGGGCATACCATATACCGTATATTTAATACCGTAAATCATTTTACACACATTTCACTGGTCTGCTTTAAATCCTCCAACAGGGTCACAAAGGTGCTCACGGACCCGCCGGACCCAAGGGTGAGCCCGGTGCCCCAGGCCTACCCGGATTGGCAGGACAACCCGGAGATGGCAACGGAACCAAAGGCGAACGCGGCGAGAAAGGAGAGAAGGGAATGCGTGGCAGAAGAGGAGGCAGTGGCACAGCTGGACCAATTGGACCACCTGGCAAACCTGGACCCACTGGTGATATTGGACACTCGGTGAGCAACTCGTAACTTTATTTGCATCCATATTCATGAATCGGAAGCAACTTTCATATGCTTTCGCCCCCATTGTTTGTGTCCTTGTAGTGCTCGGTAAAGTTCACTTATAGCTCAGACGGTTGCCCAGAATCGCGAGCTAGGCAGTCAGACAGCCAGACATCAAATGCGAAACAAGTAGCGGAAACAACTTGGCGAAATAAACTCAAACGAAAAGTATTTTAAGTGCATTTTCATCACGGTTATTCAGGGCGCTCAGCCGGCTCGCCAGTTTGCCAGTTTGCCAGCTTGCCAGCTTGCCGCGATTCCAATTGCAGTTTTCCCCTAGAATTTCACTTGCAACCATTATTCCGCAATAACGGTGGCAACAACAACAGCAACAACAACAAAGACTACAATGGAAGTCATATGAAGGCAAAGTTTGCTTTTGATTTTGCGCTTCTGCCAACTGGCAACTGGCAACGTTTACCGCCTCTCGAAATCAAAGTCAAGCAACGTATTTACATGAGTTTCGGCACAGAAATGAAGCCAAAACGAAAGTTTGACTCAATTTCTGGCCAAAACCAGGGCCAACTACAGTGCATTGCGACTACCAAATTCTTGCACTCTAAACTGCTAAAGTTTTAGTCGTTTTTCCGCTTTTGGACATAGTACAATTCGGTTTTATTTCAGTTAGTTAGTTGAGCAAAAATAAAATAAAGCCCATTATTTCTTAAGTTTCATTGATTTGCTGAAAAATAAAGATTATTTCTTAAAAACCAATAAACAAGCCACAAATGTTCTTATTATAATATTTTTTGAGGAGATTCCCTAAATGTGATAAGAAACTTTTTGTTTTCCCCTCAATCAAAAAAATTTGGTAATTTTGCAGCTTTCGCTACATAACTAAGTTTAATTTGTGCCTACATTGCTGATAAGAAGTGCTACATTGACATTTAAATAGTCCCATCTGAAGGTCATAATACTCATTTATAGAGATACGAAGACACGAGTTTTGCGCAGCAAAAAACCCCATTGATCTTCGCTTTGCTATAAATTTGGACTGTTGAATTCAATTCGATCTCAATTTAATTTTGTTAGTCAAAGTACATTCATCTAATTCAAGGATGTCTCCCAAGAAGTGCCTAATTTTATTCCTATGGGCTTGTTGCGTTGTTGTTAGTATTACAATGGGAAAAGATCGTTATGAGCCCACTATAAAACCACGATGATGATCAGACAGGAACGACAATGATTTTGAAGATGGCGCTGATGGACCTTTAAAATTCTAATAAAAGGTTATCAACAACCAATTAAGCATTTATGTTATTTCATTTCAATAAAATTTGTATTATTCCGATGACTATACATAAATCGTCAATTCGTTTTCTTTGAATCTTTCAACTGTTACAACCGACATACGTGTAATGTAAATATGTATTCGGATACATACATATGTAATCGTATTGAACTGTCTTAAAAAAGTAGAATGGCTTTTTACCAAAAGTAATTGCCAACAGGATCCAAATCAATACACTAGAAGAAAAAGCTGCAGCAAACACGGAAGAAGAATCCCAATATGAAATTTAAAAAAAAAAGATAATTTTTTGTGTCAATACATAATTATTTTCAGAGCTGTCCATTTGTGATTAGAGACTTGTTGCATTTATCTCAATCAGAAAATGTATATTTTATTTCAGTTTGTAAATGAATTTCGTTTTTTCACCCAAGTACTTATAATAATATGCATAAAATATATGCAAATAAAATCTACATTTAATCAGATATTAAGGCTAATATACTCGATTTTAGAACCCGTCCTCTTTTTATCAGTGTATTCCTTAGAAACATCTGTAAGCTTAGAATTCATTAGCCAATAAGATTCTTTCGATAATTTAGCTTCTTTTTGCCAAATACATTAACTTTTTTGAAATTTTAGGGACGTCCTGGAGCGACTGGACCCAAGGGTGACATGGGCATGAAAGGTGTCAAAGGCGATGCCGGTGGACGTGAGGGAGTGAGTTCTAATTAGTAATACAAAAAATTGTCGATTTTAATATGTACTGCTCTCTCAGGTAAAGGGTGAGAAGGGAGACAGGGGCAGTGATGGACGCGATGGCTTGCCAGGACCACCTGGACTACCTGCGTCAAGTGGTGGAGGCGATGGAGATGGCAGCGGAGTGCAGTATATACCAATGCCTGGTCCACCCGGACCGCCTGGACCACCGGGTATGCCAGGATTATCGATCACTGGACCAAAAGGCGAAGCCGGCATGGATTCACGTGGTAGCTTCTTTGGAGACGCCTCCTATTACGGTCGACCAGGTGAGCAAGAAATCGTTAAAATAAATGCTAGTTCACATTGTATATACATACATACATCCATATACATATACATATATGTATAGTTAGGTGCCTGTACCTGTACCATAAATCATAACTGTACATATATTCACACACGCACACAGATACGTACATATACAAGTACATAAGTATAAAACATTAAGCATTAATCCCATGCCAACAAACCAATCAAATCAATTCCAAATCATTCTGTATTATACTCGCAATCAAGGTGCGCGCTCATCTTTAGACGAACTTAAAGCCCTCCGAGAGCTGCAAGATCTGCGCGATAGACCCGATGGCACAGCTGGTAAACCATCAAATACCAAAAATCAATTCAAGTCAAAGTCACCACAAATTATTCTTTGAATATTGCATGAATTTCCCTTTAAATTCTTTCTTTATATCTTATTTATTTACATATATTTATGTATGTGTATATGAGAATGTATTGTATGTAGGGTATATTTACATTTCACACATCATGTTCCTATTAGCATTGGCATGCCCCAAAAATAGAATACTTTACATGGTTCTGGGAACGGGCCCATTATTTGCACATCATCATCATCTCATTTACCGTTAATGAAGTACCTGTAAGCATTGTGTTTACCATTTTTACATAGTCATGCATTCAACAACAACAGCAACAACCACAAAAACAACGACAATAAAGAGAAACGCCCACAGTAAACATATACTAAAAAATACATACATATAAGTAATTCGTAGATTATAGACCATTACTCAGATCACTTTTGCTCGACTGAAATATACTCTGATAATAAATTTAATTATTCAATTATTACAATCGCACAAAATGAAAATCACATATTTTTTTTGCCTTTTTGTGGAAGAAACTTCTTCAAGCAGTCAAAAAAAAAAACACTGAAAGCAGTCAATTTTTGTAAATGCAAGCAGTGCACCTTATTCGAACACTGTACACTGCATTATCCGGTCACTCTCAATTGACAGAGTTTTTGTTGTATATATGACTAATTATCAGAGAATGTCTTTCTCTGCCTGCATCATATAGTTTTAATAATTTTGCATCAAGCTAATATATACATTTTTATCTATGTATCTTTAAATCGATCACTACGGAATGAGGGAAAATTCTACTGTTTTTTTTTAAACAATCATATAAGTATTTTAGAATTAGTATATAAATGAGAATTGAATTTGTCAATTTATAGAACTCTTCTGTATTTTATCTCGTCTATATTTTAAATATGTATATATTATCTATGTATCTTTAAAAAGATCACTATAGAATGAGAGAATATTCTTCAGTTTTTTTTATTTTAAACAAATATATTGTAGAATTAGTATATAAATGAAAATAGCATTTGTCATTTATAGCATTTATAGAACACTTCCGTATTTTATCTCGTTTATATTTTGAATATGTATTATTTGCAAGTCTTGAAAAATGTTATTAGCTTAATACTATTAAAGTCGTTGAAGTATTAAAATCACTTATCAAAGCGCACAGATTCAAATGCAAAGATGCAAGTACAATTCGAAATTGATGTTTAACACGCATGTCTTGAAATCATCATTTTCAGAGCCACCTCGTCAGTCGGCCCACTCGCATAAACATGAGGAGTCCCTTGGCATGGGAATGGGCATGGGTATGGGAATGGGCATGGGAATGGGAGAAGGCGAGGAGTTGCCATACTATTCCGCATCATCATCGAACATGAGAATCGTGCCAGGTGCAGTCACCTTCCAAAACATTGAAGAAATGACAAAGGTGAGTAGTCTACTATTTATTCCGTACCAAAGCATCACATTTGGCCAAGAGTTTTCTTTAGCACACACACTCATTTAAATATTTTGGTATCTCTTGTGCTCCTCCATAGAAATCGGCGTTCAGTCCACCGGGAACCCTGGCGTATATAACCGAGGAGGAGGCGATGCTTGTGCGCGTCAACAAGGGCTGGCAATACATAGCGGTAAGTGGAGGCATCTGCCTAGGATTGGGTTACGTTTAGGATTGAGATTGGCATTGGTATTGGCTCCGAGTTGGGGGTCTGGATTTCTGGATCCCAAGCAAACAACAGCGTCGCTATGCGTGCGTTTTTAAATGCCAAATATGGCAAACAAAAAGTCGTTGGCGGACGCTATTATTTTATAGGGTCCTTTGCCTTGGCACCCATCCCTTCATTTATCCAATTCTATGTACGAGTATTATGAAAATATGGCTTGGCAAAACAAAACAAACAAAACAAAACAAAACAAAAACAGAATGAAATGAAATGCATATAAAAATAGAAGGCAGAGTTCAGTTTCAGGCGATATTGATGTACATATGTTTGTTTATATTTTATTTTTTGCCTTTTGTTTTGTTTTTTTTTTTGGCCATAAAATAAGGTTTGTTTTGGCATTGTCCTTGTCTTGGCTGCTTTTTTATTTGCACATTAAATGTTGCAGACGTTCTGACTGATTGCCAATGGATCGGCAACATGCTCCGATACGTGTGTGTGTCGTTATTCAATTATATTGACTCGCGCCTGTCTTTTCGTCCTTTTTCACTGCGAGCAAGTTAACGATACAACGCAGATCCCAAGTCAAGAGAAAGTGCCGTCTTAAACTGGCAATTGAAGTCAAGTCAACCTACTTGCTAGAAGACATTCCGTCAGTCAGTTAGTCAGTCAGTCAGTCAGTCAGCATCTGTGCTGTTAAAAAACCTTTATTGACAAAGAATAAAACATGCATACTCTATGCCTGGCAAGTCAACCCCAACCCCATTCAATCCCCCCCTCCATCCTCCATCCACTCTTTGTGTTTGCTTGTGTGCGCCATAAACTGTAACAGGAGATTAAAAATAATATTCAACGGAAATGGAATATTTTATTTAGACTCCGTTCTTTGAGCAGACATCCGAATGTTGAAACCAAATTTACAAATTGCAGTCACCATTGCCAATTAATCTTTCCGAAAACCAATTGAATTTGAAGTTGGAACACTTTTTGGCAATTTGTGTATGGGGGCTAAAACTTATGCACAAATTACACGCAAAATTGAACCATTTTCAAATAGCTTGTTACCCATTAAAGTGGCCACAATTTGTGAGCATGGCAATGCAATAGATTTTCGAACTAGCAGAGGGGAGCTAGAAGAGTTTTTTTTTATTAAAAATCCATTGTATGATTTTTTGGGGGCGCCTGATTGTGCAGAATGCTCTCCGTATACAATACATATTCAGAAAACTGCTCAAGATTCGATTTCCGCTTCCGTTGTTGCAATCACAAAGCCAATACTTATACCCAGACAGCTCACAGGCACAGCAGGAGCTCTGGGCGTGGTCCTGCCTCAATCCGTAGTTGCCTCCCCTAGCAACAGTTAACTGGTAGCTGGTAACTGGTAGCTGGTAACTGGTAGCTGGTAACTGGTAACTGTGCCTGGCATGTGCATAGCTCCTACAATGGAAATGAAATTGTCCTGATATTAAGAGAGGGGCTGGAAGACAAATCCTATGCCTTTGACGGCAACATTTAAATACTTTTGGCAACAAAACGTGCCTTTCAACCCTCCGAAATAATGTGGGTAAATCAAGCGAAAGCTCTTTCGGGCGTATTTTTGTTAACCGGAGTCAGTATCCGGCAGTCTAAGCTCCCAAGTTCTCGTACTCGTACTCGCACTCGCACTCGCACTTGCAGCAGCAATTGGTGACATTCTCGCCCTAATTAGATTCCAGTACACGAGTCGACTACTTAAAGTTCAAAATAGTAATTAAAACTTTTGTCAGACGGCGGCAAAGAACTGCGCACAGTGATTCGCGACCGACTTTTCGCTCAACAAAAAAATATTAGAGTAGTGTCTGGGACAGGTATTATAAAATATACAATATTATGTGAATGGTTGATAACGGACAGAAACAAAAGATTTACACAAGATGAAAAGATAGTCATACTTTTCTTGAAAATATTTCTTTTTAAAAATTAGGACGCTGTTAATTAATTTTAAATGATTTGGAAGTTGATTCCAGATGCGGACAGCATGGATAAAGAAATGCCTTTCTGAATTCATTCCGAATTTTCTAATAAAATACAGAGAGTTTCAGTGCGAACTTTTGACATGTCCTTTTTCTGATTTAATTTTAACTTACAAAAATTCAGAAATGATTTAAAAATTTACAATCTCACGGAATACTTTTACTACTAATTTTTTGAATAAAAATTCTTTCAGCTGGGCACACTGGTGCCAATTGCAACGCCAGCACCGCCCACCACAGTGGCACCTTCATTGCGATTTGACTTGCAATCGAAAAACCTGCTAAATAGTCCACCTCCATTGCTCAACACACCAACGGTAAGTGCTTGAAATATAATTAATATCCCCAAAAGAAAATAAGACAGATAATGTACAAATTCTGAAAATGACAGTGGTGCTTGTATTACTTCATTCCATATCGTTCCTCAACAAATTGTAAAAAATATTTCAATTTATGTAAATTTTGATGCATAAGCACCACTGTCATGTAAAAGAGAAAAAAACATAAAAAGAGCTTGATAAAAACTTGAATAACACGAGCATTCACACTCATATGATAACAATAACAGTACACTCGATAGTTGCTAATTTTATAATTAATATATAGCAAAAAAATTAAGCAATTCAGTTAATAAACACTACTAAACCATTTATTATTAATTGTTATTAAATGCAGTTTACAACCGCGCCCGAATACGAAACGGTAATTAAATAATATATCTCACATTTAAACACACTTATACACACATTAAATAATAAAAAAAATTCACTATTCGCAAATCGAATTAACGCATCTCTTGCTCACACACACATACACACAAACATACACACACACACACAAACTCACAGACATAATAAATAATCCGATTTTGGTTTGGTTTGGTCAATGAAAACGTTTCTAATTAGAGCAAATTGCATTTTGAGTTCAGAGTTCTGTAATGTTCTGAAACGTGAAACCAATTTGTGTGTTCGTGTATTCGTGTATTCGTAGTTTAATTATACTTTTCTGGATTTCAATTGTTATCTGAGATATTGCTATTATTTGCTTAGTCAAATTCTATGTCAGTTATTCGCTTTTTTTGCCTAAGTGCTTTATTTAATGTTCGCTACTCAACTCAATAAGACCTTTATAAGACAAAATAGCAAGAGTTGAGCGCTTTTTGTGTACAATTTCAAATTACCAAAAGACAAAGAGAAAATATAATTTTTAAATTTTCAATTGTTTGTACCTATTCTTACGCTTTCGTCGTCGTCGTCTATGAAATTTTTGGAACAACAAAATACCCCTCACAGTGGTATCCGCGCATGGTGAGTTTCCCCCCCTTTCCAGCCTTCAGAGAGCAATTATAAGCATACCAAGCGGGTCTCCCTTTTTAGTTTAGTATCCGGCGTAGATTTTTGTTTGTTTTCAAGTTATTCCCTTAAATTGAAATATCTTTGAAATGAAAATGCGATGCTCTGTTATCAATCTTATCATTTTTATCATTTTATAGCTGCCCCTCATCATCCAAAGAAGTTGAAAGCTTTCCCATTCTTAAATTTCTTATATCAACAATTCGCAGCTATTAAATTCTATATTAATTAGATCTTAAAATGCTTGACATAAATTCCAAATTAATTTTGTTCCATATTTTCAACATTCTCCCACTCTCTTTTTTTTTCGCTGTCTTTTTCTCTGCATCTCTTAGCTTCGCGTGGCGGCCCTCAATGAGCCCTATGTTGGGGATTTACAGGGCATTCGGGGCGCGGACTTTGCCTGTTATCGTCAAGGCCGTCGTGCCGGTCTGTTGGGCACATTCAAGGCGTTCCTCTCGTCCAGGTGAGTTATATGTATATGTATATATATATGTGTGTATGTGTGTGAGTGTGGTTGATAGTGGGTGTGTCTTATCTGTCTTTAGATTTTTTTACGCGTATTAGGGCATGTTTTTTTATGTTTAGTTTGCCACTGTGCGTACTTTAGCCTCGCACTCGACAATTCCGTGTTTTGTCATTGGGCACCATCCGGTGGCGTTTTTGGAACTCATTAACTCGAATTTAATCTAGATATTTTTGAAGCCCCACAAAAAAAAAGATGAAAACAAAAGCCGCGGAAAACAATCTTGGGCAATTTATTTACACAGCAAGAGAAAGAGAGAGAGAGAGCACAAAGCCCTGAATAGATGGATAAATTAATGTCACTGCTGCCAGAAAGAAAAACATAAATAAATAAAGCAATATGCAGAAGTTTCTATTGCGACCTGGCTTCTATCATACGCCACCGACTCTGTGTAAAACATCCTATTAATAGATTGGCTTTTATCCACTCATAGGGTGCAGAATCTGGACTCCATAGTGCGACCTGCCGACCGGGATCTGCCTGTGGTGAATACCCGCGGTGATGTGCTCTTTAACTCCTGGAAGGGCATCTTTAACGGACAGGGCGGATTCTTTTCGCAGGCGCCGCGAATTTACAGTTTCAGCGGCAAGAATGTCCTTACGGATCCACTATGGTAATTGCTTATTCAGTTGATTTCTATATAAATCATAATATGCTAAAATAACAATACTTTTACGTTTTTTTCTGCACATTTGTGAACCGTTTTAAGAGTTCTTTAATGAATTATTTTCATTTTTAATTTGTCTTGGATTGGATTACATTATTTTATATTACATTTATTTATCAACTTATAACCACTATTTTACTTTCTACCGAAACTATACAAATTTATATTTTGGCTGATTGGACCTTGTGGAACCAATCTACACTAAGCTATATTTAAGTTTTTATTTATTAAACTTACACTGTCTACAGTTTTCGGAAAAAAAAATTAAATTAATTCAATTATAGTAATTCTAAATTTAACTCTACAATATTAAGTACCTCACCATCTAATTGTTAGTCTAAATTTTAGCCTGTAATTCACAATTTACAGTCTAAAAATTAATCTAAACGTTTAATCTATCTTTAAAATTATTTTTTATTAAATATGTCATTGCTAATTTGAGTTTAAAGTATGTAAAATTCAAGTATTAAATTGTCACTCTAAATTTTTTATTGTTTTTAATTAATTTTTTTATATTTGATTATTTTTATATTTACTTACTTAACTTAATTGAAATCTATACTCTGGCTGATAATACTTTATAAAAAAATGTATAATATTAAATAAATGTTTATCACTTTAATACAGGCCGCTTAGACTGGTCTGGCATGGTTCTCTGCCGAATGGAGAGCGCTCCATGGACACCTACTGCGATGCCTGGCACTCGAGTTCCCATGAGAAGTTCGGCTATGCCAGTAACCTGTTGGGCAACAAGTTGCTCGATCAGGAGCGTCAACCTTGCGATGGGAAATTGATTGTGCTTTGTGTGGAGGCGCTGTCTCAGGATCGGCGGAAAAAGCGTGACCTTAGCAGGTGAGACAGTGAGAGAGGGGAGGTGGTGTTAAGAGGGTTGGGGGTGGATAATAAATGCAATGAAATGCTTACACGTGTAGTATTGATTTGGCATTAACATTTTATGGTGCTCACCACGCACCAAATGAAACTTTGCTCATTACATTCACAGTCACAGTCACAGTTCAGGTCACAGCGAACTGGAGTTCAGCACGGCCGAGGAGTACGGCGAATATTTAGACAATTTACTGCTGTAAGACGCACCCAGCAATCCTCGAGGATGAGAAGTGGGAGCAGAACGGTAACTGAAACTGAAACTGTAGCGAGAATGCTCGCAATATAAATATCAAGACCATTGTCATTACAAATACCATTACAACACAGTCACAGCCATACACACACTCACAATAAAAGTATACACACTTACACTCACACAACATTACATTAAATGTAAACGTAAATCATGGCCATGCATATAATCAGCGAATTCCAAACTAAAACCAAAAAATACTCAAGTAAGCGACGAATGGATGGATAAACAATTGCATAGTAAAATACGAGTACATATATAAACGAGTACAAGTACTCATAAATAATTATGGATAAATAGGATGATAATATATATATATATAATATCTATAATCTGTAATTTGTAATTTGTAATATTCTTTTGTTCAGACAGGCAACAAAAAAAAAAAAGAAGAACTTTTGTATTCATAGTTGTAGCCACTAAACTAAGCTAATTTTGTAATTTAGTCACAGCGAAGGCAAAGGCCGTTTAGATTAGTCTCGATAAGAACTTGAAGAATACTATCAATATTGAGGCCAAGCGAACCAACCAACCAACCAACCAACAAAATAATCCTTCTTCTGACAGCATACTTACTGGCCAAATTAGACTCCTATCTCCATTGTATGTAGATGCAGCAGAGGATCGAAGTGAAGATACATTATCACATACGCTGTATACGTGTATAAATGTATTTCGTCAAAGACTTCTAAATGTGTAAATGTTTAAGCTACTCGTAAACAGCAACAATAACAATAATAATAAAATGAAAAAAATAGAACATTTTAAGCCATCCCCTCCTTTAAACCGTTTTTAACTATCGCATGCAACATTCAACATCTGACTCTAATGATAATTATGTTTTATGCCAATTTTCTATTACCTTAAAGTATGTAATAAAAATGTATCTATTATTATGTAGTCAGATTTTCTACATTGAAATACTCGTTGATAGAAGTGTAAAACCTTTTTATATATGAATGCAAATTAATTATATTCGACAAACACACACACACACACACACACACACATACATACGTATGCATATGTTTGTAATGTAACTTATTGTAATTCTAGTACGAATACTTAATGGTAAACTCAATTACGAGTACTTCAACGAGTGCTTGCAACATTCTACATAGTTAGTTATACATACATATATACATATGCACATACATATTCACATTGTATGTCCGAGTATGTATTTTCTTTTGCATTTAATTAATGCATTTCCACATACAATTTTGTAATGTAATTAATTGTAATTGTAATACCGACTAAGCCTATAATTTTATTAAAAAAAAAACAACAAACATAAAATCTACACAAATTGGGTCGCAGTTAGTCCCAAGAAGCTACATACACATTAGTCTATAAGTATATAAAATACATACATACATTTGAATGATGCAAATAACTATATTTAGTGAAATCAAAATGAATACTTAAAGCCCTCTAGTCCTAAGTCGAATACTTCTATGCAGATAGAAAAATATACATAAAAAAAAGAACAACAAATAATAATACTATCAGAAATATGATAAATAATATGAAATAAAAATTAAATTATCAAAGCCACAAACAAGTTGTTTAGTTTATTAAAAGTGTAAAATCAAGACTTTGGAAATGGAAATACTCTTTGACTCTTTTAAGTATCAACATCAAAGTTTCATAGACTCATACCTTTTATTTTCTTTTTAGCCTGTTTCTCTATCTATTAATCTTAACCAATAATAGAAAATAACTAACTTGGCAAAGATATGCCTTTTCCTGGAATATTCGCACGTAATTGAAGTTTCTACAAAGCTGTCTGCGTTAAGAAATTACTTTGATCAATATTTCTTATTTAATTTTAAATCAATTTTCATTTGCATTTAAAATTCGGCAGTAGGCACAGTCACAACACAAAGTAATTCTTCTGTTTCTCCATCTTCATTTCATTTCATCTGAGGTTGTTTTTTGTTTTTTTTTTTTGTCTGTGCACCGCACGTTTGATTACCAATTTAAACAATTTTTCACTTGAATTAAACCAAATGATTTCAAACAGAGAAAGCGCCATAAAATGCCGTATCTACTGTAGCACGAACTCAGTCCATTGGTCCATTGATGCTTTATGAATTTCAATGGCAGACAGTATAGTTTCGATGGCATCTGCGGATGCGGTTTGGTCTCTCTCTACAAATGATACCCGATATCGATACAGTTACAGATACAGATACAGACAGTGCAATAGATGGAGATACAGAAAGCTGTTTTAAGGTAGCCAAAAAACAGACTGACAATCGACAATGGACAGATAAACAAATAAACAAGCCGATGAACCAGGAAATGCCAACAATTGCGATTACGTTTGTGATTGGGATTGGGATTGGGTTTGCGATAGGGATTCAAATTGTGGCTGCGAATCGGAGTCAAAGTCAGCCACTTAGGCCCAGAGCAATCAAACCAGATGAGCTGAATGAAATTTTAATTTAATGAATGAATACGAAATGTTTTTTTATTAGTTGATTAGCTTCAAGAACTCTGGATTCCATGTGGTCGTTGTGCCTTTCAATGCGAAGCCAAACAGATTTCGACCAAAAACCAAAATCGTAAATCTGAATCGACCTTTTGCCATTAAGTAAAGCACAACAAAGACACAAACTTATTATAAAAGTAACTAAATTTGTTGCTCAAAGACGATTGCATTTTCACTTTTCAATTATAAGACTTGCCATTTGCCGGTTTGCCAGTTTGCCAGTTTTCCGGTTTCAAGTTTTGCGAGTACTCGAAAAACTTTTAAATTCCGAGTGCGCCTGACAATGTCATTCATCATAACACGTTTAGCCGTGAGCTTATTAGATTCCACTTTTGTACCCAGGCGCGTTTACAAGTTTCTCTGCTTGTTTTCTGTTTTCTGTTTTCCTTTTCATTTTCCCCATTCCCACTTTTCTCGTTTTCTTTTTTTATTGGGAGCAAAACACAAGTTGTTCTCCAAACCACACACAAGTTACGCATTTGGCATCCTAAAGAAGTTTCTTCTCTTATTTGGCTGAGTGTGAGTGTGAGTCTGTGTTTGTGACTGTGGCTTTCGTATATGAGGGCAACACACACACACACACACACGCTCACGTGCATACATATGTCACGAATAAAAACAATTTATCATTTAGCTTATCAAGCGAGGCCTAACGTCCATTATTTTGCGGACGCTATGCGCTGAATTGTTTTTTGATGATAGCCATAGCCCCAGGCTAAACATCAGACACTCGGACAGGCAGGCGGATAGGCGGACAGTCGGACAGGCAGGCTGATAGGTAGACAGGCGGAAAGCAGAGAGGCAGACAGAACAAGCGAAACCAAAGCAAATGTAAATAGCAAAAGAAATGTCTGAGAAATGATTATTGTTCTTTTGGTTGTGAGTAAATGAGTGTGTGTATTCGTGTGTGTGTTTGTGTGTGGTAGGTGTCTGTGATTTTGATTAAAATACATTGAATTCTGCTGATACTCGGGTACCTCAACAATTGCTAACTGCATGGCTTCATAGTAAGAATTGGAATTTGAAATACCATTGCTGCCACACACACGACGTATTCCATTTTAATAACCGACTTGCTCGTCTGCGGCTCGGCCTAACGTGTAACTAAAAACCAACAATTATGCATGCCAAACCGCAGAAACCGATGCACCAGAGGCAATGGCAACAGCAATGGCAACGGCAGCAACAGCAACAGCCACGGCAGCAACGGCAGCAACAGCGGCAACAGCGGCAACAGCAACAGCAACAGCAGCAACGTCATCGGCGACAGCCACATCAGAATTTGCATAACTTTGTATGATTTTTCAACGGCACAACGCCACAAAATCATTCAAACATGCACTCACAGGCAAGCGGACTGCGGTTGCCATTCACTGACTGCCAAATACCCTGCCAAAGTAGTATATATAATTTCAGCAAGATTCGCTATATAAGGAATCTGCCAACACCACATTTTATTACTTCCTAAAGCAAAAAATCAACGTTGTTATAAAATAGTGCAAAAATTAAAAAAAAAAAAAAAGATTTATTTTGTAATTAATATTTCAAAATTATTTAATAAAAATTTTTACCTCACAATATTTTTGCATTTTTTGATAATAATTTTTTGTTCAGAAAATCTTCAACATTTTTATGAAACCGTGTTGAAATTTAATCTTAAAAATTTAATAATAGCTAAATAAAATAATTTTAATTTTAAATTAGAAATATTTATGTTAAAATTTTACATATGTAGCTACGATCACATTGTAGCTACGTTATTTATTCATAAGTATCTAAGAGTTTATTTCACAGCATTTCTGCTTTTCGTTCTGATCATTATATTTTTGGCTACGCATTTTATCTATACTTATTTTGATAAAGACAAACGTTAAGAACTTTTTAACAAAATTTTTAGGTTTTCTTTACAATATCTTTTCTTTCATGTTGAGCTTGATTTTTCCACATGTATCTATGTTAAATTCCACTTCATACTTTGATTAAAAAACATCACAAGTTGAATGAAACCATAATGAAATCTATAATTTTTAATTTTTTTGATAAATATCGAAAACAATTTAAAATTTTTTCTTCAATATATAAATATTTTTGTTGATCAATGTATTTTACGTAGCGTAGTAACGTTATATACCCTTTTGCTATACGGTAAATGCAGTTATTCGCTCGCACACATACATACGTGCACCATCAGTGAGCCGTCAACATTTCAACTTGTCATGTGAGCAGACATATTCGCTTATACACACACACACACACACACAAACGCACACACACACAGATACATACATACGGGAACAAGCAGCAGGATCGAGTCGAAGACGTTGTTTTTGTTGCTGCTGTTGCTGTTGTTGCTGTTGTTGCTGCTGTCGGCCTACCTTCAATTTGTCGGGCTTCTGCGGGCATTCGATATCATGGCTTTTGTTGCATACTTTGCGGCGCTGTGGTGACGGGAAATCGACTCCGACTTCGGCTTCGGTTACATGGAGGTTATAAGTAAACATAGAACATGTATACGTATATGGTAATGGCAAAAGTAACGTATTATTTCAGTTACGTTTTGCGGAAATGCAACTGAAAACTTGCAATTTGTTTGACGTTTCGGTATTGTTTAGTTCTTATTTTTTTTTATTTATGAATTTATAATGCTTTGGACTTCAACACCTGTCGTTGGCATTACCCATGGTTTGTTTCGTTACGTTTCGCTGTTGATTTACATTGCGAGGGGAGTTCAATGGTGTTGATGCAATGCAATGTGAGCTGAGTTGAGTTGAGTTGAGCTATTTACCATGTGGTTTATTGATATTTTTTAGCATTAAGCCAAAGCTACAAACACACACACACACACACACACACACAGACAAATACACAAATGGAAACTCACATGCGTATTTATGTTATGCCGCCGCAGTAACACAAAAAGGTAGCAACTTTTAATTGAAAAACTTGAGCACTTACAACTTGTTGGCAGCAGCGAGGTAAAGTCAAGGGAAAGGGCCAATAGGTTCACAGCCAACGGAATATATTGTATTTCCGCGCCACTCACCCACACAAATACACACGCACACACACACATACACACTATTAGCAATTGTAAAAGTAAAAGTAACGGAGCAACTGCAACAGTAGCAGTAACAGTTTCAGAATTGGGGTTGAGAACTGAGAGGGTACACTGATAAAAAAAATGTCCTAAAATTAAGATTTTGGTCTCAAAACTATGATTTTTGGTTTAAAATATGCGTCGAGAACATAAAACTATTAATTTAGGAGAACACATCTTGGTTTTAAGAACACTTTAAGTAAGTCCAAGTTCGTATTTTAAGAATAAAGGTTCTTAAAATTAAAATAAAAAAAAATTATATTTTTTGTTTTAGTTGTTTTTATATTGTATATTTTTATTTTGTCTTGGTAAATTTATAAATGTTATTCCAATTTGTTAATATTGGGGCTCGATCGGCTGCCATTTATTTCATATGAAATTGTACATACAGTCGAAAATCCCTAACCCGAATCACCATTATCCAAAGAAAATGTTCGACTAATGGAGACTTTTGACTTATAGGAGCCGAATTGTTTGCTCAGTAAACGCTATTGCCACTCAATTTTATGCAAATTATGGAATTTAAGTTATAGGAGTTTGAGTTACGAAAGTTCGACGGTATTTATACCTTCCTAACAATTTAAGATTTTTATTCTAAAATTAAGATTTTATGATTATTTTTATTAAAAATCTTATTTGTAGTAATTTGGTCTTAAAATGATCCTATTTGAAAAACCCAATATTTAAGATGTATGCTCTTGATTTCAGAAGCTGGTCTTTTTTTTCAGTGTTGGAAATCGTGAGTTTGAGTTCAACGTTGAAGGTGCGTTGTCGCCGGCATTACTCAAGTTGTTAGCAATGTTTACAAACACAATAAGCAAATACGCTGACGATAGCGACAGCAACAGCAACAACAACAGCAACAGCAACAGCAACAGCAACAGCAACAACAACAACAACTGGTAGTCATAGTCCTGGTAGTGGCAACAACAACAACTGTAAGCGACCTGCACAGGTGTTGCAGACTTAAAGACGCCGTAACTGTTGTTGTTGCTGTTGCTGTTGCTGTTTCTGTTTACACACAAAGTTTTTTGCGTGGGCTGTCGTTGACTTAGCCGAGTAGTTATAGTTGGCACTGTACGAGTGTAGCAAGCAAAATCATGCAGCTAAGTAAAGTCTGCCAGCAAAACGTGCGAATAAGTTTACAATTTTGTTACTACCTTCGTAGACAAATATTTACCAGCTGGTAAACTAAGCAGCAATTGCGATTTCAGCTCAAATTCAACTCAAACTCGCAATTTCTTGCAATTTAATTTGTGTTATATACTCTAAATATTAATTTAGATTTGTTTAGATATTCCCTATGAGTTTATTTAGGTAATTAGGTACTTTGATGAGCTATTACATCAACTATCAAAAATACTATAACTTTAGGATTTTAACCACAAATACTCTTAAGTGCATTTATTAATGGTCTGCATTCAAATATGCTTCATAAAATACCATACATTTTTAAGAGGTCGACTTTTACAAATCCTTAAATTTTAACTAGCTTTGTTCAGGATATATAAATTTAAATAAATACATACCACTTCCAATACAAATATTATATTAATTTAAATTTTCAGTGAAAAAAATCAAGAATAAGGGTTATTTTTTAACTTTTAAATATAAATTGTTATTTAATTATTATTTTTTACTTTTTTAATAAAAATCAAGAGTAAGTGTTTTTTCGAAACTTTTAAATAAAAGTTTGAAAATAATTGTTATGTTGCAATTTTTATTTTTAAAACTTATAACAGTTACGGTCCCTGAAAAAACACAACAAAGTTTTTCGTACAATCAATTCATCTCCGAATAGGACACACTTAAGGATAGAGCTCTTAAAAAAATCCTTTAACATGACTCGTGTCGAAATTTCAGCCTTCTAGCTCTTACCGTTTGGCCTTTGATTGTTGTAAATAATTAATTTAATAATGTCTTATATAATTAAAAATAATCTTATATGGTATAGTATGGTAGTTTATCTCTTATATTAAATGGTTGACTTTGACAAGAATATTTAAGTATTTTTTTCGAGTATTAATCCGTTTGTTAGGCGCGTCAATGCAATATTTAACAGCTGCAGAATTTAAATTATGATTTGATGTTGCGACTAAATCTATTTTTGGAAACATAATTGGCATATGCCTAATGCATTTCCATGTGTCCAATGTCCGATGTCCAATGTGCACTGTTCAATATCCCATTGCTGTGGTGGCTAACAACAACAACAATAATAACAATGAGAACGGCAATGATGATAACGTTGCACATGCAAATTGCACCTCGCGCAACGGCAACCGCACTGATTATCGAGTGTCGACAATGGTGGCAAGAACAACGGGGCATGCAACTAGGCTAGCCGATGCTGCTGATGCTGCACGTGCATAAGCCAGCACCAGCTAATGCCCCAAAGCCACACGGCTCCACAGCTCAGTATATCATATAAACCATAAGCCTATTAATAGCCCCTGTCTGCGATCGGACAAACAATTAAAATTGACGACACTTTTAAGCGTTCATCGCCCCCAAACCCCCAACCCCTCCCCCACCTTATTGTTAAATTGGGCGTAAATGTGTGTACCCCTTTGTCCCTTCTGGCCATGGCTCTAACCAGACGACTATTCAGGCAGCTGTTTCAAGCTTTCAGCAATTAGTTTAGCCACGATTTTGCATCGGCCTATCATTAATTTTTCCTGTTGCAACCTATGTCATTTACAAACTTGTTGTGGAGTGTAGAATTGCAATTGAATTAACGAGTTTACATTTTGCAGTTTCCTGGTCACATCAAGTATACGCCGTGTGTAATTCGAGCATTGTACTTTTCATTCAGACCTAATCTTTGGCTGATTTTATTCTTTTTTCAGTCAGTAAATTTATAAAGCTTTTGATTGCGCTCAACTCCGGAACTAAAAAGAGCTTTAGTTGTGCTGACGATGTGCCTAAGCTAAGCCAAAGCTTTCGGATATGAAAGCTTTTCTTGACTAACAGCTTTCGGGTTTACAGAAAGCTAAGCAACCACCAAAGTCCTTGCAGAGTCGATGCAAAGTTCAATTGCTTAAAGCTTTAAATGCTTTCGAATAAAGCTTTAGATTAAAATTAAAAATTTGAAACTTTGTATTTTATTGTGGAATTTTATTGTATTTTTTTTTTTAAATTTTATTTAATCGTAATAAACAATGCAAATCCAAAGCATTAAAATGTAAACTTTTAATTATGTAAACGATGCAAATTTCGAGCCGTTACCCATAATTATTAAATGTTGTCATAATAATAATAATTATATTAATAATATTAACCACAAATTGTAGGTCCCGTCCCTTATGAAAATTGTAAATATTTGCACTTCTTGGAATGAATATGAATTCACAATTTCGAAATTCAAATAACTTTTTTGTTAACGCATTTGTTTTGTCAGTATTTTAGGTAATAATTAGTATGTATATAGTTAGAATATATAGTATGTATATATATATATATATATGTTGGTATTTTTTTGGTTGTATATAGTAATAATAATTTGGTCTTTGTTTAACTCCTTTATCCATATGTAATTGTTTGTATGTAATTAAATTGTTAGTTAAACTCGCGAAAATTGTTGCTGTTGCTTAGGTTAAATTGAAACTCGAATTTACTACACATAAATTCGGTTTAACGCTAGACGTGTATATATGTATGTGTAATTTATATGTATGTATATATATATATATATATATATTGTATGTATGTATTGTAATTGTAATTGGTATTAGCATTGATTAGTTTAGGTTTTAGTTTATCGGTGTACAAGTTTTACGATAGTGTTTAATTGGACCCTTTAGGTCAATCGCTTTGGTATCGGTGTATTTTTATTTTGTTCTGGCATTTAATTAGGGACTTCTTTGGCTGATATGTGATAAGTGTGTTCCTGAACAGAAATTTCGGTAACATCAACAACAATCAACAATAACAATTAAATTAGCAATATCATATCAATATCATTGCATTTGATTCAAATTCCATGTAAATCTAAATCTTAAACTAAAACTGAATCGAATCGAATCGAATAACAAGTACCAATTCCATGTAAGTACGTCATAACATTATTGTCTGCCTGCTTTTTATCAATTGTTTTTTTTTCGTTTTTTTCATTTGGTGCATCAATTAATTATAGAGCATGTGCTGATTAAGTATAAAAAATGAGAACAATAGAAGTGCTTTAATAAATCGAAAGAAAGAATTCAGAGGGGCTAAAAGGTTTGAAACTGTGTTTGTGTGTGTGTGTGTGTAAATAATGTGAATTATTCATAATATTCTACAATTTAAGTGTTTGGTTTTGCAGATACATAAATAGTTGAATAACAATGCGAGAATTGTAAAATGCATATATAATAATTACTTTAGTTTTACTTGGCTTATAGGCTAACCACATAAATATTCAAGTATTATTTACATTACATATCGAAATCACCCAAACGCTGCATTTAAAATTAAAATACGAGTATCTCTTAGACTCTGACCCAGACCCAGACCCAGACCCAGACTATGACCGCTTCTCACTACTATCACATGGACGTCAGAGGTCTCTGTTCGCAATCTGTTTGCCATCTCAATGAGAGATCGGATTACATGATGGCACAGCGATTCCAGCGGGATGTATTGCGGACACCTTCGCCTCCCTCGTTGAGGGCCATCGTCTTGGAGCGCATCAGATTGAGGTCGGTGCGGATGCTGGGACGTCGGGCATTGGGTGTGACGACGCCACAGGCATCGCTGAAACGACGCTTGATGGAGAGTGCATTCTTCTTGCTGCCACCGACAACTGAACCATGCGGTGGCAGGGGCGAGGGGGCACCGAAGACCGATACCAGACGTCGATGGTGATTCGGTGTCATCTCCAGGGGCAAGTTGGAGACCATGAAGAGTGCATAAAACAAATCATCAATGCGATAATTTTGACGTGCTGAGCACTCCACAAAAGTGCAGCAATTGTCCTGGCCAGCAATATAGCCCATCACCTCATCCAATTGCACAGTTCTATTAACAGGATTATCATTTCTGAGATTAGACAAATGGAGTAGTTATTTAATCAACTCACTTGAAGTCGCGATCACATTTATTGCCTGCCAAGATCATCGGTATCTTTGGTAGACTTTTCTTTTTAAAGCCCGATCCTGGATTGAGTGCAGCCCATTTGGTCTCCAGAATATTCTCCCGCAGACGTACGACCTCCTCGAAGGACTCTCGAGAATCCATGCTAAAGACCAATATGAAGAGATCGCCTGGAAATACAAATCGATGCACATCAAATCAAATCGAATCAAATATTTATCCTTTTACCGATTTAGTTGATGCAAATTTATTGCTTATTTATTATGTTCCACTTTGACTGCCGAAATGTAAATGTGTGTGTGTGGGTGTGTGTGTGTATGACTAGAGCAGACTTCTTCAGCTGTGTCTGATTCTTATGATAACTTATAGGACATTAAATAGCGCCTGGCACTTGGGAGCTTAAGTGATGAAACGTGCGTTTGATATGATTGCGGTTCACACACACACTCGCACACACACACACACTCGCACACACACACACTTACACCCAACTCACCCGTTAGAAATGACAATCGACGCATTGCGGGAAACGGATGATAGCCAGAAGTATCCAAAATATCCAATTGAAAGACCTCATTTCGTATGCGGTACAATTTACGATGAAACTCCTCAATAGTTGGTGTATATGCCTCCTCAAAGCGATTGCCCAGAAAACGTGCCACAATCGACGATTTACCAGCGCGTGAGGAGCTACAAGAAGGACAACGAACAACAACAACAAATTGTTGGAAGTGTCCAGTAACTCAATTATTTTTAGCAAGTGTTGTCGGAATTTTAAAGGCTCAAATTTCTTATTTAATTACAGAATATGTAACAAAAAAGTAGCCCTTAAAACAAATAAACTTTTTAAATAGATAAATATTTTACTTATAGTCAGGCCTGTTTCGTATTTCACTTTCCGCAAGATGTTTCGGAAGTAAAAATCTTTGAGCAGTTTTTATTACATTTCAGAAACATTTTGCATATTAAATTCACTTTAAATTGATGAATTTAAGTCTGATTAAGTAAATAAATATAATTTTAAAGTACTCATCTTGGGAAAATACATATTTTTTAATTTCTATAAAAGCGGAAGTGAAAACCGGAACAGGCCTGTTTATTAGAGATTCAGATAAAAGTTTCGTAATTTTTTATTTTATTCTATTAAATATGTGCTAACTACAACAATATCAACAACAATATCCAGAGAATATTTTGTATTTGTCGGATTTAGAAATAATCTTAAAATATAATTTTTCTAAGTAATATGAGTCAATATCTGTTGGTTTACAGGAATATACTTATTATAAAGGTATATATTGTAATCTAAATAAACAAACGTCTAAAATATCAATTAATAGATATTATCTTGTTCATTTATGATTTTTTTAAATTCTCCAAACAAAATTCTCCAAACTTGTCGGTAGAAAACCTTTTTGAGTACTTTACTATTTATTTTACTAAAATACATCAATAATACACAAGTTTTCTGCCCTAGATACAAGTATATTTTGAAAAGTAATATATTAATGTTCTTAAGAATTTAAAAGTAACTGGCTGTCTAAAAAATTATCGAATAATTTGTTTTTATCTGCAAAATTTTATTAAATTCTCTAGCATTTGCAATTACTATATGTCGGTAATAATTTTGTTATAAAAATATTCCTATACCTCAGTTTTACTCCAGTAATATATAGAATTTATTAATTTTCCTTAATTATTTACGTTATCTGGCAATTCTAAGAAGTGTTGAAATATATTTTTAAATAGTAAAAATTTCTTAAAATTTTCTTAAAGTTGCAATGACAACACTGTCTGGTACCTACCCGAGCATTACGAGTCTGTAGCAATTCTTGGCCGAGGGCAGGCTGTCGTCGCATAGTGAGAGACCCGCACCGGGGCCGTAAATGAAATCGTCGGCCTGCTCGATGGCATCCAGATTGGAGTGGTGCTCCAGCAGGTGAGCCTGATGCAGCTCGGCAGTGGTTACGATGCGGCTGCTGGTTATGCCGCCATTGCTGCCACTACCACTGCCACTCGGCGCATCCTCCAGAAAGGTGACCACATGAGCAGCACCTAACGCTCCTCCGCCTCCGCCTCCTCCTGTTGTTGCCGGTGGGTGGTCATCGGTGGGCGTGGCTCTGGCGCTTGCCTGTTGATGGCTATTGGTTTTGTTGCGAGCTCTATTGATGCTATTAGTGTTGTTGCTGTTGGCTGTTGTTGTTGCTGTTGCTGGTGTTGCTGGTGTTGTTGTTCCGGGCTCATTTAGTGCGACATCGACATAGTTGTTGTTGTTGCTGCGCGCACAGAACCAATTTTTGCAGCGATACATTTCGTCTGTGTCATTTCCGCCACTTTAATGGTCGACTGCCACCACCAACTCCTCCAGCTCCTGCTCCTGCTCCTGCTCCTCCCCTCTGTCCTATGTAGGTGCTGCTGCTTATTACGCATACGCAGCGTGCAACCTGTGAACTTGCATGCACTTGATTGCTTGTTTTTCCTGCCACAAAATTAGTTTTCACCCACGTCGCTGTTGGCTGCTCGCTGTCGCTTTCACTGTCGCTTTCACTGTCGCTTCTCGTCAGTCACTTCCTGTCAGCAATTTGCATTTTCAATCTCTCCAACTTTGTCGGCGTTAACAAGCCAAAATTTGCATAGGACTCGTATTATTTCCAATTCACTATTTTTAGTAATATAACTTTGGCAGGACATGCACTTTATTTACTACAGTTGCTGGCCAGACCCTCTGCTGTGTATCCTGTTTATCCTGCAATGTGAAAAGTGCATTAAAATCATGTTTTATTTGCGAACGAATGTAGCGTGAAATGCATAAAGATTGGCTGGCATCTGTCTTAGGTACATTCGCCTGAGTAATTGCATGAACACGAACCATTCCAGGCGAGTAAACCACATAATAATGATAATAATAATGTCGCTAACAAATTTCACATTGAGTGCACTGTGGATGTCCATTAAAAGGGAATTGACGATGGCCCTCAAATGGGGCACATTTGGCCGCAATAATGACCATCTTGCAACAAATCTAATTAACTTTGTTTTAGCTCACTACGTGTCCCGGCTACAACAGCAGACCTTTCCTCAGTTCCCCCTCTCCCTTTAAAATATGGGCGTGGTCAAAATGGGGCAGGACTGCACGGAATCGAAACCGGAAAGTGGCAACCGTAATCGAGTGCAGCAAAGGGCTTAATTCACATTTCGCTATTTTTTTGTTCACATTTTAGAGCACTTCTCTACCCTTTTTCCCCTCAAGTTCTCCCTTTTTCCCTGTCTCACTTTATCCACTTCTGACCAGCGCTTTTTAACTGCCATCGCCGCATTTCAAAAGAATTCGTTTGGAAAATACGAGAATGCAAGTAAAGTATTCGCCCCGTTTAACGAATACTCATACAATTTGAAAGTGAGTTTGTTATGCACACTAATTCATTTGTAAAAACATTTCCGGCTTCCATCTGCCGTTGGCATTGGCTTTGGCATTGGTAACAAAAACCCTTTAAGGAACTACTTGAAATGATATCATAATTGAATTCGTGTTTTTCTCTGTTCTCTGTTTTTCTCTGCTCCAAGCGATTCGCATACGTTTTGCTGGAGAAACACGCAAATTATTTTGGCCAACAAAATCGGCAACGCCTTGAGACAATGGGGACATTTGAAAGCCAACGAACCAAGCATTACACAAAGAAACAATGGCAACAAACACTTGCAAAATTAAAATAACTTTTCAACTTGTCAAGCAAAAAATAATAATACGTAATAAACTGTATTGTATAACAACTTTAAAATTTAAGTAAGAAATTGTTTAAGGGTTTTTTGGTTAATTTCTATTTACTAGCACGATGTGATATTCCTGGTTTTCTCTACACTGTTTATAGATCTAATAATTAATTCAATCTTATAAACTTAAAATATAAATGAATCTGTTTATCTTATCTCATAATACATACATCCCTCTTTATCAGCCTGTAATAAATATATTATTATATTTTTCGTTCTACCATTCTACTAAAATAATTAAAAATATAACAAGGATTTTTCATGTGAGGGTTTTTTAATGCCTGCTTAAATTTTATAAAATAGATATCTTCCAAATTTGACCTTAATTTCTATTTATTTTATGTGAAAATGTCCCTGATATAGTTAAAAGTCAGTTATATAGACATTGAAAAACAGGCTCTAAGATTGATTGTACATATATTATAAGAAGGTAATCGTAAAATTTAACTATTTGTTGACTAGAGCTTAAGAACTGGTGATATTTTGTATTGTATTACGATCAAATAATAAACTTGAAAGTTTTTCAAGAAATATTTATTTTGAACAATACTTAATAGACCCTTTGCTTCAATTCAAGTACAGGGTCTAAAAATGGATTAAACTACAGTATTTCTGACTAGAGTAATCTTACAATCCAATGAAAATGGTAATTTTGTCAATTGCCATTCACACTGAATAGAGAGTGACAAATAAATAAATGAAGTTTTCTCTGGCAGTATTTTACATTAGTAAAGTTTTCAGATCTACAGCCATTAACAAATGTCAAGCGAAGTTCCCATTTGCACTTACCCCATTTGGTCACCCCCCTCCTAGTGGCGCCTCTGATTGTGGCACATGCTTGCAAAGTGGTTGCAAAGTGGTGCCACATCGTCTCCATTTCCAGTTTTTTGTTATATACCAAACCATTTCTCATATTTCCTTACAGTACTTGCATACAAAATGCGCAAGGTGTTCCCACAGCTTCCCACAATCCAATCCCAGTTCCAGTCCCAGTCGCAGTCCCAATACCAATCCCAATTTCAATCCGAGTCCCAATTCCAAGTCCGTAGTGCCAGCTGACACAAGTTGTCATGTGGGAAGTCGAACTACGAGTAGCAAATGCAATCGACACCTAATCTGACGCGTACATCTGCGTTTAATGCTCAGAGCGTGCAAGTACACTGATAAAAAAAATGTTCTAAAACCAAGATTTTGGTCTCAGAACTAAGATTTTTGGTCTAAAAAATGCGTTGAGAGAACACATCTTGATTTTGAGAACATTTAAAATAAGACCAAGTTCTTATTTTAAGATTAATTGTTCTTAAAATTAAAATAAAAAAATAAAAAATATTATAATTATTTTTTATATTATATTTATATTATTATTTTTTTTTTAATTTAGATTTATTTACATTCTAAATGTTTTTTTAATTTGATTCGAGTGGACTTCGAAATGTCACAACTGAAGCGGTTTCTCTAACCAAAAATAGTACATATTTATACTGAGCAAAGTAAGATTTTTATTCTTATATTAAGATTTTACCATTTTTTCGATTAATACTCTTAGTATTATTAATTTTGTCTCATTATTATATCATAAGAACAAAATATTTAAGATGAATGTTCTTGATTTTAGAAGTTGGTTTTTTCTTTGTTTGTGTACAGCAACCATAACAGTGAGTGCGAGTAGTACTCGTACCGAAAAAATATATAAACACGCCTTGCGGTTTCAAGCTGACAGAGATAAGCCTCGAGCTCGACAAGATAGAGAATCACCGAAACCACAAACAACAGACAATTACAATTGAAAACAAAGCAATACATTCATCTCTCAGCTAATCGATCGTTGAGTGAGTGTCAGTGTGAGTGTGAGTGTGAGTGTCTGACTGTGTGAGTATATTCACTGGGGTTATCTCTCAGTACCTGTAAATTTGTTGCGCCACAAAGCAGCACAATTTGGTAGGGCGACATCCCAGTTGTGTGTTGACAGGCATTAAATTAAGTACTCCGATTAACTTAGTCGCTGACTTGAGATGACCACAATATCGAATGGGAGTGCGGCCCAGAATACAGCTGGGGAGGCTGCTCATGTGGAGCTGCCACACGAGGTGGCAAATGCAGGGCAGCAGAGATTCAGCAAACACGAAAAGTGCAGCATTCGAAATCTTCTGAGTGCAGCTGCCATTTTCTTTGCCCTCATGCTCATTGTAGGTGCCATCATTTTGCACACGAACCAGAAGAGTCACTTCGGACGTATGAATATCGATCTGAGAAAGAAGTTTCAACAGCAGCAAAAGCAGCAGGAGAATGTCACGGATATAATACTTCCAATTGAAGTAGTTACTGCACCAGCTGTGGGTAAGTTTTTCACTACTAAGCTCTGATTAACACTGCCTGACTCTCATATACCTACTAAACACTGTTCATCTACTTTTTCAAGATTCTCTTATCATATTTCCGAATTTTTGTCTTAATTAACTCAGCACAACATTTATTCGTATACTCACGTTTTACACTTTCGTAAGTCCGGTTTTTAGAAATATATTTTGAAATAGAATTCGCAATAACTTTAAACATTTGTTACATTCATATTTACCTAATGTTTATATATTTTATTTCTAAAGTATGTAGTGCAAACATTCCTTAATCATGTTAAAAAAAATATATATATATTTATATATATATATATATTATATAAATAGTTCGAATCTTTAGAATCTTCCAAAATCAAGAGAAATAAAAAAAAAATTCTTATCATAATATATACCCTGTCCAAGATCTTCATTAGCTTTTTCAAGTTTTAATATAAAAAACATATTAAATTCTCTTTTGTAAAATAGCTTTAGATATTAACTAGAATTTCGATTGATTACAAAATTGTTTTATTGCATTCTAGCACACACCCAATCTTAAATCATGTGCTGATAAAATGTTCAATAAATTTATATATAAAGTTGTTTGTATTTGATAAATATAAAATTAATTTCGGGATTTAAATCACATTTGTCATTAAAAACATATATGAATGCCAGTTCGAAAGTAATGTTCTGTCCCAACAGACCCACATTGTCTTATTATATTTTGATGTATAATTCATATGCAATTAAAGTCTCATTAATTTAATGATATGAAGACTTAAATACCGACATTAAAAACATAAATAACTCCACTTGCGATTGATTTAAAATAATGTACTGTCATTTATCTATTCTTAATAGCTGCTCTGAGGACAGAACTGGTCAATGAGGATTGTCTAGAATGCATTGCGTTCACAGCAACCGCCAATAAACCGACAATGTGTGGCAAATCCCCATGCGGCATCTATCGCATCTCTCGTCCTTTCTGGCAGGATGCAACCCGCACAGTGACGGCAGCTGGAGCCGAGGGTAATTTGAATTCTTTGGACTCTAGGCCGGCTTCGATTGACAATTAACCTGGCTAAACACCTTTCCAGATTATGAAGGCTGTGTAACAAATCGCGACTGTGGAGCGGCGATAGTGAGAGGATATATGGAGAGCCATCCTGTGGATTGCGATGGTGACGGAGTGATTGCATGCAAGGATCGTATAATGTTGCACATACTAGGACCCACAGGCTGTAGAACGAAACCACTGCCGGGCATTTTCCTCACCAGAATGGATGAGTGTCTGAGATTGAAAATGTTTGAATAGAAACAAAGCCCTCGGTGGGGAGTATTCGCATGTGTGAGAAACATGGCTTTTATTGTTTGTCGCCACGGGTGGGACGCCAGTAGAAGGTTAGCATAAACAAGGCCAGAAAATCAGTAAACAATAGCAGCGCGGCCAGCTTGTCATCCTTCAGGCTGGCCCGAACAGTTCCAGTTCCCAGAATAAACTGCATGTGATACACTAGAACCTGCAAATGGCGAGTGTGTATGTGTGTGTGTGGGTGTTGGAGGGTTGATGATATGTGATAGTTGAAGGACTATAGTTATCAAAAGGCAAGTGTATCAGGCTTACGGGCAACACCATTAAAGCGATGACGGCAGCATAAACGAAGAAGGGCCAAGTCAACTGCAGAATTGCCAGGAAGACGGCAACATAGATGCTAAGCACAAATGTGCAAAAGGTCACCGTAAACATAAAGTGTATATTCCTGGTCAGATCATACTATACGAAATAATTAAAGGTAAATGTCTATTATAAACCAAAAGTTTTGAAATTAAAACAAATAAAAAAACCTTTTGTAGAAGGTCATTTATAAATAATTTTGGGATAAAAAAATCATGACGGTCTCAACTGGTTTATTTTAAAATAAATTTAATATTTTCTATACAAAATGAATTTATTTATTGTTGTTTTGTGCAACTTGTCACCATTATGGTTCGTTTACCAGCACTAATTTTTTTTGGTTACCAAGACCATCCAATAAGTTGTTCAATTTTAATGTTAACAATCTCAATCGAAAAATAAAATCACAAAAAAAGTCCTTTTAATGAAATTTTTTTCATTATAAGGATTTATAAGATTTTTATGCTCATGAAACAAATTTTTTTTTGCCTATTTACTTTGATTTTTGAGAAGTTACTTGTGATCGTGTGACTAAATCAGTGTTGGTAAGCGGTCCATAATAGTGACAAGTTGCACGAAACAACAATAAATAAGTTAATGTTGTATGAAAACTTTAAAATTCATTTAAAAATAAACAAGTTGAGTTCTTTATCTCTTTTTATCTATAAATTCATGGAAAAAATCGCCCTATACATTGTTTTCATTTTGAAACTTTCGGTATATAATAGAAAATTACCAAATAAAATAATGGTTAAAATGAAGAGGCACTGATAATTTCTCCAAACTTACCGTCATTAGGAATCCCAGCAGCATGCCAAATATCATAATAAACAGGGCAACAATTAAACTAATAATAAGATATACGAAACTCGTGCCGACAGCCAACAGAGCAATGGACACGATCTCACACTCGACAATTACCAGAGCAATTATCCAATTTAGGCAATTCATGTTACGAACTTGATCACTGAGCAAGAATACCACAAAGAAGAGCATGCCTACGAAAAAGGTCAGCACAAAGGTCGATTCATGATTTCTTGCCACATTTGGGATGCTGGATCTGTAGATGAGGCAGTCTGTGATTGTCAGTACTTATATCACGCAGTCCATACCACGGAAAGAACATTTGGGGTAACCATTGAATCAAAGCCAGAACCGAAAAACAGGCTAGATTTATGAAGGTTCGATAGACAAAACCGCGTCTCTGTTCCGCCGTCTCAACAATGAGAGGAGGCCAAAGACGAAACACCGATTTGAACATTTTACAAACAAAAATTTAATGTTCTTTAAGTCAAAAGTTGAAACTAAAACAAAGGCTGTGCGACAGAGAAAGAGTGTAGGGAACTTGTCTTGACTTTACAATTTTAGGCACGACAACAAATAAAACAAAACAAACAACAACTTTAGACTGTAAATTAGCAAATTAGCGCAAAAAGCGATCACGACATACTTACAATACTCGTACATAATTGAACTCTACAAACTTTATAATCTTGCAACATCGCGCACAAATTGAACGTCACAATTGTGTTATAATTAAAAGTTTCCCTAGCACACTCACAACATCAAAACTCTCTTCCCTCCTCGCAGTCCGATCCTAAAGTTTTTCACCCAACTTTTTAATCATGCATTTAGCAAACGATGCTCACAACTTTGAACTGGACAACACAAATTTCTCGAATTTCAACTATTTACTATGAATCAATTGTTTCTATGCTATTTATAGATGCTTTAAAACTTGTGAGGATGCAATTTAGCTATGGGTATTAGGATAATTTTAGTTCATCCTTTAGTTATTTTACAATTTAAACTTCTTTTCGGATTGTAGTACATTTATTTACACATTTTCAATAAATCAGCCGTTCCATTAGAAATCCAAGGTACCGACATTTTATTTGAAGAGTGACCTTTTACCTATAAGGAGACCTTATAAAGTCTTTAATCAATCTCTTAATCAACATTAACAAACGAGTCGCTATATAAGATAAGATAATAACATTAGAGGTTGAAACACTAAACTTGATATGTAGTTTTCTGTGAATATTTAGAATTGCCTTCTATTCCGCAAAAGAAAAAATAAAAGTAAAATAATTTTCTAAAGTTGTATTTCAGTATCGCGGTCTCGATACCCAAAAACTTTCATAATTGTCAAAGAATAAAATATAATAATTTGAAAGAAGAAGAAGAAATTCCAGAATAAGTAGAAAGTCTCCCAAAAGTCGAGCTATTTTGACTATATACTTTACAGTGGTTACAAATAAATGTGATTTATTTTATGGAGGAGACTGGTCACCCTAAGGCTACAGTTACTTTCTTTTGGAGACTGGTCACCCTAAGGCTAGCATGCGTTTTTTGTTGCTTTCATTCGCTCGCTTTCATCGCTGTCTCCTTTTGATATTAGGATCAGCATCTATCTAGCTATCTCGCTCTACACAATTGACAGTCGCTCTCACGAGAGCGTGACTCTCTCTCATTTGGAAAGTTCTGTTGTCATCGACCCGACAGTTACAGTTAAAAATCAGTGCAACTTGCACATTGGGTGCAGAGTCCTTGTAATTGCAGCACAATTGCATTTCTAATTTGTACCTGTCGTGTCCTTGCTGTTCATATTAAATATCCTTTGGGTTTCCGCACGGCTTGTGTAAAAATGCGTTTTTCGTGTTCATCCGCTTTGCATTGCCACTTTGATTGGCCCAATCATAATCATTGCATTGCATGACAAGAGCATATTACTTTGTTCACTCAAACGAGCAAATAGCTCCTGACACTAACAGAAATTCTTTGTCCTAATGAGTACAATATTATTCATTTTTATGGAATAGTAATGAATTAACTAATTACAAATACTCGGTACTTAGTACTAAACATTTCAGATATTTTTAGCTTTTTTTTTTTTGTTCGATTGCTTGAATGATTTATGGCTGCTATAACTGAAGTCAAGGACAATGACAGTCCTAAAGGGTTTCGCTTAAAAACAATTACGGTAACGGTCGAACAGCTCGACATGTCGCCATATCCACCAACTGTTTTAGTTCCTTTTTTTTTTTTTTTTTTTTTTTTTTTTGAAGTGGCCGTTGTTAAAGGTGTTGCTCGATATCAAATCCCGCAGATTGACACTGGGAGGTGGATGCATGGGGAACAAATTGATTGCTTTATGGCATGACAGGCAGCGCTCTGAAAATTGGTGGAATGCTGGCCAACTTGTTAAAAGAATTTTGCGATTCTTTTTGCCAGCTGCTCAATTTCACGAAACTTATTTTTCTTTTTTTTTTTTGCTCGTTTACTTTTTGCACACGGCAAAACTTGCAACTGCGAACTTTTACTCAATTTTGAATGCAGTGCAGTGGGTTTTTAGCTCCACGGTTACTTAATACCCCTCATCGCTTTTACTCTCTGACTCTCTCTCTCTCTCTATCTCTGTCTCACTCTCTTCATTTCTCTTTTGCTCTTCATGAATTTTTAGCGCTTTACTTTTGGCAATTTGTTTGCATTGCCGCTGTCGGAGAAAGGGCCAATGAAATAGTAAAAATGTATCATACTTTTGACTGGCACGCTAACAACATTTCCTATATGAAATTTACATGGCATTTGCCAAGTTTCCAGTTGGTTGTTTGGCACACACAAAGCAGCAAAGACTATGAGATAAAGTCACGAAAAATGCAACAGACTGACAAACCCCAAGAGCTTTACTAAGTGTTTTACTACGGAATATCTGCATTTCGTATTAGTATGAGTCGAGGCGGCAAGTCTTGTAAATTTTGAAGATGATTCGATTCAATTGTTTGAGCAAACCAATTAATTATTTATTTACCCAAATATATAAAACACTTTGTCCTGACTCACTCAATCACTTACAAACTGATCATTGCATAGCCCTAACCATAAGACCTAAGAAACTGAAATTTACACACAATATAGCTGATACAATTTAATATTGCAATAAGACGGCGTTTTGCAGAATTTGAAATGCAAATTTACACATTGAGAAAATTTCTAAATATGTGTGTCTTTTTTGATCAAATTGGATCAAAATTCGAATGAATATATCAAATAGCTGCAATGGAAGCAATCGAATGTAAGTTATTCATTGGTTCTTGTTTGTTTATATACTGTTTTTGTCAAGGTATGAATACAGAGTATATGTCAATGCACAAACTTTAATTTCTTAAAATATGTTTAAACTTTTACAAGTATTGTGTTTGTGAATGGGTTGAACGACATCCTTGGATCGTGGTCAATCTGCAAGCGTGCCACATAATTAAGTGTACATCAGAGATTAGCCACAAAAGCGGGTGAGTCGCACCCAAAAGAGACACCACCCCACTCCATGACCCGCAGGCCATAAATTCCGACTAGAGTCCATAGCCATTATGCGCATATTTAAATACACATTGGCAATGAGATGGCGGCAGGGAACTAAACCAACAACAACATTGTCAATAACAAACAGAGCAACGACAACGATAGCGACAACTTTAATGTCTCTGTTGTGGCAATGGTAATGGTAATAGAAGACAGCTCAAGGCTCCAAGCTGAGGCGCTTCATTAATTTTATAGTCACCGAGAAACCTCAGAGATAGGAAGTGGAGAAATCAGAGGTTGCTAGGTGAGCGTTTTGTGGTTGATTTTTGTTGCCGTAGGGTTAACTTTGAAGTTCCTGCGGATCCTGCTTGGAACAAAAGTTTTGATTGTCTAGCCACGCACTAATACACACACACACACACACACACACAAGCAACCAAAGCACACATGTGCCACACACATGCCAAAGTATATATATATATGTGTGTGTGTGTGTGTCAAGTGGTTAAACGTGAAACTTTTTTAATCAGAGTTGTTCTGGGCAGCGCATTGTGTAAACAATTTTCGTAATCTTGTTCGCATAGTTTCGCCGTCTTCCACTTTCAGCTTCCTGTTTCCTGCTTCCTGCTTCCCGTTTCTGAAGCTGCTGTCACGCCATTTGCCTACATGAGATGCAGCCAAGGCCAAAACAAAAATTGAGCAAAAGGCCCATCAAATTGGCAACAGTGGCGGGCTTTGCTTTTTTTCGTGCTAAATAAAATTCATGAGCCTTTTGTAATAAAAACGTCAGCGCAGCGAGTGCGCGTTGGCCCAAAAGACTCCAGACAGCACAAGCACAAGCACAAGCCAAGACAGCAACAACAGCAACAACAACAGCAACAACACCAACAACAACAATGAAACTGTGGAGCAGCTGTCACCACTTGGCAATGACAATGGCACCCTCGAGAGAGCGGAGCGCATAAATTCCAGACATCCTTTGTGCAACACCAAATTCAGAACAGTTTGCATTCATTTAATTTAGCTATTATCAAAATAAAAAGGCTTTGTGCTTGATTGAAGTTTTTTGGGACCTGGCTCAAAGTCTCGCTAAATTATACGAAAATTAAATGCGGCTGCAAATCTAATTTGGGCCAAAGAACTACATTATTAAAGCCCAAGCATAATCAAATATTTATATATATGTAGGTACATATACTATATAGTGTTGGTAACGAGTATCTAGGCGCAGTTACAAACTTAAGCTTGTCAGAAAACTGCCAAAATGGATAACGCAAATTGAGTAACTTGTTTAAGCCTACGTATACTTAATATTTATACTTTGTTTGAGGTTGTTCTTTTTAACAATACTGAAACGAGGTGAGATAACCGGATTAGATTGACAAACATAGCTCATTCATTTGACTAGATTAAATAGTGAATTTATCAATATTAGGGCTTTAACCAAATTCAAAATATTGAAATATAATTTAATTAATTTTTGAAATGTAATTATTTATTTAACTATCATGAATTGTTAAACATGTTTATCTAATCAATTTATCGATTTTATGGCTTAAACACATTTCTAAATATCGTAATATTATTTATTGTATTTTTATTTTTAAATATAATGATGTTTTCAATTTATCAGACTTGTGGAATATTTTCATTTTGCATGTCAATCAATTTGATTATTTGTGGGAAATACAATTTATAATCCGATTAAAATTTATGAAAATTTTAATGATTCTGATCTTTATGTACGCGATATGTGAAAATCTGTTCATAAAAATTAGATTTGATAATTGAAAACCCGTGCAGAATTTTTATACTTGTTTTACAAAATGAAAAAATGAAAATGAAAATAAAAATCGCTTGACTGCCGACGTCGCGGAATGAGGATGCAAATATCCGCAGGATGCGATGGCTGCCGACTGTCAATACGATTTTGTCAACGCAATCAGCCACTGACAGCCTCGCCCACAAAACACATTTTCCTGTTGTTTCTGCCAATTTTCGATGGTGTTTCTATACGCAAAAAAAAAAAGTAAAATAAAATAAACATGCACACAATCGACCATTTACGATATACCAAATTCCAAGTACTGAACATCTACACGGATACGAGCATATACGATATATACACGTAGTATATATGATTATATATAAAATGTCATATCGTTACAAATCGCTCGCTTGTTTGCGTATCAATGAAGAAATAGCCTTTATAGCATACTTTCCAGCGTAAGTATTACACAAGCAGATACACACACATACACACACACAATTCACACTCATACAGAGACACTGCGCGATGACAAACAATTTCCGTAGCTCTCGCCTTACGGCTTCCGCTTTTTGGGTCTGTTCTGTATCGTGAGCTTTGGCCACTTTTTTTGTATTTCGGTCAGGTCACATTTATGTTTATGTTGTACGAGTATACATTAATTATGGCTATTTACTTTACGTCTGTCCCTGCCAATTATGTGCACGAAATGGCTTATTATTGGTCTATATGTATATGTACATATATACACACTCATTCATACATATTAGTAGACATAGAATCAGCATGCCAAATGGCCCTCAAAGGCCACTTTCATTTGCCCCTAAACGCACCATCAACGTCAACACACAAAAAAACAACAAAAAAAAACGAAAACAACAACAAACATCAGCATTTTTGGTAAACAAAAATTGGTTGTGTTTACTCAACGAACAGCCTTAGCCATAACTGTTGTGGGTGTCATCCCAAATATAGTCCAGAATGATGGATGTTATTATAATATCTCGGACTACTGTCACGCTTGACCCAAAATCTTCTTCAGTCTTTTACTGCTGGTTACTGAGAATCCGTCCATTCCAACTTTGAGCCACTCATCGTCCCACAGTTGCAGTTATGTTAAGAGAGCGGTCGACCGCAGAGAGTTGGCCAGTTTATGAGCACAGTACAAATTAAAAATTAAATATAATTTAATATAAACTTTTGCTAACCACACAAAAGCACCACACAGCACTGAACTTAAACAGTGCTTCTTCTCTCTTTTGGCCAGGCCAAGTACATTCTCTTACGTAATTACACTAATTGCTGCCAGACCTCAACAGCACTCGGAATATGAGCATAATGCAATAATTAACTCCCCAGTATCTTTGTCTCTTATAGTTCTTTGAATCATAAATGCATTTGCTGAAAACGCAGAGAAATTGACAACCAGTAAATTTGTTACTATTAAGTTCTTAGTTGAGCTTATGGCTTAGTCTTAGTTCAAATACGAGTATCTACGCTGAAAGCTAAAACTTTATAAACTTTTATCAGCGTATTCTTTTTATGTTATTTTTAATAAATGATAAATATGCAGTTTTCATTTACAACTTTAACTAACTTTGACTTCTTTCTGCCATTAACATTTAAAGTTGGCTTCCTGGAAATTGGTTTTATATGGAACTATCAAAATATCTTCAAGGAAATTCCTATTTACATATAGATATTTTGTTTATACCCATCAATACAATTATCAGCTGTCTCTGCATCGATTTCAAAGATTAATATCAAAAACGGAGCATAATTAATGCAACTCAGAGGAAAAAATTTTGAAAGGTAAATAATAATTCACTTAATTAAATATAATATTGTTGTAAAACTAATGTATAAGTCCATTGTAACGCTTTTATAGAAAGATTCAATAATAATCCCTACAAAAATGGCAAAAAAAAATTACAGATTTAAATAATATTATTGAATAAAAAAACTTACTATAGAAATTCATTTAAGAGTTTTTTCCATTCTGTGGCTCCAAGTGTTGAACAAAAATATATGTGTGAATAAAAAAAGTGGTTTCACTCAGTGTAATCATCAAGGTGGTGATTAACAAATATTATTTTTGCCAATCCCATCAAAATCTGATCACCTGCTTAATGCATTGGTTTCTCACTCCCAAATGTGCATTGACAACATTTTCGTTTGACAGTCAGAACATCTGTAGCTGGTACCTGTCAAACTGACATCATCTTAACCCAAGACAAGTACTCGTACATGTAAACATATCACAAAATCCACTTTACCACCACAGGGCAAAGAAGAGAGAGATAGAGAGAGAGGGAGAGAGAAGGGGAGCTCCTGCTGAGCCGACTATCATTTTAAAGCTTTACTTTTGTGTTAGGCTAACAAAATGCGTATACGCAATATGTAATCATTGAAATGGCTGCAAAAATTCATAACAATGTACAGCAGACACAGACATAATACATTTCTCACATAACATATACATACATACTTCGATTTGTATATGTGTATGTGTGTGGGTGTTGAAAAATCAAATGGTTTATTGCGGCGGCAACACATGTCAAGAAATAACAGCAGACTGCAAAGTAAGAACAGAAACTGCAACTGAATGAGAGACTATAACATATCCTATATTAAATAGATATTACTAATAATGTTGTCTTGGAAATTGTATATTTAATACCACTTGTTCTGGATCCTACTCTCATTTAAAACTGATATGCATAAAATGTATTAAATACAAGTTGGCATAAAATATAAAAAATAAATAATTAAATTAAATTTTAATAATAAATATATAAGTATTTAGTTGGTGCGTTAATGATAATATATCAAAAATTACTGCTTTTATTTTTTTAATTTGAAATGATGTGCCTTTATTCCTTTTTATCTATTATAGTAAGTGTCAACTAAGGAAAGTTGTTAGAAATTCAAATAATAATATATATAAATGAAAAATTCAAATTAAAACTGGAGTGAAAAAAATCTAATTAAAAATGTAAAAGTGTAGAAGTCTGGGAAAATTCAAATACCATTAAATGATCCAACATTTCTTGCTAATACTTAATTAAGTAGATTTGAGCTTAATCTATTTATGAATTAGAGCACAAAAGAAATAAATGATGGCTCACAACATTAAATCAAATTATCCATGTGAAAATTAGAAATTAAATTGGGAGTCGAGTCGGAGTAGCTTTTGATTTACAGGGTATACAAGCAGCAACAGCTGCAAACGGACCAACGTCAAAATGTACCCTAAATTCGTTTCAGCAAACATTTTAAGAATTGTTGAAAAGATTTAAAAAAAAAAGGCAACTCACACACCCATCTATACTGAAGGCATATACAATACATATATATTTCTTGAAGAACTCACAGTTCTGCCACAATCGCTAAAAGATGTGTGAAAGGCGGTGAAAAGGCTGGGGAAAAGGCGGTGAAAAGGCGTCGACGGAAACAAAGGATTGCGCTGGCGTTAAAGGTTAAGCTACGTATAAAATTACTTTGGGCCAACTCACAGCTGCTGCTCAACTTTTGTTTTGATTTCTTGGAGTCTTTATAATTCAGATTTTGTGAGTGGAACGGGGGATTTTTAGGATTTCTCCTAGTGGCATTTGTGATTTGTGGTTGTGACGAATCTGATACCAGACTTCAAAGCTCACTTTTTACTTCTCACACTCAATTAGCAGACAGACATGCAAAATGCTCGCTAATTTATTAATGGCTAATGTCAAATTTGATGCTGCCTTCAAATGACATTGAAAAATTAACTAGGCTACGAGTGTATGAGTGTGTGTGTGTATCTGTGTGTGTCTGTGTGTTGGTGCTGTTTAATGGGCTGGCAAGCTCCATAGAACTTGTTGGGGGTTATGTGGTAAAAAACAATTTAGATAAGCAAAAAAAGTGAAAGTCATATTGCCAGCTGAAGTTGAAGTCTATTTTCTGATTTTCCAGCCAATTTTTCATTTCTTTAAAGCAACTTAAATTAATCAGTTGGCCGTGCTTTCTGATTCGGCAAGGAAAGGAGTTATTCCAGGTGTCTCGATTAAAGCTGAACTATAAAAAGTAAGAGACAAAAGCCAACGAGATGTGCACTCAACTCTTGGGCCATAAAAAATTGAGTGTTTAAATGGGTAACCGAATCCCTGGTTCTGGTTTTTTTATGGCCAAAAGTGGATGTGGGCTGGTCACGACATCACCAAAAAAAAAAGAAAAGAAAATAACTAAAATAAAATAAAAATAAAATTAAATATTTGGCCAAGCGATATTCTTTAGTGTCCAAGCAAAGGTGGCCAACAAATCAAATAATAAATATAATAAAATAGTCAGAAATTACATTAGGGACAGTCGAGGAGAATAATGGCGCCTATCTGTCGATAACAATGTATTCCATTATGGGGAATCACAAATTGCGGCTCACCTGAAGGGGACATCAAGTAGATTGCTTCTACCGTGCAATTATAATGTATTTCTTCTATTATTACTTCGACACTTTACACATTTGTCGTATCGCAACAACACATATATGTACATTTACGCATACGTAGTCACACTCACACACGTGCATAGACGAGCCATTAACATTTAGATGGTGCCATAAAAAGCTAAACACGGCGGAGTCGTTGTCCTGTGGCCGGCTTTGAGTTTGTTTTGTTTTCACGTAAAATTCAACGGACCGATTTCAATTCTGATTTAGATTTAGATTGAGATTTGCCGCTACTGGCGGGAAGTGTGACCTGCCAAGAAGCCGACGTACGCTTATCTGAAACATATTGCAGTCATTGTAAGGAAATTACTATGAAATTCAATTGAGGCACATTTCACGCCTGCGCAGAGACTTAACAGAGACGGAGAGCCAGAGTTCTTTAACATTTTGTAGAATGGACATTTACATGAATATTTTCACTGTTGCTGTTACGAGTACTCGCATGCTGTTATATCCAATGTTAAGTATGTAGGTTGACAAGAAGTTAAGCAGCGTGACCGAATATGGTATTTTATATACTTTTTGGTATTTTATAAGCTCGGATTTTGCTCAAAAGTATTTTAATGGTATATTGGTATTTCGTAGCATTTTCTTAGATTTTATGGTATTATATGGTATTTTCGGTTTGGTCACACTCTCTCTTTTTCTTGAATCGAATTAAGTCTTAATTTTGTGATCATGAGTAATAAACAAAAATATAGAGCTGAGTGGGAGACTATGCCGGAGAATCAAAAATGGCTGGGCAGGAGCGCAAATATGATGGATGATGGATGGAAACTTACAAGACTGGACAAAGAAGTTCCTTTATTATTTTATTTTAAGAAATTGTTACTCGATGACTGGACAAAGAAGTTCCACTATTATTTTATTTTAAGAAAATGTTACAAAATGAATTATAAGCATTTAATTAATTTTAAGACTTTAAATATATAATGGAATATGAAATTTTATGTTGGACTGAAATACTGAAATATATTAATTATAGTAAAATGAAATAAAAAACAAACATTTTTTGCAATGGGACAAACCTTATTTTTTTATATATATAAGTCAGTTATTATTTTTACATATTACATATTATAATTTGAATTTCTAGGCGATGTATTTGCTATGGTATTTATAGTGGTATTTTGAAAAATATGAAATAGTATTTTATAGTATATTTTTGAGACCAAATTGGTATTTCTCGTTTGGTCCGGCGCGGTCACGCTGAAGTTAAGCAAACAAAGCAAAAGTCAAGCTTCGAAGAGTATCTTCGCATTTAATGAAATGTACTGTCAGCAACAAGCGGCCTGCTCTCTTCTTCTTCCCTGCTTGCCCATAAAAATGTCAACGAATCCACATAACCCACATACACACACATATATTTAGTATGCAAACACATACAGAGTTACAATCTCATTCGTATGTACACATAATTAAGAAATCCTTACATTCTGTATCCCAAGTCAAGTATTCAAATGCCTTTTGGCATCGTAAAGTAAGCTGTTGATTTTGAAATCATTGCTGTATGATTATCAAGTCATTTATTGACACGTTCAAGTCGAGATGTTAATCTTGGACTTGCTCTTGGTCTTGGTGTTGAATTGCGCTCTTGTTGACAGGCTTAAGCGCAGGAGGCTTTTTAATGAAATGCTAAGATGATGGCAATTAACAAAATGAAGCAACTTTGTAAATGTCTAATGGCTAATGTCCTTACGCTGTTGCTGTTGTTATCTACTCCTCGGGAGGTCCTCAAATTCCCTTACCCTAAACTGTGGATCTACTCAAGTATCACAAATCCCAGGCAATGATGTTGATGGCAATAGCTTTGACGCTGAAAGACATTTTAAGACACATTTCTCTGGCTTAAAATAGATTCGAAATGAAGAAATTAAAAACAATTCTCTGTATTTTAGCTATTTATAAATAAGTTTAAGTTTCATAATTTTATCTTATAAGCTTAAGATTAAAATGTTATATATTAATATGTAATAAAAAATACAGTTGGTCTTCAAAATAATTTTCTTAATGAACTATATCTATAAAAATTGCTTAGGATAGAATAGCAGACGGACACGACTATATACAATAATCTACTGATGTTGATCAAGAATATATATACTTATTCTTTATCTACCCCGCCTCCTTCTGCCTTTTAGACATTTTGAATAAAAATGTTTTTTAAAACAACCATTCGAGATGTTGTTCCTTAAATGTTAGAGATTTAATTTTTTCAAACATTTTTTTTGGTTCTTAAATCAATTTAAAAGATATTTTAATTAAATTTAATAAATATTTAAGTTTTCAAATTTATCTTCAATTTTTTAGACATTTGAAAACAATGTTTACTTGTTTTTAGGAACACTAACAACTGCTATTGGGTTGCTTTAGCGCTATTGGAGATTTGTAGAACACACATGTATGTTTTATTTATTTTTATTATACCTAATTATCTATAATTATAATCAGTATTTTATTTATGTAATTATTATTTATCTTAAACTTATTTCCAAATCAGTTTGGCGAATTAAAAATGTAATTATTTTGTATGCAAATAATTCCGTAAGTAGATAGATAAGGTACCCTTATTAATATTAGAATTCCTACTTATGTATATGAATATTGGTCTTGCCTCTTCTCGTGGCAGAGTGGAGGTTTCCTTTTAGCTATCACACTTGGTTGCACATTCAAAGACGATAGCGCAACTTTGCAGAATGCTTAGCGAGGGATTATCAGATTTAATATCAATAACCAATAACCAATGGAGCTATCATCAATAGCATTCAATGTGGAGAGGTTACAGTGTATGCTCAATGTGCTGAAATGCTCTTGGAAAATACCACACAAATTCGCACATAAATGTATATAAAAATATATATAAATTTAAGTATATAAAACAACTTGATGTGCATTGTTTGTGTATACAAAAGAAGTGAGTGTAATTCAAAGTCAGTCAATGAACTGAACTGAAAGCGATGAATGCAACTGTTTTCTTGTGTGAAAAAGTGTTGAATGGCAACCGATTCACAGACAGACAGATAAAGAGATACCTGCAGAATATTCAACAATTGCAAAAGCATACAAACCAATATCAGGCAAAGCACAGAAATGAACAGACAACAGACAACAAACAAGACAAGCGACAAACGACAAGCTCGACTTGATTTCATTGCATTGACAATTGAAATGAGACGCACAAAGGTGCAACCAGCAAATGCTTTCAATACTCTATGGACTAACTGATTGAATGACAGACTGACTAACTGACTGACAGACTGATTGACTGAATGACTATACTAGTCTGCAAATGCAATTGGCCAGCTTTTATCTTGTTAAGAGTCACGCTTAAACGGAGATCATATTAATGCGAAATGCCTGTAAATCGTTTTATAATCAAATTAATTGCCTCTCGCTAAAGATAATAACAAATATTCATAATCCCGTACAATTTTGCATTAATTAATTGCCAATAAAAGTGAAAATTATCTGAAGTGGCGAAGCGAAGAAAGCAAAGGTAAAATGGCAGAACGCCCATTTTGTTATTAACGCGACGAGGAGAAGATGCGTGGGTTGCTCGACGAGTAATGGAAAGTAATGAAATAACAATTTGTTGTGAAAGACTCAGTCATTCGTGCAGTCAGTCAGCCAGTCAGTCAGTGAGTTTATCTGTTTGTGTGCCACAATTTGTTTTAATTAATTGAAACCGCTACGGCACTTGACCAACTCTGGCCTTCGTTCATTTAGCGCTGATTCAGATGGATTGAAAGCTTTACAGATTTAATGGCAACTGTTCGGACGGAAGAGCCTTCGGTTCGAGTCCGAGTCCAAGTCCTCGTTGGAGTACCAGTTTTGTCATCATCATCCTAATGACAACGACTGTCAGAGTACGGCCAAAAGCCTACAAGTGAAATGTGCCAGGCTTAGACTGCAAATCAAGCGTGAAGTTAACGTCAGCCAAGTCACGGCTAACTGGTCCAAAAAGGACATCAAATATTTACATACACATGTGCGTACGTATGTATGGGTACATTATGTATGCACAGGCCAACTGTTGGCATTGCTCGTTATCGATTAAAGTGGCTTAGTGGCCAATGGCCGATAGCACAAGTTAAGTGCCCGGCAGTACAGTTTAAGGACATTATTAGGGTTGAGTTGAGGCATTTAAATATGTATAATACATGCATATATAAGTGTATTAGGTGTGTGTGTGTGTGTCTCTGTATCTGTGTCTGTGTCTGTGTCTCTCGACAATAAAGTTGCAGCAGAAACTTGGCAGTCACTAAGCGTTTTGTACCCAAAACAGGGTTGGGACAATGTAAATATTACCGCCGGGCATTCCTTCAACTTGACTGCGTGTGTATGTGTGTGTGTGTGTGAACCACAACATGTGTCGCCGGGCGTGAACAAAAGTTCTCCGAAAATCACATTACCAATATGCTAACACAGCACCCAACTTTGAGCATCATCAACATCATCATCATCGACTTCGACATCAGGATAAGGCTCTCACTGTGGCCTCGAGCTAATGCCTTAATGCGACCAAACTTGCTGTAAATCAGACTGCTTTTAACTAATTTGCCGTCACCTCAAGCCCAGTCTCCAGTTCCCATCCACATTCCCAATCCCCATCCCAAGCCACGAGAAATCCAGGTGTAAGGGCGCCCAAATCTGAACAATCGACTTCAAGTGGCCTTAAGAACCGGACCAAATCGCTCCCACAGCCGTCACGAATTTTAATGGGATTTTTTTTTAATAAACGAGCTTAGGCCACATGCGAATATGTTTGTATATAAATATATGTATGCTCTCACATACGTGTGCAAATCCCGAGTGCGCCACTTTCTCCTTATACAACAACAACAGTAACGATAAATGCCCCGAAACTTATTTGAAGTAAATAAAAAATATATGCACACGTACTCCCACACACACACACACACACACAGACATGCATGCATACTCTTACATGCATATTTTATGTTCTTTGTGGCCTGGCGAAAAGCAGATCGACTTAAAAATAATAAAAGCGCGCCAATATATCGCAACGCGGATATAATGCAATTTGTGTGTGAACTTTTTAATGTAGTTTCCAACACACACACACACGCACACATATACACACACAGTCACAGTGACACAGAGTGGAGAGCAGATAGCCAAACAGGACGCGAGCTTATCAAACATTAATATTTACGTACGGCAACAGCAAACAACACAAAACGGACGTCTTTAGAGTACTATTTGCGAGCAGCACGGCAACACTGGCACGTCACACGACCTTCAACGGACAACGAACGGATGCGAACTGAAACTAAAGCACGAACGCCATTTAAAAGGAGCGTTTCCTCTGTGCTGTTAAGGTTAACAGTGCGCTGTTAGCTAGCGACTGTTAATCTTCTGCTACGGAAGTAATCTGCATGCAGCGAAAGTAATAAACGGAACTGTGTGTGTATAATAGGTTGTGTGTTTTCATATTTGTGTATGTATGTGTGTGTGTGTGTGTATGTGTGCCTTGCATTGTGCATTAAATGAGTAAATGCGCCGGCAATAACAAAGGCAAACAAAGTGCACATACGAGCATTTGACGCACTTTTATTACTATGCACAGTCACCTCGAAGTACTCGAATATGCTTTCAACGAATACACTCACACCTGCTCGGGTAATCAACTTAAGTATAAGTACCATCGAAAATAGGAAAACTGCACTCTGAATTAGCTTGGAGTGCAACTGAACTGATGAATATCTGCCTGAAATAACTATAATTTATGTTCACATTACAGGACAACTGGGAATGGAAATGGGAATGAAAATGGGGAAACGGAAACGTGGACGAGCCGGAAGCAACGGAGACTGGGGAATGGCAATGTTAAGGAATTATTGCATTTCATCATCGCATGTCAAATGCATATATTAAAAGCACATATATATATATATATACAGTCGTTCAAGTAATTGTTTGGACAAACGAAATAAAAATCACATTTTTTAATTTAAAAAAATATACCAATTGTTTATTTTATGGGTATTTCATTTAATTAAAATTTCTGATTTCTCTGAAAATGCATATTTTATTCTTTTATTTGGAAACAAAATAAATTTTCTTTGTTTTCATTTATTATCATATTTTGTTAATGAGCGTTTCCCTATTTTTTTAAGCATAAATTTTTTTTTATCAGAACAATTACTTAACGTACTGTGTATGAGTTGTCGTGCTCACATTGTTGGTCACTGGGCACAGGTTGTTAACGGAAACTGCGAGTAAGCCAAACGAAAGGACTCTTCAGGCCAAGACACGACCTGCACGGCTAAGCGGCATCTTCACATGGAGAAGGTTTCGTGGTTGATGGCCCACACTCACACACTCACACACCCACACATTCACACATTCACGCATTCGCACTTTTGGCAATGTGTCATGAGTCCAAGGGTTGGGGTTTTTGCTGTTTTTTTTTATTAATGGACAAAACGTTAGTTGAAGCTCTCTTCATTGATGGCTCTTGACTATTGATTTTTACTTTAAAATAAATTGGTTTCGTTTGTCTGCGCTACTTTTGCCTTTGCCATTGTCAGCTGCCAAATGGTCCTCTTCCCTCGGATAACCAAAAAACTTTTCTATCGCAATTATTGTTTGAGATTATTTTTCATTTCGTCGCCTCGACACTGCATTGGCTGTCAACGCCAATGGCCACCTCCATTGGCAGACACTATTGTTATTAATACGCCCAGCGCATTTCCGGACAGCTCCAAAGAATTGCATCCCAAATGAAAACTGATGTAGTTGAGTGTTTACTATTCAGCATTCCCCACAAAAACTCCCACTTGAATTGGTATGTTGAGTCCCTCTTTAACCCTTCAGCGATTCCTTTATCCCTGCTTCCTTTCTCCACTTTTAGCTTAATTGAAATGCTTGTTTTTTGACTATCACATTTTGCTGCCTATTTTCCGAGTAGTGTTTGGCCGTGTCATTTTCGGCCATTCATTCGCATATTTTGCCTTTTACGTGACACTTGCCGTAACCGTAAACACCCCTAGCTTATCCGTACCCAAACCCAAACTGGCATTCAGGAAAGAGTAACAAAACAAAGCCATTTTTTTTTGTTAAATATGAACATTTGGGAATTTGTATACTATATGTGGGCAATTTTTGAAAGAGAAAGCCTATTTGCATTAGAACTGTCACAAGTGGTTACATCTGCAAATTCCCCTCACATTCATTATTCCCAGTCCACTCGCAGTCTGTATTTATTTTGTTTTTGTCATGTCCAAAAGGTAAAATTTGTTGTGTTACAGTCGGTTAAACTGTGAACAAATAGATACAACAGTGACAATTAACATAGTTTCTAACTGACATTCGTATATTGCTCTAACGTTAAGTTTGTATGTTTATGCCGATTATTGTTGGCCAAGTGAATAGAAAAATAAGTAAGATAAGAACTACCATTTCGAGCATCGAGAACATCGTTTTAGATTTTGATTGTCAGAAAACTCTTTTAATCAACATTACTTAACTGAACAGTCAGCAAAATAACCTTAATTTATAGCTTAACTATCAAAGAACAACAGAAAGCCATTGTAAATAGATTTGCTAAGCTCTTAAGAACAAACGTTTTATTAACAGAAAGTCACATTTCAAAAGACAAATTTTCCAAGAATTTTTCAAAGTGGTTAAGTATTTTGCAAACTTGTGAAACAACAATCTCTTAACATCCAATTTGAGCTTTGAAAATTTTCAATCAGCAAAAGAATTTATTGCAAAAACATAAACAGGTTTTAAAAGTGGTCAGAATGATAGTTGAATAAGTTAGTATTTCAAAATTAATATTTTCTGCCGTTTTATGCTCGTAGTTCTGCCAAAATTAATAAAAAATACTCCATTTATAGAAGAATTTTATTGAAAATCATTTTATAAAAATTTTAATCAGCATGCCGTGAAATTTTTTTTAGAATAGACCTTGTTTTGACAACTGTTTTTGCTTTTAAGATAATAAATGGAAAGAACTGAAAGCAGCGTGGCTCTGTTTATATATTTTAAAATGTATAAACATCCTTCTCAACAATATGCATACCTGATACACCCATACACACACCCACACTCAGCATAGCAAATTATGAGGTCGCTTTTATGTACTTAAAAACACCGACAAGTAAATAGGGACCGCATTTCCACAAAGCGTTTATCAAGTTTTGAAATAAAATGTTAAATGCAAGTTTTTGATTACACAGCAGGCTTTGTTTTTCCAGGTACTCAAATGACAAGGACCGACATCAGCATATATAGCAGAGGGAGATGGATATTAACTCTGTCTCATTTTGTTTTCAGCTGATTTGCATGAGTGTTGACAAAGCGTAGAATTTTGTAATATTTATGCAAAAATCAGACAACTTTATGCATAAATCATTTATAAAATATACATATAATTAAATATTTTTTGGCATTTGTTTGCTCCCTGCGTTTATTGCCACTCACGTTTGAATTGTTGGAGCAATTGAAATAATGCTGAAACCCACACATACTTGCATATTAATAAGTGGCTCTAATGTGTGTGTGGGTGTGTGTGTGTGTGGGTGCTCACATGTACTTAATTTCATCATGTGCCTTAATCTTTTTAATTAACTACTCATATCCGCCACAGAGCATGTCTAATTAATATGAATTTGTTGCTCGCTCTAAATGCTTCAATAGCTTCCTCCCTTAATGCGTATATCAGTATGTGTTTGTGTGTGTGAGTGTGTGGAAGCTGCCTGTTGTGCTCGTAATGAATTTCCATTTCCTCAAAGCTTCCACCTTGATTTTCAAGAATAGTAAGGTCAAAACGGTTTTTGGCTTTAAGCGAATTGTACAATGTACATCTCCGTGTGGGATGTATTAAAAGGTCACGAAGAGCACTTTTATCAAGTCAATTTAATATTCATCTTAAATATCATAAGTCAGCAACATACATATATGGCATTTCTGCCAATTTAATGTTGCCCTATCAGAAAAATTCTGATAATTCTAAATTTGTTTACAAATTTTAACGCAATATTTTTTTTATTTATTTACACAAACTACAACAAAAGCAATCGGAATTAAGTGAAAACATTAAAGTTAAGCTTAAATATCAAAGACTCTAAATTACCAAATATATTTAAAATTATAAAATTTTGACATTTTAACTGAAAGGATACAAAACTTCAAGCAGACTAGGTTTTTTTTTATTAAAGTGAAAAAAGGAAAGAAATACGTAATCATTAATAAAATTCCTATACAAAGAAAAATGTTACAGTAGGTATACACAGCAAATATCAATACAAACTATATAGTAAATATAGGGTATAGGGTAAGTTTAGCAAACTCGAGGTCATGTTTTTATATTGTCAATAGACACTTATTGACAACAACAACAACACACAAAACACTTGCAAAAAGCAAGGAGCATGGTTCGGTTATAATAAATATATAACAGAGCATCGATTTAATCTAGGGACTAGAAATTGATTTAAGATTTAAGGTGTCTCGGTGAAAATATCTTAGAATTGACCGTAGATAATATATACAATAAATACCAGCCAATATTTTAGATAATCTTAAATGTCAATATAAATCTAAGCTTATACGTCGAAATTATATACAACTGCACTCACAAGCAGTGCATTTTCATCACAGATAAAACACATCGCTGTGGATTAAAAGTTCGCCAACGATATTTAAACGGATTTTAAACGTACAACCGCTTACAATGGGATCTGAAAATTGTAATTATTGTTCCAGTATAAATCATTTGAAACTAATTTACTATTAGAACAGGATGACTTTGAAAACCATCGGTATCTATATCTGAATTTTTTTGTTCGAATGCTGCACAAATAAGCCCATTGTAGTGTGTTGCGAGACGAAGCTTTAATGAATAGTCCTTTAGTCAGCCGAGCCCATGAAATTCGGTTGGTATTATACTGATTCCTCGACCGTTAATAACACACTAATTAAGTTTTGCGTATATCGCATTGAATTGGCGTGAAATCAACTCCAATTAGCAAGGTTTAATCGCAATAATTTATTTGCAAGACGTTTGGGTTCATTTGTAGGCACTTATGTAATCGTACATTAAAATATGTTGTGGCAATTGATGTAAGTATGAAATTACTTAATGACTAAAATCTTAGACTAATGAAGATTCCTTTAAATCTGGGATTTGCGCACTTCGCGATCGGCCAACTCTTCCTGTGTGGGATGCTCCTCAATATAACGAATTGCTCTCAGAATATAATCCGGAGTAGGTGGTGGCGTGGGCAAAGCATCGGATTGAGGCTGGAATCCATTTTCATCGGCCACATAGGTAAGAAAGAAGGGAATTCCCTCGGGTGACTGATAGCCATAAGATCCGCTAACATGATTACCGCCTTGTCCCTCCTGGTTGACCTGAGTACCATCATCTAGCACAAATTGATAGCCAAATCCATTTTCATCTGCCGCTGATGCGTATTGTGTGATTTGTGCATCTGATCCTGGTCCAGGAGCAGCCAGGACGCAGGCCAAAAGTGGTGCAGCGATCAGGAGCTATCAATGTGAATAAATCCAGAGTTAATCCAATATATTTTTAATGATATCAAAAGATGCTTCTTACCAGCTTGAACATGTTGATGGTGGTGAACTCTTTGGCGGTTTACTTCAATGTGTGATCACTCTGCCGACTCCCCGCAATATTTATAGTATTCGAAAACACACTAGTCTCCCTTGATATTGACAATAAACACTCAAGAAATGCAAATTGGCCATGCGACTGGCTCTAACCTAGATAAGCGGCCTATTTGGCAACACAACTCCGCCTGATGGAGTGATAACATGGTAAGAAAGACGACTGCGTGATACACTCACCAATATGTATTAAAAACAGACATTTTAATTAATTAAGACCTATCACATAACTAGAACTACAGCTTACAAAATAACTGGATTCGAAGCCTACCATTTTAAAAACTCCGTAAATTACCGGTTTTGTTAATTCTTGAAATTGTACTGAAAATGATATAAGTAGGATGTAGCGATCTCAAGATATTAATAATATCAAAAAAATTAATAACTTAAAAATTATGAAATAATTTTAATACACAATTAAAAGAAAATATAAATAATTTTTAATTAAAACTGAATATGTTATATTCCTTATTCTATAAATAATAATAAGTCCCAGCAATTCGACAACCGGATTACCAGTATTTATTTTTAATATTCTAAAATTTTTTCACCAATTTATTATTTTTTTTAAAATAATTTTTACTTTATTAGTTGTAAATCCAGAAGTTAGTTGTAAATGCAGAAGAAAAGAAATTCTTTAAAATTTATATTAGAATTATGAAAGTAAGATATTAACAAATTATATGAAAAGATGAAAAGCAATGCAAAAACTATAAAAAGTTTGCGGGTACTTAAAAGAATATTAAATCAAAATCCAACATAATAAATTACTTGATATTAAAATATAATATCACCGGCAATTTATAAATATAATAAAGAATAATACTAAACAAAAAGGGTGTAAGATAGAATTCATGCATAAATAATCTCTAAAATATAAAATTAGTAATTGTCCTATATTTTTAGTTTATTTATTCATCTGTTTTATAATTTAGCTATATGTCAGTTTAAAGATTATTTTATTATTTCAATCGACAGATCACAAACCACTTGCCATTGCTAAGTAACTCTTATACACTTTTTAAATAAAAAATTAGTGGTTGGTTGGCCAATCTTAATCATGGAAATGTTGCTTCAAACACTGCAAAACATGCAAATAACAATACAAACAACATCAAACAACAAGTTGATTAAATTAAAAATACAACAATAAAAAATTCAAACCGTTGCAAGTTCAATATTGCAACATGTACGAGTATCGAAACAAGTCAATCAAGTCGAATGAAGCTACAAATATCGCGCTAATTTGCATACAACAACATTGACAATCACAATGACAGCGGTAACAAATTTATTAATTTCATTATTTTTTTTTTCAAATTTAATATGATCAATAAAGAGATGCAGATTCACGTTAAAATGTCCATAGATGCTGCTGCTTCTAGGGGGAGTCGCGAGATTTATGGGTCCGACAGCTGCGGCTGCTGCCAATTTGGGAGATTGCAAGTGGGAACTGGCTGGGATGGAACAAGGCCATATGGAGCTTAAGGTGTTGGCTGGGGGAGTTGGAGAGACTGGAGGGGGGAGACTGGTAAAAGCAACGCCATTTGTACATAGTATAAACAACAATATTAAATTGTATTTTTTTTTTTTTCTTTTATTACATTATTATTATCTCTGGCAATAAATGTCAACGTCAGCGAGCCGACAAAGGACCAAAAGGACACAGCGCCCAGGAGCAGACACGTGCATGTGTATGTACAATGTGTATATGTGTAGGTGTGTGTCCTTGTGCGTATGCGTCAGTGTGTGTGTGTGTGTGTCAGTGTTGTTGGTGTTGGTGCTGGCATCCATCAGCTTCAACTTGAGCAGCACATTTTCAGATTATTGCTGCTGTTGTTGTTACTTGTTGTTTGCTGATGTTTGTTGCTTTGGTCATGCAAAAGAAACACGTAAACACACACACACATGAGACAACACAACGCACTCGAACATGAATGAACACAAGATGTGACAAAGAAAGAGAGAGAGAGAGAGCGAGGCTGGACTTAAACTACAAGATGGACATGGAACATGTTTGCTCACACGACAGAGCGAGCGACAGTGAGAGCGAGAGAGCGAGAGCGAGAGCGAGAGAGAGCAGGATGCCATCTTGCACTTATTTAAATCTTTCGCTCATATGGCAAACCGGGTGCGGATGCTGGCGCCTGCAGGAATTGCTCGGCATGTGCATGTTTATTATAGTGCAACTCCTCCTGCTCCTCCTCGGGATGATTGCGATTCCATTCGAGTGACTTGAGTATGGCCTCCGGGATGGGATGTGGCGTTGGCAGATGCTCACCCTGTGGCTGGAATCCGTTCTCATCGGCCGTGTAAGTCAACTGAATTAGCTGTCCTTCCGGAGCATAATACTGCGATGAGCCACTTGCATAATATCCACCCACTCCCTGCTCCTGCTGTGCAATGCCATTGCTCGTCTCAAACTGATACTTGTAGCTGTTGTCCTCCTGCTTCAGTTCATTGATAAAGCTACGAATCTCCGCATGTGCATCCGCCGTATCCGATGGCACGGGCACGGGCACGGACTCCACGCTCCACAGGACGATGAAGGCAACGGCCAACAGGACGAGATGATGCTGCAAACGGAATTGAAAATTGCAGCTGTTGTTAATCTCCAGAGGTCAGAGGTTACGATTACTTACGATTTGAGACATTTTTGCCTGGCTTGAGATATGTTTGGTTAATGGCTATTGGTTTAGTGTTGTTAAACCCCTAAGAGCTAAGCTATGTTTGATGTCTGACGTTGAGACGACCTCAGTTTTATATACTCTCCAAATATGATGTACTGTGACGACCCGACGAAAGTAAGATAACTATCATTTACCAATCTTCATGATGATGATTATGTGTTACCAAAGCCAAAAGATGCCACGAGCTAAAAAAAACAGTTGCAACCCAATTATCACAGCTCCATGTCTTTAAAGTTTAAACTAATCAACAATAATTTCCATTATGATCTATCAGTAATGAATGGATTAGCTTTCTCACTCTCCGTTCAACGAAAATGAAATGAAAACAAAAACGAAAACGAAATCAACACCGAAACCAAAATTAAAATCGTATGCAACATTTTGACCAAGTTAGGGCAACATTTACTCATCTGTTCTCACTTCCTCTCTTCTCATCTTGAAACGCGCTTTTGGGTAAATCGCCCCAGGTTCAAGAAACTCCGCAGGTACCATTATAATAATTAAGTGTTGGTGTTAATTCATTAATTACAGTTGCGGTACGAGTATTCGTTCACTCACTTCATGTATTCGGCTCCCCGTTTTCTGATTCCTAAAACCAAATCCGTAAAATTTCACGTGTTAAATGAGCTCAACTCGGTGCGATATAATCTACATTTATAATATTTAAATCCATGATGCGTTGCTCTAATTTTTATGATATCTATCTATCTAACTATAATGCTGTAAGCATTTATAATGTAGCCATGTCAATATCAATATGCACACATATTGCCATATTGTTATATTTGTCTACACTCAGAGAAAAATGAGCTGAAACTTAACGCATTAATTTATCTCTTCTGTTCTAAAACTAGCTTTAAATATAAAATCTTATCCCTTAAATTATAAGTTTTATACATATGCATATTGTTGATTTTAATAGATTTCATATTCAATATAAAAATTCAACACATTTAAATAGAATAAAATAATATTTAATAAATAACAAACAGTGTTATTTTAAACTTATTCATATTTAATATATTAAAAATCAATTTATACTCTTAATCTGCCTGTCATAAAATTAATAAACTACAAAAGTTTTCGATTTTAATTTGAATAAAATGATGAATATTATTATAAATATATTTAACTTAAATACAATTTTATTAACTTTTGGTAATTATTAAAATAAACATTTCAATTCAATTTCACTTTATTAAGGTTGACATTTAAGTAAGTATTTAGTTGAAAGTGTTCTATATTTAACTTACATACCAAGTCAATTTAAATGCAATGTGGTAGAATCAAATAACATTTTTTTAATATTCGGTTTTTCTCTGGGTGTATTTTCAGTCATAATATGTTCACAAGCACATGCTTTTCTTAATGAAATGCAGATAAGATTGTTAAATTTCAGTTTGCATATAATTTGTTGAAGACTTACGAAACTAAGGATAGGTTCAACTTACTGTAGATCAAGTACGCAATCATTTATCTGCAATATCAAGTTACAGTTTTTATGATTCGTCGATCCTAATGGATTATGTAAGCTAATTAAAATGGTTATTCGATAGGAAGGGCAAGGTAGCATTAAATTATGAAACAAATCTGTTATGCCTATATTAAATAGGCCTTTAAAATTGCATATACTAATTTTATACTCCTAAATTTAAAAAATATTTGAAACAACCTTTTGGCAAAATTAAAAGAGTATACAAATTAGAAAGTGTGACACTAAAATCAATATATCGAGCAGAAGCCTAGCATCTTGTACATAACTACTTAAGTATTGATTAGTTCACAGTTTTTTTTTTATTGATTTGACCATGAAACGAATCAATTAATATTACAATCGTTTATTTGAATAGTCAAAAGACACGAGATTATTTATTGTTCCGTGTTTTGTCTTAGCCGCTTGCTTTGGTCAGGAGCGGTTCAGCCAAAAATCAGTCAACCAAAATAAAAACTTTGCAACTTCGAAAACTGGTTTTCGAGTGAGTTTTATTAAGTTTGTGAGAAATTTCAAATGATTAAGAGCTATTTTTTAGTGGATTACTGTAGGAGCATAAATGTTACTTTTCACTACATTCGTCTGTAATATTGGTTTAATTTTGTTAAATAAAAATTTTCTATTATAAATTTAAATAATTAATGACAGATCATACGAACATACCAAAGGAACAAGCCTCTATTAATGTTGAGAAGAAAAGACAAATAAGAAAGGTGCAACAAGCAGAAATTAATGAAAACAAATTTGGGTATGTCTACCAAAGTGAAGGTCAGCGATAGAATAGCTTTTTTTTTGAAAGTAGTTGACATTGTGGTCCCATATAATAATAAACCCACACACTAATCTCATTCCCCTCACTGTTAATATTACATCAATGAACTGCTTGCTGACTGCTTGAGATGTTTGACCGATTACAACCAAATACAACAATAAATGGGCTAAAAGCAAAGCCGATCGCATATTTAATTAATTAGGACTAAATGTGGAGCAGAGCACACCATTTAAAATTCAAATATTCAAATGCCAAGTAATGATCTGTAGAGACACACTCTCATGAAAATGATCAGCATGCCGAAATGAGACGAAGCGGAGACATGAATTGAAAGTAGCAATTCCCTGTATACGAGACCATTAAATAAAACACAAAACTGAAATGATTGTAACTACGTATGAGCATGTGTGACCTTGGGCCAGACTTGTCGCAGCCACAATATTTAGGTCAATTATATTGGCCGGCGACTGTGACTGCGACTACAACTGAATGTGCAGCAAGTAGTGGTCGTCAAGGGAGCTTAATGCGGCCAAAGATAGATTGATGCCTCAATGCACGGAACGGGCAATGCACCAAGAGGGCAGCCAATCGCTCCAGCGGAAGCCACTTAGGCAAGGAAGTACTATACTCCTGCCTCAGCATCGTAACAAGTTTTTCTTTCATTTAAAGTCAACCAGCCGACCAATTCATACCGAACAGCCGGTTCCGACAAAAGGTAACAAAACAAAGCAAAATACAAAGAAGAGCAAGAAAAAGAAGGCGAAGATTATGTGGACCCAGCCAGCCCAGCTGGAATATGGTCAGTTAGCCTGTCGGTCTTGAAACTGCCCCCTTGAATGCCCCCTTGCCCATACACGAATACCAAAAGCATTCACAAATCTTATAAATGGCACAGCATGTAGCTGGTGCTTATTTTTTTTTTCTCTCTTTTCTTCTTCTTTATCGGTTCATTCGCGTTAGCGATGCACCACTGTCCCTCACGGCAAGTGGCATTTTGTACGAGAAATACCTAAAAGGTTCAGCACAAAAGATTATAACATTATTTCATTCATGAATACTACTACAAATTGCCATTAAATAGCCATTTAATGATTCGAATATGCTCCACTTTTCAGACAATAAAATAAATACTCATTTAAACTGTTTTAAGTCAGATATATATTAAAGAATTCAATTTATTGGGTTTTCAATTTAAAGGTCAAGGTTTCTTCAAAGAACATGAAATGAATATTAAAAGAAAATTAATTTAAATTAATTAAATTTAGTTATTTTTTCGATTTAAAAATAAAAATTAAAAATACAAATTAGGTTTCAATTTTTGCAATTCATGTAAATTGAATTAAAAATCAAAGGACATTTCACATTTGTTCTTAAAGGATTCATATTACCATAATAGAAATTTTAAAATCATTTCTATTGCTTGCTTTTATTTTAAGAATTAAAATATAACTTTTATTTTTCATTTTTATTTTGAATATTTATAATAATGAATAAAAAAAGGATTAGGAGCTATATTATACAATTTTTTTGAATAAAAATTAAATTTAAATTATTATTAAAGTAAATTTTAAAAATGTGTAGTTATTAAAAGTGTTGAAATTTTTAAAATAAGAATTTTTTAAGCTTTACAAGCCAGTTGGGTAATTTGTTTAATACTTTTAATAAAATTGATGGATTTCTCATTATCTAATAGCAATATGCTTAAATGAAGTATCGTGAAGCACGAAGTTCCTTGCATTACAGAGTACATCACCAATATCCTTATCAACATACGAGTGTAAGACAAAGCTGCACATCTCATATTCATGTTATTTTTGGTTACTCAGGAGTCGACACATGCTGTGGCAAGGTCGTTCATCTGCTACAAAATTAAAGCTTACACTATGGAATGAACTTTTGGTTTTTGGGACTTACTTTCCGAATTATATACCCTGCACTCACTAAATGAATAAAACGGGTATACTGCAAGGTAGTTATTTAATAGTAAACATCACAGGGAAGCCTCAGTGCAGCGTCTGACAAATATATTGATCTTTAATCGGCTTTTTCAGTTTCTTGAACCATTTATCATCAAGTTTAGCACATGATTTATAACAATATTTTGGGGGATTTCTGTTGCTTTAAATCAATTTATATATACAGATATAAATTAAAACTAAGGAAGTCGAAAAATCATAGCAAAAATAGTTGCTCATCTATTTGAATATAAGTCTGCCAACACATATTGGGAAGGTGCTAATGAATAATAACCCAAAAGAATCGCCGAAATTGAATTTCTCGCGGATGAGACGATGTCTACCATCATGTGCTGCCACAAAAGCGAAAATAAAACTTGGAACACCGGCAAAAAAAAAACAAAGTGACAGAATTTAAGGCAAGGGCGGCAATCAATTTATGGGCTCATTTTCGCACAGTGGGAAAAATAGCGAAGTTACCAAAAATTGAATGTATCAAATATTTAAAATGAATTCAACGAGCTCAGTTTCTATTAAGCTATCAACAATTAATTTTGGAGATTAAATGAAGATTTTCTGAGTTCAAATAATAAGATAAAATTTAATAATATTTATGTATTATAATAGATGCATGTATATTAATTTAATTTTTAGTTGTTGTTAAATTTAACTCCAAAAAAGGGATTTATTGCTCCAACTCACAAATGCTTTTAACGCTAGTCGACGTCATATGCAGAGATTGAGATGAATTTATTTACATACTTACGATAAATGTATGCTTGTGTGTGTGTGTGTGTATGTATGTGTGTATGTGAATGGACCGACAATGACGGTGCCGATATGGAAGTCTTTTAGCCGCAGTTCAGGTTCAATGCTAAAAACCATAAAAGTTGTCGTTGTTGTATATTGGCTGGTAATTGGCAAGCTGGCTATAAATGCCCTGGCACTTCATCTGGGCAGCATTCATTCTCGTATCGACTTCAAAGAGACAAGAAGTAACCACACCACAGCCCACCATGAAATTCGTGAGTTTTCAACTAAATCCATTCGATAACCAAGAAACTCAATTTTAACATCAAATCTTTATATTTTGAATGTAGATCATCTTGACCGTTGCACTTCTAGCTGTTGCACAGGCGAGACCAGATGCCTTTGATGCACAAGCTGAAACACGTGAATTCAAGAGTGACGTGAATGAGGATGGCAGCTACAACTATCAGTATCAGACCTCGAATGGCATAGCTCAACAGGAGCAAGGAGTTGGTGGCCAATATGCGAGCGGCTCTTCAGCATATTACAGTCCCGATGGAGAGTTGGTGCAGCTGACATACACTGCCGATGAGAATGGATTCCATCCACAGGGTGCTCATTTGCCCACTCCACCACCAATTCCAGCAGCTATCCTGAGAGCCTTGGAATACATTCGTACACATCCGCATCAGGAGGAGCGTCGCAGCCATGGACGCTTCTAAATGCCACCAAATGATAATAAGGCTTCATTGTTTATTTTTACAATTTTATGTTAAATAAGAGTTCCAAATTAAAAGCTCATTGTTGAGCTGTTTGGGAATAAAACACCAACTCCATTTAATTTACCGCATTTTTACGAAATTTTAGTAAAGTCAGAGCGTAATAATTGAAGATTCTAGTACGGTATAATTCGCCGTTTAAAATAATTTGATTTATCAATATGAATTGTTAAATTCTAAGCCAAATAATTGAATTCTTGCAACATATTCCAATATTTGTTTATTTTACATAACTTACAACAACAGACACTAACGCATATTTAATTAAAGGCAAATCAAAAATTGGATTTTAATCAGAATTATAATGAAATTCGCATCCCATTGTGTTTTTTTCTCAGTCAAATGCGAACTGCTTGCACTTCTATTGCATATCATATCATATGCAAATTGCAAGCAGTGTACTTATTTGTATCGACTGGCGCTGCTTTCTTATAAAACCACTGTATTAAACTTGAGCAAAGATTAAAGTGTCTAAAAACAGCAGTTAAATTAGATGAGCATGCCAATATTATAACAAACAAGAATTGTTTTAATTAGCATGCCAATTTTGACACATTGTAAAGTTGAATTGCGTATGCAAAGATCGTTTTCTTTATGGTTCGCATCCACATAGAGTAGATGAGGTAAGTGTTTATTGCAGCTTGTATGTATGTTCCGGAAGACAAACTAGTTCTGAAAGCATATTTAAAATGTTAAAGATCGAAAGCATATGCACGCATGTATATCATTCCAAGTTTGCTAATCTTTAAATGGAATTTTCGGTATTCTACTGAGTATAATATATATATTAAGGTGTTTTAATCATATTTAAAAAAACAAACAGCTTTGCCCATATAAATTGTATTCAATTTGGCTGTCACATTAACATGCATAAAATATATTCTACTTATACTTATAAGTAATATTCAAAAAATCGTCTCTTTCATTCTCTATATATTTTTGTATGAAATGCAGTCCACTTAGTTAAAATTAGTTGTACCAGTTTCAAAAATATGAATGAAGATTTTATAGTAATTAATTAGATGGCATCAGAATGTGTGTGAACTGTAGCAGTCCCAAAAAAAACTGCTATGCATTTTAATATGTGTCACACTAATCTGAATATTAAAAATCATAGTCAAAACACGAGACACTCCATCATTAATAAACTAGTTTTTAAGCTTATAGAAGATAATTTGCATAAGTTGCGCTTTTATGGTTGCCATGGAGATGCTATTAGCTTAAGTAAGTATTTATTATTGAATGACTATAGCAAAAAAAATAAAATTCAATTTGCATATTAAATAGTTTTTTGCAAATATTTGAGTAATTATTTATATATGGACAATTGCAGCTAACAATTGGATCTAAACAAATGCGAGGCAGTGTAACATATTAAGATGATCTAATTTACCAAGAAGGTGCTATAAAAATTGGCCTACAAATAATTGTAGACATATAAATTTTTAATGGGCAAATTCATCAAATTAACGACAGCACAAATAGTATCTCATGATTAATACATAGAAAAGATTTCCATTTATCTAGATGAACAGATGAATTTGGGAGCAAGTAAATCCTGTTTTGATATCTTATTTTGGACTATTTAATTATCTCAATGTTATCGGCCAATTTGTTAAGAGCACACATTTAGCGCCTCTCCGGCATTAGTATAAAAGTGAATTAACATTTCAGAGACATGAAAATCGAAATGAAAAAGTAAAGTCTGCTCAGTGAAACCATAAATTATGCTAAATATTTATTGCGATACACACAGATATATCTACTTGAACGCATTTGTCGATTAATTTAGTCAAATTCGTTTTTGGGTGTGCCGGGTTTGTCCCCCACTCCGTCCCGCCCCGTAGTCGACCCCGTCCGGCCAGACAGATGGAGACTGGCTCGACATTGACACTGCTGCATGGGGCGATACTTTTGCTTTTAGCTCTTTTGAGGTGACTCTGGGCAAACCCACTCACAGCGGATGATATGATGATGATGATGACGATGACGATGATGCTGCTCTTGATGCGTGCACACATTCTCCGGTTTGGTCAATGTGGACTATTAGCTGCTGCTTTTATTGTTATGGTTATTTAGATTAATTTCCTGAACACTGCCGAAGTGATCAGGTTTTTGAGAATATCAAATAACACGGCGATTTTTTAGTATAAATTCGCTTGCAATCGGCAACAAAGTCATCACACCTTCTAGTGTAACAGTTGAAGTCACAGCACAACACAGCACAAAAATGTTCCGCTTTGTAAGTATTCACAAATTGCGAATTTAAACGATGTTTTTAATTATATATTTTTTGCAGATCCTTGTTACCTCTGCATTGATTGCCTGCGCTTGCGCCGGTGTCTTAAATAATGATCATTTGGCGACTGGCAACAGTCACCTCGATATCGATCCAGAGGGCAACTATCAGTATGGTTTGGATACCTCCAATGGCATCTCCGCCCAGGAGTCTGGACATGGTGGTTACTCTGTTCAGGGTAAAAGCTCTTACTACTCTCCGGAAGGTCAACTAATCGAGCTGTTCTACGTTGCCGATGAGAATGGATTCCAGCCACAGGGTGCTCATTTGCCCACTCCACCACCAATTCCAGCAGCTATCCTGAAATCCTTGGAGTACATCCGCACTCACCCAAGCCATGATGAGCCCCAACAACAACAACATCATCAACAACAACAACATCGCCAGCAACAGCAACATCGTGGTTCATCTTTCCGTAAACCTCAATTCGGTTAAATGTGAGAAACCAATTGGTATTTAGAAATACTGAAATTCTGAAAGCTTTCGTAATATGTATGTTTTTAAATAAACGAACGTGATGTAATATAAACATAAATTGAAGATTTTTTGCAATTTAAGGCAAAGTTTTTCATCGAAATGTTGAGAAACTCCAATGGTTGCCACTCATTATTACAGATATTCATTGAGTGGAAAAATAAATCAATCAAAACAATTCATGACCATTCGCCGAGCAACAATTTCTTGAATAATTGCCACGTTCAGCATTAATCTCAACATTTCAAATTTTAAACGTGTTTGCAAGCAGTGCACAGTAGCAAAGTCAAGCAAGCTGTGCATTTAAAGCAGTTAATGCTTGATTAATAGTTCGATTGAGTATTAAATTGATATCTTTAAGTTATTTTTGGAGACTTACAAAAATACTTGAGCTGTGTCCAAAGTTTCGATAAATATAACGTGTATTAATATATTATTATACTATTTATATCATTAACTCGGCAATTCCGACATAAAACATTTCGTGTTAGTTACCGTTAGTTAATATCTTATGCATATGTATAGATATATGTATATTAGAGTGGTGGGTCTGAAATAATTTTTTTCATATTAATAAAACTTTATTAACTTCTGAGGACAAGGTGTAATCCTTGTATTTTATTTGCAGCAATGAAATAAATTTGATAAATCTAATGAGTTTGCATTTTCTTTTTAAGTACATAAAATTAATTTAGCTAAAGCTCAAATAAAAAAATAGGTTTCTTTAAAAAATTTAATAATCTTCTGTTGTTTAGTTAAGAAATGATTCAATCAGTTTAATCCTTTTGCTCATAACTTTTGAGTTTTTCAAAATATTACATTTTCTGTGTGAAAGAAAGGCTACAGCAAAAAATATGCGTAATATCTAAGTGAGTCTTGACAAAAATTGACAGTGACACACAAATATTTACCGTGGTAAAGAGCGTGCTCTAGTTTTCTGCCAGAGTCCACGCTGTGAGTTTAGACTCTTGCCTTCTTATTTCATTAACATCAAAACTGGTAACGGTTGAATGGCATCCGTTCAATACAATGGCCAACAGCAGCCGTGACTGCTGTATTTTGTTTTGGCAACTCCAATGACTACACAGACATCTATATATATATATATATAAATACACTTATGTGCGCATTTATGTTGTTTGATAAGAATGCACACATTCATTATCATCAAAAGTAATTCGGTAAAATTTAATATTTATGTCTTTATTAATCTCTTTTGAAATTGGCACAAATATTTGTATTTGAATATTTTCGTTCGAGTCAATTTTCAATTTTTAAAGCTTTATCCATTTCGTGAGTTAAATTTTAATGACAATGGAAAGTAAGATTTACGATATTTTTATTCAACTGCTTCCTTAAGATTTACGATATTTTAACACTTTAACTGCTTTCTTATGCTAAATGCTAAGCAGTTGAACAACAAAACTAACTTGGCATTGAAACTTGATTTAAGCAGTCTAACAAAAGAATTATAAACAAATGAAGATGCACTTTTGACAGCCCAAAAATAGTGCGTTAAATTTAAATCAGTTAAGTCTTAACGATATCTGATTAGGGTTTTCATTTTAAGCAGCTTGTTTTAGAACTGCTTGCCTTAAAGCAGTTATTTTCTGTCTAGCGTGAAAGTGAGATCGTAACAAGCAGTTTAACAGACTTTCAACTGCTTTGAACAGTGTTATGCTATGCTATACTGCTGTTACTTAACATCAATTGCAATTAACAGTGGTAAAAACTGTTAAATTTAACAGTGAATTTAAAAATAAGGTGAAGAATTTTCAAATTGCCTTAATTTAATTAATTAATTAACAATTGAAAGAGAATTTAAAATTCGAAATTCAATAAAATTATGGTAAGAATTTTAATAAAGGTTTGAAGTTCGTCAGCCCTCGGGAAGAGAAGTTACAAAACATAATCTGAAAAAAAAAAAATATATGAAAAAATCTAGAAAATTCCAACAAAAATTATTCAAAAATTTAAAAAATTCTAGCTCAAAAAAAAAAAAAAAATTCAATTTAGTAGGATTTTCGTAGTTGCAACTAAATTTAATTTTAACCTAAGTTAGAAAAAGTTGCCAGATCGGGAAATTCTGTAGGGTGGCAACCTTTGAATTAGAACGAGCTGCCAGATCGGGGAATTCAGTAGGGTGGCAGCCCCAGCCTTAACAGCTGATGCCCTTGGCAAACCGCAAATTTCATATGTAAATTGAAATAATCGAGTTGTATAAAAACATATGGAACTTTTAAAAAATAGTCAACATTTACTAACTTAAGCTAATAACAAGTAGGCAACAAATTTACTGGCTTATTTCTTAAGCTGAATCCTTGTGAAGGGATGTGCGTCAATATATTCCAAAGCCCTCAGAATGTAATCGGGAATTGGGGGAGGAGTGGGCAAATGATCGCCCCTGGGCTGGTAACCGTTCTCATCAGCAGTATATTCGAGATTGACGAGTTGCCCTTCAGGATCTGTGTAGGAATAGGAGCCTGCAGCATAGGCGCCACCAACTCCCGACTCCTGAGCCTGAATGTTGTTTGAGGTGCCATATTCATAGTTATAGCTGCCATCTTCGTTAATTTCAGATCTGTACTTGGTAACAACGGCATTTGACTCGTCAACAGCACTGCAGCTAGCTACTAGGCATATTACAGCAAAGACAAGGCTCTAAAATAAAAGGATAGCGTTAGTAATTTGATATATTATAAACTAATCGTATTAACACTTACTGTTTTGTACATTTTTATTGTGATGTGGTTAACCGAAACTGATCGAATGTATTGCACAAGTCGCCGTTGCAGATGATACTGATTTCGAAATCAAAATACGAAGCTTATATACTCGTCTTAGTTGGAGCAGTGACCTACACCTACGACGTTAGGGCTCTAAACTAAATATGCATATTATTATACATATTCGGTTTTATGATGCGGAATTATTAATTTACGCATCTCAAATATGAATCTGACCGAGTTTTTCAACGCTTCTCACTCATTAGTGTCAAATACGTAGTTCAGTTTCACTGAACTTTGCTTTTGTCTTACGCATAAAAAGATGCATATTTATTCAGTTTATCAAAGGTCATAACTCTTTGGTAAATGCATATAACTTACACACAATAATATGCCTCTTTATCAAGACCAATTCTGCTACAATGCCTATTGCCTATTGATATATCATATATAATATGACAATAAGCACAACTCAAACTCAATGAATGTAAATGAGTAAGTATGATACCTCATCTCTTTTCTTCCAACAAACAAACTGATTGTGTTTTACAAACGTCATAAAAACATCTAAAAACTAAACAAAATACATAAAAGGTTGATAGTAAGGCTGATTTGTTCAAAAAGGTATCATGCTAATCAACAAGTACTGATTACTGATCCATCACAATTAAGGGATGTACAAATATGATTTCTTATCAGGCATTACTTAAATAATAAAATAAATTAAAAAATAATTGTAGACAATTTCAATGCAACATAAATGGCAAAAAAGAGACGCCATCGCACAGCCGAAATAGCTCAGTTGGGAGAGCGTTAGACTGAAGATCTAAATGTCCCCGGTTCAATCCCGGGTTTCGGCAAAACAACTTTTTTATTTATTTATATTTTTTAATTTTTTTTTAAATGCGCAAAACATGCAGAAGATCTTCTGTTTTTTTTTTTTATTTGTTTTCTTTTATTTTAAACCGATCAGAGCGCAATTTAAATTAGAAATAAAATTGTTTAATAATTATAATTATTTAGGAATAAAATATTGGTAATCATTTGAATGAATCTTGGGTGCGTTGAAAATGGGGAGCTAATTTGTAATTATTAACATGTATTTAACAAACATAAATAAAAATCAATTTGCAAAAACAAAAAAATTAGATGCGAATCTGCCCCCGGCCCAATGGTGCCACCCTGTTAGACTCACCGATCTGGCAGCATGTACCATTTTGGCTAAATTGTCAAAATTGGTAACTTAAAATTTTCTACCTTTATTTTGATAATTTTTTAGTATTGAAGCTAGAATTCTTAAAATTTTTGCAGGCTTTTCGTTCGAATTTTGTAGATTTTTTGATATTTATTTTAGAATTAAATTTGTAACTTCTCAAAATTCAATTTATATTTTAAAATTTCTCACGACTCCGATTAATTTCGGTTGAACTATTAATCGCCAACCGCTATTCGTTCAAATGAACTTGTTCTGAACGATACAATCGCAATTAAAAAAAAGAAGAAGAAAAAAGAAGAAAGAAAGAAAAAACGTAAGAATTCCATAATTATTAATTTTGTGCGGAAATAATAAAGCAATATAATGCACAATGTGTAAATTGAATAGTGGATGACGTTAAGCAACAGTAGTGTACGAAATTTGATGAATTTAATTTGATTCTGAATGTTTTTGCAAGCCAACAATTTTCATACAAGCGCGCCATTTTGTTTTCGGACTTTCTACCTCGCCGTGTTTTCTTTTGTGCAAAATAATGGATTTCCTCCCCCACAATTTACGAAAACATAAAACATTGTCAATTGCATCAAATTAATGAGTATACCACTCACAGCGCTTACAATAATGTTGGTGAAAAACATTCATATGAAAAACGCGCGACATATGTATGTAAATATATATATGTGTATATACACACACACGTACATACATATCTAAATAAAGGCTGCTGAAAATGTCAATACGATGAATAAACGAAGTAGCGATTAGTACGACATCGGTCGTGGTCGTGCCTGCGGCAGAAAGGCAGAGGGTCAGACGCGCTAATTACGTCATAACAATCAAAGAAAATTCAAGGTCTCGCTAGCGCACATCAGACAAACATTCATGCCTATGTATTAGATTTCGTTACGTTTTTATTAAAAATAAAAATCCAAAGCCAAAAAAAAAACAGTACACAGGCTCCGTTTAAACTTTTTGAGCATCTATTTAAATGTATATATGGAATCGGTTTGTTTACGTGTGTGTGTGTGAGTGCGATTCGCGACTGTATAATTACATACACACATGTATAGACGACGGATTTTTGTTGTTGCTGTAAGCAGACTGAGCGAGCGCGACGCGGCGCAGCCTGTGATACAGAAAGAAAGAGCGAGAGAGTGCGCGCATAGGCGAAAAGAGATTGACACGACGAAAATTGGAAGAAGTGGAAAAAGTCAAGCCAAACAAAATTAAATATTGTTCTTATCAAATAAATATGTATATATAAATGTGTTAATATTCTTAAATTGTTCATATTCTCATTTCAGAAGTACATATAAGATGCGTGCATCTGTGTATATGTATGTATAACTGCGCGGCATAGAAACCGCCGCCAAACGCAAAAATTCATTCATACATGCATACGTGTGTATGTACATATGTATTGGCTGAACACACATACAAGCAGACGACGACGAGAAGAACAAGCACAAACAACAACAACATCAACATCACTTGAAGGCGCCCCCCAAAAAATAATATTGAACGTAAATTTTAATTAAAGCCAGAAACAACAGCAACAGCGGAACAGAACAGAAAGGGGAAAAACAAAAACAAAAATCAATAGGCGATAAACGAAACAAAAACAAAAAAAAAAAATATAAGAGTGTTGTTATCAGCGTGTTTTCGTCATTTCGCTTTGAAATTGAAATTGTTGTTGCTTTTGCTACGCTATTGTTGGTATCTCGTTGGTATTTCAACACATTGTTGTTGCTGCCGCGAGCCAAAGTACGCGGCAGCAGCAGCGGCAACGACATCGCGGTCATTGTTGTTGTTTGCGTAGACGCTGACATCGACGCCGACGCTGACAATGTCTGTGCAGCAATTCTGTCTGCGCTGGAACAATCACCAGCCAAATTTTATATCCGTCTGCTCCTCGCTGTTGCACAATGGGACGCTGGTGGACGTCACGCTTGCCGCGGAGGGCCGTCAACTGCAGGCCCACAAAATCGTGCTCTCCGCCTGCAGCTCCTACTTTCAGGTGAGTGATGAAATAAATTGTTAAATTTATTTAAACTAAATAATAACAAAATAAATACATTGAACAGGCGCTGTTTACAACAAATCCATGCCAGCATCCGATTGTCATACTGAAGGACGTGCAGTACGATGATCTCAAAACGATGGTGGATTTTATGTATTACGGCGAGGTGAATGTATCTCAGGAGCAGCTGCCGCACATACTTAAAACGGCCGAGATGCTCAAGATCAAGGGCCTTGCTGAGATGCCCACGGATCCGGCCAATCTCACCAAGTCCGATAGCAAGTCATCCAGCGAAGCAACCGAGCTACTCGGACAAGCTGGCGCCAATGTGGCAGGCACTAGCACCAGCGCTGCTGCCTCCAGTCTGGGAGCAGCCAGTGCTAGTAGCAGTGCCGGCGATTCGCTTTGGAGCAGCAGCGAAGCTCAGCAATTCCAGCAGCATCATCAGCAACAGCTCCAGCAACAACTGCAGCAACAGCAGGCGCAACAACAACAGCAGCAGCAGCAGCAACAACAGCAGCAGCAGGCACAACAACAACAACAGCAGCAGCAGCAGCAACAACAACAGCAGCAACAGCATCATCATCACCATCATCATCACCAGGGACAGCAGCAACAACAGCAAGGCAGCCAGGCTCAGAGCTCGCAGACGCATCACCATCAACTGAGACGCACTCCATCGCCCCTAAGTGCGGGCACCTCTCCGGCTACACGACGCAAGCGTTTGCGTAAATCCTCGAATAACGGTGAGTGTGATATGGGTAAAGCATCGTCGATCAATGAGTGGATGGGCAAGAAACTCATGTCGGATTGTCTGCTAGGTATTGTGCGAAAGTTTAGAGTCTAAATTATCTATCTGTAAAAAGTTGATTGTCATTCGTTAATGTTTATTCCTGTTAAATGATAATCCGATGTGAATTTCTTGCCAATCCCAATAGTAAGAAGTTTTAAAGCAAGCCAATTAAACTGTTTTTCATACTATATATGCAGGCTCTGGGGAACGCAATAACTCTGAGGATCAGCATAGCAGCTCTCTGGATGCAGCTGGCGCTGCAGGCAGTGCTGCCGGTCTTAGCTTGGCCCAGATGAGCCAAATGTCGTTTGGCGCAGGAGCGGGTGGCAACTCGGCTGCCGGGTTGGGTAGCCTCTCTGGACATTCGATGCATGCCACCAAGCTGATAAAGGAATCAACGAGCACGGATTTGGAGCAGCAGCCACAGGATTCAGATTTGGATGATGCACACGGACACATACATATGCAAATTGTAATGAAATTGGTCACGTTAATCTTATTGCTATTGTTATGCATTTTACTGAAATTTTGTTTATTTCTCGATCGTCGCTTATATTGGCAATCCGTCATGCAGAAGCCCGAGGTGGATATCGGGAGTGTGAATCAATCGATGCCTTTGGACATTTCTGGTACCACAACGCCATCGGAACACGACGCCCCCAATTCACAATCGTCGCATTCTGGTAAGTCGACAATTGAATATTTCAATAAGCTACAGTTTTTAAAAAATGAATCGCACTCTCATGTATTAAATTCGAAATCTAACACACTGAATAAAAGTCTACAATCAATGCTTTATGTAAACTATAATTAAATTAAAGATTAATCGTTGTAAGTCATTTATTTCGACATTCATAATAGTGGAATAATACTGTGCGATTCCTTTTTTTTTTAATTTTATGAATTAAAATATGCATATGCTAAAACTGTTGAACATACAAAATCAAATCATACGCCAGATCATTCTTCATTGAGGTATTGTAATTTCTGCTATTGGCATCAGGTTATCATTATTCAAACCGAGTTTGCCCCTTCGTTTTGAGTTTATTGATGTTTTGTTTTTCTTTTTGATATTTATCATTATCATTATTTCATTGTAAAAACATAATTTGCGCAAATATTTCTACTCCTGCTCTGTCGCACATTCATAAGTCATGCATTCCATAGAAATACACACACACATATATACACACACAAAAACAACAACAACCACAAGATTAAATGATGATCCAAAAGCGCTTGGAGAAATGAATGCTAAAGCTAAATATGAAACATAAGCATATAGAATATCGTTGCCGTTTACCGATTAAGTGCGCCTTATTAAAACATAAAAAAAATAATAATAATTATTATATGAAATGAAATTATTGCATTTGTATGTACATATGTATATGTTTAACTATTGTGTATTCTATTCAAAAATGAAATCCTACCTGAACTTGGGAATGGGAGAGAGCTAGCACAGAGTCCAAAACTAAACAAGTGTATTTTACTGATTTGATTTACCTTTTTTTTTTTTTGTCGAATTGATTACTAAACTTTTTTGTTTTGCCAATTTAATTCGATTTTAGATTTTTGTTGTACTTTATTGATTGATTGAAAATCATTTTTTATTAGAGCGGTTTCCGAATGATAATGATTTAGCATTAGCAATCTTTCTACTACTCGATACCGATACCAAATACCATTCTATCTACTATGTAAAAAAAAAATGATAAAGAAAACTACAATACAATAACCTGGTTTGCCCAATTTGCAATCTTAGAACTTGATCTTGGCCAAATGATGAGCCCCGACCCACAAAATTGAGAGTAAATTCATAGAGAGTAAAATTCAATTTCAAATCCTATTCGTACAAAAGACAAACCCAATCTTACGCTGTCTCTCTCTCTCTCTCTCTCTCCCCTTCCCAGGTCTGCAATGGACAGTTGTTGATTCAAACTATTCGCGCTTCTCGATGCCCGCCTGCCAGTCCAACTTGATTGGGAACGGGGGCAACGGTGGCAATCAAAACAGCGCCGCGAATAACAGTGCCGGCGTCGGCACTGCCGGTACCAACGATCAGCGACAACAGCAGCAGCAGCAACATCAGCACGATGCCCAGCAGCAGGCAACGCAGCAGCAGCAGCACTTGCAACAGCTGCACTATCAGCAACAGCAGCAGCAGCAACAACAACAACAACAGGGCGCCACAGCCGGCCAAGCGTATTCCTCACAAATTATAACCGTCAATAATCTTGTCAGTGGCTATGCAACAGCAGCCCAGAACTTGTCACCGACGTCACCCAACGAATCGAACATGGTGCAATCCGTTTACAGTCAGGGTCCAACGCCCACGCAGTCGCCAGTGCACTCGGGTGTGGGCGGAGGTGCAGGTGGAGCCGGTGGTGGCAGCAGTGCGGCTGGAAGTGCGGGTAGTGCTGGTGGCGCAGGCGGTGGCAATAGCAGCAGTGGCGGCGGTGGCGCTGGTAGTCAAGTGCCTAAACGAAAGCGTTCAGTTAATCCGCAAGGTGATGAGAATTTCATACGGGCCTTGGAGGCAGTTCGTACCGGTGGCATTGGATTCTGCAAGGCTGCACGCCTGTATGGAGTCAACAATCGCACACTTTGGTTGGAGTACAAGAAGCGGGGATATCCGGTGTCGCGGCCCAGCATTAAAGCGCGTGTAGTCAAGCAGGAACCAAATCTTTCACCGTCGCCAACACCATCCACAAATCCCGGCGATGATACGACCAACGAAACATATGATCATCTAACCGCTGCCGTTGCCGCGGCCCAAACTGCCGCCCTCAACATGCAGATACCTCCGCAGACGGAGACACCGACGCCATCGCTGATGTGTGCACCTCATCACTCGGGGCCAACAGCGGCCAGTTCGGCCGGTGGCACGAACACGCATCCAATCGGTGTAATGAGCCTGTTTGACACACGGTACATGGATTCACCTACAATGTCACGGCAGCGGTATATCGATGCGACGGGCGCTGGAACAGCAGCCGCTGCCGCGGGAACGGGAACGATCAATGTGAATCCGGCCGCAGCAATGAATCTACAGAGTATTAACTTCAACTCAATATAGAATACGATTTCAAGTCACATGGGCGTTGTTGCCGCCGCCGCTGCGGCAGGTGTAATGCCTCTACACCAGGTGGATCATCTAAGCAGCGGAGGCGGAGGCAGCGTTGATCCTGCACAAGGGCCAGGGCCAGCCACATTGTTGCAGGCAGCCGCTGTGATGGCCGCAAGCGAGCCAGAACAAATGAGCATATCAGCCGTGCCCGTTTCAGTCTCAGCAATGGGTACGGCGCACAGCGCAGCGGCTACCGCGTTTCTATTTAATAATTTTGTAACTGTGACGGCGCCAGCGCCACCGCCATTGGTTGGCAGTACGCTTCCGCCGCTGGTTAACACTGGCCTGCAATATTTGGACAAATCCTAAGAACCAGGCGCAGCCCATCTCTCGATACAGGTATTAGAGCAACGGCAGCTATTAGTAAACTACGGATATAGATGAGCATTACCACCGGAAACGGGTCGTAAACAGGGAGTGTGACTAACGTATAAAGAATGAATGCCAGCAGATAACAAGCATTGCAAAACCAAAACCACCCACTGGCATATAAATATAGTATCCCTCAAGTCAAGCAGATGTGCCGGCAACACATGTAATAAATAATTCATAGAACTTAATTCCTTAAGCTACATGTTCCAAGGCGAACATTATTTTTACAATTGTTAAATAAGGAATCGGTCGTGCATGTATATGTAACCACAATATGTATTTGTACATAAATTTATACAATTTTATTAGTGTTAATACCCAACAAAAAAAAAAAAAAAAAAAGAAGTAAACTAAAAGTAAATGATTTATTATTGTATCATCTTTAGCTAGCATGTACATACAACAATTAAATATTAATTACTTAAAAAAGGCCTAATTATTTTCAAATATCCTATGTATATGTACTTGTCATTTATATCCCGGCACTCGTGTTACAAAAGCAACCTTCTTTACGTATACATTCTAATGCAGATAATTGTAAAAATATATCTATATATCATTTTGTGTACAGTTAAGGGCCGCCGCCAATCAGTTTTAGTTGAAATTCATGTTTTTATCTAGTTCTGGGGGTGAAAAAGATCACTCTTAAGACGGAGAGTGTTAAAATCCGTGTAAAATAAACCGAGCAAAGGATTACCATCAAAAGTTGAAATAAGCAAACTCAATAATGTATGATATCTATGTGTATGTACCAATTATAATTATATATATGTATGTATTTGTACAGTAAATGTATGCATTCAATTTATTACATTTTCGATTTTGGAATGGATTTTGTTTTTGAAATGAACCAATGCCAAGAACTGTTTGCATTTCGATCAGCCTGGCGATAGCAACATTTGGCAAGAATATTGTTAGATAATTGTTTATAAATTAGTTTATTTGTTTATAAAATTGTTTGGGTGCAATTCAAAACACATACTAGACATATCTTGGAGGGATGCTTAATTAGACGCCGTACTTAAAAAATAAAATACAGGGGTATAATTTTTCATAATAATTCATTCTTTGTACATATTTGATGTATGCATTTCAACATTCGATATTTGAAAATATAAATGAAATAGGACTAAATGGGAAAGCCATAAACGCAATATACAAAACTAAGAAGATAACTCGTAACCACCCAAAATCCTAAATGGAGACTGCAGAACGTAAATGGAAAACGAAATGAATAGGAATAGTGTGTTTTTAATATACATAAAAGAAAAAACATATATACATGCAGATAATAATATACCTATATTTATTATTACATGTGCAACAATTAGAGAACTTTTTATATATATTGTCAAAGGGCATACTAAAAAAATAAAATGAAAAAAAAACTAAACGTGATTTGTTAGAAGTCATTGTAATTGTAAAACGTAAACCTTTGGTATTGCATTTTAAATTCCTACAACTAGATGCAAACAACATAAACAAATTACAAACTCGTCAAAAACAACGCGAAAAAAAATAGCATAAACAATAAGTATGACTAACTCTGTTTCCTACGATTACAAAGTACCAATAACTATGGTAGTTGTATGTGTGTGTGTGTGTTTCTGAGTATCTGTGTGTGCGTGCGTGTGTGTATGTATTTAGTTTTATATTTAATTATTTAAAATTAATATTAACGTACTATTAGTCAGCGATAGTAAATGAAACGACTGTAAAATAAGTTACGCAAATATTGTATGATATAATAATAATGTAACTAACGAACGAAACTTTTAGATTTTAGGCTTCGATGTGCAAGAAACGAATAAAATAAAAAAAAATTCAACTAAAATATAGTACATTAATTATAATATAATATTTGCTTTAATCATCTATCCACTAAAAAGTTTATTTACTTTTTTACACATTTCTTCCGTTCTTAAAAATATAAATTGGTTGGGAATTCCAATTTTCATTATTCTATAATTTATTTTTCATTTAATTTTCGCATTTCATAAAAAAAATAGAATAGAATTACATTTGCCCAAAAATTGTGAAAGTACCAGCAGATCTAAAAATGTTACATCATTCTTAGATTGCTTATTATTTTCTTAAAAGTAAAATACAAATTTGGATGTCCGATTTAAATATGATATTATTTAATTACAGAGCCCAGCCCGGCACATGTCAGTCATCCGCATCCCATGCTGGCCATTAGCCATACCCATAGCAGCAGCAGCGGAAGCGGAAGTTTCGAGCGTACGCCGAGTGAGACGGAGGCGGTCACAGATCTGCAGACGTCGCAGTCTACGGCCGTAATGGGATCGAAGAGGAATCGCGTATTGACGCGTCAACCGCGTGTCAAACGGGATAGCGATAGTATGTCGTCGACTAATCAGATATCGCCGGATACGGCAGCAACGACACTGGACTTTGATCCGTTCAATGCGGCGGGTACGACTACGGCCACGGCTAGGGATTACTCGACGCATCATCATCATCATCATCAGGCTCAGCATCATCAGGCTCATCATCATCATCAGCATCAGCATCAACATCATCTGTTGACAGTACCGCCACGCATTGAGCGGCATGCATCGGAGCCTGCTCCAAACCTGGCACCTGGAAGCCCACATCTGCTCAGCGTACCGAGCAGCACACCATATCTGGTTAAGCAGCATTCGGATCCGCTTCTGCCGCGTCAGCATTCGTTGCACGGCACCAGCTCTGGCGGTATTACGGGCAGCAATCCATTTGCCCCATTGCATCGTCAATACTCGCATCCGTTGTCCGGATCTAATGCTGGTTATGTGCCGCCTGCGGCCCTGCATCATCCACATCATATCTCGTTGCCCGAGTCAATTTATGCCTCTGGATCGCCGCCGCCAGCTGGCTCTTCGCAGTACCTGGTCCCAGCCCGTGTCGTGACGTGCACACCCTCGTCGAGTGAGACCGCAGCCACGCCCACAAACTCGAGTGGCACGCCCGTATCGGTTGTAACATCACCCACGGCCGGACTCAACAGTAGCAGCAGTCGCCAGCCGTTCTCGCCCACCTACGGAGGCAGCACGGAGCCGACTCTCATTCCGGAACGACGCTCGCCGCACTCACCACTGACGAACGTCATCGAGCGTGGCAGTGTCAAGGTCGAGGCAGCCAATGGAGGCGGCAACAAGCTGCGCAGCTCCAAGTCAACTGGCAGTAGTAGTAGTCACCTGCATCCCGGCCAACCGACGACGAGCAGTTCATTTGAGCATTTGCCCACGCTGCGCGTGAAGAACGAGGAGCTGCAGCGATCGGTGTCTTCTCCACAGGTATTCTTATCTCATATCCTTGTCAATGCTGATTCCCTTGTCGAATTTCCACAAATAATACTAAAAATACCATAATTTCATAACAAAATTAAGAAAAACTAAACTAGAAAAGCATTTAATTTGAATATAAAAATTAGGAAATCAAAATAAGGAATAATATTGTTAGGATACTATAGTAGAAAAAATATTGGAAAGTCAAAAGATGTCATTTTAATAAAAATAGTATATTTGGTTTTTTTTTTTTAATTTGGAGAAAAAACTTTTAGGATAACGAGTTATAGCAAAACCTTTCATTTTATTTATAAAAAATCATGCCAAAAGATGCTTAAAATTATAGTTGTAAGGTTTCCAGTTGAAGGAGTAAAAGACTTTATTTCATAATTTCCTTAATGATATTTTGAACATGGTTTAATCTCTAATTTGGTTCTTTTTATCTTTTTATCAATAATTCAGTCAATTATACAATATAAATATTCCTCGAGGCTTGCATAAATATTACTATTTCAATGAAAATTTAGAAATCAAAGCTATTTTTTATAACTTTTGTAGCCAGTTTTTGTAATTGAATTTTTTAATTAATGCTTACTTTTTACCATCCATTTTATGGATGTATAATTAAGTCTTTTTTGAGGCACAGTCGATATTAATAGTAACACTGATATATTGTATTTTCGTTTAGACCCAGCGAGAAATCATTACCTTGGAGAATCCACGTTCTAGTCATTGCCCCGTCATTCGTCCTGGTCCAGCGCTTGGCTGCAACTTCTGTTGGAATACCATCGATGGACATGGTCGCATTTTGCGCCGCAAAACGAAATACCACTGTCCCGAGTGTCAAACGAATTTATGCATCGTGCCCTGTTTCCAGGAGTACCACGAGCGGCTCAATAATGAGGCAGCCGCTGCAGGCAGCAGCGAGAATCAGGTCAACGCCGGCGGCACCAGCAGCGGCACCAGCACCAGCAGCGGTGGCAGCAAGGGAACCTCCTACGTTACGGCGGGTGGTGCTGGTGGTCGGGTTTATACTAAAACCGAATCGATATAAGCCGCACCGTGGACTCGAGTGCATGATTTGGCTTACACATTTGTATTTGTGGCAGGACGAACCATTCCTCAATGGGCGTTTGTCGAATTTGTTGTTTGTCGCCAGGACAGAATGCGCTGCAGTGTGCGATTAACGTCAACAGCAGCGCATTTTTCATCCTGCATCGAAATTTTTAATTGTCACAGTCCCACTGTACTGAACTGACTACGAAATGTATCTGTTCCCAGTACACGGACTGTTCACGCGCTATCAAGTGCAGCAAAATTTGTTTTGTACACTGCGTCAACTGGACGCAGTGTTGTAAAGTACGCACATGCATGCATGCATGTGTACACACATACTTACAAACGTACACGTGTGTGTGTGTGTGTGTGTATGCAGGTGGGAACACATTTTTAAAGTAATCACAGCCGAGCTAAGTGTAAATTTATTGTTACGTACGAATGTATGTACTCACATACATACATATATTTGTAGAGTCTTGTACAAATTATATGAAAAGAAATACATACATACAAAAAAAGAGAGAGATAATGAAATAAAACGTCAGCTGTGCGATTAAATTATGTGTACAACTAAAGAAGCTCGAATTAACAGTTAGAACTTCAAAAGTTCAACTTCTATGGTATGCAGACATACACACCTATAGATACATACATACATACATCCATAGTTAAGTAACTTAACTTCCCGCCAAAAAAAAAAAAGAGTAAAGGAGAAGAACAACTTGAATTGAAGGCCACGCTGCGCAGGCGCACGATTTTTTGAATAGGATAATCACCTGATAAACTAACTTTTGTGTTGATATATGTATGTTTTGTATGTGCATTGAGACAACCCATAAAAACATACATTTAGTCAAGAAAGTCTTTTTGACAAACTGAAAATTCTGATATTTGTTTTTTCTCAGGGACCGTAACGGTTACAATATTAAAAACATAAATTATATGTTGATTTTTATATGAAAAATGGAAAAATAACTCTTAATTTTTAATGAGAAAAAGAAAATTATGAAATAATGATTCAATTTTAAAAATAAGTTCTTTTTCAATTTTTAAAACAAAAATTAAAATTATTTTGATGAAAAAATAAGAGTTCAAATCAATTTTTATAATAAAAAACCCTCTTATTTACGATCCCTGGTATTTTTTATTTAAAAATAGTTAAGCTCGATGACAATTATTATATTAAAACTGCTTTTTTTTAAGAATTATAGACAAGAATAATAAAATAAAAAATAACATAAATGTTCATAAATAGAAATTGTTATATTTGATGTTGTCAAAAAACTTTCTTGACCAACTGTGTGTATGTACGTATGCCATATGTGTATATGCCTGTGTGAATGTGTTGATAAGTAATTTGTAAAATGCGATCCGAATAATTCAATAAAATTTTGAAAATCTATGTTTTTGAAAAAGGTTTTAATTCAATATTTTTGCAGGGCAAGAGTACAAAATGATACTGAAATTTAAGAAACCCAACAAAATCAAATAGACAACAAGTAAACCAAAAACCATAGTAACATTTTATTGACTTTAGTTTTAGAAAGATTATTAATGCGATTTCATAATACGATTGAGTCTATGTAACTTTAAAAATCAAATGTTCTCTCCATTATTTTTGTTGTAAAGATAAACAAAGAAAAAACACAACTGCCGTTGTCGTTTAATTAATAAAATTTGTTTGCAGCTCATGAGATACTAATTAAAAGAATATGTTGAAAAGAAAATGAACTTAACTGAAAATATTCAAATTGCAAATATGCATATTTTATACAAGCTGTCTAATTTCTTATTGGAACCTGAAGCTCGACTAAAATTAAAATCGTTTAAACTTTGTGTGTCGTAACGTCGATTATCAATAAATCACTGTTTTTAATTTTACAAGTTCTACATATCGTTTTTATTGATACTTTTTTTTAACTAATTACCATTTCACAAACTGTAGCTTTTGTCGCCGAACATTTACTTCTTCTTTTCTGCGGGAGCATCAAGTGCCTCCGATGGAGGATTAGCATTACGGAAATTGGGGAACTGTTCCCACGGTGCTGACAAATCAAATTTGCGGAACTCCTGCGCCAACTCCAAAGGCTCACAGACAACACGCTTTTTCTCATCATCATAGCGCAGCTCAACATAACCGGACAACGGGAAGTCACGACGTTGGGGATGTCCCTCGAAGCCGTAATCGGTGAGGATGCGTCGCAGATCCGGATGATTGGCAAAGAAGACACCATACATGTCCCAAATCTCACGCTCATACCAGTTGGCCGCCTTGTGCACTTCACAAGCCGAATCCAGAGGAGTCAGCTCATCCGTGTAAGTCTTGACACGAATACGGGCGTTGAAGCGCAGCGACAACAGATTATAGATAACCTCAAATCGATATTTGCGACACGGCACATCCATGCCGGCAATATCTATCAAATTGGTAAACTGCGCCTGATGGTGATCCTTCAGGAACTGCAGCACGGGCACAACACCCTCCGGTGCAATCAGCACCTCCAGCTCATCACCAGCGGTCAATTGAACCTTTTGCACGTACTTTGGCATACACTCGGCAACATAGCGACCAAAATCCGAGAGACTGGTGCGAGCGGCTGCGTCTGGTTTGCGCACAGTAGCTACCAAGCAAAAGAACAAAACAAAGCTGAATCTACAAGATTGACAGGCACCTCGAATTACATACGTTTCTCTGGTGCTTTGGCATCAACGGCCGCCGTGCTGGCCAAACGCAGAGCAGCTGTTCCAGCGGGTACCACTAAGTAGGGAATCTGATTAATTATAGTGTCCTAATCAATGGTATACAGCACGTTGAATAGTTACCATGCCTGGCCGACAGTGCGGCCGTAGCAATTCTGGCACTCAGATTTCGAATTAATGCTGCCATACGCTCGATTAAACTAAATATTCAGTGCAAATCCAATAATCTGCACACAAATTTTATGTAATAACAAAATGTCAAGGTGCCAGTGTTGAAAAACGAGTATTCATTCAGTGAACTAGATCGTTTAATTGAAATTACAGACTTGTATTTATTTTAAGTTTTAAGAATAATAAATTACAAAAATGTGTTTTAAATATATTTATTTGTATGATTAATGACTTGTTATTTATATTGCCCTGTAAATACACAGTTGTTATAAACAAAATGAACTTGTTCCGTTCCGGATTCCATTATTGAACCGCAAATGAAATGCAGAGTTACCACCAAGTTTGCACAGGGCTTACAAATTTTATTCTAAATAAAATATGAAAATATCGACCAAAATCTGCAAAAACTTTAAAAATTCTATCTTCAAAATTAAGAAAATTCCAAATAAGGTGCATCTAAATTTTCATTTTGATTAAATTAGAACAAGTTGCCAGACAGAGATATTTTGTAGGGTGGCAACTTTTGCGCCTGGTGGTTGTCTTCCAAATCAGTGCTGCCCAGTTTTTCTGTCTAAAAACCAACTATTATTATTGTGGGCAGATTGCACAGTTTTACCAAAAATATTAATAGCAAAACTTAGCTGAATATATTTCTTAAAAAATAAGATTTCCAGCTAATAGGAATTTTGAAATTTTTCCAGCAAACGAATTCTGAAAATAGCCAGATCTAGCTATAAAATAGCTAAGTTGGCAACAATGTTTTTGGAAAACAAACATAACAAAACACAACAAACGATAATGGTAATGGATTTTGGAACAAGCGCCAAATAAACAAACAACAACAGTTATTTAAATTGGTATTCTCTAATCCTTCCGCAGAATAACCTAAAATGGATGGGTCACTCGTCCACAATTATGGATATCCAGCGCGTTCTCCTCAACCAGCAGAGCAGCAACGAAAGCTGCGAGGTTTTGCTGGTGGCCAAAGATGGTATCAGTGTCCGAGCACATCTCTTCGTGCTCAGCACGTGCAGTGATCTAATGCGTAATCTGCTCGTCGATTTACCAGTCGGCCAGGAGGCAACCGTTATCCTGCCCGACATTCGCGGGGAGCTGCTGGAGAGCATGTTATCGTTTATTTACATGGGAGAGACCAGCTTATCATCTGCCCTGCTAACCGAGTTTCTCGAAGCGATCAATCTCTTGGGCATCAAATCGGCCATTAGCTTTGAGACGAATCCCACAGCGATGAGCACCACAAATGTGGTGAGTGGAGCAATGGCTGTGGAGGCAGCCAAGTCCATTACTGGCTTGCACATTGCGAATACAGCACTTATGGAGGAGGAGGAGGAAGAGGATGGCAATGTGGTTGTCGGCAAACTGGAAGTGGGCAACTCTGTGCTCACTGACCATCCGCATCCGCAACAGAGCCAGCAGCAGGATGCCAGATCCTTGGAATTCCTCGATGTGTACACGGATCAGCCAAAGATAACATATTCCATTGAACACATGGGTGGCACCTCGAGTGGCAATCAGTACATATTAACGGAGAACACGGGCACATTCACCATCACACAATCCGCATCCTCAGTGGCGAAATTGGGAGGCACTGTTGTTGACCATGTCACCGGTAGTGAGTTGGCGGTGGATGATGGGGACGCTGATGTTATTGACGATCATGAGGAATCCGAGTCACATTTAATTGAAGAGGACTATGTTCCAACTGCTGGTCCCTTGATAGAGATGGGTGCAGATGCGGATGCGGATGTTGATATGACTGAGGATGTAATGCACGAGGAAGATGCCGGTGAAGAGGAGGAGGAGGAGGAGGAATTACTGGATGTGAAGCCACGCAAATCGCAGCTAGACATGAAAATCTTGAGGGCAAAGGTGCAGCCACGTTCGACGACCTCGAAGGCATCCAAAAAGACAATGACCAAACAGCATCAACAATATGCGGAACTCAAGAAGGAGATCAAGGACGACATCAATGATGCCCTCGATCTGGCAGCAGACGCAGTGCTTCACGAGGGTCTCAGCCTGCAAAAGGCTGCTGATCGTTACGACATATCGAAGACCGTATTGTGGCGACGTGTCCGTTCCAATCCTGCCTACATGAGAATCAAACGCGAGAAGCCCTCACTTTCGGAGGCGTATGAGCGTCTGAAGAACGGTGACTCCTTGAAGAGCATTAGTCAAGATCTGAGCATACCCATGTCCACATTGCACAGACACAAGGTGCGTCTGGCGGCTCAGGGTCGTTTGCCCGAATTCGTTGCCTGTCGGCGACGGGACAGCACTCCCAAGGACGAGCTGCGGGACAAGCTGGCCAAGGCGGTACATGCCTGTGTCAATGGCGGCATGTCCCAGAATCATGCGGCGAATCTCTTCGAAATACCCAAGAGCACACTCTGGCGACATCTGCAGCGTCGGGTCACGGAGGCGGAGCGTAAGGTCAAGGAGGAGCAGGAGGAGGAGGATGAGGAAGACGCTCTCAACTAGTTATATTCATACATTCGTATATACATATTTAGATGTACACTTTATACATAGTCTGTCTACATATGCATTGTTTTAATCCTTATGGAATCATGTAGAATTAAACTTCAATTACAATTCAATTTTGTATTTGGCTAAATTTTTTAAATCAGAATGTTTATAAAAACAATTCAGTAAGGCTTGCCTATTTAATAGCTAACTATTACTAAACTTTAACTAACTTTACTAAACGGAAAAGCCAAAAACTAAATTCTTTTTAAACATGTCAAATTAATTTTGAAAGACAAACGATATAAATGTTGTGCAGCCCTGCGTGTATTTGCCTTTGTGGCGCCACCTTTTGCCTGCTCTGTGAAACGTACAGTCGACTTGGGTCGCTAATTTTAAATTTAGTTGTTGAAAATAACAAAATTGTCTTAACTTTGAGTTAAAAAACAATTTTAAGAATATTTAAAATTCGAAATTCAATAAAATCATGGTAAGAATTTTAATAAAGGTTTGAAGTTCGTCAGCCCTCGGGAAGAGAAGTTACAAAACATAATCTGAAAAAAAAAAAAAAAATATATGAAAAAATCTAGAAAATTCCAACAAAAATTATGCAAAAATTTAAAAAATTCTAGCTCAAAAAAAAACAAAATTTCAATTTAGTTGAATTTTCGTAGTTGCAACTAAATTTAATTTTAACCTAAGTTAGAGAAAAGCTGCCAGATCGGGGAATTCTGTAGGGTGGCAACCTTTAAATTAGAACGAGCTGCCAGACTGGGATATGTTGTAGGGTGGCAACCTGTGTACACAGTGATAATGACTGCCGGCGGCTTAAACAGGCTCGAAAAAGTTGTATACTTTGTTGTTTATATAGTTTATATTGTTATTGGACTATATAAAATCTATGCGCTACGTGATCGCGTCCTAACCACGTCCCAGTTCCAATTCGCTGAGGGCTGGCGTCTACTGCAGCGGGGCAACGAGGCGAGATTGCGGGATAACAGCAACGATGAGCTGGAGAATTTCGGGGATTTCCTGTCCACGTTTTGGCCGTACTACTTGCTCCATGCACTGGTGAGTGGCGTCTTGCGTTGGAAGTGGCCTCATCGGCTGCCCCATGGATACGTTGCAGTCAGCGCATTGGCCCTGCTCCTTAATCTGCACTGGACATCATTGGTCATGTTATCGGCTCTGATCGTCAGCTATTATCTGTCGGCACAGCGACGTTCCAAGCGTTTGACTTGGCTGCTGTCGGGCTTTTGGATTGTGGCCATAAACATTGCCAAGAACAGTGAATGGTGGCTTAATCAGGTCGGCTATGCAGAGTACGTGATGCTGATTGTCACGCTCTCCTGGAGTTTGCTGCGTGGCTGCAGTTACTCCTTGAACAAAGTAGACAATGCCAGCTTCGTTGAATACCTGGGATACGCCATGTACTTTCCCTGCCTCACCTATGGACCATTCATCAGTTACGAGCGTTTTGTGCAGCAACCCGTCGACAGAGGATTCGAAGATTCTGCAAAGGATTCCTGGAAACGATTCCTTGTGGCCTTGTTGCGTGTGGGTTTCTGGTGGCTAATGATGCACTGGGCACTGCACTTCTTCTACATACACTATATGGGACGAGATGTGCGTGTTGTGGCCATGATGGATTCAGTTTTCTGGCAACACGCAGCTGGTTACTTTATGGGACAGTTCTTTTTCATGTACTACGTTGTCACCTATGGACTGGGCATTGCGTTTGCCGAGCAGGACGGGATTGCGGCACCTAGACGACCACGTTGCATCGGTCGCATTCATTTCTACTCGGATATGTGGAAGTACTTTGACGAGGGTCTCTACGAATTCCTCTTCAAACACATCTACGCCGAGCTCTGTGGCAAACAGTCATCCGTTATGGCCAAGGTCTGTGCCACGGCCTGTACCTTTGCATTCGTCTTCATCTGGCATGGCTTTTATACGGACGTACTCATCTGGAGTGTACTTAACTTTCTCTGCCTGGGAGCGGAAAAGATCTATAGATCACTTGTCTCCATGCCCGCCTATCAGCAGTGGACGCTGCAGCTCTTTGGCTCCGCCGGAGCCCAACGATTACATGCTCTGCTTGCCACACAGCTCTTCATACCCGCCGCCTTCTCCAATGTCTACTTCATTGGCGGCAAGGAGATCGGTGACTTTCTGATGAGAGGCGCCTATTTGAGTGGAGTAGGCAACTATTTGGCGCTATGTTTCTGCAGCTATTGCTTCTTCCAATGCTCCGAGCTGCTGCTAAGCAGGACGACCAACAACAAGGACAAGATTAAATCAACTTGACAATAAAATTGTGATCTTCTTTTGTATATACTTAAATGTGAAACAAGTCTGAAAACCAATTAAACCATTTTGTAACAATTGTAACCCTCTTAATTACTAGGATCTTCTGTTTCCTGCCAGTCCAACCATCTGGTTTGTGTGCAAGTCGATTGAAAATTCTCCAGGAATTCATCCAGCATCTCATCGCAGGTCTGTGTGTGCTGCGTATTGTAGAGACCATCCGGACAATGCGTTTGTGTTTGTATGTGGGACAAGCCGAGCTCCTCGAAGAGTTCATCACAGGTCTGGGTGTGCATGTGAGCCTGTAGACCAGTCTGTAGACCAAACATCGCTTCCTGTTCTGGATAGGCATTAAATTCATTTGTTGCATTTCCCTCCGGCTCAAGATCCAATTCCGTCATTGTACTTTGATGCTGTCTATTGTCCAGAGTTTGGGTTTGTATGTTCCGCAGCAGCGGGACAAGCACCTCATTGTTCATGTCCAGTGCATCGAGATCGACATCATCCGTTTGCGTTTCCATATCGCGTAAAAGTCGCTCGACTTCCTCATCCGTAAAACTGGGAATGGGCAGCTCGTTGTCATGGCTAACAGGCTCCTGTTCCATGTTCACTTGGGTATTTATCTCGACCGAATTCTCAGTCTGTGCTGGCAATTGCAGGGTATAAGGAATCTCAATAGCTGGCAGGCAATAATATATGGGTTGCATAGACAGCTCCACTGGATGGATACTTTCTTCTACAGGTGGTGTCATCACTTTCACAGCTGATTCTGCACTGTTTGCTGTGTTGTCCGAGTGTTCCTGTGACTTTTTCCATGTTCGCAAGGAAGACAGCTGGACTTTTGGTACTCCCGATGGCACCGTTGGCGTTTCCAAGTGGTTCTTGCGCCGCATATGGGTCTGAAGGCTCGCCTTGCTCGTATAGGTGAGACTGCAGACGGAACATGTGTAAATAGAACCACACTGATGCTTCTCCAGATGACGTTCGAGCAAGAATGTTTCGTTGCATTCATTGCATTTGTACTCCTTGGCCATGTGGATCTTTTGGTAGTGTTGCCGCAGAAATCGAAGGTTGGCAAACCCCCGACCGTCTTGCCGACCAGCATGATATACACATTTATCCACGGGACAATGATAGCTAGACACATCCGCCTGGTTGTTTACAACGTTCAGTTTATGACGTCGCCGCAAGTGCAGTTGATAGTGACTTTGATTGCCAAAAACCTGGTCACTGCAATGCTCGCAGCGGTACTGGCGTACAGGAAGCAACTCGGCTACATCGGGTGTGTATTTTCCTGACATGGACTCGACCAAAACATTTGCCGCCAGTCAAACAAACACAAATTGCAGAAATTAAACATTACAAAAAAAGACATAAACAGAAAAATTCCAGTGCTGCCAACTTGTTTTAAGTCTCAAATTGCAACAAAAAAATCAAGTTGGCAGGCCCAATTTCACGAACGATTTGTTACAACTCTGGTCGCCTTAGTTGTTGTTGTGCGAAAGTTTTTGCTCAGTTAAACATTTGTAAGGTAAATCAACTACCAGCTACAATTTTCGTAATTTAATAAGGTAAAAAATTATTGTTAAATTAAGGGCAAGTGGTGTCGAAGTCAAAGCTGTGTGTGTGTGCTCGATTCGCTGTGTTTAAATAAGTAAAAATGATGTATGTGCATGTGTGTGTGCATAAGTGACCACATTCAACATATAAATATACGAATATTTATATACGCAGTATATATTTATTTCATCAGCTGGATTTAGAAGAAAGCTTTTTTGTATTTAGGGCTCGTATTTGTCTCGTAATGAAAGTGACAACTGAACCAACACATAATGTGCATATAATATTTATTTTTAATGTATGTGTGTGTGTGTATGGAATTATAAATATTCATTTAAAGGCTTTCAAAGGTGAAAATCGTATAAATAAATGAAAACAAAACGTATGTGCAAAATAGCGATTGTAAAAGTTGCTATACAAACGTATTCATGCGGGTATATATGTATGTACATAAGAAGCTAAAAATACATACATATGTGTGGTTCTGAATGACAACATTAACAAACCTACATATTTACATACTTATGTACGTATGTATTTATGTTAATTCATAACGTGCACTTGCTCTGCTCTCCGATTATAGCATGACTACGTCATCATCGTCAAGGCAGTCGCATCAACATCTGTTCCATGGAATTGCTGTCTATTTTACTCCCGCAGCATTACTTAATTGTTTCTGTAGAATAGTTTACATGAATACACACATATGCGCCAAATTCAAATTTTAAAACAATTTGTTTAAATATTTCATACATATGTATTGGTGTTCAAAAATCAATTATGGATATATTAAATATTTGTAATATTCTGCACTTTTCGTACCTATGATATATGGATATTCTCATTATATGCCGTGTATATTCATCTTTTTGTTTACATATATATTGGCTACCTATGTCTATTTTTGTTTTTTGCGTAATGACGTCACATCTGTGAAATGAGAGCAAAATCCCATGCGATAATTTATAGTTGTATACAATGCTGTCATTGTAGCTGTTTAAAAGCTAGACTCAGCAAATTTGGTAGTTGCAAAAGCTAGAGAATATTAGGGAAAATTTATTGGTTAAAAATCAGACTTATTTCAAAAAAGTTTAATATTTTGATTGTACAAATATTTTAAAAGGAAACAAATAGCATTAAGTTCAAATTTGATATAAGGATTTATGGGGATCAAGCTATTGAAAATCTGTTTTGACAATTGGCAAATAGTACTTAAATCATTAAATACCATTTTATGCAGAATTTATTAAAGGTTTCATATGAATAATTACCACTTCTAGAGTCATAATTATGAAAGTACAATTTAATTTTTAAAAGAATTAGGATTTTCGAAGATTCATTTAACATTTGTTCAGAATCGAACAAATAAAAATATAATGTTGCTGTTGATATCAACAGAATGATCTTTTAATTACAAGCTTTCTGCAAAAAATAGCTTTTATTTAGTACTAAATAATAACTTAACTCGAAATTTTGGCAGCACTGATTGTGTTTGGGAGTGTGCTTGTATCTTTTTTGATGTATCTTCAGATCTGAGCACTCAAAGCGTTGGTTGCCCCGTGCGATCCGAGGTCGCCATTGTTATTCGCTGTCATTGTGAACTCTATTATTATAATGGTTTAATTTAGACTTAACAACAATAAGGCTGCACGAATAAACACAAATTTAAAATCAAGCTTAATTCAACTCAATTTGCGACTTTTTCTCTGTGTTCCTAATTATATTAGCACATCTTGTTAATTGAATGATCTTTAGCTGCTTGTGTGTTTTTATTCTGTATTTCTTAGTCGATCGTTGCAATACCCTTAAATAGTCTATTATACATAAACATTCATTATTTAAATTGGTAAGTGATGTTCTTAGCTTGAAACCAGTTCTAAACTTCGTAACACTTCCGGTTGCAGTCAATTGTCACTTGCCGTTGTCTGTATGGGCGGTGGAAAGTTGTTTGCGGATACCATTCAATTTGGCATATTTATCTCTCGCTTACAGCAGCGGTCAGATGCATAGAAATACTTGAGTTTGAGAAAACAAGCAGTGATTCAGCTTGATAAGACCAATTAGGAAATACCGTTGATATCGAAACCATACAATTATTCATAATATAAGAACTTTTTTGAAGTATATTTGATATATCTGTTTCAAAACTATTTCTAGCTAGTATTTTATTAGAATTTTATGATTGTAAGTTTTACATATCTGTTTCAGAGCTCTTTCTAGCTTGTATTTTATTTTTTTTTTCGATCAAGTTAGCAATTTAGCCCTTGAATCTCTGACATAACTCAAGTTTTCAGCTAATTGATGTTCGGTACAATGTAAACACATGTCCATGGAATGCGCCGTCAATGTTCACTTCAATTGAAATTGTCACATGATTCGCCTAAAGCTCTCGTCTGCTGCATTGAAGAGTCGAGTTGAAAATAGTATAATGACCTTAATTTGTTTCGATCGATTGTCTCTAGGCAAAAGACCGATAAGTTATTATAATATAAGTCTCCAATGGATTGCATGTCATTAATTGACCATAGTGAGTCTAAATTAATGAACTTTCTGTACAGAAAGAGAGAATGGCCTTCCTCTCTGTTGATATTTTAAATTCTTTATTCCGAAATGCGAGCAAGTTAATTCCACTGGCTGTACTCTCTTACTAATGATGAATCATCGACATTGGGATGTGCTATTTTTATATTTGTTTGTTTTATTTTATTGATACGAGAATTCTCTTTGCTTTTTGGCAATTGTTAATAGTAATATTTATCGTTTTAAGCACTTGCATTTACGAGACTATCGGAGACCAGCAACATGAGCAAATCTACAGGCAATGCGCCACCGTTCACATACGTTCCACCGCCATCGGCGCCCCCATCATATCTGGAGGCTGTTGGCGGAGTTAAGCCCGTGGGCCCATACACTCCCGTTGCCGCGCCAGCAACCGTGGGCACAAATATATTGACGACAGTGGTACCCATTGGCCGCACATCGACACACATGATATGCCCCTCATGCCATGCGGAGATTGAATCAACGACACGCACGGAGCCGGGCATGATTGCCTATCTATCCGGTTTTGTAATTGCATTGCTTGGGTAAGCATCTCTGGTTGATTCAACCACGTGACAGCCATGTCTCATCGAGTATCATTGTTAATTGCAGTTGCTGGCTGGGTTGCTGCTTGATACCTTGCTGCATTGATGACTGCATGGACGTGCATCACACTTGTCCCAACTGCAGAGCTTATTTGGGTCGCTATCGTCGATAAATTACACAGCATCACATTTCTGCCATGTGCAACATCACGCACACTGTAAGACAAATATATACAAATAGGGGAAAGGTGGAGAAAAGTTACATTTAAGCGATTGTTTTGCCTTTTTATTTAATTTGTAATATTTTCTCTTGGAGTCGATAACCGAAAGGGAATTCAAGCGCTTACCTCTAATCTTATGCTAATCCTTGCTTAATTGCTCAAGCTACATGCACGTTATTGACAACTCAGTTATTATTTATTGGTTTACCATTAATTTTCATTCAAATTGTCTGAAATATGTACTTATAAACGTTCGTATTCAAAAGAATGAGAAGTGTAGCTAATATTTTGGCTATGTAAATGAATGTACAATAATCCGTACCAAAAAATTAAGAATAAATTGGCAGCTACAAAACATATAATTTATCTTAATATGTAAATAATTAACCAATTGTCCAACTTATCACCGAAGATATTATAAATTCCGAATAATTGTCCATACTTTAATACAAGTTCAGTTTGTATCCCAAATTTGATGATATTTATTGAAAAACAAAATATATATACATATATTTATTGACCAAGGACAGGAAAATATGCACACAATATATTAATTTAAAGAAAAGACAACAATAAAACAATATTTTTATGCACCTGCGGATGTCTTCAGCTAAAACGCATACCGTATATCTTATAAGATATACTTATATTTGTATATGTATTGAAGGAACAGTTATATCAATGTATGTCGTCTAATCTTTTGTAATAATAAATAAAATAATCGAAAAATCAAACACAAATCTTTTTTATTCTTAACTCAAGTGTTAGTTTTTTTTTATTTAGCTATAAATTTTATTCATATTTTAAATTCGTAATTAAAACCGGGCAATCAAAGATGTAAAAAATAATAATATCTCTAATAATAATGATTTTAATATTTGGTAAAAATCTTGCTTAAATTTTGCAATTTATAAAAAATAAGCAAAGGAAGCAAATGATTTATTTATTTTTTTATAACTCCTAAATATTATTGAAACTAATTAATTTTCATGAATAAGTAAATTATTTTTTTGCTGCAGAATCAGTTTAAAGACCAAACAATTAACAAAATAAAGTAAATACTGGCTAAGTTTTGATAAAGCTATGAAAACTTAAACTCTGGCTATAACCTTTAAATATCTGTTAGTTTTTGGTTATGTCCAAGAATAAAGTCTAGAAACGAAATGCTTGATAAGGCAGGCTCAAAGATAATGACTGACAGCTTCTTTAAAAATTACTTTTCAAATCAAATTGTTAATAATTAAAGAAACAACTATGCAAATTCCAACCAGTTTTTGATAGGAGATGAGTAATTTTGTAAAAATATTCTCAAGATTTAATTGGACGAATGGACATGCAACAATTGTTGAATAACCCCCAATTGAAACTCAGTCGCGTTCATGTTCTCTATTTATAAATTGTATTCTTTGTATAATTGTAGTTCGTTAGTTTCGCATAACATATTCTTATTAACACGTTTCGCCCAATTCATTTTGGAGCTGTCAAATTCTTTACCACGATTTAATTCAATTCATTCAACATTGTACGATACACCACGCATATACTATACTTATATGTAGATAAACAATTAATACGTCACACTGTTTGTTTCTCTGTTTCCTTATGTTGTTAACATTTCTCTTGTGGTGCATTTCTTTGTTTAATTAATTTCTTTTCTCTTTGTAACATGATTAACATACTCGTACATATATCTGTATACCTATATATATATATATATATTTATATATCAATATATTTATTGCATGCACTTTTCCGATAAATTTGTTTATTGTTAAACTCTGCTCATCGTCGTTGCCCTTGTAAAAACTTAAATGTACAAAAATTAAATGCTATAACTAACCATATACAAGTATGTGTGTCTGTATGTATATATCTGTGTTTGTTTGTGTGTGTGTGTAAGTATATTTATGCACTTATGTATATAATTACGTGTATTTGCGTTGTGTATTGTATATAAACAGTTTCAGTTAATTATTACATATAGTATTATTCATTCATTCATTTTTAATGCTTTTGAATTGTTAACATTGTTCACCACGTTTTTATTTGTATATGCATATGTATATGTATATGTACTCGTATTTAATTTATTTGTTTATCCCATTTCTGTTTTTTGTTTTTTAAATCTGGTTTATACATATATAATTTAATATATTAATCGTTTTTGTTTTTATATATGAATGCGTAACGCCTTAAGGTAATATTTTTTAGTTTCATTTTTGATAGGTTGATTTTGCATCGTTTGAATCGGTATTAAAAATCATTTAAAATTAACAGCGATAGGCCAAGAATTGTTAGCCTTGTTAACTCTCTAATTAAAAGCTGAAGCTCAATGGTAAATATTGGCTATTTACAGTGAGGGGTAAGTATTGGGCAATTGTTTGATTGATTGATAGCTTAGACAATGGGCACACCGACTGAATTGGATGTGACTTTGGCTCCCGTTTTGACCAGGCAGGACTGTGAGTTGTTGCCCATGCTGGAGCCATCGAGACTGTCGAGATCGAGGGCCGTGTCAATCATTGTCGTGTCGTGGAGCATACGCAATCGATCCGCTGACTTGGCCTGCTCGGCACCATCGCCAGCGGTCTTTCGATGATGACCCACAAATGAGGCACTCACCGGATCATCGAGATCGAGATCATCACTGAGCAGTGTCGAGGATAACACTGTGGTGGCCTGCAGTTGTTCACATTGTTGCCGCTGCTGGTGCTGCTGTTGATGTTGTTGTTGCTGCTGCTGCTGCTGCTGAGCACGTTCGTCAATGATATTGGAGTAGACATGCAGGGCGGCATCGGTGGATGTCACCTGTACCGGCACATTGCTGTACATATTCTCTGTCTGTGAGACGGACTTGACCAGCGCATGTTGATCACCACTGATGGCAGCTGCCAGCAGAGCAGCACCCGCTGAGGAGGACTTGTGGTTGTCGGTGGAGAGCGGTGAATTCACCACCGTTGCATCAAAGTCCACGTCAAAGAGATTGCTGTAGCTGCCACTGCGATTGCGGTTGCGCATCTCACGCGCCTTGCTCGACGCTGCGATGGCTGCCACGGCAGCAACCACCTCGGTGTTGCCAACCACAACAACATCTGGATTGTCCAACTCATCCTCGCTGCCCGCGGCGGCCAATTGATTCTCGTATGCCAAATCTCCAGTTGCCGACAACTTTCGCTGCTTGTGGTGCCGGAACTGACGGGACTGTGTCGCCGTCTGTTGACTGTATGTCGGCCCAATGTCCATTTGGGCCAATGGAATTTCATTGTCAACCAGCTGGGCTAAACTATTGGAATTACCTGTGAACGAGAGGGCCAGAAAAGAGAGGTGGAAATTCAGTGCACATAAGCGCACGATTAGTTAAAAAGAACATTTACTGGCATTTTCAATAATTATTGCATACATAATTAATGTGAAACATTTAAAATGTTAAAACTCTCATTACAACAAATTTGACAACTAATTAAAAATTCAATTTGTATTTCAATTTTCAGTACGGGTTTCTTTTTTTTTTTTTTTTTTTTTTGTACGTGGTGGTTTGCTTGTTGTGGGGGCGTGGTTTGGTGTATTTTATTGTTTTTGTTTTATGTTTGGTAGCTCTGCTGGTTTAACAAACTATTTAAATACGCAACAAATTGTAAATGCTGAAAAGGTGGCAAATTAAAAATTAACAATTAAATCGAATTAAATTATATTTTTGGCCGCACAGAACTCAACTCAACTCAATTCGAAACGATATGTGTGTGTGTGTGTGTGAAATAATTATTTGGGTTTTGAGGGGCTTTATGAGTGCACTCACATGACACTTATTTCATTCGTTTGCCCGCACAACAGTTGTAAATTAATATAACTAATTAACATAATTGGAAATACATAATTCAGCTTGATAAGCACTTAAATCAATATTTAGCCAATGTAAATGATAAAATAGATATTTATGTGATATGATTTCATGTTTTGTGTCGATCTTATCCAATGTATTCAATTTAAATGTGCCTTATGAATGTGGTGTCAATTTAAACACATGCTTCAACAATTTTTGAATTACAAATAGGTATTAGAAAATTTCAATTTGCCAATGCACAACAAATAATAATTAAAAACATTGCCAAAAATGTACCATGATGTATTCAAAATGTTCAAGTGTACGAATTATTATATGTTTATATATATTTATTGTAATGACTGAGTGTCTATAAAATTGTTTTCTTTTTTTTAAGCAAAATAAAAAACTATTCTTGAGAATTTGTTGTCATTTGGAAAACAAAGACTAAGCAACATAAGGTAACTTTGAAATGATATTGATATTGATATTGATATAGGAAAATTCGGATAGAAACTAAATTCCGTATCAAAATACTGTGGCGTACATAGAGTACGTCTAGTATAAATGATCAATCTTAACTCTTGAAATAAGATAAGCGTTTGTAAAATACTTGAATTCAAAATTACTTTTCTTTTTACCATTACATTACAGCAACAAAAACGTTTTATTTTATAATTTATTATTACTTTTGTGTGTGTGTGTGTTGTTTGTATTTTTTAATTTTTGGAGGCAACTCACCCAATTGAGCCATATAACGCATTTAGTTATGTTTTACTCTAGTTTTAAGCGGCCCACGAAAGCTTTCACTCAATTGCGTTTAAGTTTTTAGATAAATTAAATTACAAGACACAAATTGTTTATGGTATTTGTTTTTTTTTTTTATGTTTGGTTTGGTTTCGTTTGTTCCATAGTCAAGTTATTTTGAAAGATATAAAAAAGAGTTTGGCATTAGTGTGTGCGTGTGTGTGTGTGTGTGTGTGTGTCTGTTTGAATTTATGTGTGTGAATTTGGAGGAGTATTTTCGCTGGAATCTTCAATTCATGTGATATGAAATGATATCACGCAAATGGAACTCAAACATGGCGGCGATTGACAGCGAACAAGAAGAAGCGCACAACTGTACAAAATGGCGTCCAATTCGACTGCCGCTGTGTGCTCATGTGTGTGTGTTTGTTTGTGTGTGTGTGTGTGTATGACTGTTTCAGTGTGTACATAAAAGATCTGCACTTCAGCAACAGTATTTTGGTTTTTGTTTCAGTGTGTACATACTTGATCTTTAAATAAATGATAGTGTGTCTTCTAGGAGTTAACTATATCTGTTCCTCTTTGACTCGCTGCTAAAAGTATATTCCTTGGTTTATTTTTAATTCCTTAACATTTCCATTTGTTTTATAGCGTACATTTTATTGCCCAACATTTAAGTATAATTATTTATATGCTTGTTTGTGAATATACAGTTTGTCAAGTAATTGTTTGGACAATGAAAAAAAAATTGACTTTAGTTTTATAATTTAAAAAATTATCCAAATTCAATGGACCTCATTAATTATTTTCTTAAATTGGTTCTAAGAACCATAAGCGATTGCAATAAAATATATTTTTAAATGAAAAACAATAAAATAATTTTTTTTTTTGCAAGATAAAAAAAATGAATATTTTCCCTTGACAAAATAATTACTTAACCAACTGTATATATCATAGATTTATTATTTTATACGTATGCATTCAATTCATAACTTTTCCATTGCTAAAAGGAACTCATGTATGTATATATAATATATATATATATATATTTATGTATATTTCTTAATATATTATTAATGGTTAACATTTATAGCCTTTAAGACTGGGCACAAGCTAATGCCGACAGTGTGCCGTTTACAGTAAGCTGACTTATTGTTCTAATTAAGTAATTATCATTTCACTTAAAATTCAATGCGCCCCGTTGGCATTTTCTGGTTTATCTTCAGTTTCGACCATGCCAGTTTGGGGTTAGCTCTTTTAACATTTACAACTAATTTTTGTTTTTTTTTTTCGGTTGATGTATAAATATTTGTCTCTCAGTTTTAACATATCTCATATTTTTGTTTTTATTTTTTGACCTATTTGCAGTCACTTGGCAATTTGTTACCTAATAAATATCCAATTTTTATTTCTTTTTTTTTGCACTATAATGCAACTGGTTAGTCAGTATTACTAGATTTGTTTTTCATTTTTTTAAAATTACATATCTATTAAAATTGATATCAAATTCTTATTGAATTTTAAACGTTTGTTTTTCGTTTCGACTTCGATTTGTAAAAAAGACGAAATGAAAATACTTTAAACACAATGTTTATTTAATCACTTTAACTATTTGTTGTCGATAAATGGCAGTTGTTTGGCTATTTAATTAATTTATTATTTTTTTTTTGCTAAGTTTTTATTTGCTGTGTGTTTCGCTTTGGTATTGAAACCTTACAAAATAAATTTCAACTAAATTGCACAAGTGACTGCCGGAAAAATCAAGGGCTAAATACATTTATATAAATATTGAATACAAATTAAAAGTCTCAATTCACTACGAACCAAGCTCAACATGCAAAATGTCTTGGCAATGCTTTTGCTCTCTTTTTATATTAGTTTATTATACTTTGGTTTGGTTTACTTTTGATTTGGTTTTGGTTTTTGTTTTGCTTTGGTCTATTCGCTATTGGAGGTGGCGGCGTCGGGATATGGACTTTCAACATTTTAATATACTCAGTGTAGTGTTTATTTATTATGCACAAGTGTGTGTGTGTTTGTTTGTTTGTTTGTGTGTTGCTGCGACAACTGAAAAATATTTGGCCACACTGACGTTCCGCTCGTATTGCAGAAGGCGGTGCGACAGCGTGGATCTTGCCTACGATTTAGGGTGCTAAATAAACGCAAAAGTTTGTATGAACCAAGTTTTTTAATTAATTTACATTAGGCATGGGGAAGTTCAGGATCTAAGTACAAGGGTTTCAAAATTTTAATGCTTTTCTTTGGTTTATAAAAAATTAGAAGTTTTAAACGCGACATTTCTAGCTGCAACTCTACGCGTGCAAAACTTAAAAGCAAATATTCTACGTATAAATATCTACCCTAATAACAAGCGCGTCACGGAAGCCAATTGGGAAGTTATAAAGATCAAGGCTGCAAACCTGCAAAGTTGTAAGAATCTTCTTTGAAAATCTCACATATTTTCAATTTTACTTTTTTTATGCCTATAAAATTGTTTGATTAGAAAATTATATCTTTTAAAAAATAATCTAACATAAAATATGTTTTGCACTGTTTTAAAAGCCAAATTAAATTATGGATTAGCGGGGAGCAGCAAATGAGCTGCTTCGAGTCGAAGCGCTGAACACAAATAATTATTTTTAAAAATCAAATATTGCTAATATTGTTTTAGATATTTTAGTTTCGCTAATTTGCAAAATTAAATTATTAATTATGTAGAATTATTACAGTTAGTAAAATATAATAAATTATGCAATTTGTAGTTTTTTTCATCCGAATTCAGGCTTATTTTTAAGAAGAAGATCTCGTTTTGCAGCCTTGATAATAGTAGATCAACATACAACTATGTATTACATTCAGACAACTTGCAAATTTGATCGAGTTAAGCGTGTTTTTTCTTCTTTAGCCCTAGCCCAATCCCGAGGGCAGCATAAGGAATTGATGGCATTTAGCCAAGTGGCCAACGAGGGTTCGAAATCGTTTCGAGTGTAGTTTATTAAACAACCAATCAATGTAGTCAATGTTAGTGGTGGCAGTGTTTGCATTTAGAAGGAAACAACGAGCTGCGTACTAGGACGAATCGCTGCCCGCGGCATCCTCGATAATCGAATTGAGATCGATGTTGAAAGAGTACTCATAGAGATTGGAGTAACGATCGCGCTCCTTCCATGGCGATCGGTGATTCATATAAAGATTTCGTTTACTAACACGAAAGATCTGGCTGTCCTTGATCGACTGATCGTCGTCGCAGGGTTCGCCGCCACCGCCAAAATCACACTCACGAATTGTCAACCGATTGGTCGGTGATTTCAGCTCAAACATCACCTCCTGATGTTTATAGCGTGTCCGCATCGGCAACGGATGATAGCCGGCAATATTAACCTTTTGTGAGTCCACCGATTGTGTCGACTGACGACGCATACTACGCGCTGACTTGGGGAATGGATAATTCGTGACACGCTGTTGTGGCGAATAGTACTTAAAGTCACTCGGTGCTGGTGCCTGTGGTGCCAGCGTTTGTATTGTGGTCACTGTCGTTTGGCTGGCCGAGATCGCTGCGCTGCCTTGCAGCTGCAACGTCGTGGGACGTCGTGGTGCCAACGCCGGCGCTGTGCCTATCGATGTGGATGTGGGCGCTGTTGTTGTCGAGGAGGAAGAACCACAACCACCGCCACCGCCACCGCCACCGCCTCCGGTTGCTGCTGTTGACGCTGCTGCTGCTGCTGCCGCTGCGGAGACGCTGCCAATTGCCGTTGTCTGTTGCGAGTGCATGTGATGATGCAACAGCGGCAGCGGTGAGTTGCGTGCATCATACGATGGTGTCAGTGGCAAATGCAATGATCGTTTCAGGTTCAAACGGTAGGAGGAAGTTGCTGGCGAACGTTGCACTGATGAGGGCGTGGCCATGCCACTGGCAAGTGCCTCATGTTGCAACTCGGCAGCCATCAGTTGTTGCTTTAGAAGCGCATGTTGTTGTTGCTGCTGTTGCTGCTGCTGCAGCAGATGTTGTTGTTGTTGTTGATGATGTTGATGATGGTGTTGTGTGGTTTGGTGTTTGAGTTGTTTGTGTTTGTTGGCTTTAAACTGTTGCTGTGCGCTGGCTGGCAACAGTGTCTGCAGCGAGCACCGTTGGTGCTGCTGTCTTCGGGACTTGGACTTACCATTCTGGAGCATATCATAGCTGGGTGGTCGGTCAAAACCGTTCCCATTTCCATGTCCATGTCCATGTCCATGACCATGACCATGACCGTTGGCGGCTCCTGATGTTGCCGTCGCCAAACCGTTGCTCTCCAATGTCGAGGAGGAGGGATTGGACTTGATTGATCAGTGTGAACATATATATTTATATATATTTGATGATATATGTGGTTGTTGTTGTTGTTGTTGATTGAATGTTGTTCATTTGATGTTGAGTGTTTTTTTTATTTGTGAGTCGTTACCAAAACAGAATATTGACCAACAAACCAAAAAAAGAAGAGGTAGAAAAGAACAGAGCGTCAAAAATCAGGTGCATATAATATATATATAGAGATAAGTTAATCGTACGAGAGATAGATAGATAGATAGAGAGAGAGAGAGAGAATTTTACAGAGATCTTTGAAGCAAGCAACTGTGCCGAGACATTTAGAGATTATATGAATGTAGTATTTATTGTATATATATATGTGGAAAATAAGGTGCTCAGATCTGCTCGCTTACCTCATCATAAAAGCGTGGCTTCAACTCAGCACCTGGACCGCCAATACTAACGCCACCACCCGCACCACTGATGCCACCGATGACACCCATGGCACCACCCAACATGGGCTGTGCTGTGGTCACCATTTGCGAGGCACTGATGACATCGCTCAGCGCATGCCGCGAACTGGAATGATGCATCTGCTGTATGTACTCATCCGTGGCAATGCCGCGTCTGTCATAAACCAAAGAACTGTGGTTAACACTTGCCATCTACAATTGATGGCCAGCAAATTTACCTGTCGATCAGCGAGGGCGTCATGGGACCGCACAATATGTGGCAACAGTTCAGGCAAATGTTGCCCCGGGAATAAGGATTCTGGGTGCGAGGTCCGCCCTTCGATGAGAACGATCCTTTGAGCTGCAATTGCAAAAAGTTTTAAGTATAAAGCTCCTCTTACACCAGAAAAGAAAGTAGTATTATCCTCGGCAGGCCGAAGAATGGATATATTTAAGAAATTGTTTATTGTTTGGTTAAAATATTCCAACATCGTTGTAAAAATGCAAACTACAAATTTAGTGATAATGGTAATTTAATTAAGGATTTGGTAATAAGGAAAGTTAAAAAAAAATATATGGGTCGTTCTTTGGCAATCGGAAGCATAATTTTGATCTTAAAACTTTCGTTATTGATAGTTAGATCGAAAGCCGCCGGTTTAAAATTTTAATAAGTAAAAAAATTGCAAAATTTTTAATATATCTAATAGTAAAAGTAAAATATTAACGAGTTCCAACCATATTTAGTAAGTTGAAAAATTTAACTTCTTAAATAAAATGTAATCAAATTAAAATAAATTTAAATCACTATTTTCAGTTCTTAAAGTAGAACGATTCAGACAAATTATTTATATTGATATTTTGTTGTGAAGATATATATTAAAAACTTGTTAGACAAAAAACGTTCAAAAAAAAATAAAATTTAAAATTAAAAAAGTTTAAGAGATAAATATTTCAGTAATATTAAAGTTTATTAAAAAGCTAAGATGTCTGAGAAAATTTGAAAAATAACCATTTGCTTTTGACAAGAGACAAGTTTGCAGATTTTTATGCTTTATACATATTTTGAAAAAAAGTATAATACTTCAAATATATTTAAAGTTAAAACACTTACATCCTCGTTCGTTGTCTGATCGCTGGTCGTCAGGTATGTATGGAATCCCGCCAGTCCGATAACCGACCAGATTGAAAAGAAACAAATGAACACAACAATCACAGTAAACGGCGCCTTCTTTATTACTTCGAAGACCTCCTGTTCGGTTTTCATCACTACATAATGAAATGTCATAATGAATAATAAAATATGATAATATTCACATTTGTATAATTATACTCACATAAAACTAAATGCGTCACAGAGCACGAGAATATAAATACGGCTAAAAATGCCAGTGAGACTAGAAACAAATAAAAGAACCGATAATTTCGCTTGCCAACGCAATTTCCCACCTGCAATGAAACAGAACATTTATATTTTTTAAGAATATTTCAATGAAAAGGCTTTTATTTTTTTTTATTTTTTTTATTTTTTGGAAAATCTGCATAATGCTCATTACGTGTACACAATAAGGTTAATTGCCCTTTCATGGCCTGCCTGCTGTGGACCAGGCTTGCTTCTAATGGGCCATGCCATATAATTGGCGCCCCCCAAAATGAAATTACGCGCCGTGCAACGGCAACGAGAAAATGCCTCAATTTTGGCGAGCGTGCAACACACGAACCGAGCTTTAAACGAACGCCAAGTGAGATGCCGCCCCCTACAGGCAACACTGGCACTGGGCGACCTTCAGGCTGACAGCAATTCCACCCAGCTCATAATCAAACCGACTCGGCGGGTCGCATCTACGCGAAATGCTTTCGCCAAGCTTCACCAAATGAAAAATTCAAAACCTACTCTTAAGTCGCGAAGGGACGGGGGAAGTGGCATCTACTAAAGTGGTGACAACAAGTAAAAATACTCGTACTGCACTCAGAGTCCACTGTGTGCGACTGTGCGTTACCCTGTATAAATAATGTGCGCAGCTTTCAATTAAATTCATTTGCAATTCATTTGACCAAGTTTATCAAGTTTACTTCAATTGCTTGCATATATTCTTATCTAATTATACCCGTTACTTATAAAAAATAAGTATAAGGGTATATTGTGTTCGTTGGAATATGCGTAACAGGCAGAAGGAGGCATCTCCGACCACATAAAGTATATATATTCTTGATCAGCATCAACAGCCGAGTCGATATAGCCATGTGTGTCTGTCCGTCTGTCCGTCTGTCCGTCTGTCCGTCTGTCTGTCCGTGTGAGCGCCTAGATCTCAGAGACCATAAGAGATAGAGTAACCAAACTTTCACACGTAGATCAGAAATGCGTTGGAGCAGGTCAAGTTTGTTTAAAAATTTTGACCCGCCTACTTCCACGCCCGTAATTCGCGAAAAACTGGTCATCCGTCTGTATAAACACAAGGATCTCAGAGACTATAAGAGATAGAATAACCAAATTTGTCACACAGATTTGCATATACCTCACGCAGATCAAGTTTGTTTCAAATTTAAGCCACGCCCCCCTCCGCCCCCGCAAATCGCGAAAAACCACCTCACCCACAATTTTTCATATAATACGTATCTTTTGGTAATAACCGATATCTGTTATTATTATCTATTATCCCACTGAATCGCAACAAGATCGGACAAGTAGAACAGCAGTTATTGCGTGTCTAAGTTGTTAAATCAACAGGTTCCCCCTAGAGTATGCAATAGTTTTTGTATTGTTAAACCTTATTAGAATGCTTCAAATTCTCAAGTAATTCTGGCAACGCAAATATGACATTATGATTGAATCGCTAATGTATTGAAATAAGTAACGGGTATCCTATGGTCGGGATCTCGACTATAGCCTTTCCCACTTGTTTTTTATTTGAAATATTCAAAATGAAAAGTTAGTTAGTTAGTTTATTGTAGTGCCAATCAACAGCTTCTTCAACAGCATCTGTTATATAAACATTTTATATTTTATTTATTTACGGGAAACCCTGAATTTTATTTACTTTGAAGTGCACTGAATGCGCAAGATTTCTCATCATAGTAAATATGCACTTGAATATTTGATAAGAGTTGGAATTTCAATTAAAGAATAGTCAGCTATAGTAGACTTGTAGAATACCTTGCAGCTTAACTAAATTTATACGTGTATAATTATAAATTAAAGTAATGTTTATAATTTTAAATGTATAAATGATAATATAAAAAACAAAATCTTATCAAAATAAATTTTAAAAAAATTCAATTGCAATAAATTAAGTTGCGAAATTTTGTTTAATAAATAAATAATTAAAAAGCGTAATTTTAGCCATGTCAAATGCAGTTGTAAAAGCATACGAAATCTTGTATTTTATCAAATGACTTAAATAAATAATAATTAATAATTACTAACCCTTGAAATTCCTATCCCAATAAGATATCTTATAGATAATTCACTATAGAAAGAGCACAAGGAGCAACGTGACTTTGAAAAGCACATTGCACTTAATGCAACAGAGACTCTCGCATACACTAACATACAGACACACACGCACACACATAAAGCAATGAGTGTGCGGCTACTTAAGTCTATGTGATTGTGGGTGTGTGTATGTTTTCGGTGCAGCGGTTTGCTTGCTTGGTCCGCAACTTGCCACATCTTGTTGCATCTTTTAGGAGCTCGCGGGGAATATATACAGTAAGCTCTCAGTGTACATTAGATGGAGAGTGCTGAACTGGTAAATGCCCTATAAAATGGTATTTAATATAAAAATCTAAAAATTTTACAGTTTTATTAGAGATAAATTAATATTTATATACTTTTGGTGTCGCTAAAAATCAGCTCGAGTGTTTACTTAGGTTATTTAATTTGGTAAATGTAACTAAGTCATAAAAAACCGAAAATTTCGACTCCAATTTGTTTCTCATTGAGTTGTTCACATATTTATGTTTAAAAACCACAACTGATCCATATAGTTTTAAGCAGAGAGATTTTCAACTGTGTAATGTTCTTCTAAATAAGACTGACTGAGAAATTTATTTTAAAACCCACGTTTGAATTTTTTATCGAACTTAAAAATTCATACGTCCTCCTCCAATCGTTCTCCTATTTTCATTTGAAAATATTTACCATCAGCAGTCGGGCCCCTTAATTCTTCCGGTCCCCAAGGCATTTTCCCCGGCTGACCCCCCCTCTCGCCAGGCCTGTTCATTCTACCATTGTTTAATATTTTGGTCAAAGCGAAATGAAAATTTGTTTTCCATTTTTCTACTACTTTCCTTTTTATTTTCTTTAAATTTTATATTATAAGCAGTTATTTTCTACTTGTTTTTGTTATTTTTCCTACATGAATCCCTTTATTATTTATATTCTTAAAGTGCCTATGCTCATTTGTGCGCTTTAATTGATACAGGGTATAGGGTAAGAAAAAAAAAACTAAAATTGGTTAGTTGTCGACGGGGCGTTTGGTTTGAATGTGAATGTGAATGTGATGGGGTTGTTGGGGCTGGTGGTGTTGCGCTGGTTTGTTGTCACTGTGGCCGTGTGGCCTTTTTGCTTTCCATTCCGAACGCGTTGTGCGCTCTGTTGAAATTATTTTTGCTAAAAAATTAGCAACCTCAGCGGTTGCTGCAGAAATTGGGTTAAAGTCAGCGACAGTGCCGCAGGGCGATGCAAAAGCAAAAACTGTTTTATTTTCTTTTTCAGTGTGGCCCACATTTGCGTCTCTGGCAGCTCAATGTCAGGGCACATAGCATACAGAGGACGACAGTGGGACATAAGATGCGTATCAGGGGGAAATGAGAGGAGATGCAGAATGGGGAGGTGAAGGTGGCAACTTACCCAGGGACAGTGGTGATCAAAGCGATCCACGCAATTGTCACACAGGCTGCAATGCGAGGCGCGCGGTGGTCGAAAGATTTTACAGGTGAAACAATATTTCAGCTTGACCGTCTGCCCCTTGACGAGCACCTCCTTGGTCCTCGGTGGCGGTCGGTATGTGGGGCTGTTCAGCGAGTTTGGCACTTCTGTGTGGTGTGGTTTGGTGTGTAGTGAAGGCGGCATGAAATGTTCAAAACGGAACCGGTTGTGCGCGTTGACGCCGGAAATGCAGCATCAGCAACAGCAACAGCAACATGCAAGTAAAGGGAAAGAGCAAAAAGTTTTCTCATTTTAAATATTTTTCAACGGCAACAACAACAACAATAACAAAAACAACTCATTAGGGTAAAGGCAACGCAGCGTTTGCCTTTGATGATTTCCATACGGCTTTCTATGTCAGGCCATGCTCATTACTTTTTATATGCGCCCACAAACACACAGATACAGATACGGATACAGATACAGATGCAAACACTCGCCAACTTAATGAAGTGAAAACAAATATACATACATATTTAAATGTATATATATATATATATGAATGCCGCTGTCTGTGTCTGTGAGCCATTCAACAGGCAAACGACCTTGCCCACATTCTACTCTTTGACAGCGGACTCTATATCTTTCTCTCTCTCTTTATTTTTGTATACTCACCAATTTGCTTTTCAATATAGGCAGCCTCATCATTGGAGGCACGCGGTATGACGCCTGGATCCGTGAAGGTTGTGCGCAGCAGGGAGCTCATTGTGAAGAAGTAAAGAACCGCTCCCACGATGGGAATCACCGGATTAATCCGAGTCGCCAAAAACGGACAGCTGCAAATGAGGAAAGAAAAGAGAGTTAATATAATGAAAATATGACAACAAATTTGCATATTTTTAAATGCACTTTCGTCTGTTTAAAAACTGTGTCAAAGGATTAGGACTCTTAGCATCGATTTATAGGAATAGGAATACAGAAGATATTCAAAAAAAATCAATGCAAATGATAAGTTTAAAGAGCAAGAAAAGTGAATCAGCTTATGGCAACAAATTGGAGTCGACATTAAAAGTGTATTCCAAATTCTACAACAAACCAAACATTTAGAGTCAAAGCGTAAATTTTTAAAATAAGGGAGAGATCTGGTATTATTTAAATATAGGAAGAAATATATAAGAAAATTCGCTACAGATGATAGTTCGTTAGCAAAAAAAAAATAAAAATAAATGATTCTGACGAAAAACCAGAATGGAAGTAAAATAATAGTTAAATTGGCAAGAAAATCAGTAAAGATTTGACAAAATTATGACAGTATAAAGTTTTCGAAATGTGTCAAGGAATACTTATGGAATATATGGAGAGTATTGGAAAATACAATTTAATTTTCCAATTTCACGGGTTAATCAAGTAGGAGAAAAGTTGTCGATTGTCCATGAAAATAGATAAAGTTAACTCGATTCATCAATCAATCAAAAATTAATCGAATGAAATATGTTGAAAATAGATTCTGCGAAAATAAAGTTTTCGATTTGACGATTATTCAATGTATATTTACATCACTGGTTTCAATGAAAAGTAACTATTTGATTTGACAGCCATTAAGGGACTCATAAATGGCTTGGGTTAAAGTGGCATTGCCACTTAAAGGAAGTGAAAATTCAGGGAGATTTAGTTGAGTTTTCTAAAAGATGCATGCAAATGTAGCTGGAGTTTTGGCAATGCCCCAAATGCATTCGCCCGCACAAATATGCAACAAGGGAATTACATTGAGCGTCGACCAGGCGCCGAATAGAATAAAACAGCGGCACGAAACATGTGTAAGCACCCAACGGAATTGAGATTGGGGCAGGTTTTTGTGGATACACACAATGAAGTGGTCCCCTCAACTCAACTCATCCTCTCGCATTATAGAGGGTGGAACGTGCGTGCCAACGATTTGTGAATAGCAAGCAGCATATCCAGGACATTCACAATTGCGTTGCGTTGACAGGACACAAGGGACGACCTGAGCATAATGAAAATAATGTGTGACAAGCCCTAGAGCTCAGCTTTGAATTGCCAGCTGCATTTTGGGGACAGTCGAATGCAAAACTAAACGAAAATAGTTAAATACATTTGTCATGACAATGTGCTTCCCCCTCTCCTCTCCCGTTTACCTGTTTCCTCCCCCCGTTTTACCGCTGACACAACGGGAAAAAGCATTCAAAAAATGTTTTCCTCACATTCAGCTGGTAAATCGCTGACAATGCCACATAAAAAGGAAGCCAGCGCATTGCCATTGTGTTCTACCTTTTAGCGATTTTGCATTGCATTGCGAGCGCGTTGAGCGGAATACAATTTGGCCATAGCCCACGGGCTCTGTTGTTGCAACGGAAGCTGCCTCCGTGTGTGTCCCGGCAGTGGCAACAGTAGCAGCTACAGTTGAAAGCATAGGAGATCTGGAAATGCCCATAGGTTTCTTACGTCTCCTCACCTGCCTCGATTGTGCGCTAATAGAAGGCAAGCAATAGATAGAATCCAAGGCAGCACAAGCAGGAGCGCTTTAGTCTTAACGCTCGACTATGAGATACTCTGTGACCAACTAACAAAAATAAATTACAATTGTTGCAATTAAAAATTAAAATAAAATTTAATTGAATTTCAAGCTCAAAATGATGTATATCTTCTTTACTTTAGTCTTTATTATATAATATTTTAATGGATTAGAAACTCGTCTATTGATAATGAAAAATTGTATTTGACTAAATAGACAGTATATTATTATTCACAAAAATTAAAATAAAATAAAAAAAAATATTTTGACCTTTTTTTTTATTAGTTTTTCAGGCTAATTTCTAATTTATGCAAATTTTTTTCAGTTGATATTCTCAAGATTCATCCTATCGTAATCAATAAAAATAGATAAATTGTTTGCAATATTGAAATCGAGTAATTTGTAACTTTTACATCTTATTCCATTTTATTTATTGATTTGCTCAAGAACACATTTACTTTATAGGAACATATAAGCCTTATTAAAAATGTTGCATTAATTTAATGAAAGTTAATCCACCCTTTCTCACCTATTTTCAATTGGCACAGGGTATCAAAATGGTGTCGTGCAGCCGACGTTGCAGTTACCGTCGACGTTGGCGTCGCTGGCTTTTCGGCAGCGCATAAATTTGGGTAGAAAGTTTAAGGTAGTAACCATAACAACAACAACAACAACAACGACTGCAACAACCAGACATGAATTGCAATTCCATTTTTCTTTATGTGTGTGTGTGCAAATGTGTGTGAGACACACACATGCAATTTCCTTGGCGGCTGGTGTTGAAACGATTCGTGCAGAAAATGTTGAGTATAATTTTTTCTAATCGTGCTCTGTTGAAAAAATCGCATCATTATGCAGCTTTCGCACATACACATATATTTACAAATACATTTGTAAATGCGAGCACATGTGAACATTACCTTACGGCTTTTGCTCTATTTGTATTTGTGCTACGTGACGTATACGTTATTTGCCATAGCACATTGCGTATACGCCAGGTTGAACAAAATATACATTGCAATCGAGAACTAAACATTTGTGGTATTTGTATTTTATTTATTTGCTTAGTAACCAGAATAGAAATTGGTAAAACTCATTCAAGGGGGATTTAATTTTATGTAAATTATTTTCTTAATTATAGTGGATTTTACTCTTCAGTTATTTAAAGCTTGCGTGTCAAATTCTCATAGAAACAAATCGTGTTTTAGTGAAAGGTTCGTTGCCCTTGGCAACTTGTCATTAAATTAGTCAATTAATTAAATTAGTCGTCTGATGGATAATTGAGTTTACCTGACAGGATAATAGCTCAGACAGGGCATTCAAGTTGATTGGAAGACATTAGAAAAGAAGCTGAAGTTGCGAGATATTCAGAAGCACCCTAACAAAGGGATCTACAGCTATGACTTTTTTAAAATATTAAACTATTTTGTTTATTAATGCTATTTCAATTTGAATTTGTATAATAATTATTAAATAATGAGATTAAACCAAAAGCTGAAAACAAAAAAAAATTTAATAAAGGAATGAAATAATAAATAAATAATATTTTTATTTAATAATTAGCAAGAGGACGCTTTAGAAGAATTCTTTACCATACGATGTGTTAACATTAAATATAAAAACTAATCAATTAATTTTAATTAATCAAAATATTTTAATTATATCTATGCACTGTAAAATCCAACGGAATAAAAATGTCTGTGTATATTCGCATTGCTTAAAAGGTACAGTTTTATTTATCCGATCTTGATGCGATGATGGGATTATTGACAATAATAAAGGACATTACAAATAATATATTCCATGATGTTATGTTTCAGAAAGTGTCTATCAAATTTGGAGACTTGCTCTTTTAGTTACTGAGTAACAGATTTTAAATTGACTGACTGTATAAATGACATAATTTCATAGTTTTAAATAAAGTATGACTAATTTGGGCATATCAAGCAGATTTTAGAATCAACAACAAAGACTATAAATCCGATAGAACAACAATAGAATCAGAAATGTCCTTTGCTGCTGTGCTCGAAATTCTTGTACTCTCCTTTCCATTTAAAGTCATGCGATAAATGAACAAATCAAAAGCTGCCACTATTTGCAATCTCTTATGGCATCAGCATGGAGATATGTACGTTGAAGCCACAGAGAAACCAAGCCGAAAAACATGCAATGTGGCAACGTTTGCAATGAAAAGGATGAGGAGAAGCAAATCCTTTGCTCGTCCAAGCATTACGCATACGCTACGTTGCACAGCAATAATTACTTGCCATTGGACATGTCCAGCGACTGACTGAACTTGGTCACTGTGACTGGTGAGTGACCATTAATGTGGGCGTAATTGGAAACGTAGTCGACCAAAAGGGGCGTGGCCCGGGGCATGGCATTGCTGTGCTGCAATGCTTAATTAGCAACGTATTCATTTTGCAAAACAATGCAACCACAGTCTGGGGAACAAATGGGAATCCAAAAAGGGAGAAGAAACTTAAACTCGCAATTTGTAATTTACCACAGTGTGGCAGGCAAATGGGAATAGGATATACGGGATACGGTATACAGGATACAGGATACTCACTCGAAGGCAAAGAAGAGGGCACTGGTGCCAGTAATCAGGATGCACGTCAAGTAGAAGACACCCGTGTGTGGTGCGGACATTAGCAATCCATCGCAGTAGAATTTATTGCGTCCGGCGAACAGTTCCCATTTGCGTGTGACGCGTTGGTTTGGTGCCATATTACTGCAACAACAACAGCACAGCAGATTCATTGGGATTGGATGTGGATGATGCTGCTATTGCTGCTGCTGCTTTGACTTGGTTTGGTATGGGATCCAGAAGATTGTGTGTGTGTGTGTTTGTGTGTTGTGGGTTCAACTCGTTCCGAGAGTGACAACAGCAGCTGCTGGGATCTGTGTATGTTTGCTTGTGTGTGTGTGTTGGGGAATGCTGTGCAAACGGGTGGGGGGAAAGATGAATGCCTGCCACGTTGCGTTGATATGGCCTGAAGCTGACAACACTTTGCTTGCTTGCTCCTGCAGTTGACGAAATTGTGCCGGTGTCGTCGTCCTCCTCCTCGTGTGCTCGTCCTGTCACAGCAGCGTGTTCATGTGTAGCTGTTGATGGGCGTTGGCTCCTTCCAATGCCTCAAGCATGCAAACTAAGTGCCTCCTTTCACTTCCCTCTCGGCTACTTCATGCATTAAATTCAAAAATAGCTCAAGCTTGATCTTGCAGTTCTTGCCGACAAAACTTTCCTTTGGTCGCGTACTTGTTTTTGGTGCTTTGATGAATTCTTTCCACTTTGTTTGCTGTTTCAGTTGTTTCAGTTGCTTCAGTTTGCTTTTTGGCTAATATTTCAGTTGCGTGTCTGTTGTTGTAGAGAAGGTAAATGTAATCAAAATATATGTCTGCTGTCCGGTAAACGCTCGTTCAGTTCCAAAAGCAATTTCGTCCACTTTGTTCTGTTGTTCACAGTCCACAGCGGCATCAGCCACATTTCGTTTCAATTTCCTTTTCCTTTCTATAATTTCTTCTTTTTCGTTTTCCTACTATTTTTGTTCTCTCCTATTTTTTGGCCAGTCGCTAGCTCCACGCGCCTCCTCCGCGCGGCAGCTTTAATTAAAGCAGCGCGACTGTCATTTCTCAGCTCCTACCTCCTTTTCCTTGCTACCTTCTTTTCCTTGCCCCTTCCTTGCCGAGCTGTCGTCCTTGCTCCGTGCGCTCTGCAACAATTATTTGCTTGGCTTTGTTAACATTTCCTGCTACCAAACTTGGCTCCGATTTGCTCGTCCGTCCCCGTCTATCTTTTATGATTCAATTATTCGCGCTACGCGTTGACTGGCGCCTCAAAAGACAGTCCAAGAATTCCGTGAAGTAGTTAAAATCGGTCCAGACAGCTGCGTTTCCTGCAAAAGAAAGAGAGCAAATAACGTTTTTAGAATTACACATTGAGAGCGGGTGAAAGCAAATATAATCATTAAGTTGTTTTGATTAAGAACTTTTGCAAAAGTGCCAAAAAGAATTCCAGTTGGCGCGCACACAAACTAACAGAGAGACAGAGAGAGCGAGAGAGAGAGAGAGAGAAAGGGAACGAAAACGATTCTTTAATGTTTCTATTATATTTGATTTCCACTCTCTGCTTTCTCCCTTCTCCTGTCAATTTGCATGCTTAGAATTTTTGTGAATGGGCAATTTAAGTGAGTTTTGCTGCCATCATTCATGCCAACCAACTGTTATTGACAGCCAGTTATAATTAATGCTCATTATGCTAGGTAAACTTTTGGTAAATATCTTGACTTCGGTATTGAGAGTTAGTTAATTGAAAATATAAACTCTTTACATATTTAATTAACCAATTTTAATCCTGAAAACAATTGTAGTATTTATTATACGCTGTACGATTATTTATTAAATTTTCACGATAATTATCGTGATGATTATAATCATCGATTGATTAATTTAATGTAAGCTGATAATTAATATTGTAACACCCTGTAGGCTTACATTATTTATATTCCGTTTGATTAGTTATCCAAATTTTAAACTGAAAATTCATTATTAATTTATTTGTTTTTGTCACCAAAAAGCAAGAAAAATTAACACGCATTCAAAATCAAAGCAAAAATAAATATGGAAGATTAGCGACTAAAATTCAAATATTTATAAAATTTAAATGTAAACAGTATAGATAAAAGAAACAGTTAAAATTGTTGATATTATAAATATTTTAAATTTTTTCTTTATTGTACATTAATTAAATTTTTTTTTAAATATATAACTCATTATTTAATCACGATAACTGAGAGAGTTCTATCTATTAAATACCTATACATATTAATACCTGTATCACACTTAGCTCCCACCTAAATGTTTCAATTGCCGGCACTTAATCTAGGAGTCCATAAATTAAGCGTATTAAGTTGACAACACACATGCACTCACACACATACACATACGTAATCCAAGCAAATACCCATTCATTTTGCGAGTATTCGTTTAATGCGCTTATTCGTTGCATCCTCGCATAGATAATTTGGCGCTAATAAAGTTAAGCATACGCACCGGGGTACAAATGTTTCCGCACTCTTTCTCTCTCTCTCTCTCTCTCTCTCTCTCGTTGCAAATGTTATCTTAAGGCAAACAGACGCTACGTAGAAATGCCATAAACTAGCATACAAACAAAACAACAACATCGAGAACAGAGAAAGAGACTGAGAGAGAGAGAGAGACAGAGAGTAGAGATTCTTCTGCCATGAGTAAACTACGTTAATTAGGAGCATGTCGTTCATTAAGTGGATGCTTGGGAAGCTTTCACGCAGAGTTTATGCAAATTGAGCTGCAATTAAGATGATAACGATTGCGACTCCTTCAGAGCTTCAATGCATACACAACAATTAACAATATAAAAAAAAAAAGAACACACAAATACAAATAAAACCGCAACAAACAACAATTAAATGCAATCCATGTGAAGTGCCAATTAGAGGCACAAAACGATTGCACAATTCAAATGCCAGTTTGTCTATGTTGAAAGTTCCTCTGCCGCTTGCCGCTCGATAAACTCATAAATTGCACAGAATGACAGAAAGTGGCCGTAACAACAAACCCATCCAAATGTGTGGCAAAATAATAACAATAAAACAACAGCAGCAGCGGCAGAGGATGGGGAGGGGGGGGGGGGGAGGGAGGTGTGGCAAGGTTGAAGAGGCACTTGGCAAAGCGCGGCGCCGCTCAACGCAAATATGTAAATAAATGGCCACTTACGGCAATTCAATAGAGGCTACAGCCAAGCGGAAGAAGAAGAAGAGCACATGGCATAGTTATCACTGTGTGTGTGTGCAAGTGTGCGTGTGTGTGTTGGCCACATATGCAAACAATATGCCAATTTAATGTTTATTAATGTAATAAAACAAAGACAACAGCGGGTCGCGCACATGTTTGCATTATTAAATAACAACAAACAGACAGATAGAGACAGACACACAGATAGAAAGAGACAGAGAAAGCAACACATACATTAGTTTCATTTGCAGTCAAGGGGCAACTGACATTGTAATTGCGGTTGCGGTTGCGTATGCTTCGCATATTTTGTAATACATCAAATGCTTGAACACCACAGTGCACTTGATGCTACCCACAGTGAGAGTCACAATATTGCTCCCACTTCCACTCTCCCTCCCACCTGTTCCCACTTCCACTCTCTTTACCATTTACGCCTCTCAGTGTTGCCGATTTAGACATTTTTTTTGGGTAGATCTGACCCTATTTTAAATTTCTTCAGCCAAGATAATATCGATTGATATTAATTTATTTTAACATTCATAAACGTATTTAAAATTTAAACATAATTATATATATAGGTTCATATTATAAAATTAATTTAATTTTGTGCCTTGTAATTATTATATTATTATATTACAAAAAAATTATTTCAACTCAAGAAATATTATATTTTGAACAAATGTAACAATGTTTTCGACATTTTAAAGCAACCAAAGTTGACGAAAATATACCAGTTTATGTATGTTTTGGCGTCAAAATATCGGTATGATTTTGCTTTTTTATAAGTAGTCATGTTAAAATAATACTAGTTTATGAACAAAAAATTCTTTAATTTCTTAAATCAAGATCTATTAAAGGAGAATGTTATTCAAATTAAAAAAGGTGATTACAGCTTAAATTATTAATTGAATGTGACGTTTGATTGATCCCATTTTAATCTTTAAGAATCGGTTATTTTAGTTTGAATAATATCGGATTCGGTACCAAATAATACCGTTAAGGGTTTCGATTACGGTTTTAATCCTAGCTATTTATTATTCTCTACTCTTTATTTTCAGTTCAGTTTTTAATGTTTTTATAGCGAGTAGTTGGCAACACTGACGCCTCTATATGTATATGTATGTGAGGAGCTGGCCGGCACTTTCGCATCGGTTACCGTTACTCATACGCATGCATGGCGAGTACACTTAACATTCAGGCAGGCACACTCGCACACATTCAAACTCACTCAAGTGCACTCACTGCCACGCGTCCAACTCAGACTCAGACTCAGACTCTGGGCGAGACTCACACGCTGCTCGACTGCGCTCATTCATTTACGCAACACGCCTCACGCCCATTTACCAACACCTCCCACTTATTAAACAAACAAATACACACAGAGAGAGAGAAAGAGAGAATCATACAAACACACACACACAAAGAAATATATGTATGTATGTGACCTGTAAATGTGTGTGTGCGAAATGCGAGGCAGTTCAAGTTGTTGTCGCTGTTAAGTGTTGCAAGCGAGGCTCCCTGGACTTGCCGCATGTACTATGCACATATGTATGTGTCGATGCCTTGCAGTTGTGGTAATCAACAGAAACAACAACAGCTGTGTAACCACGGTGTGGACAATGATACCAAGTAATCGAGTACTCGTCAGTTTATGCATTCAATATGAATCCACAATTGACTTGGGGCTGATCATTACAAGTTTCCTAGAATCTTTAGCTAAATTTCAAAGTCCAAAGCATTTTCCACTTCTGTAAGATAACTTCATCCATTAATGAGCAAAAATGAGAATTAAATCATTATAAAACAATACAATACAAAAATTATTATTAATCAAATACACAATAGAAAATTTATTATTAAATTATTAACCAATAAATGAATATCCTAAGTAATAAATATTTCTCAAACATTTTCTAAAGCTATTTTTTATATACAATACCCTTTTCAAATTACAACATTATCAAAATATCAATTTATATTTAAATTATTTATAAAAATTCATAAATCATTAAGTAAATAAATATAATTTAAATATAAATTTTTTGGATCTTTTACAATACAGTATACAATTTTTAAAACATATGCATTCGATGCTATTTTATTTGAATACTTTTTTTGTCTGATGGGCTCTGATAGATGACAAAGTGTAGCTTAGGGAAAATTATATTTAACAATCGAATTTCAAACACAGAAAAAATCATCTAAAAAATTAATTAAGATTCAGAGCGTTTAAATTTAACAGTATTTCAAATAATTTCTAACTCGTAACATACAAGAAAATATGTTGAGGTAGCACATAGAAAGTAAGTTGATATGTGAAGAGAAAGGTTGAAAAAAAAAAACTAAACTTCTCTCTGCACAAAATACAGCCTGCATTTCTAGCAAAAACTAAAATCAAAGTAATACTAAAATATGAAAACATATTTGCAACAATTCCGTTTGAAACAACACGAACATTTCCTCGCATCCGACAACATGGCGTTCAATTCCGTTAATGTAACACAACACACATCCTTAGACTGCTATTGCTGTTGTTGTACTTGTTGTTGTTTGCCTTTGTTGTCGTTGTAATCGTTGTCGACGCCGCCGCCGACGATTTTCTCGGCATTGCCATGGTCATCATCGTCGTTGCCATCAGCGTTTGTTCCACGTATTGTCGCACATTTTATTCCTCTGCTCTTGGAATAGAAACAAACAAAGGACAAAACATGCGAAAGACCACGACTAAAAGGTACTCTTTTAGAAAATATTTATTTTGCCTTATTTAATTTCATAAATAAATGTATAAAATTGACTTATTATGGAACATTTTATTATTTTTCTACTTTTATATGGGATGTATTTATCTGATGAAATCTTAACCAAGTTTATCTAATTTATTGGATCATCAAACTACGTCCTTTTTTCGTGTTCCATACATTTTAACGATACAGAGTATACTCTTAGTATGACATTATTTTACAATCATTTTACTTCTTTCCAAAGGACAATAAAAACCATATTATTCAGATTGAAGGCTTAGTATTTTCTGCTCAAAGTTCAATAAATTTTAGCATCTTCTTCCAATATGAACGATAACAGGGTATAAAGAAAAAGGAAAACTAAAGCTGCCATTGTCGTAATATAGCGAATTTTATACATTGTGTCGCGTTCGAATGTGTGTTGTGTGTGTTTGCTGAGTGTGTGTGTGTTTGCTGATATCTGTTGTTAATCTTTGCGCATTGTTTTGCTTTAATTTCTAAATTCCCGTCCATTTGGCATCAGATGCCAACTTTTGTTTGTCCATTTCAGTTTGTCTGCTCGACAATTCAACTATTCAACTATTTCTGCTGATGAACTGTTGTAAGGGGGAAGCTATTCAGTTCGCTTTTGTAGTCGTATTTCCATTTTCTATTTGCAGATGTTCATTTTCACAAATGCCCATTGAAGCGCATTAAATTAAATGCCATTTGCTTTCCGCATTCCGCTTTCCGTTTCTGCCAACTTTGCATAATTGTGGTCCAATTTCTTATCACAGCCACCGTTAATTTGGCAACGCTGTCATCGTTTATTTCTAACCAGCAAATCCTTTAGAATAAAACAATTTTGGAATTCTCTGACAGCCTACAAATGAAAATACATAATACCAACAAACTATGAATTGCGACTACAAAGCAATTAAGAGACTGTCAAGAAATTAGTATGGCTTTTCAAAATTGTTAACATAATTTCATTAATTGATTTACAGATTCCTTAAATAAATATATGAAAGCTACACCAAATAATGAATAATAAACATAATTTCATTAATTGATTTACAGATTCCTTAAATAAATATATGAAAGCTACACCAAATAATGAATAATAAGAATGAAACCACAAAATGGCTTAAGTTATTTTCATACTTTCCAGTTTTAGATTTTATAAATACAAAATTTAATATTAAGATGAGAAATGATTAATAAAAAAAGTGCACTAATACTTACTTAAAGAACACTATCAGTTATTTCGTTAAGAATTTCGATTAAGAATTGCACAAAAAGATGGACATCAACAAAATAATATTAACAAATATTGTTTATCTTAAACTAATAAATCTAAAATACCAATAAGTTCTTCGTTTTTTACGCTACAGTGAACACTAAAGATTAAAAGCTGTTTTCTTTGTACAATAGATACCATTTTATTGTTTAATCGGCTGCTAACGCCCGAAAATATATTTGATTTACTAACTAAAGTATCTTACATATTTCTCACTATACGCCCACACAGACATAAAATTGCTTATGAGTCCATAACTATTATGTGCAAATGTGTATACAGACTGATGACTATTGGTTTATCTTTTACTCTGACCAAAAAGACCAAACAAATGCCACGCCTCCACACTCAACGCACGAACGTCTTGAATGTTTTTTACAAACGACTTGTTTGGCCGTTATACTCTGGATTATTGCTTCTAACAGCTTTTATTTATCATCGATTTGGCATCGGGTTTGATCCCGACTGGCCTTTGGATAAAAATATTCTTAAATTTATAAGAGCGTACACATATTTTTCATGCTTCAATGCTTTACTATCGATTTTAAATGGGAAACGTAACGATTTCTTGCAATAATAAATGAGCCATCATATATAAAAATTTCAATTTAATTTTGTATTACTTTAATTTATTATTTACTAAAAAAGAGTTGTTTTAAAATAATAAAATTAATTTTTAACCAAAAATTTAATATCTGGAATTTTTCTATTCATTCAGATAATTGTTCTGGTTTCGATTTTTTCTGAACTCAGAACTCTTATTTGTTATAACTGCTTGTAACTCTAGACTTAATTTGTTGGTTTATTTTTGGGAACTATTGAATTATGATTCAATTAAATTTCAATCAGAAATCAATGAATTGCCAATATCATATAAACACTCTGCATGTGTGTGTGTGTGTGTTGCACATGGCACACTTTTATGCCATAATCAAAAACTTTGTTTTACATGCAACTGCAGTAGCAGCCCCAAAAAAGTATGCAATGGCAAAATTGCCAAAATCAAAATTGCAAAGCTATGTAATAGTCTCTTGTATATATGTGTGTGTGTGTGTGTAGTGTGACACAAATTGAGCACGACACGAAAAACTGCCAAACATTTCAATAAAGTTGCGCAGCAACGCCGACGCCGACAGTGACTGCGACTGAGGCAGCGACTGCGCTTCTCTAAGATTGCCAAACGCAGATTGTTTAGAAATTTAGTTTTATGAGCAGCGCAGTTTGTCTGTCTCTGATGCATGGCAGACTGACACAAACATGTGTTAGCTCTGCAGCAGCAAGATGGAATGGGGGGAGGTAGGTGCGGTGAGGGGCAACAATGAATACTGGGGCCCAGCTGTGTGGGGCATTATGTGGAAGGGGGACAAAAGCGCCATTTGTCAACTGGCTCCCATGCAGATTTCTACGCTTGTTTGTCTGAAAGCTTGTTTGTTTGCCAGCTGGTAAGAGTACTCACACTCATATTTACACTCATACTAATATACGTACTCATACTCATACTCATACTCATGTTCCTGCTACAATGGACCAGCGCCTTTTGTTCTACAACTTGTTGTTGTTAGTGTTGTTGACAGGCTTTGTTTGAGTTCTGTGTCTGCAAAATTTTGCATTACTTGGCCAAATTTAAGCTACTAACGAGTCTGGTCATGCCAATAATTCGACTGCTGCTAGCCATTTGCCTGATTAAACCCAAACGCCAAACTCTAAAGGGCAGCAGGCGTGTCATGATTAACGGCCATTTGCTTGGCCTAAACGCGCGTGGCCTAAACACGAGTGCCACTCACGTTTAACCAATTTTGGCACGCGCCGCAGCCTGCGAGCATAAACATAGACACATCGACGCACAACGGAACAGCAAAAACAGTGTTGCCGGAATTTTAAGAGCTTAAATAGCTACTTTATTTTTCATAAAAAAAAATTCTTTATTTGTTATTAATTTATAGCGTGCATATCATTTAAGAATCAATTTAAAGCAACGTATTATCGAAGTAGCAACTTTTTTTTTAGAACTTAGCTTGATTTGATATAAATTCATATTCAAAAACTAATTATTAATTGTAATAATCATATACAACCTTAAGAATAAAACAACATTGAACATTTTTGGCTGAAATTTGTTTTTGTTTTTATTCCTTTTTCACAACTGATTAAATAAAGTCTGTTGTTTCAAAATTTATCCAATTCCAAATATGCTTGCCTAGAGAATATATCGATTTCATTAAGAATATTAAACTTATCCAACAATCTGATAGTGTCGAAACATATTTAGAAATATACAAATTTTAACTAAACTAATTTCCTAAAATTGTCTTTCTGTTGCAATTTTTAACCAGCTAATATAGCTACAAAATAGTTAATATGGCAACACTAAACCGAAACATCACACAGCGAAAGAGATAAATAGAAAAAGAGAGGGAGACAGCTTGAAAAAAAATGCGCAACTCTGTAAAGCAAGCTCCTCACTTTTTATGGTGCTGATGATGCTGCTTTTTGCTCGAACATTTGCGCAATAAAATTGTAAAACAAAGTGCCAACACTCAAAAATCTATTGTGCCCGCCACACAAATAGTCTCACAAAAAAAAGTACACTGAAACAACAACAACAAAGGCAACAACAGTGGGGAATTTGAAGGTACTTTTTACACATTGCGTTGCCGTTTTCTATATGAGCATCATCAAAGAAAAGGGCCAAAATCAGCGACATGAATGAAACAACGACATTCTATCTTAAACGTAGCATACTCATCACAATGAGAATACCATTTATGAGCATTGTTATACCCTTTATAATAACATCGTTTATGAACAAAACTTTTTACACTTGTCAACAGATATTGTACTCAAAGGCTGAAACATGAATTGAGTACAAGTAAACATTATACTACTTTTAAAATGGATGTATAAGAATTATAGAAACATTTTGTGATATATATCAAAACTATAGCCTTTATTTAAAGTCCTATTATAGACACAATTCCGAAACTCAAGCAAATAATGATTGAAAATACATAATTGTACAAAGTACATATTATTTACACAGATAACAAAAAGAATTATGTTCCCGATGCATTTCTTAGAAGACAGTTCTTGGTTTTGTTAGGGCAAAGCTTAAATGCAAATTTCAAAGCATTTTTCTCTGCGTGCAGTGCAGAGAGTATTTAAGATTCGCTTTGCACGTTTAGCCTGTGTTGATTGCTGTAGTTGTTATTGAGGTTTCAAAGAGATTGAGGCTGTGCTCACCTAGAACGACAGCCACTTCGTTAAACTCATGAAAATCATTTAACAGCAGGTATGCACCACTCACGTTAAAAGTGAGTGACGAGCGGACAGGTGTTAGGAGTATGAAGAGGTGGATGACAAGGAGAAAGAGGTGTAAGAGATGCAGAAGGAAGAGTAGCATGCGGTGAAGAAGATGGTGAAGGAGCAAAAGCAGCAGGATGAATATTGACATGAGAAGTAGGAGCAGATTTTTGCATCTTTGGCAAAAGCTAAAAAGGTGTGCACCACAAGGTCGTCGCTGTTGGTTGTCAGCGGAAAGTAAAAGAGAAGGGGAAGGAGAAAGCGGGAGAAGCTTAAAGAGTAAATTGATTTAGCGCGTGCAAGCGGAAACAGCTGTAGAAGATGAGGTGACGTTGGCGATGGAAACAGAGACAGAGAGGAAGTTGAAGGCAGGCAGGAGATGAAGTTTACGTTCAGTGTAGTATGTCGTGCCCAGATGCAAAGCCTTAGTAGTGACTCTGAAAGGGCCCAAGAGGGGCTACGAGGTGACCTGGACGAGGGCAATGAAATGAGATTAATGCAAAACAGCGCCAACAGATGCCCGTAAAATGAGCAAAAGAGTCGAAGCAGCAGAGCACGTGGTAAATACAAACCAAGAACGACGACTGGGACGCATATCCTTAAAAAAAAAAACAGAAAAGAGCAAACTCTTTTTTCCCCCAGAGTGTCAAGAGAGGAGCAAAGTCAGGAGAGAAAGCGGAGAGGCGACTCACTGGCATGGAAAATGCAATTTATTATGCAAAATGAAAAACACTCGAAGTGAGACGCAGCGACTAAGAGGGGGTGAATGGGGACTCTGCAGACAGACCCACAGCGACATGGTGTCATCGCGACAGACAGTCAGACAGACAGAGAAAGCGCGACACAATGCGCGTTATTATAGCGCCAACAATAACACAGCAACTGGCGAATATAAACATAATTCAATTTTTATTTAATTCTGTACAACAAACACAATAAATTCTGCTCGACTTGCTGCTGAGTGTTGCCCGTTCCCCTTACCCCCTCCTCTTAGGCATTGGAGTCTAGCCAAGTCGCACTGTGGGGGCCAATCGACCAACTTGCCATGTTAACCCTATGAACAGATTCTAACGCAAACATTTGACAAAAACTCGAAAAAAAAAAATAACCTGGCCACAAACTGTTGACTCATTTGAGTGCCGGCCTGACCAAAAGCATTGGCCAAAAATATAATGCAGCTGTCAAGTCAAGTTGTCAGTATTCTGAGCCTTAAGTGGTCAGTGTGGTTTTAGTCACTTTGGTGATATTTTTGGCCAACGTTGTCGCAGCTTATTTAAGGTTTAGCATTATGATAATAGATATTTCGATTGAAGCATTCCAGGGCTTAACGCTAAATCCAGTTAAAGCCCTAAAATAAACAGGATTTGGGAGTTTTCCCATATAGGCCACGCCATTATCATTTGAATGCATATTAATGAGCTTCCAGTTGTAGCTTTGGCTTAAACACGTAACGGAAAGGGTTAAGAACAAAAGGCCAAAAAGTCGAAGTTTTACTAATTGTCAACCCAAATCAGGGAAGATCCCTAAGGTCAAAATTGTATAAAATATTTTCACGTCAAGTGTCATGAGGCTCTGTCTAAATATATATATATATATATATACAAAATAGGCACGCAAGGCTGCAAAAAACAATAACAAATAGCAACAACAACAATGGAAGCTAAAAAGCGACACAAATTGTTTATTTTTAGCACGTTTATAAGGTCATTAGAAAAGGTTAAGTCAGCGTTGCTTTTGACCCAACCCTAAACTCATGAATATGACGGGTCCTTTTTCCTGTTCTTGTTGGATTAGGTCACACTTTACATAATTAATTGAGAAAAAAAGGAAATACTGCAGGAAATGAAAGAAAAACATAAGCAAGAAAAAACACAAATGTTTTATGGAACATCTTATAGCAGCTAGAACATAAAGCTTTTAGATTCTACTCTTATATGATTAACTGCAACTTGAGTGATGATAAATCCGAAATATTTTTATAGTTCACTGACTTCTGTACCATGAAAAAAAGATCCTAAGCAGTTTCTGAAACAATTATAATACCCCAATTTTAAGTGCATAAATATTGACAATGGTTATTCAATCTGACTGTTGAAGCTTAAACTTCAACCAGTTGCCAATTAAGATACCGATCAAGAGAATCGTTATTGGCCCTTAATTTTAGCTAATCTTTCAACTGGAAACACACAAATGCCGAGATCGAGTTCAAAGGCAAAAACGAAAGTTATTTATGCGTAAGCACGCGCACTTTGACATGAAAGTTGAAACCAAGTTGAATGTCAACAACGCGAATGCGGTTGAAATTAAATATTTGGTTTCAAGGCATGCAGAATCAGGCCTAAATGTGCTGTATATACACAAAGGCCAAAACGTCTAAATAAATTGCTGTCATTTCAAAAATTTCCCAAAGGTGGCATGTTTAACTTGACCCGACTACAATGTCGGACCATATCAAGGGGTCATAGTTGGGGTAAAAGGGATTGTTTGGTCGGAGCTTAAGCTGAAAATCAAACCATTTGTTAGAGGCAGGCAGCAGACATGACAACGTTGCATGTATTACACACACACATACACATACATAGAGTATGCCATGTGTGTGTGTGTGTGTGACGCATGGCTGCAATTTTGTTGTGCTGAGCTCCTTCGGCTGCGCACTTTAACCGCAATGTACGAGAAGGATAATATTTCAAGAATGATTTCTTATATGGCTTTTCAGCTTGCTCCTTGTCCACGCCCACCGCCCTCCGTCTATCGCCCACCGATCCACATTGACCCTGCAGCTGCCGCCGGTCGAACGCGCCCTTCGTTGACACTGGGCTCTGGGTCAAAGCGAAAGTGGCGCATTTTGGGTTGAAATTTGTGCATTATCTAGGTTACTGTGACAGCGTCGTTGTAGTTTTCCCACGAGTTGTTCTTGTTATTATTATTGTTGTATTGTTTTTGTTTGTGCTTTGCTTGTGCAGCCTGGCCTACAACACACACACACACACACACACACACTTGTACTCTCGTAAGAGCCAAATAAACATTTCTGGGCTCTCGGACTCACGTGCCACGTGCCACGTGGTTGAACTTGTGCGCCATTTTTATTGCCGCTGCCTGCGCCATTGTTTTGCCTGTCTACGCTCGCTCTCTTTCGCTCTCATTCTGCCCCTCTCTATCTGTCTTTATACGCTCTCTGTTTGTTTTTTGTTGATGTTTTTGCTTTTGCAAGATTTTAGCACAGTTTATCTGTTTACTTGCCGTCAGTATCCCTCTGCATCCTTGTCCTACTCCTGCTCCAATTCCAAGTCCTACACTGCGCCAAAAAAAAAAGATTTCTAAAATCAAGAAAATTCTTTTTAAAAATTGTATTCCCAAAAGACAGTTCGCACAAAAACCAAAAATATTGTTGCGTAATTTATTTATCTTTATATTAAAGTATATATTTCAAGGCAAATTGTGCTTGTTGGCTTAACACTTTAAGATTAATCTTTTAATCAGGTGTGTTCTACAAATTTAAAAAAGAGCTAAAGCAAATCAAAAAGAAACCATTGCTTTCAAATATTAAATCTCTGACATTTTAGGAACAGAAACATTTCGAACGGTTGTTTTTAAAAAAAAATTTTTTTCTTCAAAATCTCTAGAGATTTTTAGAAAAGTTCTTATTAAAATATTAATAAGTACAAATCTTAACATTATATTTGTAATCTGACAAATGAATTAATTTCTTATGTTCTTAAGACTAATTTCGTCTTATCTTAAGTGACTTTCAGTTTTGGTATTAATTCCAAAGTTTTTATTTTGAACCATGAGTTTTTTATCAGTGTAGTTCTTGTTATGTTCTTCAGCTACGACGCGAGTTTTTGTTTATCCAAGTGCTTAAACTCTTTGCGCACTTTTTGGGGCTTTGTGCAGAAACTTTAAAATAAACTTTTGCAAAACTTGCTAAACCAATTAATTGCAATTTCATGCGTAATTAATTTGAGCTGCATAACGTGTTGCCAAGTTTTAGTTTTCCCACAGATTTCTCGGCCAGGGGCAATGAATAGAAATTAAGGAGCACAAGATAAATAGCACAATGTTCTCAGGAGTAGATCGCTGAAAGCACCAGCTCGAAAGAAACGATAACAAGAACAAGTAAGCAAACAACTTGCATACAAGTTGGACCTATAAGTATGCTACAGTTAATTTGATTGAATTTGGCATACCCTGTTTTACCTTTTAAAGGGAATGTCTTGCGCAGAGCTCTATTAGCAGCTAGGAAGCAGAACTGATAACTTCCCCTAGCCCCAAAAAGTGTGCTATAAATATTTTGATTTTATATGACAAGCGAAATTTACTGAACATTTTGACATACTAAAGCAGACCTTTAATGCCTTTAATTTAATATGTCTTTATTTTAATAAGTCCCAAAATTTTAATTGCCCCAAAAAGTATGCTACAATTAATTTGATTGAGACAATTGATTTTAAAAAGAACCGATTCTTACGTGCATGTTCGTGAAATGTCAGAGATTTATTTTTTAGAGTCTGAAAAACCAGCTGCCATAAATTTATTTAAAAATTCAATATATTTAAAAATTTGCATAATGCCTTTTTTTTTTAATTCATCAATGAACATAATTGAATTTAAAAAGTTTTAAACATTATCAAATCGCTTAACAAATAATTTGACCGTTTAACGTAACAAAGATTGAAAAGCTAACAAATTCTTGTGCTGCCCTTGTACGAGTATATGAAATTATTAATGGGCTATTTAATATGCATTTTATTTCAATTTATATTCTTACACTATCAGCACATTGAAAAGCGAAAGTCGAATGTCAGTGCAACCGAGAAATGAAGTCATGTCCATGTCGCTGACCGGAATGCGGCTTATAAATTGGGTCATTTGCCAATAGCCGAGTAAGCCACTTGCACTTTTAATAGCAGGTCGTCGTTCTCTCTCTAAAGAACGTGCCCAAATACGAGTCCTTCCGTACAAAACTCAGCCATAATAATTTTAACCTTATAAATTGAGCCAGCATTGCAGGCGGCAGCTCGTTGCCACAATTTTGCAAACTTGCGTGCAACCAAAACGACAAAAGAGACAGAGAGAGAGAGAGAGAGAGAGGAAAAAGGCGAGAGAAAGAGTCAAATGACACCCGCACATCCGCAGTCATCCAACCCGTATTCCCTTCAATCCCCTCCCTGCAACCAAGAAGCAAAACTGACAAAGTAGCAGCCCGACCACTTCCTTTTGTTTAAGCTCCCTGTGACACTGGCCCTCGCTGTGGCAAGTGCTGTGGCATAATGGGACTGTCACACACACACTTGTACACCTCCTCTTTTACATACGTACACATATGCAGCTTGGTCACTATCCATATTGAATATGCAGCTACCCCAATCCAAAAAAAATAAGAACCCCGCACCAATGTCTTCTCTCAATTCATGCAACGATTCGGTTCGTTATAAATTGACCGCATTATTTTGCTCAATTTAACTCGAGTTTGTGGCAAAAGTTTTCAGCTTAATATCTCATAAGTGCTGAGTGTGCATATTGAACAGATCTCTCCTCTCCCACCGATATACTGAGCCTTACCCAAATCACCTCGCACCTCCCATGCATATGCTCTATGCTCCTTTAGCGTTTATCTCACTCACACGCTCATTTCCGTCGTCCGCTGCCAGTTGTAAAATTAACAGGGTCGTCCCTTGCCCTTCTCCTTCCCCATGTCCTTCGCCATTTACCGTTATGCCATTTTTCCGTTCGGTTTTTCGCTTTCGTTTGGCATAATTTTTTTATTGGGTCACGCCGCGGCAGCAACGCAAGCAGCGACGTCAGCAGCGCTGCGACTGCATAGCCCTCACACTCTTACTCTCATTTACTGCATACTTTTCGGCTGACTATTAAATTTTTTTTATGCATTTCGCACGAAAATGAAAGAATATTTTAATTTCATCATTTTAATAGCTGCAAAATGCTTTTGGCCCTTTAGTATCCTCACGTTGTTTAAAAAGGGAATATTACGGTTAATTTTGCCTGTAAATTGACATAACTGCAGTTCATTTGAAGATTGAACTTAATTAGTAATGGTTTTTGGATTTAAATCTATTTGTCCTGTTTCCGAATTACACAACGTTTGAATTTAATATTATTGTTTTTTAATTTAGCATTTAATTTTTCAAATTCTTTGCAAACAAGATAGACTGACAGACTTTAAATTATTAATTATCCTATAAATTCTTTACATTTTATAAAAACCAAGATTTCTTTTTACAAAGCTAAAATACCCTTTTAACGTCCTTATTATCTTTCTTTTAGAATTAAAATTAATTAAACTAAATCATTTTTTTGCTGGATAGTTTGGCCTCAAGTTTCTTATCTCTATGGTCAGAATGAAGGTTTATTATATAAAAATGCAAATAATATTCATATTCAAATTAATGATCCTCCAACAACAACAACAAATTCGCTTGCGTAATTATATTTGGAGTGTACTTCATTTGGTATGGAATGGAAAGAGCACCGAAAACTCATTAAAAGAAATGTGCGCAAAAAAAAAACGAAAGAAAAAATAAAAATATGAAAATGATAATTTAGAACACTTTAAGTTTGCCCATTTATTCAGAAAGCAGGTGAGGCAGTCGCTGTAACCTATAACCTGACCCAACCCTTAGCTAAACATCCAGCGAATTTTAGCCAGGTCAGTCAAGTGTGCAATCCAGCGAATGAGTTCAAGTATCGCAACTCTGTTCAGGTTACGTCGGAAAGAAGGTTGGGCAAATCAATGTTGGGCTGCGACTCAACCAGTGGCTGTCACTCCCTTTGTTTATTTACCCTTTTAACGGATTAGGAAGAAGGGAAAGAGGGATATTTGCTACTTGAGCAAATTAAATGGGCACCCCAGTGTCAGTTTTTAGACCCTGTACTTAAAAAGTATAAAGGATCTACCAAGTTTCTCAAAAGTAAAATGTGCAGAAAAGCAGAAGAAAAGACAGATTTCTGAACTAAATACAGCAGCTCGCAGCTGTAGATTTTATGTCTATCTTCCTTTTATTTAAATATAAATTAATTTCAGCTTTGTAATATTATATGTAATATGTAATATGTCGAATGGCTGACAGCTCAATGTTTTTTTGTATAGCATTATTTTATTTTTACTATTGTTTATCTTTGCAGAATATGTACAGGGTCTCTTACAGTTGAGATCTTTCGAACTACTAGTTTGACTTCTGGCGGACAGCAAAGTGAAGCGAAACCTTAACAAAGTACGCCAAATTAAGCGCCAAGTCTTGGCATATCCTTGCAAATGAAGCAAAGAGTAAAGTAAAACCAAAGCTAGCCCAAAAGCCCAGCATATTTTACTTTCCCGCAGGAGCAAGAAGCTAAAGTCTCTGCACAATGCAAATATGTATCCTGGTCTTGAATCCAAAACTAAATTGCATGCTGCGAGTAACTAAACCTAACTAAGAGAAGAAGTATATGTACTTGTAATTGTATATGAAGAGTGTACTACGCTTTATGCAATTTTTCATATTTTTCCCCTTTTGCTTTGTTGGCCAGATAATGAAAATGCGAGTCAAAGAAGAGCGACTGAAAGTTTTTAATATAATTTGGAATTAACTTAAGTGGCAGCTGCGCTTTGTGAGGCAGTGTCAGAGTCGAAGTTGTTGTAGTTGCTGTAGAGTCTTTCTTTATTGCCTCCCCCGACTGCTGCTGTCGTTGCTGCTTTTCAGTTGTGTTTCGTTGCGTTGCGTATACGCAGCGTTGCTCTAGCTAAAAGTTTGCCCTACATTTACAAAATAGGTATAGTTTTTTGCATGTGACCACTTCACAACTCGCTAAAACTATTTCATAAAAGTTTGCTCAACAGTGTCACATTGACTAACAAAGTCGGGAAATGGAATTTTCCGGAGCAAGCATAAAGCACTTCCTCAAGCGGACGGGCAATGCAAATCAACTTCAGTTAAATCAACTTGCCAACAGTCGGACATATCGCATCGATAACAATTTACATTCTCTGATAAAATGCAGCGAGAGTGTGTATTAGGGAGTGTGTGTTGTGTGCTGTGTGTGTGTGTCAGTTTCTGTCAGCTTTTGGACTACTCCTTGTCCCTCTGTCGCACCGTTGTCAGAGTAAACTTTCGACTTATCTCTTAAGCCGCATAACTTTGCATAAATATGAAGCTATTCAGCAAAACTACCACAAAGCTCCAACAAGGCCCAAAAGGACGACCCCAGAAGGAGAAGCTGTATAAAAACATTACAAAACTGCCCTTAGACCGCCAACAGTTTTCATGTCAACAGCATCAACAACGATAACAACAAACTATTGTATTCCGGGCATGAGAAGAAGGAGAATCCCAGAATCTTATTATATTTATTATATTAAAAACAACAACGTGAACAAAACTAGTCAACTTTTTCGATGACGGCACTACTTTAAGAGATTTGCATAAATTTTCAAAATAAACAATATACGCACTCAGAGTCGAGGAGTAGAGTAGAGTCGAAGGAGATGAGGTCAAAACTCCACCACAAAAGTCATTCATTTCAACTGTCAACTCGCTCTGGCAAAAAAAAATAGCATGCTCCTACTTTATGGTGTATAAATTTGTACATTTAATATATGATTATTACTGTGAACTTATGAATACGAGGGTGGATAGATAAGTCACTCACTTCAGTGGGAAATTAAAACATTTGTAATAATATTTAATAGTATTTATAATTTAAGTTTAATTTTAGCAAAATTTCTGAGAAAAACAACTTTCAGATCCGAGATTAGTCCCCTATTACAATTACTACGTAAAAATTGTATAAAAATCCAGAATCACAGTTCACATTAACGTACCAGGAATATAGATTTAGATATCGATTAAATATAATTATCGCTTATTTAAATCTCGCTTATGTAAAGACTTATATAACATATTCTGTAAATAGCATAACTTACTCTATTAGGGATTATAACATACTCTGTAAATAAATAAAGGAAGAAAATAGGCTAATGGTTTTTCTGTATTCGTCAATTAAATAATTTATTCGCATTGCGCGATTTAAAATAAAAACAATATACCCTTATACTTATTTTTTATAAGTAACGGGTATAAATATGCTGGCAGTTACAAATATAAAAAAAATATCAAGTTTCCAAAACCAAAATTTTACTGGAAGAGCAGCGTATTAATTTTCTTTGCTTTAAATGGTATGATCGTAAATATTTGTATGTATAAAGCTTTAAAACTTTACAGGACACTGAGTTATAAGGCATTTAATCTAAGACAAAAATCATATGTCAGTTTCGCTAAGAATTTCTTTGATAGAAAATTGATTTCCATTCACGAAAATTTCCTTTATCCCAATAAACTTATCTGTCCACCCTAGCACATATATGGGAATACATGAGCACACTCATATGTGCCATTGTTGACAAGCTGTACAAGCAACCGACGAATTATCGATAAGTTTCAAACACAGACACAAACAATATTGTTGTTGTTGTTGTCGTCGTCAGTTGCAGCTGCCGTCTGAACAGAGAATTTTGTTTTTCCGCATGTGTTACACACATACAACATACTACACTCACACACACACACATACACAGCCTTTACAAATACTTCATTTTATCTGACAGACGCGGCGACATCGCGTGTTTAGTAAATGAGTGGAGGGGAAGTCGGAGTTGAGTTGAGTTCAGTTGAGTTGAGTTGAGATGAGTGGATGTCACAGGATTGGGACAGTCAATCTTTAGCACCTCCCCCAGCCCGTTACCATTATTCTCTCAGCTATATGCTGTCCGATCTGTCGCTCTGCGGTTGACATGAGAGCTGTCTGAGCGTTGTGTTTATCCCCGGGTCGGCGGTTATTGGGGGTTATTGCCCGCCAAGCTTGACTGACTGGATACCATCACAAAAACATGCACACATATTCACACAAACACACACACACAAAGACAACTCGCCCACTCACATGTCGTAGGTCAAACAAAATGTTTGCTGATGTTGTTGACGCTTGGTTATGGATTTATGACACTTTGGTCATTGCGGTTGTCAGTTTTCGTTAAAAGTTCCACTTTTTGGTAGCAGCAAACTTTATGACTTGGCCTTTACCCCTTCTCCGTTTATGCTTAATATGTAGAGCTTGTCAAACTCGACACGCTCTAGCTATAAATGAGCGGGATCGTGAATAAAAGTAATGGGAAATTTGGGAAAGTTATTTACCTTTTATCGTGTGCCGTTTGTTCGTTGAACTGCAAATAGAGACAAGCAAAAATCAGATTATTAATAGTCAGAACGTGACATACGCACAGGAATCTATGGACTAACACTCACACACATACACTCACACGCACAGCTGACGCCATCATTTATCATAGAAAGAAATTTTTGTCAACAGAACTTTGCGCGTATTTCCGTTGAAATGTTGGCTATTAATTCAGTGGCCCTAACAACCGGAAACCCACACACATTTACTTGTCATTAATAATGCAACAGCTGGGGCAAACGCTTGTCAATATTAACTAAAACCAATTATGCAGCAATTGAAAAACTATTAAATTACGTATACGCCATGTGGGCAGACAAACTGTGGAAGCAACTGACTGCAAGTTCGTGCTGAAAATGCAATTAAATCAAAAATAAGTACATTTATGCGCATCCTGTTAACACACACACACACACAGAAAGGCGGGCAGACAGTAACACACACACACATACATAATTGAAAATTTGACTCTTGGCTGGCAGCATACATTTTATTTCATATTTTTTTTAATGCAATTTTCATATGCATGAAAGCAGCCAAAGAGAAGAAATCAGCGCAAATTCAATGAACTCGAAATGGAATCGAAAATTCGCAAAAACGAACAACTAGCTGACTGACCAACTGACTGACAAACTGAATGGTTGACTGACTGTATGTCTGACTTCAATATACAATAATACAGAAAGCACAACGACTGCAGCATCTGTATGCCGCATCCTCCCTTTTGTCCTCATATCCATGTGTCCTCATATGTACGGCGGTTATGCAGGACTTTAGCTGCTGTTTGGCCGTTGGCTGAATGAACTTTCATCCCTCCCTCCCCCCTTAACAGCCTTATGTTTACAGCGAAAATATTTACACTGCAGGCATAAAAACTGCATAAATGTGATTATATTTTCATTGGATTTTACACTCGTACACTCGTTGTAGGCCGTCGCCTTGTCGAGTCATGTAATTCGATTGCGATTTCAATTAGCGTAAAATGCAACGATACGACAACAGGATATAAGTCCAATAAAAACCTGGCAGAAGACAAAAAAAAATCGTATAAAGAGAACTATCTTATAATGTAATCTATTTAATGAGAAGCTGCTTCAAAAATAAACCATAAATGAATGAATCTCGCATTAGTCGTGGAAACCCAGTTGATTTTCTAGAACTTCAACAGGTATTTGATTTTCGACTCAGTATCCGATTGCCTAAATATGATTTTTCTGAACTTATGGTTTGATTTTATATGATTTTACTTTATCTTAAACCAATATTCGTTTCGGTATGATATGCTGCGTATTTTATTAAGTCACAAGACGACTTGATATAATTTAAATCATCTATATATATTGCTATCTATATCAGTGGATGTAAACATTAATTGATTATATCCGATGGATTTATCATTTCTAAATGAAAGCATAACTTGAGGAGCTGTCATAAGCCTGTGAATATGCAACAATAAACACTCTAATTGCCATTTCATTGATTTTTCTTGAGAACGTTTAAGCGACATTTGTTTATAAGCCGCACACGGAAAAGCAGACAAAAGCACAATACAAGTACTTATAGGATCATTACAAATTGATGCTTCCTGCTGAGTAGACAGCAGCCTGAGGAAGACAGTTGATGGCAATTGTGTTGCAGTCGCAAAGACGATAACTAAGAGGGGGGACAGTGTGGAAGGAGGAGGCGTGGTCGTAACTTGCTATGTCACCATCGTCAGAATGCCATCTACTGTGCTTCACTGCAAATCCACTATAGTAAATGTTATCTCTGCAAACATTTGACAATCAGAAATGCTCAAGCCATTGTTTAAAGTAAAAATCGAGCATCAGAATCAGTTGCATCACCAGGCAACGGACAAACAACGGAGTGAACTTTACACTGATTCTCAATTATCTTAAAAGGGGTTCAATTTTCGATAGATTAAAATAAAATTGTAGTTGTAAAAATAAAAAAGGAACCTGAAATATATATTTCAAATCGAAGCGACTTATCTAATGCATAAAAATAATCACAACTCTTCTACAGATTTTATATTAATACCATTTTTAAGCCTGAGGTGCTGAATTAAAATTTTAGATTGAAAATAATTTTTCCAAAAATACAAGGTAAACGTATTTGTATCAAAATCAATCATACTGAAAAAATATTAAATTACTTTAAGTAATTTTTTCAATGTGAATGTAGAATTCATTTAGAAACCATACTTAAAATGATGCGAAATGAAATTAAAAATGTTGATTAAATATGAAAACTTAAGATAAACATTTTTATACCCGTTACTTATAAAAAATAAGTATAAGGGTATATTGTGTTCGTTGGAATGTGCGTAACAGGTAGAAGGAGGCATCTCCGACCCTATAAAGTATATATATTCTTGATCAGCATCAATAGCCGAGTCGATATAGCCATGTCCGTCTGTCCGTCTGTCCGTCTGTATGAACAAAAGGATCTCAGAGACCATAAGAGATAGAGATACCAAACTTTCACTAAAAGACTTCTATATACCCCACGCAGATCAAGTTTGTTTCAAATTTAAGCCACGCCCCCATCCGCCCCCGCAAATCGCGAAAAACCACCACACCCACAGTTTTTAAGATAATACGTTTTTTGTGATTATTACCGTTATCTATTAGCATTATCTATTATCCCACTAAATCGCATCAAAATCGGACATGTAGAACGACAGTTATGGCGAATTAAAGTTTTCAGAGCAAACAAGTATTTTCTTTAAAGTACTTTTCAATGTATTAAAGTAAGTAACGGGTATCATATAGTCGGGATCTCGACTATAGCCTTTCCCGCTTGTTTTTTTTTGTAAACATTACTTATTAATTGATTATGATACAATGTCTAGGCAAGGTCACTATCAAAGATGAAGTAAACTGCATAAAAATTAATGAAAATCCCTTATATAACAAAAAAAGAAAGTCAAGTGTAGAAGAAAATTCAACTGGAATTGAATTTATATGTTAAATAAGAATATCTTTAAGAAATATGCGACTGTTTCTTATCTAAGCCAAATTTGATGCCACTGTGCAGTACCCAGTTACCAAAATGGCTGCTGCTTCAGCTGATGTGGCTGATGGCAAAGCGAAGCCAACACCCGAGCTTCCCAATACCCCGACAGCTGAGGCGATGGCAGCAGCAAGTACTATGAGGAAAGCAACTCAAATGCACAAATGCACAAATACAGACAACAATTGGCGCAACGTCGCGTCGCATCGTTGCGATGTTGCAGCTTGCAGCTTGCAACTTGCAAGCTGGGGTTAAGTTGACAAGAGAGAATGAGATTGCATTCGCTGTCGTCGCTGCCCGAGTTCAATTCATTTCCACTTGAGCAAGTGCACGTCTTAAAGGCGCCCACCCCTCACAACTCCCCTCCTTTCCCTTCCTTCACCATTCCCTCCCACGGCATGCATCATAAAAGTAGCTGCAAAATGGTGTCCTGCGGCACGCCCAGTGGGAGTCACTGTGATGTCGCCTTGAAAACGCTGTTTGTCTTAGAATTTGGCTGCTCCATGGTAAAGCCAAGGATGGTGGAGAAGTGAAAGCTACTGCAAATATAAGCTACATATTCTGTAAAAGGAGTATAGCCTTGTGTTGATGTTGCCCCCTTGCACAATTTGCTGACACTGTTGACATTTGACAGAGCCAGAAAATGATTATTGTCAAGGGTCGACAGCCAACAACACAAACAGATTTGTCAATGGGAATGGCCAAAACGCCAGGACACAGATTATCGTTTATACGATAAGAGTATGCCGGCTAACCACGATTAAAAATTAAGAACCTTTCACACTAATGACAGAGAGCAAAAGAGAGGGGAAAGACAGGTAGGGACAGGTGTAGTAGCAAATGCAGCAGCCAAAGCTGTCAGCTATCATTTGAACGATACTTTGTCTTCCTGAATTTCTGCTTCAACTGGCACACGGAGCTGACATTGTCGCTGTCTCACCCACTTCGTCTACCACCCTCTTTGTCACTCTCGCGCTGTCAGTGCCAAAAACGTAGATGCTAAAATTTAGGTTAATTGATAATTGATAAAAGCGTTGCAAGTGCCAACCTGCCAGCCTTCTTTTGCAACCTAGTATTAGTATCGCAGTCGCCGCGCTTTAACTGTATTTCATCCATATTTAAAGCGTCTTACACTGGGCGATTGAACCGATCTAACGAGAGAAAATTAAAGTTTTGAACTTTGAAACTTAAAGTATGACAGTTTTATCGATACATATATAATTTTTTTTTTTGTATCTAAATTTAATTGGTGAAAGCCGCGTTCTTTAGTTAAATTAATTACAAATAGAAAATAGTATTTTTAGATCCATTTAATTGTGGCTTTATTAAATTAAAGGTATGTTCAGCGCTCCTTAAATTTGGAAAGAAAATAAAAAATAAATAAATTATTGAAATGATTGTACTTTAAAAAACTGTCCAAAATTTTAAAGAATATATTTTATATATATATATATGTTAGAATCAATTTAAAGAAAGAAATAAAAATTAAGAAATCCAAAATATTAGTCTATTTACAAAATAACTTCCAAATAATTGGTCTTCATGAAGAAAACTCAATTATTTTTTTGAAGCTATCAATTTCCTTTAGCTAGGTTTGGATGAATCGCCCACTGTGCAATGCACTGCGTCACACTAAACGTCGTGTGGGCGTGGCAGTCATTCACTTTGTCTGCTGCAATGAAATCAAACCACTGCAAATAGTCTGAAGTCTAAAGTGTGCACGAGAACAGCACAAACACACGAAATCAATACTGAACTGAGAGTGCGAGGGGGACATCAAATAAATGAGGTCGCACCATTTGACCCATAAACAGACGCTCGGAGGCACGATTGTGTGACAGTGCCTAATGAAGACCAACTCACGTACACAAATCATTTATAATGTACACAACAACTGACAATGACTTGTAAATTAATTGATGTTACCATTTAAGGCGCAATACTCAACTCAAAGACGAGTAGGGAGAGTGGGAGCAGAGACGAATTGAGTCGATTCGAAGGCATTGGGAATTCAATTCGAGCTTATGCGATTCACATTAAATGCCATTATCCATCATTTTACAAAAGCCCCAAGTCAAAATACATTGCGGAAATGTCTGTGGCATACAAATACGCACAGTTATACGCAAATATATACACACCAACATTCCATATTACTAATACGCTCACTTGCGTTACGTATACGCACAGTACTACAGTGTATATATGCTTAACTGACATTGCTCTCGATTTATGTACGAGTATATGTAAATTTGAAAATGCCTGCAGCCAATAAAGCACCTTTCATATAACTATTCTCATGCGCTTAACACGCACATGAAGTCTGGGAATTGAGTGCTTATGCTGACATTCATTCAGTACATAAATAATTCATATTTTTATGAGTATTTAAAATAATAGCGTATTTGTTGATTATTTAATCTTAGAAAAAGATATTGCAGATTTTATTACGTTATTTTAGTTTGTTGAATATAAAAATGCTTCTTCAATGCGTTAAAAACTATTTTACACAATTTACTAGATTAAGTATTTATTGTTTTATAAATGCAGTACCTAAAACAGCGGAAAGTAAAGGTCATTGTTTAGTAATAGACTTTCTAATTTAAACAAAATGTATTTAATGAATATAATAAATGAGCTGTAAATATTAAACTATAATTTAACATCAAACTTGTTTTAAGGAACTAAATATAATAAGGAAATTAACTATATATAAGTAAATTATTAAAACATATTTTAAGTCTCTTAAACATAAAGTAATTATAAGCAATTATATATTTTAACGTTGCAATTTTTAGCAATTCAAAAATGTCTCTTTCTTATTCCCATTGGGAATCAACAATTTCAATTTAAGGGGTACGTCAGAGTGGAGTCTAACTGATATTCGGGATTTTGGGGACAAGGAAAACTGTTGAATAGTAATGTATTTACAAATGTGCAGGACAGTTCAAGGGGGTCAAGTCAATGAGTGGGAGGAGAGCGGAGAAGCTTAACATGAAAATTGCATTAAGCGTCAACAATGGAGCGGAAAGTGTCAGGCAGCTTGTAAAGTTGAGAACCAAATGGCAATGCTTAAATATTTTATGACCAGACTTAGTTACGGTTCTATGTGTGTGTGTGTTTGTGTTTTTGTGTGGGTTGTGCCAACAGCAGCAAACTTGGCTTTTTAAACAATCGAGTGACGACATGGAAAATTAGTTTACGCAACCATTGCCAAATGTCGCTGGCAGGCCAGGAGAGGGCAGAAGAGGCGCCAGGGGAAAGGAAAAAGGATGCATCCTTCAAACCGTCAAGCAGTCAGAGAGCCAAGGAAGCTGTGCTAAGTCAACTCAATGCAAGTCAATCAGGCGGAAGTCGAAAAGCAACAAGGAGGCACGAGCTGAAAGGAAGGTCCAAAAACTTTGCCAGCTTACGTTGAGTTGACGGTACGGAGAGTTAGAAAGAGAGAGAGGAGATGGTGGCAACTTCTGACGTGGCAGCTGTTGCAATTGTTGGCACTAACTTGCCAAGACAGCGTCAGCGTTGTTGCGCCATTCAAGTGGATTTTGGTTGCTTCACTTTTTCCACCAGCAGTGAAATTGTTTTCCTTAGCTGCACGCACTCCTTTCCCCCGTCCGCTTCCACTTCTTTTCCTTAACTTAATTGAGTGCAAAGCTGGCGCAGCACAGAGTGGATTTAAGTTTGGACAAGTTGAATTGATTCAAAAGTTTCATTATTGCCACGAATGCAACAACTGAGGGATAAACTTGTGATATTGACAGACTGATTAAACTCAGTATAAAGGAAAGCGACAAGGAACGAGTGTCCTTTATTTATTCCTAATTAACGAAACCAGCAGACAAATTTGTCCAGCCAAATTACCATTGAATTAAATTACGTATACGTATACGTAATGTTTGCTACAAGAGGAAGTTATCTCCTTTACAGGCTATTGCCTGCCTGTCCCAAAGTTTAACTATATATTTCAGAGCGACAATTGCACGGCAAGCATGGGAATTTATAGCAGACATACATACAGACAGGCATACAGACAATTACAATATATAGTTGTACGTATACGTAATATTGCTGCGTATCCTGACAACTAAGAAAATATATCGATGCACAAATTAAACTGCAAGTGGAGCAGGCAAGGGAAAACCACAGAAGCGCCAGTTACACTACAGAAAATAAACTAAAATAAAACTGTATAAACCCGGCAAACAGAGGTCGAGAGGGGGCAAAAGGGGGATAGAATGGAATAGTATGAGTACCCAGATCGTATGCTATTTAATTTACCACTATAAATTTCATCTAAAAACAAATAAAACGAGTTGGTCGAGAGTGTAGAGAACCAGTGTCCAGCACTCGGAACAGCAATTGCGGTTAGTTGAGTGCCTCCAGTTGACGCTCTCCGTATTTTGTGAGCAAATTGGCTCGGAATACTTGTCGAATGTCGCAATTGGCTATTGAATTTGGTAGCCAATGCTCGAAATGAACTTATTGCCACATAGCATTTCTCTTGCCAGATTGGATTGGAACTTCCTGTCGATTGAGAATCAGCTCAATGATTTTCACATTAACAGCTTTTGGACGCATTCCCATTCCATCTGCCTTTGTCCAGGTCACACACGCACACACACACAGTGGCAACAGACTCATAAATACTCAAAGACGACAATAAATAAATATTGCAAACAGGCGCAAAGCCTCAACACAAAACTGACAAGGCGCAACAATAAATAACGAAATAATTTTTACCCACAGTAGCTGGACCAGAAACACAATCAGGACCAGGACAAGCCTTACTTGTTCTTCTTCTTTCAAGGACTAAGAATATGTTGCTGGCCAACCAAACAAAATGTCGCCTAGAACAGAGGAGAACGTTGTGCACCCTTGTAATTGTGGGCTGCAAATTATACTAAAAAAGCGATAGTCGGAAAAATAATCAACTGAGAAATACCCTTTGCATATACATAGAAGCTTCTCTGCTATATAAGTTATATAGGAGCTACTAATTATTAACATATTTTATAATAAATAAAAATAACATTTTAATAAAAAAGAACTATCATTTTAATAAATAAAATACTGAAAAAAAAGATTTATACGTAATTGACAATCAAAAATCCAGAATAAAATTTTATTTTTGGTTTATTTCAGAGGTCGTCTATTTATAATTCAAACTAATTGTATTAAAATGTTTCTGAAGAGGATATGTTAAAAAAATGTTCTCTCTTTGTCATTTTCCATAAAGTTTTTAATTTTTTTTTTAATTAAAGCCGAATGTAGATTAAAATGTTACTCCAAATAAAAGCACTACTTGGTTAAATGAACTGATCAGAGATATGACGTGCTATTTAATTTATGCCTGGAATCATTTAATTACCAAAATGGTATCAATTTATGATAGGAATCATTACATAAATTGCCGAGAATATATGGTACAACCTCGTTTAAAATGTGGAGACGTGGTATAAATATAAATGTCCTTGCTGCGGCAGGTTTTTGGCGCACGACGAGAATTTTCTGGGTATTGCGAGGCCATTGCAGGAGGCATAGCGGTAAATCACAGTGGACACTGCAGCTACAGCAACAACAACAACGGCAACAACAAAAACAACTTGTGCAGCAATATGAAATTTATAAATTATTATCGCGAGGGCTTTTGCTCTTGGCTAAAGCAAATAACTTTATTATTGCCTCAAATCTGGAGCGTAAAGTGCGTTAATAAATGTTGCAAGCAGATCCCCTTCTCTGCCTTTACTCCCTCTGTCAGGCACAGGTAATGTTTGAACATTGTCTGGGCTTATCTTGGTTTACAACACTGTGGGCTATCGTCGCCACGAGTTTGGCTTGGATCAAGTTTGCCAAAGTATCTTAAAGTTGCATGTTAACTCAATGTGCGTCGGTTTGCCACAGGAGCCACCCCCTACAGAGGCACCAGTCTGTTGGCAGGTTGGCAAACTTTTTGGGGAAATTGAGCAATAAAGTTGGCAACACATTTGCGCACCAAACACACACACACACACCAGCAGCAGCAGCAGGATGATTTCCACGCCAGATGTGAGAAATATGCAAATATTGCGGTTTAATTAAGTCGACTGCGACTGCAAAGTAATCATTTGACTCGCTTTTAATTACCTGCCGACAACGTGGCGTATGCGTATTGCGCTACAATAAGCTCCATTAAGTTTCGCAGCTTAAAATTGTCAGCAATTGAAGACAATAAATGATGCAGAAAAAAATAAAGCACTCGACTATCATCTGTATGTAAACAACAACAAAACACTCGTCTCGTCAGTGGAAAAGTGAGAGAAGTGTGAGTGGTGCTCAATGATGGCACTTAGGAAATTTACCACCCAATTTTCACAAGGAAAACTAAAGAAAGTGGCAGCTTTTATTCCCTCAATAGTACTGTATTCATTATTCTGCTAGTAAGAGTAATTTTACTCATTTAAGAAGATGTCAGAAAGCGCAGAGTGAGACAGAGAGAGAAAGCGAGTTAAAAAAAAAGAGATAGAGTGTGACAAGCAACTCAACAGTTGTTGATGTTGATGAAAATTGCGATGGTGTCACCGCAAATGGCAAAATAGCAAAATGGCAAATGCCAGCTGCTAAGTACGTGAGAGCGAGTGCGCTTTCGGGTGGGAAATTAAATAGAAAGCAAAAAAAAATAAGAACGAAAAGAAAAGACAAAAGCAGCTACAAGTTATAAAGGGGTCAGAGCCAAGCGCTGAAATTAAAAATGGAGCAGTTGAGCGGCGCCAACAAACCGGAAATTAAGTTTATGCCAACGCGACAGGCAGGAAATGCAATACAAACGAGAAATATGCTAAATAAATGCAAGCAACAGCAGCAGCAAATGCTAAGACGGCCAAGTTAATGCTAAATGGAGTTGTGCACTTTAGACGCCTGCACCACACAGAGCCCCTTTAAGTTCCCCTCTTCTCGCCCTGAGAGGCAACACGTGAAGTGAAATGAAACGAAACGAGACGAAACGAAACAAGTGCATTATTTGCATTAAATTATGCATGCGACGTTTGGTAGGCGGCGAAGCGTCAAACAGTAAGTAAAAAAAAGTGCTTGAATTGCAAGCTGACTGGCTTACAAACACCCTAGAGTCAACAGTGAAAGAAATAAAACGTGCTAAAGCTTATTTATTACCTTAAGCAATTAAATACGAAATCATTTTAATCAATACAACAAATTATTTAAAAATGTGTAAGAAAAAAAACAGCTGCAATATACACTGGATTAAAATATTAAGTGAGAATCTGTCGAAAACTATCAAAGCTTCAAATTATAATAAAGACTGATTCAAACACATTATTCTCTTATGAAGCAAAAAATTTTATTAAGTGCAAGTTGGACAACTCGCAGTTACCCTAGCATGAGCAATAAAGCAGAAAGTTATGAAGAATATATGCAAAGATTAACTGAAAATATATTTAATTTATTTCATTTCAGTTAATGTGTGCAAGCAAATAAACAATTTGAAATTATTTCAACAATTTTTATTTTTATAAAGTTATAAAATAAACATAACGGTAAAAGAACTATATATTTTTTCAGATTCATCACAAAACCAAAAAAAACATAGAAAATAAATAAGCATAAATAAAATGGTAAAAAAAAAATAGATAATCATGAAAAGACATAAATAAATTTAAAGACATTGTATACCTAATTATAATATTTAATTCCCAAAATAGTCCACTTATAATAGAATTATTGTAACTATTGCCCTAAATTATAAGTATACTTGAATATCTACAAACAAACAAATAAATAAATAGAAAAAATGTTCATGTGTGAAAACTAGAAGTGAAATTCGATAAAGAAGATAAATTAAAAATTAATTTGAATAATATAATATAAATCAAATAATTTTACCAACAAAATTTTTCGGTATTTTAAAATAAATGTAAGCATATTTGAAGTTTAAAGAAATTGGTTTCATAAAAGGAACAAACAAATAAATGTTTACAAGTAAGTATACAACTTTACGAAAGATAAAATAAACCCAATTTTGCGAAAGGCTCATTGCAGGGTATACTACAAGTGTCAGCAGTCGCGTGGATTCACACGCCGGAGCCACACTGGCGTCCGGAGGCGTCGCTGCAAAGGGGATTGAGGTGCGGGCCACAAACAAAGCGCAAACAAAGAGCGGATCGCATGAAAAAGGCAAAAAGGCCAGACTCAGGGAATGGGGCGAAATGGGGGGTATTGCCACAAACAGTTGCTGGCTTTTCACAGCGCGGCTTTTCCGTATGATGGACAGAATTTGTATAATTTAAATTGAAGTGCTGCCAAGACGAAGAAAGTATGAAAAGTATCTGGAATAAACAATGCGTATGACAAAGTGTGTCATGTCAAATAAGAAAACGACAAGCAATTTAAAAATGAATAGGAAAATCTATTTTCTGATGAACTTAATCATCTATAGAAAGTTGATGGTTTTTTAAAGATGTTTTAAAATTAAACCATGCAGTAAAAATAGTTTAACAATTGGTTAAGATTGTGCAGCCATTTCAGATAATGATAAGTCATTTGTAACTATTCAAAGTCTCAGCTTTCGTCTGCAGCTTGTTGAATGAATTCCCACACTCCCTTTGGGATTCCCCCAAATGCTGGGCATATGCTCTCCCTCGCATAGGGTCCTTTTACAGCTGTTTAGGGCAAATTTCGCTGACCACTGAATGGCGACAACGAGGACTCCCGGGAGCAACTAAAGTTCAAGTCAGAGACAGAGTGAAAAGGAAACGCTTTGGAGATGCTCACAACAATGGCTGACAAGCACCAAGCCATAAAATGCAATGCCAACAGCAACAAATGGCCCTACATTCCCTCTTGTGACACCCTCTTTTCATCCCTTACTTCCCTTTCTCCCTCTCACTCTCTTGATCTTTAATGCTGCAACTGGCAACGACGACGCTGCTTTGCATAGTCAACTGATTTTGATGGCATTTTCGCACAGCTTAAAACAATTTGCCATAACGCTTTTTACGGCATTGCTATGTCATGATGTGAGGATAAAGTTGAGAAGGCAAAGATGATGAGAAGAAGACGGAAGGGAGACTGTAGAATTGCTGGCATCTTTAGCTCGAAAGCAAATTGAAATGGCGAGTGGCAAGACACACTGGGCGATTCAGTTGATCTAGCAGAAGAAAATTTCAATTATCAAATTTGATTATTGGCAAATTTTCAATTTTGACTTAATGCACTGGCGCTATCGGGATTTATATATATTTTTTATTAGCTATAGCAGCTGGCTCTCTCAACCATATATATATAATATATATACTGCTGCAAAACAAATTATTCCGCAATTGTTTTTTAAGTAATAAAAATTTGTTTCAAAAAATGTAACGATTGGATTTAGCAGATGTTTGTGTGTAATATGGAGTAAAAAATGACATCCGTATTGATGTCATTTTAACATTTGAAATTTGACTGAATTCGAAATGTTTTTTTTTTTGTTTTTTTATATGTATATTGTTTACATTAGTCTGCTTCCACCAATTTTATAAATAAACACACAGAAAAAACAAATCCATTCTTTTTAAGTATGTACTCAACATTAAAAAAGTCAAAGAAACCTTAATAATTTGATCTAACTGAATACAAATCTTACAGAACCAAAAAATATAAATATTATTGAGAAAAATCGAGCTTGATTAAAGTATTTTGTACATAATTTAAAAGAATTAAATCAAAACATTTTATTTAAAAAAACATTAAAAATAGTATTTCAATTAAAATAAAATTGTTTCTTAAAAAATGTAAAAAAAAAAATAAATAAATAACAGCTTCATTGTTGAGCTATTCTTCCAGAAAAAATGTCATCTTGAAGAAAACTTTATTATTTCTTCAAGTTATTCATTTTTTTTTGCTAAGTCAGCTAAATAGCCCACAGTACGAGGGGTCAACAACAAATGCTCATAAAACTCAGTTGAAATGGCTTTCTCTTGCTTTCTTGACGGCCACTGAAAATGCATTTCCGCCATGTGTGTGCATGTTCGTGTGTGTGTGTGTGTGTGTGTGTAGGAAGAAGGCGTAACTGCTTGCAACATTCAGCTCTTAAAAGCTATGGACGTGCAGCACGCAATCAGCGGCAACTGCAATCCGAATCAGTGGCTACTTTTGTTTAAAAGTTGAAAAGTTGAACGGACGCGCCCAAAAGAGTGCTATGGATTTTTGCACCGCGTACGCATTAAATAAGACTGAAAAATAATAATAATAATAATAATAGTAATAGTAATAACTGTAATAACGAGCTCCGGCAGTTTGCTAGTTTGAAAAGTTTGCTTGTTTGTGCCCCGTTTGGTTGCGACTTCTGTAACTTTTGCCACGGGCCAAAACTTACGGAGCGTGTGGATATCCTATTGGGATCCTTCGTCAGGAAAACCGTTTCTCGTTTCTCGTTCGAAAGAGCCAAAGTTGTAAGCAGCTCAGCAGCAGCAGCAGGTGGAGGATTATGAAATGTTTTTTGCTGAAAACTATTAAAGTCTACGACTTTGAGAGTGGAGGCACTCAACTTTAACCTCGTGCTGTCAGCAAGCACATTAAAAGAAGTGATTTCTAATGCAGTCTTCGATGTTGGCCCTGGCCATGTCTCGTTAACAATATGCCATGTTAAACATAAACGTCATTAGCATGTTCTGTCCCCATTTTCATGCTCCTTCCTTCCACTTTTCTATTCCATGCTATGTAGCTCAAATATCTGCTAGTTCAGAGCCAATCCCAATACCAAACCATCCTATATTGCCTCTGCCAGGCAGGCAGGCGAGTGTCTGCGCACGAATCACTAAAATGTACACAAAAGTTAAACTTCCGTTTCCTGCCGCTGCCGTTGCCGTTGTGGCTGCCAGCGGAAGTAAGTAAAGCTTTTCCACATTAAAAAGATGTAAAGCACTGCGACAGGCAAAACGACATAAAAAAAGACACAAAAACTAGGCGCAACTTTAGAAGCAGACTAGTTTTAATACCCTTTAAAAGACGTGTATTTAATTGCAATAATTCTTTATCATAAATATATGTAAGGATAGCGCGTTAGCTCATAAGATTTGTCTTGTAGCGTTCGAAATCAAATCATAATAAATCATAAACTAAAGTGGATTATAATAAAATTTAATTGTTAATTTTTTATACTTTTTGTTATAATTGAATTTATATTGTAGTCAATTATTTTTATCGCTGTCAACTGTTTTTTAGTCGGTGTTAAATAAATAATAATAATAATAATAATTTTTTCATTTTTTTAAAGAAAATATCTAATAAATCACAAATTACCCACTTGCTCCACATTTTTTTTAGATAAGCAGCGATTGAGAAACTTTTTTGTTTAGAATTAAATTTAGCCGCAATTCGCAATTCGCAAATAATCTATATATATTTATAATAAACATTATGTCATGAACCTTATCGAATATAGATTTCAAAATATAAATAAAAATAACAAGAATAAATATTTTTATTTGATCTGAAGATATAACTAATAAAATAATATTTGAAATACAGTACCAAAAATACTGAAATCAAAATATGTCTGTTTCTCTTTTTATTATAATAATTGAAATAAATAAGTTTATCCATTTTCAAGGATTCCCTTATCAAAAAATTTTATATTTGAGATTTCCCAGTTCATCCTGATAACTATTTTCAATTTTGATTTTTTAAAGATAGTTGCAATCAAATTAAATTAAATGTTCCCTCTTCATTAAAGGCAAACACTGTGACAAAGCCGTTATACCTGCTTTTTAAATGATTTAAAATTGCAAAGCAGCTATGGAAAACTGTGCAAAAATACTTTCAAACACGCATACATATATAGAATTTATACATACATGAGAGCTGACAGGAGGCTCGACCTGACAGCGGGAAGCATGAGATAAGCTGCGTCAACTTGCGCGAAATACCACGACCTCATACCAAAAAAAGGTAAAAAAAAAAACTTGGATATAAAAAAAAACAATGTCGAAAAAATAGAGTGTGAGCCACAAGAAGACAGCGAAATATTGCGGGAATATTCAAAACATGCGCTTAAAGGTATTTTGCAGCACATGACAAGAAACAGCAGCAGGAAGAAGAGAACAGCAGGAACATTAAAAAAACGGTAGGGGCCAAAGTTGACGCTTAAATATGCAAAACATTTAGACGGGACTGGCGCTGGGGCAGGAATAGGACACGAGTCACGTGCCGCCACCTGGCAACCAGCTGGCATATACACCTGACCCGCAGGGTTTTGTCAAAACTTTTTGCACTCACTGTTCTTGCGGCCAGCACCGTATGTGACTTAAGATATTTGTGTTTATGATATTGTGTGTGGAAGCTTGAATAGATTCTTCAAACTGCAAATCAATCAAATGCATTCAAATGACCAACTATCCAAAAGATTAGATTAGACAGTAGTATAAGGAAGCCAAGCAAATTGCTGGAAAAGATTGACATAAGGAATAAAAAGAAATAGAAGATGGTAGAACTGCCAACAAAAGCTGCAAACGTGACAAAATTAGTGAACAATGGTTGGAGGAAGAACCTTATGAACTCTCTCGATACTATAGCGCTCAGCATTCAGGACTGTGTGTGATCCGAAGCCCCAGTTAGACAATGACAACCACAACAACAACAACAACGACAACAACAACTGCGACAACAACAACAACTAAATGTGGTCAGCCACTGCGGCGAACAAAAGAGTCTGACAATGACAACGAGGTAGTCGTCGAGGTGGAAGACCATATTAAAAAAGCATAAAGCCAAAGCACCATGTTCCCCTCTCTGTTCACTCCCCTTCTCTGTTCTCTTCTCCATCTCTTGCCCCTCTCTCTCTCTCTCTCTCTGACCCTCTATCTATCCTACAGCTTGCTCTGACACACAAAAGCGGACTAGTCTTTATAGCAAAAGCTCTGCAAATGGTCACATAATGGCACGCACACAAACACACACTCAGTTGCACACCCATACACATACACACACACAAACACAAACACACACACACACACAAACACACATGTGACTAAGCATTTACTACTGTCCTTTAGCTGTCCAGGCCCATGGGCAATTGGCGTCGCAGCAAATTGAAAGCGAAACGGAAAGGAAACTAAAAATCAAAAACGTTTGACCTTTGATGACTCAATCGAAAGTTGGCCATAAATACAAAGTACAAAAGTTGTTCAAGTAAACCTTGAGGACTCGGCCAACTTAAAGGTACAACTTAACAGTGATGCCAACTACTTATTCCAGAAAGAAGACAAAACAACCAGAAAAACCGGAGGAAAAAAAGGGAAACTAAATACAGGACGAACAGTTTCCTCTTAAAAGTATTTATTTGTAAAAAAGATCTTTTTTGCTAACCAGAACAACTCATTATGAGTTAAGGATTAAATCAATTACATAAATAACTAAATAAAAAAAAATAATCTATACCATTATTAAGAAAGTATTTATTTTTGATTTTGTCAATGTAAACAGCACCTTTAAAATCTTTTTCATTTTTATTTGTCGCCAAATATATCTCAAATATTTTTCCGGTTTCCTATGTTGGAAGAGGCTAAAAATTGCATTTATTTACCTTATTTGCTCAATGTAAACGGTTTCGATCAACTTTAGAAATTTAAAATAAAAAGAATAGATTTTCGGTTAAGGGATGTTCAATATTTTTTGAGGCTGAAGTGGACAAATCTAACCGTATAATGGCTAAATTGGCAACACTATATCTTAACCACAGCAGTAACCAAAATTGTTTGTGTGCCCAAGTTTTGCCGAGATGGCGAAAACAAAATTGTTGGAATAGTGCAAAAAAAAAAAAAAAAAAATTGCTAAAGGCTCTGCAAAAAATGCACATACCCGTAGTACTCAAACTCATACTCAAACTCACACACACACACATTCGTACACGTACTCATGGTAGATAAATAGTTGGTTGAAAACTTTTTGCCGGGCAAACATCAGACATCAGGTAGTGAAAAGTTCAGGTGATGTGAAGCTCGGGCTTAAACGGGAAAAATGTCACCACAGAGCAAACATTATGCTGTGCTACAAAATGGAGGAGTAGAAAAAGCGTGGCAATGGAAAACATTTCAGGCACGCGCTCAAAATATGCATTAGAAAATGTTATAACATAAATTGAATAAACCAAGACGGCAGCCGGCAGCCAATCTTTGGTATCCCAGAGTCTGAATTTCAACTAAGCTAGCAAAAAAGATATATGTATATAAATACGTATACGCACTGTTGTCGATCGCAAAATATAAACTGAAACGGGCAAGAGGGACATTGGAATTGGATTGAAAACTCAGTCTCTTTCCGGCTTCAATTCAGTGGTCCCGGCGTGCTGCTGACTTGGCAACATTTCTCATTTTGGCGTATGTTTTATGACATGTGCATGTTGTTATTAGGCATACAGCTTTATAGATTTCACACAGCACATTTGTCTTGCTTATCGGTACCAGCATATACATACTTACATACATATTATACACACACACACACACATGCATGTGGCGACGTAATCAGTCATCTTGTTTGGCATATGAATGATTAGATAAGTACGACGAATATTCAGACAGTTCTTCCCATTGGGAGCTGTCATCTCGCCCATGTCCAACTTGCTTGACAATTTCTGCATCATTTCTCGCTCTCATTCACATTGAATGCAAAATGTGCCCTTTTATGGCAGCTAATAGATAATACAAGTGTACACTGTACTGCTGTATCTGATTAAATATACGAATAATTAGAGTGAATAAACTGAATACAAAGCAGTTCGAGTTCATGGTCTCTATTTAAATATAGTTGTTGTGATAGATAGTTGGAAATTACATAGACAATGAATTGCTATGTAAAATGTACATTTGAGAATGTATTTCTTAAAGATAACTTGTAATTCCTTTAATTAAGATCGATGATCTAAATATCCTGAGAATATATGTACATTCTTTCATTAAATAATATGTAATATATTATATCGTGTCGAGTTTTTACAAAGAATCCAAAAAAAAAATAAAAAAACTTCACCATCCCATAAATGCAAACCGATAATCATCACAAACAACTGATTAAAAATCACAAATGTGCGGCATATATAATTATAATTTATTTATATTAATTCAGATAACTAAAATACATCATGTCCTTGCTATAACAATTTATTTACTAACAAATGGTTCTTATATTATTTAATTAATTTATATTCTATAAATGTGTGTTAAGTTTAACGGAGCCTTAAGTCGCTTCTAATATCTGAAAATAATATTTGTTATTTGACTTTGATTACAAAGTAAGCACATTTAAGGTGATAAGATATGATAAAAATCAATCGAAGAATGTATTAGTAAAGTTTACAACGTTTATATTTGTTATACTATTACTATTATAATAATATCATGCACTATGTAGAATATATGTAACTTTTTTTTTAAGTATAAATATTTTTAGAATTAAAGTGTTTCATACCTTTAAACTTTCAAATACTTTAATAATTAATTTATTAATCTACGTATTTAACAGAAAAAAGCAGAACAAATGATAATAATAATATTTTGAACTGTTAAACTGATACATACGTAATCACAATAAATTAGTATACATTTTTATTTAGTTTCCTAATTCTTACGCTCTAGTTAATTTGTGGCTAACCTTTTTTGGTCAAATGAATATAGTCATAATTTTAGTCATTGAAATGGTAAATAAAGAACACAATGTACACACACACGATCACGCACACACACACCTTATACAAGTTAGATTGTGATATTTGAGTGCAATGTCATGGGTAATGTGTCAACTTGGTATGGCGAGGCTAGAGATTAGCTAATGACGACAGCAATATAATAAGGCATATAAATACATACTATACGTATGTATGTATGTACTTGTAGCTTCATTTCAACTTTCGGAATATGTGTATCAGCTGTGCTCCTTGATTGCGACCAGGTAAACAAGGTTAACCAAAATAGTTGCCCGCAACTCAGCAAAACAAATAATTGAGAAGTAAACAACAGGCAAAAACTAAACAGCAACAACAACCAACAACCAATGAGGGGAATGCATTTAATTAAAATCAAAGTCAAAAACAACGTAAGAAAAAAATGAAAAGCATTTCATTGGAAAAAGGTCTTTGGATAAAAATAATAAGAGCACGCCCTTTTCACATCGATTCTGTGGCAAAGAAAATGCTGCGAGAAGGAAAAGTTGAAAATCTAATCAGCAAATTGTTTAAATAACTACAACAACATGCCAAACGATAGCGAAGGAAAGAGCAGGGGTGAAAGTATAAATATTATATCAGGCAATGTTTGATAACACTAGGCAACAATTTTCAACTTTTTGTCTATTACACGAACCAAACCCACTTTTTTGGATAGATTTGGGGCTCCAAATGACGAAAAACATTTTTTTTTTTTTTTCTATGGCAGAATTTTTTTTTTAGAATTTTTTGAAATTTGGCTCTTTTTTCCGTACTTTTTTTCAGAGGTGCGCCCAGTTTTTTCATCATTACTCGAGAACGCCAAAACCGATTTTCAAAACCTTTACTTTTCCTGAAAGCCATCGAGTATATCTATAATTCATTAAGTCAAAATTTTGGATTTAAACTTATAGTTTAAGAGATATCAATTTTTGAATTAAGAAAATTATGATTTTTTTAAAGCTTTTTTTTTAGCTTTTTTTACTTTAAAATTCGAGGAAAAGTCGAAAAAAATTTATTACTTTTTGTCTTTAATTTTATTTGCATAGCTGCATTAATTACGCGTCGTTTATGATATGCCTTATCAAAATCTATGGAGAGACGGCGATGTATTATTTTTTTTTGTCTAGGCATGTTTTTGTCGAATTTTATGACTTCCTTGTAGAGCGGCATGACATTTAGTATGAAAAACTTTTTTGTTTCTTAAGATATCTTAACCAAACTCACAGATAGTGTATTTGGGACTGTCTCATACACCCTGACTAAATTTGGTCTAAATCGGATTACTATATCATATAGCTGCCATAGGAACGATCGTTAGAAATACAAGGGTTAGTATGAAAAAGTTTTTTGTTTTTTGAGATATATCATCCAAACTTGCTGGTTATGTATTTAGTAATGTGGTATGTATCCCTACCAAATTTGGTTCAAATCGGATCACTATTCAATATAGCTGCCATAGGAACGATCAGTCGAAAATTCACCTTTAGTATGAAAAACTTTTTTATTTTCTAAGATATTTTAATCGAACTCACAAATTGTGTACTCTTTGTTGTCCTTTACATCTTTATTTATTTTGGTTCGAATCTGTCTACTATATCATACAGCTGCCATAGGACCGATCGGTCTAAAAACAAGTTTTAGTATAAAAAACTTTTGTGTTTTTTGAGATATCTTAACTAAACTGATAGAATATGCATATAAGTTGGTCTTATGCATCCTGACCAAAGTTGGTTCAAATCGGTCCACTATATCATATAGCTGTCATAGGACCGATCGGTAGAAAATCATGTTTTAGTATAAAAAACTTTTTTGTTTTTGGAGAAATCTCAATAAAACTCATAAATTGGGTATCTTTAATTGCCCATTACATCCTTACCAAATTTGGTAGGAATCGGACCACTATATCATATAGCTGCCATAGGAACAATCGATACGAACGGTCGATAAGCAACCTTTAGTATGAAAAACTTTTTTGTTTTTAAAGTTATCTGTACAAAACTTACAAGTTATAAGCCTTCTATTGCCTTATACAACCTGTCCAAATTTGGTTGGAATCGGATCACTATAACATATAGCTTCCATGGGACCGGTCAGTCGAAAATCTACCTTTGCGTAAAAATTGTTTTATTGTCAATATACAAATAACTTAGCCGTCCTTCCATAGATTTTAACGGTAAACATACGCAACGATTGGTAATTAATATAGTTATATATATATAAACAAATTTAATAGTTCAGATGACCATCTTAAATGCATATTCTGCCAAATTGGTTAAAATATCTCAAAAAACAAAAAACTTTTTAATACTAAACCTTGATTTTCGAACGATCGTTCCTATGAGAGCTATATGATATAGTAGACCGATTTAAACCAAATTTGGTCAAAATGTGTAAAATAACAACAATTTGATATTGTGTGAGATTAGTGAAGATATCTTAAAAATCACAAAAAATTTTCATACTAAAGGTCATGCCGCTCTACAAGGAAGTCATAAAATTCGACAAAAACATGCCTACACACAAAAAAATATTATATCTCTGTCCCTCCACAGATTTTGATAAGACTTATCTTTAACGACGCGTAATTAATGCAGCTATGCAACTAAAATTAAAGACAAAATGTAATAAATTTTTTTCGACTTTTCCTCGAATTTTAAAGTAAAAAAAGCTAAAAAAAAAGGTTTAAAAAAATCATAATTTTCTTAATTCAAAAATTGATATCTCTTAAACTCTAAGTTTAAATCCAAAACTTTGTATTAATGAATTATAGATATATTCATTGACTTTCAGAAATAGTAAAGCTTTTGAAAATCGGTTTAGTCATTCTCGAGTAATGATGACATAAGTCGGCGCACCTCTGAAAAAAAGTACGAAATAAAAGCCAGATTTTTAAAAAATTCTAAAAAAAAAATTTCACCATAGAAAAAAAAAAAAAAATGTTTTTCGTCGTTTTTGGCCCCAAATCTATCCAAAAAAGTGGGTTTGGTTCGTGTAATTTTTTGGCTGTTGCCTAGTGTAACAAGCGAAGGTTTCGAACTGATACCGATAAGCTGCGTAACTGTAGATATATATATATATATATACACATTTAATATTTACAACTTGGCATGCACTGTCGATAATGTTAAACGAGCTGATTCACAAACAAGTTAAGCAAGTTAATTAATTTGCCAAAAGTTAAATAAATGCGCAACGCAATTGTCTCATTGTCAGCTTGGGGCAACAATTTTGATACAACGATAGAGATGCAGAAATGAGAGTGAGTAGGAAATAAAAAGAGAAAGAGAGATAGGGAGGCAACACAGTGCGTGCACGTTGTCAGAAAGGCAAACTAGAAATCAATCTCACAATCACACAGCACGATGAAGAAGCAATCGACATGCAAGTTGATTCCATTTTTGTTTTTTTTTCTGTGGAAATTGAAACACGGCTCTGATACGTGCAGGCAAATAGTATAAAGAGCCAGGGGGCAGGCGTGGGGGAGGGGGATGGGGGGTGCAACAAACAAAAGGGAACGCAAACAAATCTGTTACTGGCAAACATGCAGTATACCCAGCACGCCATAAAGTATGCAGCAAAAGCGACGCCACAGTCAACCCGGATCGTGTTGAGTCGAGTCGAGTCGAGCCGTGCCAAGCCAACCCTGGCAGTGGCACCTCCTCCCTGGTCATCTGAACCTTTCCCCCTCCAGTTACTAAACTGTCCGCGCTGCACTTTTGTTAGCTTTGTTTTGTCTTCATGCGAGGGATGGTTTAAAAACTAAGTGACAGCAAAGTTATAATAATTATTTTTGATTTTGAGCTAAGATACTAAAAGAAAATAAATAAAAGGAATAAAAATACATAAATATTTGTTACATTTTAACGCCAAAGTTTAAATATGTTTCTTAGGATTTGTCAGCAGTCATTTTTACGTTATGCAACATTAATAACCGTCTTCTTAATATTAAAAAAAGGATATATTTCAAAAGTTTTGGGATTTACTGGTAGTCAAGGATATTTATGACAAACCAACTATAATATTACTATATTATTATTGCTATATTATTGAAACAATTGAACTTCTTTGAGATAAATGTAAATGGTTGAAATATGGAGGACATTCTGTAGATAATTTCAATCACTTATCGTTCCTTTCTACTTGAATCGATAAATGTTAATTATCTGCTGTATAAATTTACAATGTACATACATATTTTAAAAATATTGTCTTTATGATTGCTGCACATATTGATTGGTTTTCGATAGATTTTCGATTGGTTTATGTTTTAAATTAGTTCCTATGTTTTCCAAATTAGTTAGTAGTTACTTTTGTGACAACCCTCGCATGACTGCGTGTGTGTGTCAGCTTTGCTGCCCGTTAGCTTCCCTATGGCTTGTGATTCATTCATTGCACTGTCCCCGCGTTGGTCACTCTGCCCCGTCCGTCAGCTCGCCCGTCAGTCAGTCTCTCTGTCTGTCTGTCAGGGCTGTCGCAGCTTTCAAACCGCATTGGCATAGCCATGCATCACAGTGGCAGCCAACCAATTTGAGTCAAGTGGTGCGCACGTAAAAAAATAACAAAAAAAAAGAAACACACACTCTCGAAAAAAAAAGGAAGAGAAAACTACAAATTTTTATTTTTCAACATTTTTGGCGCTCTCTTTTCATTCAAGAGGGTAGAAATAACAACCAATTTATTTGGCTATACTGCAAATTGTTACTCATCTTGCATTCGATCATCATCGACATCATCATCATCATCATCATTGATGGTCCTGTTCCTGTTCTCCTGGCCAGGACTTACGTTCACTTCTCGTCAGCATCATCATCAAAAATCGTTGATTGCAACAAAACAAATTGCATTTTAAGGAGATTACTCGATGTGCTCGTTCTTTCGCTGGCTTTCCACAGACCCCCATCGAGATGAATTCAGATGTGTGTGTGTGTGTGTGTGTGTGTGTGTGTGAGTGTGTGCTTGTGTGAGATTGTGTGTTGTGGGGTCATGCTATTTATAAATCATGGGGCACTAGTATGGTTTGACCATTGGTTTGCCCAACACACAGTGATTCGAGTCCCATTAGCACCTTCTCATAACTTGGTTATTATAAATTATTAAGCAAAAAAGTCAGAAAGCAACAAACGAAGATGATTTCTTATCGCTAATCCCAAAGCAGCGTTTCGGAATTGTACATTGCTCGTAATATATAAATATAAACTGTGGAATTGTAGTGAATTCTAAATGTTAGCAATTAAACAAATTGTTATAAATCCGAACTGAACATCGAGAATAAAATTGGATCTGGAGCATCATTTCATTCATTGAATTGTCAACTTATCGAAATATCTTGGCATATTTTCATCGCTTTTTCATAAAAATTTTGAAAAGTCCAAAAAATAAAACTGATTATTTTAATGCTTGGATTTATTTATAAATAATATCGTTCAAGTCTTTGCTTCGATTATGTTGCTAGTCGAAAAAATTTTTTATACAACAGACAAATATAGGAAGCACAATAAGCTTGAAAAATTTATTCAAAAAATTTAACTAAATATTCCCGCAACCCAAATATTTATTATATTATAAAAATTAAAAAATTGAATTTTTTACTTAAAATTTATAAGTAAAAATTAACAATTGTAGAGTATTCCAAATGTAATTTAATGCTGATCGTTCTCGTTTTCTGCGCAGATTTCGACTGCGTTTGACAAAATCCTCCCAAAAGCGCTGTAAAAACATTTGCAATGATATTTTTCCTAAGCTGTTTACAGCGACATTAAAACACACACAAAACGACCCCAACAGTACAACAAGGCGTACAAAACGACCAATAAAAAACACAAGAAATTATAAAAAATTCATAATGCAAGTCCTAAAACAAAAAGCGTCAGAAATGGAACCCAGGCGGTGAAGGGGAAGTGAGGAGGTAAACTTTTCCATGACTCACGGCCGGAGCCGGAGCTGAATGGCAATCCGGGAACACGCGAATAAAGCGACACCAGGAACAGAAATAAAAATAAAAAAAATATAAGGACGCATAAACTAAGCCCGCAAAACGAATGAAGGTTTCGGACTGTAACTGGATAAAAACAAGAAGAAGAGAAAAAAAAAACAGGACCAAGTGTGAGTGGCAAGTCAAAGTGCGAGCCGAAAGCGGAGCCACTCATTAGCCTTGGGGAGCCTTTGGGGCCATTTATGAGTATGAGGACAAGCATTAGCTTGGTAAATAAATACAAACAAATTGCAGAATGAATGCGTCTCCTCTCTTTCTCTCTATTTCTCTTTTTTCCTCTTTTTGTGGCACATTCGTGCACAACGTGGCGTATTAGCAATGTAATTTGATTTGATGTTTATGCGGTGCCAGCGAGCAGCAGGACGACAATAGCCGCATAATTGCGTTAAGCACAAATATCTATAGACAAATACACACACACACACACATTGGGGAAATTATCACAGTTGCAACGCTAATTGGAACAAGTGATTAACTTTAATTGCAACAGATAACAAGCAAATTGCTGACGACTGCACGACAAACAGATACCCTCTAGCCACATCCATCAAACACAATAAATACTCGGTAGCTTTCATGTTTCTGCCAGTCACGTATTTTCTACTCCTTACTGACAAGTAAAATAATAAACAGAGCATGACTTGGGGCTATAGCACAAAACAGTTACAATATTGGTCAAACATAAGTAAATAAATAACTTTGGGTAAATAAACGAGTATCACTTTTCGAAAGCTAACGCCATTTTGAGTTTAACAATCGACATACCCTACAAAGTTTAACAATTTTCGCATCAATAAATTATTAAATTTTAAGTACTTAAAAAGAGGAAATAAAAAAAATGCAAATTAAACTGATAACAAATACTTATTTATTTAAATGGAAATTATTTGCAATATTAAGCAGAGATCATAACTGTTGTAAGCAAAATGTCATTTTTAATAGACGTTTAATATATCAATCATATTTAAGAATATGACTTTAAAAATAATTTCAAATAATTATAGGTTTTTATTTGACTCGTTAACACAAATGAGTAAAATTTACTTATTAAATTTATTAGGAAAGAACTTAACTTTTGATTGCATAATAAAAGTAGTTACAGTAGTCTATCTTCAAGATTAACACTAAATCAGCTAACGAATGGATCGATTGAACAATAGAGAGTATTAAAAATTGCTGAATTATTGTGCAAATATCAATCATATTAAAAAAAATGACTTAAAATGAATTCAAAATAGTTATAGGTTTTTATTATAAATGTATGGAAAAATGTTGCATTTTTGTGCAAATATCTATCTTAAATAGACGTTTAACATATCAATGATATTAAAATATTTTTAATAAGAATTTAAAATAGTTATGGGTTCTTATTATAAATGTGTTAAAAAATGTTGCATTTTTGTGCAAATATCTATCTTAAATAGACGTTTAATATATTAATCATATTTAAAAGTATGACTTAAAAATAAATTAAAATTAATTATAGGGTTTTTAATATACTCATGTGAGTAAAATTCAATATTATTAGTTATTAAATATTATTAGGAAAGATGACAGTGTTTTTTATTAGAGCTCAAACTAAACATTTGAGTACATAATAAAAGCCCATACAGTACTCTATCGTCAAGATGAACACTAACTTAGCTAACGAACGGATCGATAGAACAAAAGAGGGTATTAAAAAATGTTGCATTTTTGTGCTTTATGCAACAATCTATCTTGAATAAAACGTATAACTAAAAATATGCTAACAACACTTGTGCTGAGAGGCTTTGTTATGCAAATTTATACAGAGGTCAGAGGTGAGTGTGAGCTGGTCACACGTCACGAGTTCAAAAGTTACAAATTGTCAAACATTTGAAAGCCATTTGCCATTTTGCAAAGCATTTAAAAATGTACAAAGTGCACAAAAGTTATTGCAAAATATGTATGTAAAATGTACATACATATGTATATGGATTACAGTTATTTTTATTGTGCTTTCGTCGGCATTTACAGTTTAGAATTTTCATTCGTTTTCCAATTTATTTTGTTGCGCTCAAAGCAATTTTCACACACAGACCGAATCACAACAGTCCGGAATGTGCATTCAATTTTATTTCACAACAAATTATTTTGATAAATATATGTATGTATTGTATGTGGGGAAAATTGATTGCTTGCTGCACTCGGAAACCAAATTAAAACTAATTAAAACCGAATATATACAGATATTGTTATGTTTGCATATCTCCCCCATCTTTAAAACCAAAAAAATTTAACTAAATTGAATTGGCAGTTATTTAAGTGAGTTTCATTTCAATTGCATTTGATTTGATTAATTGCATTGCAATTAAAGTCAATTTAATAATTGACACATAAATCAACTGTTTTTTAAGCAAATAACAATTATGTCATTTTGAGCTTATTATGTGTTACCTAATTAAGTAAATTTATTTCAATAAATTTCAATATGGATGGAGTAAAGGTAACTCGATTTAAACTAAACTAAATATGAATTTGGTAAATGATACTTTGCTTTTTTTTTAGATGTTTACCTAACTATATTGGATCTGTTACTACTTTATGACCGTTTTTTTTGTTGATGTTTTAAAAATGTAAACAACTCACATAAATGTTGAAAAGGTTCCCTGTGTCTTTTCACAATTTATTTTTTATTTACAAATTCACAGATGCTAAATAAATATACAATTTGCCTTCGTTTATTTATTTATATTGATATAAGATGAAGCATAAATTCAAGAGTTTTTTAAGTCAATATAAATATACAAATTGAAATCTGAGTTAAAAAAAGTAAATCTATGTGGGTCATTACAATTTTCTTCAACCAATGATTAATTTCTGCAAGCTATAGACAAATAAAGTACGGAAACATTCGATCAGCTGATTTATAAAAAATTACCATTTGTGAATACCATAAAAAGAAATTAATTTCTTGAAAATTCCCACTGGAATTCGTATTTAGATAGAACAATAAATATAGTCATTATACCATTGAAAGTGAATAATCAAGTCTGATGATTAATGCAACTATTGATTGCGTATTAAAAATGCAAATAATATAGTACAAAATTCAGTCCATATTTAGAACAAATATTTATACAAAATGCATTGGAATTTTTGTGCAGTGTAGCGGTTGCGGTTTTCTTAAAATTATATATAAGAGAAGTCAATTAATTTAACAGAATAACTTTACTGATGCTCATAGTGAGTGACCAGGAAAATGGAAAAGCGGGTTCATTATGCATCCCTTAGAATTATTATCCATGATTCAATAATACAAGGTAGCGATCTTAATATTTCCTGAACTGTTATCGCTATCTTGTATTATTTATTATATCAGCTGTTCTCGCTTCGTTTGGCTGAACTATTTTTAAACTTTAAAATTTGTTACGAACGATCGTAGAATGAGCAATTTGAAAAGGAACTAAATGAATGATGATTAGTTTAATGTCAGGAACTACTAACTATGAACTAAATTGACGGTAGTTTGCAATCCCACGCTTCTTTCTTCTTCTCAACTCGGAAGAGCGTGTGAATGCCAAATGAACAAAACAATAACAATAAAAAGCATTCACTTACCACACTCAAGATGTTGTTGTTATTGTGAAGTTATTTTCAGTATCAGCAACAGACACAAAAAGCAGCATTGACCCCGAAACACTTTTTTTAGTCTGGTTTTTTTTTTTTTTTGTATTATAAATATTTAATGAAAACACGCGAATTGTAGATTGAAAATATGTGAATGATAAATTAAGTTGTTAATTTCATTTCGACTCGCGACACTTTGTTGTTGTTGCTGTTGTTGTTTTTAAGCACTGCACTTTTCTATCTTTCTTTTTGTTGCTGTTTCACATTCGCTTTGCTGGAATTTTTTAACTTTTGATTAAAATTAAACAGATATTAAAAATACAGTCGCATCAAATGAAAAGCCACAAAGTGTGAAATGAGGTAATTTGTATTTAAAACGCACAAACACAATCAACTGCAAACAGGTTTTTATTTAATACATATATATGTAACGTAACATAAATAACAACAATATAAACCGAAACTGAAACCGGAAAAGAAAAGAAAAGACAAACTAGCCCTGTCTGTCTGTCTGTCGGTCAGACCATTGAGAAAGCGAAAAGTCTCAAGCAACTGTAATATTTAACAAATTATATGGAATTCTCATATTAAAATATCAAATAAGAATCCAGTCACGAAGCAAAAACAAACACAATTAATATCACCGCCTCGCTCGCACACTCATCTCCAAAAGCAAGTCAAAGGCAAAAGCAAAAGACAAAAAAACAAAAAAAAAACAGACAGAGAAAAACAAAATGACAACAGACAGCAATAAATACGTAGGCAAGTGAAGGCACGACGAACGGCACAAAAAAGAGTTGACGTTGACGTTGACGTTATGCCGAACAGGGCAAATGTCTCACAAATCTAATTAAAATTAGTTAAAGAAATATGATTTAAGCAAAATAAAACAAAAAAAGAAGAGCTTGACCAATACGAAAACTATTTCTTAACTTTTGGCGTCACCGCCGCATTGACACAGTTCGCGCTCTCTCGCTCTCGCTCTCGCTTACGCTCTCTCTCTTCATTTTTTTCATTCTTTCTTTTTGTTTTTGCTGTGTGTCTTTGTTTTTTTTTATGTCTTTGCACTCCACGTTGCTGGCGTTGTGTTCTGTTGTTGTCGTTGTTGTGGTTTTTGTTGTTGCTGCTGCAGTTGTACAATTGTTACAATTGACGTGCACAATCAATTTTTAAGTGAGATGCATTTTATAGTTCAGAAACTACGTGAATATGACGAAATAAAAGACAAAGTACAACAAAAAAAAACCCGTTGGCAAACACAAACAAGGCGCACAAACACACACACGCACACACTCGCATATCATTTTAGATTAGTGTGAGAGGCAACAACAACAGCAACAGAAACAACAACAACAGCAACCAATGTCTGGATGTCTATGATTCACAACTAAAGCAATGCGTGTGTTTCATTTTATATAAACAAAAATGCACATGCAACAATGCAGAACATTTAACGAAAAACTTCCAACACACAATACTAAATATTAATTAAACTGAGCAATTAAAAATATGTAACACAACACTATCGGTGATTTAATAACAGCCTATGGCTGCTCTGTTAACTTTTTAATTATTTAACAAAACCTTTATTTTATTCTGTTTTTATGTTGGTGTCGGATGTGTTTCCAAATTGTCGTAAAATAATATTGAAATGATGTTTTCGAATTTAGCGCAAATCGACGCGAGGCAGAAATTTATCCGCGCCTAGTTTTCACGACGGCCAAAAGTAGCAGACTGACTGACTGCAATTAACAGACTAACTGCTATTAACAGAGAAGTTGTTCGTTCAGTGAACGAAAAGTTCCGTCGTTTTTCGGCGCGTCGTCTTTAAGCCGAGGGCTGCCCATCCAGCATAAAATTTCCGATCTGGTTTGATTTTTTTATTTAAAACAAAAACACAAATTTCCGAAAAAGATTTCTTCAATTTTTTTTAATTTTTTCTAGCTGGAACTTTTCAATTTTGTTCAATATTGTTAGAATTTTCTCGATATTTTTTAAATTACGTTTTATAACTTATCTTTCCGAGGCCCGACAAACTTCAAACCTTTATTCAAATATTTACCTTAATTTTTCTTGTTTCGAGATTTAAGTTTTCAACAAATGAATAAAGTTTTAATTGAGTTTGTTTGCTGTTTTAAATTTAAATTAGCAATTTTTGCGGCAATCGATAACAAAGATTAGTTCGTTCATCAAAAATTGAACTATTGAGCTGACCGATGAAATATCGGCATAGTGTTTTTCGCCGCAAACCATATGTTTCATTATTCGCCGTGAATTTCGATCAAACAGCAACAGAATTTGCATATTTTTTTTCGTTGGCTAACAAAAGTGTATTTATTTAGCAAATGTAAGAATTAAGTGTAACTAAAAACATGGCCAACATGGAGCAGCTTTTGGAGGAGGTAAGAAGGGTCAAAGGAACTTTTCAACATGTTTATTTATATGTGTGCAACATTTTCGCAGGTAAAAGCAAATGTGCAACAGAAATTTAATGAAATACGCGCTGCTTTGCATATGCGTGAGAAATTGTTGTTGCGGCAACTGGAAGTGATTGCAAATACACAACAACAACAACAGCAACAGCAACAACAAACTGTTTACATTGAAAACAATGCAAATGAGAGTGAAAATAGAAAAGTGCGCTTTTGCACAGGAGACAACGGCGAGGAGGAGGAGAAACTGTTGTTGGCCATAAGGAGTTTTGGCCAATTCCAGCTGGACAGCAGCATGCAGCTGGCACTGCACAGGACACAGGATAACATGACAGCGGGTCTGCGCAACGAGGATTACATAGAGCCCATGGATGACCATGAGACAATGTACAAATGTCTGGAGGATCGGGATCGAGATCAGGATGATGAGGAAGTGCAGCCCGAGGCCATTGTGGTGGACTTCTCGCGCAGCAAAGCCTTGCTGGAGGATAATGCCAAGCGTTCGATTATAAACATAACACTGCAGGAGGCAAAGGATCTGATACGCAGGGCAAAGATTAAGCGGGAAACTTATGTGCCGCCACTTAATCTCGAGGAGCTGGACGACGAGCTGGAATCGTCCATTGCCGATGCGGTGTCCAGTCTGGGACGCAGCTGCTCCGAACAGCAGCCGGCAAGTAAATCCAAATCAAAGGCACGCAAGCCACGCTTAAAGCCAAAGATCACCATCAACAATTGCAATGGCACCATCAATCTACGGAACATTGCCAGCTTGACCATCAACTGTGCCAGCGAGGATGCTGTCAGTGCGGAGCTGCCTCTCACCGAAGCTCCCAAGCTCTCCGTGGACTCGAGCAGCAGCAGCAACAATACGGAGCAATCTAGTTGCTCACCCAGCAGCTCCAATTACTCGAGCAATGCCAGCTCACGTTCCCAGTCCAAGAAGCAAAAGATGCCCAAGAGAGCAGAGGGCAAGAGGGAGCAACATGTGCCCAGTTCCAGCACCAACACCAACACAAACACACCAACAACAGACACACATGATGTCACCTGCGACTTTTACAATCGTCTGCTAAATGAAATCAAAAAGAGTCTCAAGGAGAAACCAACACGAGTGCTCGAAGTACCAACAACAATAGCTGGAACAACAGCAGCAACAACAACAACAACTACGGCTACAGTGACCAGCAGCATTAATCTGCCAGGAGCTACAGTTACTGCGGATTCCAGTTGTGATGCCACCAACTATAATAAGCCAGTTTCCAGTCGCGATGTCGAATCAACACTCTCATCTCAAATACAACCGGGCAAGCGTTTGATCCTCAAGAACTTTGAGAATCTAAAGATTATTTTGGAAGCAAATAGCGGAGATGAGGACGCGTTTCATCCGGTGCAAATCGAACAATGGCTGGCGGAGATTATATCCGAAACCGATCTCGAACCCATGCAAAATACGGATATACTCGAGCACAGCAAGATCGACAACAGCGAGAGCAACTGAGGATATATCTCAAATCCTTAATCCTCAACTGATTTCCACACAATGCGCACAAAGATTATCATAAAGTTATCACAGTATTTATTAGATAAGTATATAAAAACTTACTAAATCAAGATTACCTATATGAATTCGACAAAATCACAAGAATAACAGAATTTGGAAACAAAAATAATTGAGGAATACAAATTAGGAAACCGAAATTAAGAATAATATTAGGAAATTTAATGTGGAAATACATTAAAAAGGCAAAAAAAAACCCACAGCTACTGAAAGCCTTTTCCCATCGCTAGCAAAATACAATCCCAAATGAAAACATTTACGAATTTTTCAAAAAAAGAAAACACCGAGTCCTACAATCCTAATCGAATTTCTGAACCTACAATATCAGCTTTTGTCTTGGCCATTTTCATGATTTGTGAAAGGTTCAATAAACCCATTTCCTATTAAAAATAAAATACATATTTAGAAGGGTTGTCTATATATAAATCCATTTGGATTTGAATTTATCCTTTTCTGACCGTTCTACAGCGTTTATTTGAATTAATTGAAGAACAAATAGGCATTAAATATTTATTCTCTAAATGTCACATTCCTAAATTTTGTAGTCAGTAATTTTCTTAAAAGAATTTTCTAATTTCTGGTTTCCTTTCTTTGTATAATTATTTTCATTTCTTTAAATTTTGTTCTTAGCTTTTGAAATCGAAATTCGTATAGGGATAACAATATATATATATAAATAAGAATATCAAGGGTACCACAAAAATCATAACAAATTGAAAATCTCTCAAAAATTTTAAGTTTTGTAAGATTTTCGATTGGTTTCCGAATTTTTGTGGCATCCCTGCATAATTCCCTTAATTACAATTATTCAATAGTTATAAAATTGTAATTGCTATATTTTAAATTTAGTATAAACTGTTTCACAATCTTATAATGTGGTCCAAACCTTTGGCATTTAAGATTTAAATGTGAGTTTGAAGAAAGATCTAAAGACATACGTTGTACTTAATATAAGTATTTAATTAATTGCACTTTATTTCTGTAATTAAACAACATGTTACAAGACTTACAAAATATTCCACCACTTACTACAATTATATAAGATTTACGTCTACACATAAGTTTTGGGCCAATTTCACATTTGTCACATGTCACGTATTTGTAAAAATTGATTAAAGCGCTAACATTTAATTGCTAAATCCTAATTTGTTAACTTGTTTTCAATCTCAAAACCAAAAAAGGGTGTCAATGCTCTTTCTGCTCAACCGGTTGAAATTGTTCATATAGACTTTGTCATGATGATTGTGCGCGATTCGCGATTTGTGTGCAATTGAATTAGAATTGGTGAAATTGGAGACGGTTTTATGACGCAAGAGGGGGGTACAAATTTGACTTTCAAATCCGTTGAATTGATAAGCATATTGAATAGTGTGTGGACAATATACAACAATGAATGATTTTGTACTAAACGACAGAGTTGTGCCTTGAAGCATTATCATTACATATTCATTATCAGTAAAAAAATGTGTGATAAAGAAATCCGATTTCACTAGCATTGAAAAATCTACTGCCAAATTAAATGTTATTGCACTAGAATTGAAAATAGTAGTGTTAATGATTTAAAATTTCAGTAGCATTGAAAATAGTTGTAATGTAATTAGTAATAGCATTACAATTTTCATTAAAAATACTATTGCTAATGTTATGTATTTTCAATGCTACTGAAATTGCATATTATAAGCATTTACTATTTTAAATACTATTGAAATTCTCTATTCATAAGCATTATTTTTGTCAATGAAGTGAGCAATGCATTACAAAATCAGTTAATTAGCTAAATGCAACACAGAATTGTTAACAACAAACAGACTAATTGGGATATTTCTAGATTGCGAAAGGTACTATACGCCGGAAGAGAGCGTTTACGCCGACTTGGCCACAATGTCCAGCAGATACGGCGTAAAGTAGGTGATAATACAATCGGCTCCGGCACGTTTAAAGCCCTTCATGGACTCCAAGACGGCATCGTGGAGCGAGAAGGCTCCCGCCTTGGCGGCATGATAGAGCATTGCGTATTCTCCGGACACCTGATAGACGTAGAGCGTGTGATATGGATAGGTATCCTTGGTCTGGCGCAGTATGTCCAAGTAGGGCATGCCCGGCTTAACCATCAGCATATCAGCGCCTTCACTGACATCCCGCTGAACTGCTCTCATGGCCAGGTTGCGGGATCCACTCGGCAGTTGGTAGCAACGACGATCGCCAAAGGCGGGAGCTGATTGTGCCGCCTCCCGGAACGGGCCATAGAAATTGGAGGCGAATTTCGCGGAGTAGGCGAGCAGGGAAACGTTGTTCATGTTGGCATCGATGAGTGCCTGCTTGATGGCCATCACCCGATTGTCCATCATATCCGAGGGAGCCACAATGTGTGCTCCAGCCTTGCCATAGGCCACAGCAATGTCCGCAATGCGCTTGATGCTGGCACTATTCTCCAAACCATTGTCACCCAGCAGACCACAGTGTCCATGCGATGCATATGGACAGATGCACACGTCACAGGCAATCAGAAGATCGGGAAACCATTTCCGTAGCATTGGCAGCGCTCGAACCACCGGATTCAGAGCTGAATCCGCATTGGTGGCCACCTCATCCTTCAGTTCGCACTCCACCACACCAAAGAGCAGCACGGATGAAAGCCCCTTCTCCACCAGCGGCTCCAAATGCTCGCGTAATCGATTCACACCGAACCGAGAAATTCCTGGCATACTTGCAATCGGTTGTTCATCATCGTCGTTGCTCACTATAAACACTGGATACATCAGATTGTGCGGCAGTATTTCACAGCCCGATTCCTGCAGCAATCGCAGTGTCGGATGATGTATTCCACTGTGCAGTTTGCGCTCCATTTTTCCACTAATCAAAAATATTTCTTCACAAAACGAGAAGGTCTCTCCACAACGCGCCACCTGGCCCAAATGTTGCCACCCGACCGAAGGGTTGCCAGCCTGCTAAATTCCACCATCTGGCAACGTGTTCTAATTTAATCAAAATTAAAATTTGATTGCACCCAAAAAAATTCACCTAAATTGGAATTTTTCTTAATTTTCAAGCTAGAATTTTTTAAATTTTTACATAATATTTGTTGGAATTTTCTCGATTTTTTGGTTTTTTTTTTTTTAAATAAATTTGGAACTTCTATTTCTTTGGGTTTACAAGTTTCAAACCTTCACTAAAATCTATATCTTTTTTTGTTTGAATTTCGTATTTTAAGTTTTCATTAAATTATTAATTTATTGCAAAAAATTTTTCAAATTAATCAAAATTAAAATCAGTGTTGGCAGCTTTTTTGAGCAGAGATGCTCACCGCTCTAGCTATCAGACTTTGGACTTTTCGGGGTTAGTAGACAGCTGTTTGTCTTGAAAGTTGGCGCGAACAGTTCAAACCTCTTGCATAAGGAATCTCACAAATTTTACTCTATAAATGGCAGTAAAACCGTTATAATTTTTAATAATAATTTTAAATATAAACAAATTAGATTTCTGCGTACGACCTTTTTAGTTTATTGTGTTTTTTCAAACATATCAAGTGACATCATCTATCTGCTACAATCCTCACACTCTTAATTTGCATACAGGCGATCTCGAGTGCCTCTAATTGAAAATTGAATACATGAATTCTAAGTAATGCCTATATATATTATATATGTATATTATGTGTACGAAAACACTAGACGTTAAACATAATTTAAATAAGCACAAAATAAGTACATAAAATATATCTTTATCGCCTTTGATCGTTGCTGACTTAAAATTTAGTTCAATCGAAAATCAAAGTGCATGGTAACATAACTAAATCCTAACTTAAATTATATAAATTGTGCTTTAAATATTTGGTTTGGTTTTCAGATGCTAAGTTACAGCCATTGGAAGTGTGAGTTATATTCTTGGTGATGTTTATATAGTTGTTAGTTTGTCTTTTTCTTTGGGTTTCATTGGTAATAGCCTCCACTATGAAACCAGAGTGTGATGATAGTGTACACGTCTTTTACGACGATTCTTCTTTGGCTGCTGTTGTTGTTGCTGCTGCTCCTCCTTGGCTGCATGCAGTATCACGGTGTAGCTGTGCAGTTTAATTGGCTCCATGGTGTTGAGCTCAGGTTTATCAAATTGTATTGCAGTTGTGTGATCTTCTTGTGTTGTTGTTATTATGGATGTAGCATTTTGGAGACACGATGTGGTAGTTGTTGTTGCTTTTAGCTTTAATTGTATTGCTTGTCGTCGCGTTAATGAACTCTCTTGAGCTGGTCAAGCGAAGGTCACTTGATAGAAGAGCCATTCTTCCATGAAGGATGGCACAAACGCCTTCGTTGTGGTGAACTTCACCTTGGGCTGAAGCAAACGCAGTTGATCCTCAAACAACTGCAATGATTCCAAGCAACTGGTGCCATTGCCGTGAGTCAAGAACTTCCCATCTGGCTGCAGCAACTTGAATGAATGCTCAAAAATGGTGCGTATAAAATCCCAGCATTCACCAATCGGAGCACCACTTATGGGTATATCAGTTAAATCGCCGAAAACATAATCAAACTTGCGACCTTCGGCAATGAACTTTTTCATATATTCCACACAATCGCCCACAATAATCTCATACTGATCGGTCTTGCGTTTCTCCAAGACATCGCCACAAATGCTGTTCAAATACTTGTTGCAGGCCTGCATGACCAGCTCATCAATTTCCAGCATTACCACATGCTTCGGCTTCTCCTTGAGCAGTTCATACAACAAGGCTCCATCACCGCCGCCAAGTATACAAATCTCCTTGCCCTCGTAGTTCTCAATGCCACGACCCATGAGAGTCTCTGTGTAGATCAAATCCGACTCGGCAATGTCTGCAATAAATTTATCCAAATTAGTTTCACTGCTATTGATTTTATTCTGGCACAAACACAAAGGGACACGTGAAGTGCACTCGTCCTTGACCTTGTTTCATATTGCATTGCCCGTGAAAGGGTTGCTAATCAATAAAGAAATGCATATATATATATATTATTACGTGACCTTCTGTGTTTGTGCTTAACAGGGATTGTAACAAATTTGATTTTCATTATAACAATTATTGTTTTATTTAAAATAAATTAGTTTGATTTATCAAATTTAATATCTGAATAAATTTCATTCAATGAGTCTTAATTTTCAATTTTTTAAATAATATATGGATCTTACATTACTTTATTATTGAATTACTGATCCATTTAAAAAATATATCAAGAAGTACCATTTATTATTAAAACATAATTTAAAATAAGAGGTACTGAATGATTTATAATTTAGAAATTTCAATATTAAAAATAAAATTTGCATTTTTAGAAACTACTTTACACAAAAAATGGGTATCTCAGTTAGTAAAAGTCTCTAGTTTTTTTTAGATTTTATTTACTCAACTCTTTGTTGGGATTCCTGGAACTTAACTTACTCTGCAATTCGTCCAGGATTAGCATATTGCCCAGCGTTTTGGAGTGCATAATCTGAATCTTCTGGAAAGGCGAACGTGCCTCATAAACAAGTGTATCAATATCATATTCAATGATACGCTCATCTGGGAACCAACAATTTAGAAAACAGAGAAAACAAATCATTATAACAATGTTATTAATATCTTACAAATAAAATATATTAACAAAATACGCACTTTGAATCGACGTAATTACTTTGGGGCTATTATATGTGTACATGCATGCTGACATAAATATGTTTTAAAGTAAATTAAAATAAAGACATGTGATTTACTATATTGAAAACAACACAAATAATAATATTGTAACAATAAAATATTGTATAACGTTTAAAAGTGCTGGATAAAATAATGGAATGATGACATAAACTTGAGTTCAAACACGAATTGAGATTTGAAATTTTCGATGAAATGATGAAATCATGCATTGTGCTTCTTGGGTACTACAGTTTTGCTGAGCTACTTATGATATATGGATAGTTATGATAGTTCTTATAGTTGATACAGTATACTATACGTTACCTGACGATGGAAAATACCTAGCGACATCGCCGCGCTTCAATGTTGGCAACTTCTGACCCCAAAGGGCATTCAATTTTTTGGCTATGGCATTTTCCACACGTTTGCCAGTCTGCGTATCATTTTTGCGTGGTTTATGTAAGGTGGAATTTGTTGTAGTAGTTATTGTAGTAGTACAAGTAGTTGTTGTTGTTGTTGGTACCATGAGAGCGAGGCGAACAAACGAGCGGGGCAGGTGACGATGACACAGGTGCATATAGGTGGTACGTATAATTTAATTTGGTTTACACATTTGTTATTTTTTGTATTTGTATTTATTTGAATTGAATTTGTTGTTGGCAGATTGTCGTCGATGATGATCAAGAATATGATGATGATGTGAAGACCATAGACATCGTATAGGTTTGTTTCGGGTGATAAATTTATCGACAATATATGAAAATAAATAAAAGTTTATAGAAAACAAAAATCAAAATCTGTCAAATAATAGAAATTAAATGCAAATGGTTTGGTTTATTATTATCTAAAACGACGGAACAAGCATGCAAAAATTGGCCAAAGAGATAGACTCTAGGAATTAAGCTAGGTGGCAACCGAATTATACAGTTTCTACAATGTTATATATAGTATGATTAATTTGATTGCAAATGTCGCTCTTTGGAAGTGTAGGCCGTTGACGAATTTATAGAGGCAATCTTTCGTTTGGAGGACCGTGCAACCAAATAATTGATGGAGGTGTAAAATAATGCCCAGGAAATTGTTCAAATTGTTTTTATAATTTGTAAAATATGGTGAATTTCGTATGCACTGCTTGAGGTTCAAGTTTTGTTTTGGCAATTGATTAAAATTTGAAATTAGAGAAAATTTCAGCATAGGAAGTTAATAGTAGATACAAGGTATTCAGGATAACTCTTGATACTGCATGGTACGAGTATATGGTTGCATATATAGAACTATGAGTAGCAATAACTAAATTTGTATTTTTTTTTTGTTTTTGGTTTTATTAAATGTTATTTGACCAACCTGAGCTAGTCATGTATATGTCAATATATCCACCACGTTTTATCGGCGGTAAATACTTGGATCGATCGGAATCTAATTTCTGACGTAGAATGAGCTCCATTGTACGCATTGTCTGCAATTGTAATGTCTATTTTATTTTTTCAAGCTTTATAAAGATCCTCTATATATGTTGTGTCCTTAAGCATTGTGATACATTAATTGAAAATAATTAAGCAAAATATAAGAAAATTTCAATATTAGCCAAATGTTGCGCAAACTTTTCAAACATCTCGTGCTTGAGGCAATAAATAGCTAGACCCGCTAAGAACTATTTATAGTTGCGATTTAAGATTTGTATGAAAAAGGAAAGTATTGTAGTATGCTTGCAATTTCCATAGAAACATATAAAGCATACAGTTGTCTGAGAATGTCATGTTTAAGTTAAGATTCTGAGAAGTTACTACATCGCTATATATAATATTAATTGGAAATAATATGCATATGGTTAGGCAGTCTCTTAACTGCATAAAATAATTGCGATATTCGCGGAAATACGATAAATATTTACGATCAACGCTACGCAGAATCGAAAGTGATTTCAGATATAAACGCAACGACACCAGAATTCTCGAAATTCTCTAAGAAGCCGAGAGATAAAGAAAGAGATCCCGAATTTCAGATATCTATAACAACAAATCTGAGCGTTTTAATACTGATTAAAATAAACATAATTCGAAATTAGAATAACAAAAATTTAATTAAAAATTTTTTAAAAATAAATAAAACATTTAAGGTTAACGAAACATTTAGTCCCATATATATAAAATTTGTTTTAATTTTTATTTTAATTAATTCGTTCAATGTTTTTGATTATTTTATAGTTATTTAAATTATTCTAAATATTTTATAGTCATTTTAACATCTTCCTTATAAAAATGTTTCTATATTCAAAATAAATTGTTAGAAAAATATACTTTTAGAAAATTCAGTAAAACAAACATTAATATCATAAAAAAATAAATAAAAATTATAAAGGTTTATTGTGTTATTAAAACCGTTTTTTTTAGCATAATTTTTACGACTTCCTCATAAAAAGAGAAATGTTTGCTAAAGAAGCAAAATGCGTGAGATGATCTAGCATTTAATACTTAATACTCGTAGGTAAAGTAGATAAGCAGTAACTACATTAGCCGAGAAAGCTTTGTTGGTTTGAGTTAACACGGTTATGGGGAATGTGCGATAGACAAAATCAAATGTCTAGGCCATGTGCTAAACACTTGTCAAGATCAGGGGTCAGTTCGGGGGAGCAGAAACAAAAACAATGCCACAGACGGGGGGCATGTGATACACACACACAAGCAAAGGGTCGTCGCTTACACACACACACACACACACACTCTCGAACACACACACACTTGGACACGAAAAATCAATTTTACTTTTACCGTGTAGCCGCTGAAATGAAAATCAAACCCTTCTTTTTCCCCACACTCAAAAAGCGGGCAATAAACTTATCGTCTGTGTGTTTTGGCGTTTGTTTGTGTGTATTCGTGTGTACGTGAGTTGACATTCGCACGTGTAGGTGCCGAAATATGTATATGTAGGTGCAAAATTGTTGTTATTGTTGTTATTGAGCTAAAATCAACTGTAAATTACACTTGTCACATACGTACATCAAAGGACATGAGCGGCTCCTTGCCATCGGCCAGATAATACTCCACATTGATGGTCAACAGTCCCTGTTGAAATATGCGACATGTTACAATCGTCTCCTTATTTTCATGCAACACCGCAAAGTAGCCATTATCCGCCGATTCCATAGAATATGCCAATTCCAGTTGCGAAAACACATGCTCCAACTCGCTGCGTACAACTCGGGCAACCTCCTGGCGTTGCGCCGATGTTGCTGTTTTCTCAGCATCCAATGTAAAATCAAATAAAATTGTCTGGAGAGCCATTTCGAAAGTCTTGTCTTATTTGGTTTAGTTTAGCCCGCTGAATGGGTTATTTGATTGCAGTGCTGCCAACTTATTTTAAAGGAAAAAAATACCTGCTTCTGGCCAGTGTTGATCAATCAGCTTTTTTTCCGTCAGATCTGACGATCTTTGGAATGCGGAACGCGGGAACAATTGTGGCGGGAATTCTAGCTTTCTTCAAAGTTGAAGTACTTTTTTTTGTCTATTATAAAATCAGTTTTGCTTATCATCTTTACAAAACTTTTGGCATAGCTTTTTCGGCCCTGTAAAGTTTGTAACACTGCTTCTGGCGGAAAAGCGGGGTTAAAAAATCTAAAATTGCGATGTAAAATAGCTAAAAAAAACTAGCTAACGACACAGCTGATTTATAAAGGAGTAGCAGTACTGCCAACTCGTTTTAATAGTCATGTCACAGCAATGAACGGGCGGACAGAATTGGTTCGCTGATTTACAACCATTAATTTTATAAATTCTGACAACATTTTCAAAATTCTAGCAACAAAAAAGATACTTTTGGAAAAGTATCTCACCATTTTCAAGTTTCTATTACAAATTCCAAAGGTTTGGCAACGTTCAAATAAACGGTAATTTGTTTTCTTCCATCTGGCAACACGAGTGAATAAAATACACAGTTGCAAATAATAAACAAATTGCAGGTTGTGTTTTGTGTACGGCGGGCTAAAAAAGCACACGAGAAAGCATAAAATGTGTTAGAAGGTACAAGGTCATTATAAAAAGTATCAATGTTAACTTGCACCTGAACCTGAACTTGACAAAAAGTGCGTGTGTGTATAAAAAGAATGTGCGTAATATGCTGCAGTCATTGTTTTTGTTGCTGTTCTTTTCTCTTGTCTCTTTTGATTTCGTCGAGACTTTGTCGCCAGATGCCTTATGGGAATTCTAGGCAAAAACAAAAACAAAAACACTAGCAAACGTTTGGCGGCAACAATAGGCTGCTAATTATAAATCCCAGCATAAATCGCACCGGCGCACACATACAAACGCAATGAAGTGATGTCGCCATAGCTGGCGAGACGGTTATTTGTACTTTATTCTTTAGTTTTTTTTTTTTTTGTGCGTGGGCGGACGTCATACTCGCCGTCGCCGTCGACGCCGCTGTCGACGTCGCTGTCGGCATGCCTTACAGATGCCAATGTCGTTACGTCGTCGTCATTGTTTATTATATATTTATGTGCATAGCATTTTTTATTTCTTTGTATGACTGTTGTCCACCTTCCCCCTTTGCAACATCCCTTACCCTGTTGTGTTGGCGTCCAATCATTGCCGGGGGCAACGCCATTGTGGGAGGGTGGATTGAATGTGTTGCTGCTGCCCTTTATTACGATACGAGGGTTGCCTGATATGTAGGAAATTGCAACTTTCTTAAATAAACCCAATGTTGCAACTGAAGATTGGAATTAAATGAATAATATCTTGTGGTTTTTAAAGAGTTTTTCCAGAGAGTAATTAAAAAGAATAAAAAGAAAAATAATATTTTTTTTATTACTTTAAAAATATATATCTCCAAAATTTAATAAGATAATCAAAAAGTCTGTTAAATAATAAAATGATTATCTACTATCTATCTAAAATTAAAAAAATTAAAGTGAATTGCTCTTAAACAAGTTGAAGTTGTTAAATAAATTTGGTTTGATTTGGAAATTTGCGTTTCCCCCAGTCAAATGACTCTTTAGTCCACCCTCGCATGTGCTCACATAGTTCGTGTATTGATTTTCTCCTCATCCACAGCTCGCTTGTTCCTGGAGGTTAACTTTTTTCTTGGTCCGCACATCGCACAATCTGGAATTCATATTTCCCACAACAGAGACAGGTGAGTAGGTTTAATTGTTGGCTATTAAAAGTTGATATTCATATCTAACACTTGCAGGTGAATGCAAATTGCCTTCGTCCCGGACATCATGGGCTGAGCAGAGCTGTCATCAAGGATCACGTTGTGTAAACATCAGTTCTAGCCAGTTCGTCGAAACATCCAGCGGATGTCAGTTATAAATATGAATAGGATTAATTACGCACAAGAGACTCAAAACTGTATTGGATAACAAATGGAAAAAGCACAATATTAACCTGCTGATATGTGAGGGAACAAGTCCAGGACGTTATCCAAAGATGCTAACAGCACAACTCGAATAAGAAGAATAAATTACCTCATTTATACACACAAACTTAAGCACCATGCAGTACAGTGTTACGGGCAGCGAGGAGCGTATTACGAATAGTCCACGGTCTGCACAAAAATCGAGCAGTTCGCTGTTTGGTTTACTGAGCAAACGTCCGAGCAAAGTGGAACCACATCCCGTGACGCCGGAATCTCCCAGCGTACAGCGACGACCTGCGTCAGCGTTGGGTCAATACGATGTCAGCTTTGCAAAATGCACAGTCGAGCAGGGCAACAATCACAAGAGTCAAACGTTGCCCGCCAACTCGGCTGCGGGACACTCGGATGTCACACAGGTGCTTGAGAAGTCGCACAGTGGCTTAATTAGCTTCCATAGACGCGGTAATCCAACATATAAGAGCAAAGCGCACACTCATCGTTACAGCGCCGATGCGGGATCACAAAGTGATGGGGGAACGGTTGTCGTAATGCGCCGAAAGTCACCAAAACCACGTTCACCGAATCACAACAGATTCAGCCATCAGTTTAGTCTGTGTTGCAAAGCAGAAAAGAAACCAATGACGCCTCCAGTTACTGTGCGCTACAATTCCATACCCGATGCCGTTGTCAATGCCAGCAATGTGCTCCGACGCGACAACCTATCGCTTAGCTGGAGCATGATGGATAATTCGGGGTCGCTGCACTCGCACTCCAGTGAAGGCGCCACTTCCTATAAGCTGCCGTCCACACAGCGTCCACGTCCATCGAGCGAATGCGCCAGCGCTCCAGAGTCGCCAGTGGCAAGTAAAACGTTCTTTTCCCAATATGAGGCAAGTGGCACGAGTTCCACACATCATTCGCACTGCTCTCCATCCAATTCGTCTGGCAGAAGCGACACAGTGCATCGGGCGCCAATTCGACCCATTGCTGTCTCCGCCTGCCGTTCACGTTTGCGGCTTAAACTTTATCCGCCTGGCCAGGAGTTGCCGCCCTTACATGTGGATGAGAGTGCGGAGACTCTGAAGCGTGCCACAACACCACAGCACATGTCCTCGCCAAACATTGCCACGCAACCGGATGCGTTCGATGCTGCCATACAGGATCCTTCCGGCATGCGTTTCATGTCCCACGAGAACATGACGCTGCATCGCCAAGGCTCTGGCACAAACTTGGCACGCCAGACCCTGATGGCCGCTCAGGCTTTGAATCTCATACCGGCTGACAAGGCTCGGGAACGCAGCTTTCTAGATGGACGACTGGGCTCATCGTCTCTGCTCGGACCGAGCGAACTCAGTCGAGTGCTGCCCCAGAAAGAGGTTACCATTTTCGTGGGCACCTGGAACATGAATGGACACAGTCCGCCTAAGTAAGTTAGCGTAAAAATCTTAGTTGCAATTTGGTTTTAGAATATAGAAAGCCCGTAGCCTTGATAAAAACATGATTATTTAAGATGACATTTTTAATCACTTCCTATTTAAATTTGCAGACAATTAAACGACTTTGTTTTACCGCCAAATGTGGAGCATGTACCTGACCTGGTCGTTGTGGGCACGCAGGAGTCAAGTCCGGATCGCTTTGAGTGGGAAGTGACGCTACAAGAGACATTAGGACCATCCCATGTGCTCTTTCACTCTACAACGCTCGGTACACTTCACCTGGCTGTCTATATGCGTCGCGATCTGATTTGGTATTGCTCCGCGCCAGAGGATGCATCGATGTCGGTACGCACGGGCTCGGCATTTCGTACCAAAGGCGCTGTGGCCATATCTTTTTGTCTGTTTGGCACCTCCATGCTGTTTGTAACCTCCCATTTGACTGCACATCAGCAGAAGGTGAAGGAGCGTGTGTCGGATGTAAAACGCATTATAAACGCACTAGATCTTCCCAAAAATCTGCCCAATTTGCGGCACAAGAATAAGGATGTGACGCAGAATTTCGATAATGTTTTCTGGTGTGGTGATCTCAACTTTCGACTGGGCGAACCACGGGAAAAGCTCTTGGAGTGGATACAGAATACGAAATTTCCGTTACCCTCGCATTTGCCACATGGCTACATGCACACGGATCAATTATCCTCAGTGCTGGCCGATGGCGCCGCCTTCCGTGGCTTTATGGAGGCGAATATCACATTTCCTCCCACTTATAAGGTAGAGTAAATTCTGTAAATAACATACAATTTGATGATTAATATTTATGTTTACTTTTAGTATGATCCTGGCAGTCAGAACTTTGATACGTCTTCTAAACAGCGTGCTCCGGCGTACACGGATCGCATACTTTATAAATATCGTCAGATGCAGGGCTTGGTAATACGTCGACAGAGCGCTGTGCCGGGTGTTTCGACTCCAACTCAACCCTATGTGCAGTGTTTGCTCTACGACTCTGTGCCATCTATAACCACGTCGGATCACAAGCCCGTCTGGGCCTTGTTTCGTACGCTTATACGCGCGGGCTCCGATGCGTAAGTATTTAATAAATCCAATCACAAATGAAAAACTAAACTTATGCTATTGTTTTTCAGTATCCCTCTGGCAGCTGGACTTTTTAGTCGTGATATCTATTTAGAGGGGATGCGTCGTCGTCTAAATAATCAATATCAAGGCGCCTCCGCTGTATGTGCCATACAGTAAAAAGTCGATAAAGGAGCTACTTGCCGTTAAGCTTATAAATAGTATAAAAACTATAGTTCAGTCAGTCTTTAAAAGTGCTAGTCATATTAACTCTACCAAAGCGGCTTATAAACTATACCAATGCTTTACCACGGTTGTGTGTGGCCTTCGTAATACTCTAAAGTAGTTAGCTATTAATCTCAGTAGTCTCAAATATATGTAGATATATAGTTGGTTAGGTGCTGCCTGTTGCCTTGAGGCCTTAATGTAAACGTTCCTTACTAACTAGAGGCGAAGTGTAAACGAATCAATGTATTCTTTAAGCCCAAAGAATTAGTGCTTAGGTAATCTGAATCTATTTATTATTAAAGCTCCAAAGAATTAGTGTTTAGGTTAAATAAATCTATTAGCTAATATTTTAGTGCAAATATTTGAATGAAGTTGAAATCTTGAATTATTTAATGTAAAGAAACTTAGCAGTAAATATACTTATAATCTTAAAAGCTATTGTTGATGCAGTTGTTAATATATCTTTATAAAGGCATACATTTATATATATTTTAATATTTATTGTTTTACGCTTTTTGAATTATGTTTAAGTTTTAATGCAAACTGCTGTTAAAATGTGAATAGTGAAATCTACTGTTAATTTTATAATTTAAAATACGTTGTTAATTCATTGCATATGACAATTGTTACAAAATGTTGGCAGTTGTGGCAGCCACTCGACAAAGCGAGACTCATAAACGGGAGCATGTGCCTTCCCTTTCCCGTGCCGCTTGCAAAGCACTCGAAAATGCAGCAGCTCGTTTATTTACCGAAAAATGCGCCAAAAAGGCCAACAACAGCTGCAGTGGGCCCAAAAGCACTCTCCGCACACACGCAAATATGTTAAACTTTTGACCAATTTCAACTCGAGTTGGTTGCCTCTGGCAGCGTTCTGGACACACAGCAATTTATTGCCATGGCGATTGGTTGAGCATCAGCATCGACGCTTGGCGTTGGCCATATCGCTGTTGCCATTTATTATATACGAGGGTGGGCTAAAAAGTAGGAAATTGCAACTTTTTTGAGAGCAAATAAATTTTCTTTTTCAGCATAATCTAAGAATTTTTAATCCATTAACTTTATATGTGCTCTCTAATTAATAAAATTGGTAATTTTGGATAATCTCATCTTTCTCATCTAAATTTGGAAATAGGTGTTATTCACAGCGGGCTATAAACTTTATAATTTTATTATTATTTGTTTTACCAGTAAAAGGTTACTGTTTCGGTTAAGGTTTTAATTCGTGCTATAAAATGTTGTCATAATTAATCAGTATGACAGTACTTTATGAAATTAATTCAGTCATCAGTTGATTTATTATAATATACATACGCTTTCCTACACAGGCCAATGACTTATGAAACCACCCTCGCATTTCCATAAGTGGCTTCGCGGTGCTCCAGCCAGATGAGCTCGTTGTGGTTATGAGTCCGTACATGTGTGTGTGTCCTTGTGCCCAGGCTCGAACCTCGGTGTCATCCAATTGACCAAAATCATTGAAGGGCTCCCAATCCACTTGCATGCTTTTCCCGAGTAGGATGGGGCGTCAAGTGGCTTTTGTATTGGCCAAACGTGTCTACGTTGACTCCGCACTAGCTGTTTGACCAGTGAAACTGCGGTTCTTTAAAAAAAATGAGTGAAACAATTTCGTACCCGCTTTGTTTATTGCAATTTCTGCGTTGTGGTCACTGCCAGTTGCCAGTTCCCATTTCCCAGTTTTCCATTGCCGTTGCAGTAGTTTTTGCTGCTGCTTCTGGCGAAATTCATAAAGTTTGTCGGATAGGGTTTGGTCTGAAATTAGTTTTTTGCCGCTCAGCTTCTGACTCGGCATGGAAATGCATCGCAGTAGTGTTATAAATAAATCCTCACTAGCTGCCCAGTTATTGTTATGCCCAAAATTTGAACTCATTTCCGGCTTTTCCTGCTAGCAGTTGCACGTACAGAAATTAACCGCAATATTTGAAATTATATTAACAATGAAGTTAGCCAACTCTGCGAGGAAAAACTAGAAGATGCCCTGAAAAAAGCTTAGATTAAAATGTATTACGTATACGACGCGTTTACATGTCTTATATGAATATTACTTCTATAATTATTTATCGTTAAGGCTTTTAATTTAAAACTTATATAAATCATAATATATATTAATTTTTATATTATTGTAATTCCAATTTTTTGATTTAATTTAAAAAATACACCGCTTGGTCAACTGCTTTTAGTTGATGTCGAATAAATAAATAAATATAAAAGTTTTTTTTTCCAAACAAACTCTAATTTAATTTTATTATTATTTTTTATTTTATTGAGATTATTTATTATTTGTTGGCTTTTTTTATGATAACTTCTGATAAGTTTTACTCTTTTAATTATTTTAATTAAATTGTCTATTAACTTTATAAATATTTAATAGTTTCCTGCTAATTTTTAAGTACTCGTAAATCTGTACCTATTTATAATACTCTTTCTTATCAATTTTTAGATGTGAACAGGGTATAAAAAACTCTGCCCCACTGCATTCAATGTGCGCTTTTATCTTTATATGGTAATGTGTGTGTGTGTATGGGTGTTAGTATGCGAGTGCTGCACATTAATATCCTGTGCGCATTCGTACGTGTTAATATGACTTTATGACTTCATATGTGTCCATATTTTTTGTCGTCTCTTTTGACGCTTCATAGTAGAAAGTTTTATTGTTAGTTACGCCGTTGTGCTGCTGCCGCCATCAAAGCAACAATTTTTATTCAAAGTGTTGAAGATGCAGAAATTATTAAAAATTTCTATATGTTACCCCTCGCACTCTTTTGCAGCCAACGAAACTGCTTGAAATGCATATATCACAGACATTCGCATCGTCAGACAGCATAATGTTCCGTATGTAACTACGAGGTGAATATGGATAAAGAAGTGGGATTGTAGTAAGTCAGACCAAGGCGCCTACTGTGGAACTTAAGTGTAATATATGCGCTAAAATTAATTAATATCTAATAATTGCAAAAATTCTAGCTTGACTTGGCACGAACTTCTCGCAATTAGGTTAAGTTGATGAGTTTTGGCTGGAGTTAATTAATTTTGAGTAAAATTTAATTTTTTTTTAGATAGTGTAATTCAACAACTGATGACTGCTAAGTTATATAATTAAATTTTGCAAATTTGAAGAAGCTAAAACAGTTTTTTGCTTACCCCAGATCTAATTCTTATTTTAATTTTTACTTTACAGTCCTTATTTATATTTAATTTTAATTTTATTTTAATTCTTTAATATTTAATCTTTTTTCTTTGCCGACTGCTTTTAGTCGTGCATAAATAAATAAAATAAAATATGTTAAGAAATTAATTTCCATACATAAAATTAATAACTATCCGCTCTCGTAGATCGTTAAATGTATTCACAAAAAATGGAACTGCTTAATTTAGTCATTCAAAAAAACTACGATATATATAAATTATAAATAATGTGCATTCCTTTGTGAGTACAGATCGTTAACAATAAGGACACGATGGGATAAGCAAAAGTTGATGCTCCTAGCGTTCCCATTTCTATAAAGGCACCTTCTTCCACTTGGCAGTCGCGGGAGCCACTTGAAAGCTTATTGTACATTTCAAACAACTCTATTACGAATATTTTTCATATTTTCCACGCAGCGCGGAACAAAAAGTTAACATTAAACGTGGCGAAAGGCCGAAAAGCCGGGGACAGAGGCAGGCGCAGAGAGAGATAGAGAGAGAGAGAGAGAGAGAGAGAGGGAATAGCAGAGCTGGAACCACACAGTCCAAAGGCTCTATTCAGGGATTGGGGCTGAAGCAAGCAATTCGCATGCGGCACGTTACATTTTCGCAATAAAAAATGAAAACCGTTTTGCATGCATGTGCCAGCGTCTCGATGTATGTGTGTGTGTGTGTGTTAGCAAAAAGTAATAAATGTACGTGCCGTACTACAGCACAACAACAACAACAAGAGTAGCAATGGCAACAGCAGCAACAACATCAGAAAGAAACAGCATCAGCAAAAACTACTTACATACACACACACTCACACTTGCTCACACACACTCAGAGAAAAAACTCATAGTAAAAAAATATATTTTCATATTTTATATTGTTATATTATTAAACTGTATTTATTATATTGCTTTTAATATATATATTACTTTTCAAAAATAAATCAACTAAAAATTCTTAAGAATTTAGTAAAACTAAAAACACTTTTAATTAAAAATGTCATATTTGTTTTAGATATTAAATTATTAATTATCATAAAAATTACTTTAGTTACTTAAACAATTCAAATTATATATGTGTTATATTATTTTCTATTTAAATCAAAGATTTAATAGATTTTTGTTTTTCATATTTTATTTCGAATTTTCAATTTGCGTCATGTTTTATGTATATGTATAGTTTGTTTATTGTTAGCTATATAATTATTGTATAATAAAACATATATTAAATTGAAAAAGTTTATTATTTAAATTTAAAATGTGGGTATTTTTATATTTATTGTGAAATCTTTTAAAAATTGTGAGATTCATATGTAATATATAAAGGCAAGCACTTAAAATTGACTATTTCCATATTAAATCGCAAATCATAGGGCAAAATAGTTCAATCAAGTATCAATATTAAAATTTCAGAGTTTTTTTCCAAGTGCTCACACACGAACTCACACTGTCGCAAACGTGTAAATTTACAGTCAAAAAGATGGCGTTTCCGTTTCCGTTTTTACTCACTTGCACATGTCACGTTGCATGCAAATGCACGAAGGGTGTTTGCCTTTGTGTGGGTGTGAGATTGAGCAAGAGTCGAGCAATAAATGCAATAAAAATAAACTACAATCTTCTTTGACTACTCTTGTACGAGTTATGCGTAGCTGCCTCTTCCCGCTTCCCAATTCCCACTTCCCTCTCTCTTCTCCTTACCGCTATACTCTTCTCCGACTGCCAGGCTACACATTACTTTCTATTATGCGCATTCTTTTCCTTTGCGTTTATTTTTTTTTTATTCTGTTCTTTTGGCGTTGTCTTGGAGTGGGCACTACGGCGATGGGGGTCGATGATGGGGGTCGGCACGCACCGCTTTCGCGTTTGAAGTAGCTTTGGATTGTATAAAAGTAACCATAGCTACTATAATTTAATGAAAACATAATCTGCATGCACACAAAACGCACAAAGCTAACGCAAAATCACGCTGCCAAGGGAGGGGAAATTTTTTATATTTTTATTAAATGCGCACAGGTTTGCTGAGAGAATTTCACAGCTTCTTCTCTGGCCAATCAACGTTGTTGCCTTTTCCGCTTCATTGCAATTCCATTTCTATTTTTACCAAGTCCAATTGTAATCAAAGTATGACATTGGGAAATCGAAAGCTTAGAAATCTATATATTACAAGGATGCACAGTGTGATTTTTTCACTTATTTATATATTCAATAATGTTCTATTGATAGTCCTTTACAAAAAAAATAGAGTTGCACAGCATCAGTGTTTTAAAAAATCATCTTGGAAAGATCGAAATAAAATAACAAAGGATTTGTTTTTATATGAAACAAACATTCAAACATTCGTATGGGCTAAACTTTTTAATCTTGATTGCTTGTTTAGCCATTATCAATTAAAAATTTAATTTAATTTATTTTCTAATAATTTAAAAATATTTACTGTGCAAATTGATATAATAAATAGATTGATTTTTTTTTTTTTTACTACATATTCACTAGTACGACAATCTTTTATCTAAAAGCAAAGTTATAAAAATTTGATTATTTTTATATAGACATAGAATATGTACTATATTTTAAAAAAAATTAAATTTTTATTTTCTAATTTTAAAATTTTTACTGTACAATTACTTATAATAAACAGGAAATAGAATATGTATTTTATTTTAATAAATTCACTTTTTTTAAATTTAAAATTTTTACTGTGCACTTACTTATAATTATAAGTATTATAATAAGTAGATTGATTGGCTGCTTTTTTACTATTTATTATTACGACAAGATAAAAATTTTTTTTTCAAAATTTACTTGTTTTGTATAGTTTATTTTTATAAATTTACAGATACTTGATTGTGTGAGAATCTGTTTGCACGTAAGAAACTAAAGTAAGTCTCTTTGAATGACATTGTAGATGACAAATTTAAATCATTTATCAGCAGCTTGTACTTAAGATAAGACGAAGGCATACTTAAGTATCTGGTTACGTTTTATTCAATTTTTTAATTTTCTTTTTAATTTTTGTCCGTTGATTTTTGACGGATTTTTCTCAGATATTTTTTGTTGTTGTTGGGCACAACAATAACTTGAGCAGCGACTTGAGTAGCTCGCAGAAAAGTTTCCAAGACAACTCCTTTAGTGGCGCAGTATCGCAAGTGCAAAAGCGACAAGAAAAAAAAACCAAGTAAGGAGGAAAAACGCAGAAGGACTACTTGCTAAATATCCTTTAGCCTTTGCGAAATCAGTAAAGCGCAAAGGACCACTTGTGAATACGCTTTGATGCGCGCGGCATTGTGTGTGCGAGTGTGACTGCCATCTTGGACAAGCTTGGATAGGGTGAAGGGTAGTAGGTAGAGTTGGGAGTGGGTACTGGGTACTGGGTACTCGGTGTAGGGTGCAGAGTGCAGGGGTACAACTGGAATTATACCTCGCTCTTTTAACAGACGAGCTGTTGCTGCTGCTGCTTGATATTTATTTTGACTTGGCTTTCATTGATGCTGCTGCTCGTTGTTGTTGCTGTTGTTGTTGTGGCTGTGTTGGCATCAAGTATTTTGTGAGTAGCGCAAAAAACGCGAGCGCGAAATGTAATAAAAACATTTTTTGCCAAGGCAGCGTTGCCAACGTCTTATTCTTATTCCATCGTTATACTAAAGCCAATTTCTAGTACTTGCCACAGAGCGTTGAGCTACTCTGCAACTCGAGGGCAGTCTTCAGTCCCAGTTGCCTCGACTCAAAAGTATCTAAAAAGATATTTTTAATACATGCACGCGACTTTGAACACACACACACCCGCACTCGCATTACAGTATTTATTCCATTGATGTTGGTCGTGTTTGTATACCCTTGCAGAGGGTAATTTAATTATGACAAGAAATATGTTACGCGTGACGTAACGTATTTATATTCCATCATTATTTCTTTAAAATCAAAAAATTATTAAATAATAAATAACGATAAAAATAAAATGATGTATCTATTTAATCTAGGTACTGCCATTCATACAGCTACGGTTGAATATATCCGTTTAAAGCAATCTTCAGTTTTAACACTTATCTCACAGAGTGTTAGTATTTTTTGTTAAAGTAGGACATATCTAATAGAAGGTTAAAAAAATAAAATAAAATTAAAAGTCAAATACATTAAAAATAATTTAAAATAATGATTAAAATTAAGAAATTTGAAATATATCATATAGTTGCACTAGAAACGATTACTTAAATATCACCCATAATAAGTAAATTTGTTTTATTTCCTGAGATATCCTGGTCAATCTCAAGAGGTATGTATTTGGAATCGACTTATTCGTCCTGACTAATTTTGATTAAAATCGGTCTAATATCAGTTGAAAATAATGTGAAAAACTTTGTTGTTTCTTTATATAACTGACAAATTTGGCTAAGATCGTACTATTTAATTAAGCTGTCGTATGAAAGAATAGTCAAAAATAGATTACAGGTAACTGCAAGGGTATCAAATCTTCGGCATACTGTAACCTTTTCATCCTGTTTGTTTTTTGTTGATTTTATTGGCAGCATTCCAGTTAAATACATAAATATGCAATGCATTTTGAACTCCCCTGTTTCGGCACTGCAACATTTCGCTTTAAATATTTATAGCACAATTTGCATATTGTGCTCAATATTAGGCGTGACACCGCCCCTTCATTTGCATTTGGTTCACCGAAACTGAAGAGTCAAAGCTATTTACTTTCATTTTCGTGAACTACGCCCCTTTGATGTCAGTCGTGTTAACTGGTTTTGATTCTCATACGCCTGACATGGCCTCAGTTTCAGAAGTAGTTTCTTGTGTGTAGATTGGAAAATGTTTTTGCAATTCAAATTACTTGCCAACAGCTGCAGTTGAGGTTGAGATTGGCATATGGTAGATGTGCTAGTTGACGGTATTCTCATTACGTTTCGATATTTCTCGAGCAGTTTTTTTTTGCGAGCAGTCCACTTATTGGCCACTTTTGAGCCTATTGGAAACTCATTAGTCGAACGTTTAGGGGCAAGTTTAAACTAATAATGTGGCCTTATCTCTGTCCAGGGCTCAATTGAAAAATTTCAATTTTGTGGCGAACGGGAGAGGCGGACAAGTGGCGAGTCCGCAACCAATTACGATGTTCAGGCGCAAAACCAATCTCAATCTAAGGCATCAAGTAGACAAATATAGACTATGCCTATGTATGGACTATACTTTAGTGTATGTGAGTGTCTGTTGGTGTGTGTGTGTTGTAATCTGCATTTGGTATTCAAAAACTGTGCGTCTATGTGATTTGACGCATATTTGCCAAGCCCACACATCGACTGGCAGACAAGAGCTACAAATGTAGCTAACAACAGCTACACTGTTAGAAAACTGCTGGGAAATTTTAATATTTCCACATTGATTTAACTATTTTAGTCTATTTAGCGTTAAATAAGGACATAGTAGACTTACAACAAATACGAATATATTTAATTTAAATATATTTCATATTTAATTTAAGTATTATAATATTTAAAAAACACACATGACATTATTAAACTAATTTGGCATTTTTATTAAAGTGAAAAAACAAAATATTTCAAATATAATTAGCTTTATTTATTTTGATTTTTTTATTTTATTTTGTTTTTTTTTTTTATTTATTAATTTATTTTAACTTTGTTGTTTATTGATTTTTATTTTTAAATCTACTTTTTTAAAATATATTTTTTAATTTAGTTATTCTATTTATTTTTTAAAATTTTATTTTTCAATATTTTTTTATGTTTTAATTAATTAATTTTTTTATTTTAATGAATTGAAAACACTTTAAAGTCAATTTACTTTTTTTTTCTGACTTTTCTCCTTTGCACAGAGTGGGCTTAGACCCAGGACTTCCCAACTGAAAAAGTTCTGTATTTAGCAGGTCGGCCACTCTAATTATTAAGCCATTGGACTTAAAGTATATGTTTTCCTATTTTTTGTCTAACATCAATGTACCAACCGGCTCCAACTCTAATAGGTTTTGAGTTAAATTAAAGTTTATTATATTTAATTTTAATACGTTTTCTATTAAAATCTGACATTATTTCCAATACTTTTTACACTTTTCCGCATATTTAAAATAAGTATGATTTAAATTTAAAACAAAAATGGTATTTTTAATTTTAATTCCTATTATCTTTGAAATTTAAGTATTTAGGTAAATTAAAGTTTATTATATTTAATTTTAATACGTTTTCTAGTTAAACCTAAAATAATGAAATCAAATCTGGTTATATTTGTTTTCACTATGTGTTTTTTCTATTAGTGTATAGATACAGATAGAGATACAGATACAGATACAAATACAGATACAGATACACGATTTGAGGCTTAGACAGCCTGTGCTCAAAACTGAAACACACAATTGCTTCATTTTGCTAAAAGGCTTTTATTAAACTAGAGACGAAGTCAGAAGTTCCATGCTCGATAAAGATGACAACTAAGGAGAGAGGAGAGGAGAGGAGTTTTCACATTGGCAACGGCTGTGGCTTTGCCTTTGGCTATGATTGTGACTCTAACTCTCTCCGACTGTGACTGTGACTGCGGCTGTTGCCAAGCTTTTCATGTGTGTGAGAGTGTGTGTGTGTATGTGTGTGCCTAGTTATGGTAAATATTCATATTTGTAACGTGTGCACAATGTGTTGAAATTAGCATTTATGAATTTTGTGCCAAACGTCAAAGTGGAACTTGTGTCTGAAACAGTCTGTCGCTCTTAGCCTGGCCAGCAAGCGCCTTTGTACTTGTTTATGTAGCATAGCGAGTTCACTTACACACACACTTACCCACTCACAACTACATCAAATGTTTTGGCCCACTCATTTACCGAACCCCCTCCCCCCCACTTGCCACTCCCCTTTTACAAGTACTTGTACTTGGCTGCATTATGCGAAATATTCTTGGTTATGGTTTTGTGGCTCTTTTTGGACCCAAAACGTGCTTTTGGCCATCCATTTGCATTTAGATTGCGACAGAAAACGTAGTTCGCTTTTTGGGGTCCGTTTTGGGCCGTTTAGACTGTTTGGACTGTTGCTCGTGGCCATTTCAGTGTGACATCTGCGCCTTATGATTGTTGCCTGACAATTTGTAGGCTTTGTGGTGAAGTTCGGCTTCCAACCAGAGTTCATGTTACGCACTTCGATTAACATTATTATGAGCTCAAAGTTGAACTTTATCATTCATTCAGGTAACTTTAAGCAGACTTTCAAATCGAGAAGATCAAATTTTGCTTAACAATATTTATTTTTAGTTCCCTAAATTATTATTTATTATTATCAAACTAACTACAGATATTTTAAAATTATTTTAAAGATAATGAAATTCTCATAATACCCAAAGGTTCAGTATCATTTTATATAATTTTTGTTAGAAGTTGATCTGAATATCTTCAAATACTTAAATAGTTTCTTCCCTCAACGTTTTTCCTCAACGGTTTTTATTCTTGAGCAGAAGAAATTTCTGATTCGTAGTTCGTAGTGATTAACTAGTTTAAATTTATAATGAAAGTAGATTGAAGACTTCGTTTTATCTTCAGCAATTTCAAAAATGACTATTAATCTTTGAAAGAATAATCCTCTAATTCTTACTTAAAGTTATTACAAATTAAATTGATGAGAGTGAGAAAATAAGATCTTTTTAAATTAAGTCGTACCAATCATATTCAATATATGTATTTACCACTTTTACCCTTAGTCAATGTTTTTTGTAGTTCTCACCCTACATTGTATTTTTATTATATCCAATTCTGCTAAAATAATATATCGACAGACGTTGCATTGTTTTTTCAGCATTTCATTGCATAAATGTTTTGTTTTCCAACCAGACGACACTTTTATGTACTTTTTTTTTTTATTATTTTATTGACAATGTTCGATTGGTTTTTGATTTTTATTCATCCCATAACGTCGTGTGACCAAAACCAAAAGTGTTATTACGAGTATGAAATAAGTGTCATCAAAAAACATTTTTGTTATCGATTTACAATGCAGATTCAATTTTAAAAACCTTAACTTTGTTGACTTGTCCATAAAAATCAAAGCGCAATCTGTAGCATATTTTAAGGAGTCCTAAGTGGTCGTTCTATTTGCATAATGTTGAGATAACTGAGTTGTCAAACGGCTTACGGTTCTTTTAACTTATCAAATTTAAATAAATTAAACGATTTGAAAATTTAAGGATGTGGTAGGCATAATTTTGAAATACATTAAATATGAAACGAATCTACTTTATAAGAATAATATATTCATCAATTGCTGTCATATTGTTGAGTTTTGGTTGTGATAAATGTAGGGGTAAGTTCTATGTAAGAAATATTTCAGAGTTGAATAAGGGTAATTTCTAGAAAATCATAAAAACATAAAATATTTAATTTTATAATATATATTAAAAATAATTATAAATTCCCATGATGGCGACGTAATTAGTAAATGAATATCAAAGTGACTTCTCTAATTGAAGCACTGGAAATTAAGGAAATAAATAGTAATTTTTTTAAATAACAAGCCTTAATAAAATTAACTAACTGCTGTATTGAGTACGACAATAGTATGTAGTAGTAAATGTCAGTGAAGTTGACTTTTGAGAAGCTAGTTTTATTCAACCTATTTAATGTTACTCTCACATTTAAGTTGTAATTTGCAGCTTCAGGTTTTTACATTTATCTTTGCTCTGTCTGACAGTGCTGTCCTTTAAAATGTGTATACACCACTCACCGTTAAAACAGTAATTAATTACGTAATTTGTCCACTTGTCGCGCAGTTTACAGAGATCCTTTAACGACGTGGTCAACTCAGTTGCAGCATGTGGAAACGGCTCTTGTCCACATACGAATATACGAAAGAGGATCTGGACAGAGAGACAATGATTACACTGCCAAGTCCAGGCACTTATGCCAGTCATTTGCATTGGGGGGGAGGGAGGAATTTTTTTTTTTTTTTCCTTTCGACTGATTAATGATGTGGGCTTGCGTAACGATGCCTGTTAAGTTTCAGTTTCGAGGCTGACGTGCATTTTTTAAAGCATGTCCGGATGCGTCTCCGGGTGAAGAATCAATGGTGGTTGAGTGTGGTAAGTGTACTGATCCAGTGGCAATATTGATGGTGGTGGTGGTGGTGGTTCTGCTGTGGCCTTTTTCCTTGTTTAACTACTTTTGCCTTTGTCGCTGCCGTATCGGTGTCGCAATTGGGGTATAATCTGGTTAGCGGCACAAATGATGACGAGAGCTGAGGGAAAAGGCAACAGGAACAACAACAACGACAACAACAACAACGACAACGACAACGACATTTAAGCACAATTGCTGTGGCTAATGTGACACATATTGTGACAAATTGCATGAAACTGCGAGGTCCCTGGACTGGGGATAAGGATACGGCTATGTAAACACGTGTTGTAGTGCGTTGAAATTCAATTAAGGGCAGAAAGTTGGCCAACAAAAAAAATACACTTTAAATATTTTGTAAATCACGGTTCATACATGAAATCGCTTGATAAGAGAAATAAGGTTTCTTAGGCCCTTTTCAAATGGTTCAAATAGTCCTATAAGTAAATATATATAAATATATATATATATTTTTTATTTATTTTGATATTTATACCTAATGGATCTCATTACTACTTAAAAAAGTAGTAGTAGTATTCTAAGAACTACTACAAATATAATAAAGTAAATATTTTGTGAAAACAATTATAAAAGTATTTAAATAATACTTACAAATATTAAAATTATACTCAATTTGTAACACAAAGATTCGAGATATTTTGAGTTAAGGTCTTTCATTCAATTTTTAAATTATTTATAACAATTTGCAAGTACATGCTGTCTTTATTTGGACATATAAATAATTTATTTTTGTAACGTAAATTCAAAGAAATCAAGTAAATATTTAAGTCTAAATATCACCTTTAATTTGTCTCTTTTTCTTTTACTTTATTTACGAAACTTTAAGGATTTCATGGGGTGCACAAAGTTCAAAGTGCACTGTTCAACAGTTCGGCTTTTCAAACGAATCGAACACATGCCCCGCCCACAGAAAACTTATTGCATGCCAATGCTGTTCGTGGCCTCTGCATGCCACAAATATCGCAGTCGTCCCCCATCGGCTGATGGAACTTGGTTGGGCCAACTTTGATGGTGGTGGTGGATCGTTTGCTTGAATGAGGAGTCGAATTTTGGTGACACTGACAGCTCGGCGCTGTCAACAGGGTCGCCCATGGAACAAGGACAAGAACAATGCATGACGAATCGGTATTTTACGCCCATTTTGGGCATTATGCCCATTTTTTGGGGTGGCTGCGGCTGCTGTGCCAAATGCTTTGTTCTTGTCAACTGAGTGGAACAAATTTCATGGCCTGCACCTGCAGAACAACCAAAAAGTCTCGAAACCTTGCGCCGGGTGGTTGCCTTTTTTTTTCCTTCTTTTTCTTTGTGGCGGGGTTGCATCCACGTGTGCACGTGCTGCACTTTACTTTCGCCCGATTTTTCCGACTCGAATTTTGAGATAATTTTGTCATCTTCTAGTTTCTAGCATATTAACAATTGTTTGTTTATTTTACAACTTCTAATTTTGATTTTGGCTTAAAATTCTTTCCTTAGCAGCACAATTAATGCTCCATCGACTCCTTTCCCCCGCCGCCTCCGCATTCCCCGTAGGCGCCCAATTCCTCGGGTCGAAAATAGGAGCTCTGCATGCTGTATAACCGATCGATCGGGTTGATCATTGGCGTCTGTGTGAAGGGACCCATTAGCTGCTGGAAGGTCGCATAACTTAGACCCAGTATCGTATTCAGAATGGGTTCGCTGTTCTTGTTGCAGTTCTCTATTTATCGGAAATATTTCAGATATTTTTAATAGACTGCAAATAATTAAAAATTAATAGAGCTCACCTTTGTTGGTTTCCATGCAGCTTAAGGATCCCTGTTCCTGTTCATCTTTGACATTGCAACGCAATCTTGACAGTCCTTCGGAGGTTGTCGAGAAAGGAGACTCCTGTTGTGACTCACTGTCACTGTGCGCTTCGTCCTTTATCTTGGTCGTCAGACTGCTGTCCTGCGATTCCTGTGAATCCTGTGAGTGTGAATCACTAACTCCTTTAGCAGGTGGCTCCAGTTTGGCCTTCTTTTGTATCTTTTTAACCTTGGCGCGTTGGTTTTGAAACCATACCTATGGGAGAATATCACAAATTGATAGAAAATTTTAGAAAACTTTTTGTAATTATTATAAAGAGACGTTTTTAGAAAATTTTAATGAGAACTTCAATATTTTTATCATATCACAAGTTGATAGGAAGTTGAAGATAAGTAATTATAATAAAGTAACCAAAAAAAGGTCCTTATAAAGATTATTTAAAATTTAAAATCTTTAGATTCTTATTAATTTTGGTGTTTTGATATTTAAAGCAGGCCTATGGGAAAATAATGGATCATACAAATTTTTAAAAAATAAACTCCCAAGGCTGAAAAATTTTAAATGTAATGAAACTTAAAATCTTTTAAACATTTTTATTTTTGACACATTGGTTTTGAAGCCAGTAAATTTGATAGAAGGATTATACAACAAATTGATGGAAAATTATTATTATTTATTTATTTATTGTCAGACAATATGCAGTCGACACATAAATATACATTTAACTCAATAATTACAATTAATAAATATTAATTAAATTATTAAAATATATAAAAATAAAATTTGTAGGAAAATAATTATAAATTAAAAGAAATGTTTTTAAGAAGTATATTCTAAGTAGGACGTTTTTCTTAAAGAATTTAAAGTCAACACAATCTCTTAATTACCTGCACAATCCTTAAACTTAAGCCCGTATCCTTGGCCAGGTTCTCCCGAACCTTGCGGCAGGGCTTAGGCGACACTTCAAAGGATGCCTTGAAGGCACGACGTTGCTGAGTGTTGAGAATGGTACGCGGTCGCTTTGGTCCCCGACGACCATCCAACTTGGGTGGAAACATCTCGTCACCATAAAAATCTAAAAAGATGAACATTATTGTCAGGCTCTTATTTAAAATCCATTTTGGAACTCACCATAACCCTGCAGCATTTCCACCTCCTTTTCATAGTCGAAGCGGCAGAAGAGCTGTCCCTGTTTGACCACGTATTGCTCTCCTTTCTTCAAGAGAGCACCGCAAACCACGCAGGCAAAGCACTTGAGATGAAAGATGCTCTCCTGGGACCGCATCACAAGTTCATCGGCGGCGATTTTATGGCCACAGCCAAGGCAACGATTGCGTAAATAGAGTCTGTGGTGATGGGGAAATCATTATTGATGTGAGGACCATCTAGTTGAGAGTGAATTTCTAAGATATACCCTGCGAATACTTTTAGGTATCCCACTTTCTTAACTGAATATTAATTTATGCACTGAGTAAGTAAGAAAGTATCTAAATAAATTCATAAATTAATTAATCCATGAATGTAGTTAATGAATGTATTTACAGTGAGGATTTAATTTTTCAATAAGTAAAAAATCTATAAATGAATGAAAACCAAGTGGGAAAGGCTATTGTCGAGATCCTGACCATAGGATACCCGTTACTTATTTCAATATTTATTACAGTACTTAAAAAAATTACTACCTATAAAAATTATTGCATACTTTTAGGCGATTGTATTGAAAAAATTAAAATTAAATTATTAATAACTTTGGATAGCTATTACTCCCGTTTTACTTGTCCGATCTTACTGCGCTTAAGATATTATAGATAATATTAATAGATAACTTTATTTACCATAAAAACGGTATTATCTTAAACACTGTAGGTGTGGTGGCTTTTTGCGATTTGTGGGAGCGGAAAAGGTCGCGGCTTAAATTTGAAATAAACTTAATCTGCGTGATTTATATAAAAGTCTGTGTGCCGAATTTGGATACTCTATCTCTTTTAGTCTCTGAGATGTTTATAAAGACGAACGTACGAACGTACAATGTATTTGGAGTCTATGGGTGAAAGTTTGATATCTCTATATCTTATAGTCTCAGAGATATAGGCGCTCACACAGACGGACGGACGAACAGACAGACAGACGGACAGACACACATGACTTTATCGACTCGGCTGTTGATGCTGATCAAGAATATATATAAATTATGTGTCGGAGAAGCCTTCTTCTCCCTGTTACATACATTCCAACGAGCTCAATATACCCTTTTACTTATTTTTTAACTAACGGGTATAAATATGAATAAATAATAAATTAATAAGCATTTATTACAAAAGTTATAATACTCATTATTTTGCTCATTTATAAAGATAATCAGCTTTGTTACCTTTCATAATCAAGGCGACAGTAGAGTTTGCCATCCCTCGCATAGCAGGAGTTTATCAAGTGCATTGAGCAGGCGGTGCACTTGAGGCAACCCTCGTGAAAAGAGTTGTCCACCACTCGCATTATATAACGATCACAAATTGGCTGACAGCAATAGGCGCAGTGGTTGACCGTGGTTCCAGCCAGGCTTAAACTCATGCCAAGTCCAACATCGACATCGACTCCCACTCCGTCTCCCACTCCGAGTCCGACACCGAGTCCGGTTGCCATAACCATTCCTGTGTGTTGCTGTTGCAACATTTGAGGCGCTTGCGGTGTGTGTGGTGTTGGTGTTGCTGCTGTTGTTGCTGTTGTGGGTGGTTGGGTCGCATAGCCATTCAGTTCGTTCAAACTACACTTGCCCAAGGCGTTGCGACCCGGCTGCATTTGCATTGGTGGACCAGGTCCGAGTCCTTGTCTTGCCATTGTCAACGTCATGGCTTGTTGTTGTTGCTGGTGTTGTGCAGTGGCCATGTTGCTGTTGTGGTTCATACAACTTCCGTTGACATTTTGGCTCGCTGACGCCATTTTGTCATTGTGGGTGGGCAATCCTCCATTTTCCCCAGCTGCTGTTGCTGCTGTTACTGTCTTGCTGGCTGTTGTTGTTACTGTTGTTGCTTGTGTTGCCGTTGGTGTTGTTAACATGCGCTCATTTCCGTTCAACAGCAGTTGATTGTGCCCCATTGCAATGGGACACATGGCCGGGTGCGACGCATGTCCTGCTCCTGTTCCTGCTCCTGCTCCTGCTACATGTTGCTGTGGCTGTTGTTGCTGCTGTTGTTGATGTGGTTGTTGCTGTTGCTGTTGTTGCTGCTGCTGTTGACATTTGATGTCCATTGGAACTATTTTGGTTTTTGCGGTTTTGTCGTGGTCCAGAGTTCCCCCATCCCCACATGCAAATGAGAAACATTTCAGTTATTTTTATTTTCACTTTGGCATGCAAATTGCGGTCGTCCTCTCAAATTTACAACAGCGGCCAGTGGCAAAAACTATACATACATATGTACACCAAACGGGATTTGCATTTGCGGTTCTCGGCTATCTGCATTTTTGCACACACACACACCCACACACACACAGTCACAACTGTAACTGCGACTCGGACTGTGTAACTGTGACCATTTGCCAACCATTTCGAGTTGTAGTAAATTTGTGGTTTTGCAATTATTGAAATGACTTTTCCAGCGAAATATGTGCGTGACCGTTTTCATACTGTTTTTCTGTCCATTCGTCCGTCTGTCCGTCTGTCTGTCTGTCTGTCTGTTTGGCTGTGCGTCTGTCTGTACTCGAAATTCCACGCACTTGCTTTTGTTTGGCCAACGCTGCGTATACGTATTGTGTGTGCGTCGAGTTCAGTGGCAAAAAATTACTGTACATTTGCGGCATTTGTGTTGTTGGCTGTTTGCCTGTTTGGCTTTTTGTTGCTTGTTGTCTCAATTTATGGCAAATTGTTGAAATTGTACGGTAATTTGTTTGCCTCTCTCTCGCTCTCCCTCTCTCTGCGTGTGTGTGTGTGTGTGTCGTTCATCTTGTTTCGCTACGCGCTTTTTCAGTTGTTATTGTTTTTCCTTTATCTGCAGCTTTTCTCTTTTTTTCCCCTACTAAATATACTCACACACACACAGACGCACATTCATACCTTTCTCTCTGCATGTGTCTGCGTGACACATTCTACGTTTGTCATTTTGTATTTAAATGATTTTACGTGTACGTAATTTCATTTAATTTCACAAACATTTCTGTGGCATGCAAATTTATGCCAGAAATATTTGTAGAATTTTAAAGTAATTTACGTGCAGTTGAGTTTGTTTTGTGGTCCCACTAGTAAGAAATACAATTTATATACATAATTGGTGTAAATCGAATTTCAAATATATGCGACAAGTGAACAAATAAAACTATTTTCACACTCAAAGCTTGAATCGACAAAAACTACACAAAATTAAATAGTTCTAAAAAATATTTATCAAGTGTAAAATATTTATTAGTCTATTTCCATATTTTTTTTACTTTTATTTATAATTATTATCTCATTTATTTTTATAAGAGTAAAATTGAAAAACAAAATCGATTGTACTCGTTTAATTCCTTTCTTTTCTTATATTTTTTTTGCATATGAATTCAGAATTATCTTATAAGGTTTTTCGTTTAAGTAAATATATAGCCTCTTGAAAATACAGGCGATATTTTGTTAGTATTACTTTTTGTGAGGAGAAATATCGTATCACTCCATATAAGACTTCGAAGAATATTCGTTTACTTAAGAATCGTAGAATATTTCTTTCTTAATATATATAGACTTCTGTTTCGTAAAATTAACTCGTCCATTCAGTTTTTTTATTCATCCTTGTCTATCCCTTTTCTGTCCTCTTCACTTAACCTTTTGCTTAGTATTATAAGAAATATGATCACATATTGTTTCTAATGGATTCTTCATCGAAATTAGGAAATATGTTGCATTATTATTTTCACTTTTTTTATTATTAAAAAAAAAATTATATCTTTCAGAGTACTAGATTTATTTTGTGTTTCCGTATATTTATTTTCTTACTATTTATTAATAAAATAAAATAAAAAATGCTATTAAAATGTATTTTGTGTTATATACTTTATTTTATTAAATTGTCCATGTATATATGTTTATTTTCCTACCCTCCGTGTATCTATTGAAATTAACTATTATTATAGCAAAAACACCCTTTAGTCATATGTGTATTTTATAAGTTGATATTGAAACCAAGCAACGATAAGGTTAGTTTTGTTGTTACTGAAAATGAATCGCGCCAACGAATACTAAAATGAAGTGAACAGATTGGTCAGTAGCATGTGAATACACTCACATTTAGCTGTCAGCAGCTATCAGCTATAAAATCCTGTCATTGTCCTTGCCATTTGTTGTTACATTTAACTTTCGGCACTTCCAACAATGTGAGCTACTTTTAGACTGAATTGAAGCACTGCTAATCCGCTCAACTAACGCACCTGTTACACTTTTTTCCCTTTAGCAATTCGGAGTTGAGTCCTTTGAGTTGAGGAAACTATGCCAACATGTTGGCTGGACATGTCAACGCTGTACAGCGAGGGATTTTGTGAGGACAAGTGCAAATCCGACATTGATAGCGATGCTGCTGCGCTTTTGCCGCACTAATTAGATTCTAATGTGCAGTAGAAGGGCGCAAACGCAATGAGGGGGGAGGTACGAACGGGGAATCACCCTGAAAGGCAAGAAATAACTAAATTATAATAGAATTTACGAGTAGTGCGTGCAAGCGCTTTGAATGAATCAAAATCGTTGAGCAACCCCTATGCTCACCCCCGTCTAACAACGTCTCACCCCCGTCTCATCCTTTCACGAAATATATGCACTGACTTGGCGGGATTTTTGCTGTGAGAGGGAGGTGGATTTATTATGTTGGTTATGGCTGCTGGCGGCATATGTTGGCAGTCTTTTGCAGCAGCGGGCGAGCGGAAACCCTTGCCAGGATGCTGTGTGCAGCCGCTGCCGGGATCTGAAGCCGTTGTCGTACCCGGAGCCGGAGCCGGAGCTGAAGTCAGAGCTGACTGTGTGTCAGTCGCTGGCGTTTAATTTAATCGGATTTGGGCGGACAATGAAATTATGGCGCCGTTTTGTTATGCCAGCATTCAGCGTATAAATGCTTTGTTTTGGCCTAATCTTTGACAGAAGTCAGCATTTGTTTGCCACTGTAAAATGTGTTCAGATTTTTATTTGGATTTCTTTTTGAGCTGTCTGCCTGTTTTGACTTAAGCACACTTATTTCAAGTGCCAAACGATACAAGTGCTTCCTTCTATTCCTGTCAAAATTCACTTGAACAACAAGTAAACAAAAAGTTATTCAATATTGTAGGGAAGAAGAATACAATTTAAGTTAAGATGGCTTAAATGATATTTAGTTTAATTTAAGAGATCTATTAAAATTATCAGAAAAGAAAGAAATTTACTAAAATTGTACTGCAGCCAGGTGCGAGATATATTAATAATTCGGTAGGAGGTAAATATAACATATTTTTTAATAATTTATTGTTTTCATGAATCTGTAATTTTTTAAATAGATCAAAAACATTTATTTATATTTCATAGAATCGGGTCTGCCTTTTTCTGACCATTACATTAATTTATACAAAGTTATTTGACCCTTTTTGAATACTTTTTATTGTATTAAGGGTGCATTAAATAAATGTTCGTATATTTACAAAACCTATGTTTATATAATTTGCTCGAAATAGGAATGAATGAATGAATGAATGTGAGTGGGATCAGTATTCGCATGTGCTTCTGTGCTAAAATGGAGTGTTCTGTAAATGGAGTGGGGTATACGCTTTAAAATAATATACTTTTCGAAATCCTTAGATTCCCTGTTTCTAGAAAGAATATGAATCATTTTAAGAAGAGTAATTAAAGAATTTTAATGTTGGCTAAATAACGCAATGCAAGTCAAAAATATTGTAGCCTGAAATATTGTAAGAAACTTTGCTGAAGTAAGTTTATTAATAAAATCAACGCCTTACTACTTAGAGACGACAGAAAAGGGAAGCTTCATACAAAAGTAAAAGCAATAATTTTGTATGATACCCTGATTATTTCACAAATAATTGATGATGTATTTCGATTCCTAAGATCTGAAATAGAAGGACTTAGACTGCTCATGTTCTTTTTATTTTTAATTTAGGAAAAAAACTATCGCAGCGTAATAATAACTTTTAGCAAAACTTTATTTTGTCGATATTATTAATATATTATCATCTGCTATCTATAGTTTCAAAAGTTTTTTAGTTTAATATTTATTAAATATAAATTCTTATCAATTAATAAAATATTTTAATTTATGTAAAAAAATACTGAATCAAACGTTTGCAACATTTATAATGCAAACCACAAAAGCCTTCGGAAAATAAAAGCGGAATCGTAGAGATGCGTCGGCTTTTCACAATCGGAAAAGTGTGTGTCGTCAAAGAATATAGAATACTTACACAGACCAATTTGCATGGGATGCTGTTCATCGATCATTGCAGCAGAAGGATTATAATAATTAAATACAGATCCAGGTGCGTATTTATTAGAATTTAGAATCCAATGTGCCGATTAATTTCGTAATTTCTATTTACTTTATCGAACAAGAGATTTATGTATTATATATTTTGACACTTTGCACATTGGAGTTTTTGATTGGAGTTGCGGTTATACGAAATGTCACGTGAGTGGAGTGCAAGATGCATCGGTAGTCGTAGTCTTTATAATGGAGTGGCCAGCGTCGAGAAATGTATCGTCAGGCCAGTTACGAAACGCGATGCTTGAATGATTACGGACCTCTGATGTTAATGAAATTTGTTAAAAATCATTTGCTCAATTCGGCCAGACGTGGCGACATGTCGACTATGCTGCTGCCAAAAGGTAGGAAATTTTCTCAAAATGGAGGAGAAATGCCGCTCTCCGTTCAATGTGTGGGTGGGCCAACGCCATTTTATCCGTGCACATTTCTTAACCAAACCCATTCCCAATTCCAGCCGTATCCCATCCCCAACGATATGGGACAGGCAGAACCCTGTGGATTTCCCCGCTTCGTGAGATTCGCCCGTTTTGGGCGCATGCGCCGGACCTGAACTTTGATTCTCGTTTCTCGGCTTGCATTTTGGGGCGCAGAATTCGTTTTGCTTTTGTTTTTGCACTTTTGACTTTTGTCTTTGTTGGCATTCGATTTGTTGTTGTTGTTGTTGCTGTTGTTGTAGTGCTTTTATTTGTTTTGTTGTACGTATTTTGTATTGACAAAGGATGTTTGGTTCGGCGATTTCGTGCTTGCTTTGCTACTCGTTGCGACCCAACAACAACAACAGCTACAACAACAACACCAGCTGGGAAGGAGAGCTACAACAACATCCATCCCTAAAGAGATTTTTCTCTAGCCATCGAATCTATTTATTCCTTTTTTTTCTATTGTCATATATATGTAAGTATTGTTGTACATTGTTTTAAATTTATTGATTTTCAATTCGACAACGTAAAAAGCAAGCAAATTAAAGTCTCAGCTTTAATTGTCTGCCAACGACCCTTGACCCACGTCGCTGCTGCTCCTGCTCCCCTACATCCTTGGACATCCTTGTGTAGTTGGTTGTGTTAATGACTGATAAATGTCGGCGCGCGATGCCGACACTTTAAACTTTGGCCAGATGAATTTGGTCTATTAAACGAGCTCGCTCGCTCGCTCGTTTGGCCAAAACTTTAATGTCTAATACAGAAATAGCTGGTCTCTCGTCTGGCCTTTTCTGACTTGGTCTAGCCAGTCTACATGACTGACTGGCTGCCTGACTGCCTGCTTGCCGTGTCTGGTGTTTTCCGAGAGAAATTCTCTGTAAGTTTTGTAAACGTGAACGTGTTACTCACAATTAGTGCAGGCGGAGGCCACTTAGCCGTCATTTACTTTGGCCAAGACAGCTTCTTAGCCAACCTCTGTGTGTGTATGCTTATAATGTCTCGCTTCACTTCCCACAGGATAATGTTCATAATTATCTTCGGTTACTTTTTATTATTCATTGTCATGTCGTATCTTTTTTTTGACCTGTTAGGTGTGCCTTTGATTTAACATCCTTGCAGATTATTCATATTCTTTTATAATCGCTGAGTAAAGTCGAAGTTATGTGATTTCTTTGCTACATATATATGAGAAACTGACAGGTGACTTCTTATGTATGTACTATACCTATCTCACCTTTTTTATACAGATTAAATTTGAAAACCCTGCTCTATAGCAATTCTTTATAGTTGATATGTGAATTATTTAAATTTTATCAAGAAAATAAATATAATTAAATATAAATTATAAATCACAGTTAAATCATACGCATAAGATAAATTAAAAAAATTGTTCAATTAATGAAATGAACACACAGGGCATTGGCTAGTCGAGCTTATTTTATTTAAATCACCCGTTTGTTCTATGTTATCTTTTTAATACATATTAAACCATGGTTTATAGCAAATCTTCATAATTGATACGCAATTACTTTTAATTCTACCTGTTTACAATAATATTATTATTTTTAATAAAATAAAAATACTTTTAATTTAACATAAAAACAAATAATTAAATCCAAAAAATCAAACAAATTATAAATCACAGTTAAAGATCACTCATATGATAGATTTGTGAAAATTATCAATAATTCAAATGGGCACTGACTAATGGATATTTCATCTACTGCCTCACAGGGTATTAGCTAGTCGAGCTTATTTTATTTAAAGCACCCGTTTGTTGACCATCCAATTATTGCCGCAAATTCATAGCTTTTATTATCAGTCAAAAGTATTCTGACATACATATGTGTCCATTTATATATGTACAATCAAAAATAAGCTATATTTTTTGCTGACTCTTCCTAACAATTCAGTTTTTTGTTTACAGAAAAAAACTGCGATCGGTTTGCTCACCGTGATGGAGTATTTTTTTAGATGTTTGTTATAGAGAGAGAGAGAGCGGGAGTAGAACGGAGAGCGTATGAGAAGCAAATCTAAGAAGAGCGGTAAACAAAAAATATAAATAGTTAAAGCGTAGATAAAACAAACCTTCGGAGAACGCTAAGCAGTAAATATGAACAGTAATCTGAGAGAGAAGCAACAGAGAGCGCTAACCATATCACATGCAAAGCAACGAGTATCTCTCTCTCTCTTACTCTTTCCCTCTCTCTCTCTCTTTTAAATTCTACGATCAATCGTTAATCGTCGCCTATAAAAGTAGAGAGTGTTTGTTCTAACATTTAGTCTGAGCGGCGCCTTTCTCAAGTGCAGTCGCAGCCGACAACTGATAATAGATAACATATAACAGATAGCAGATAACACAATGGCTGCAATCAAAGCGACATTTGCAGCGCGACAATTAGCGTTTGCTGGCGCCAGATCGATGCATGTTAAAGTGAGTGTAAGCTGTAATTAATATATGTATAATATGTATGTGTTTACTAAAACATGCATTTCATTTCACAGGTGTCCGATGATCAAAGTGTTGCATCTGCGCGTCCCTTTTCCGAAGTGCCACGCCCAGGAAAACTAAAGTTTATACGCGGTTTTATGCCGGGTGGGGAGTTTCACGATAAATCCTTTTTGGAATTTACCGCGGCCTTGAGGCAGAAATATGGTGATCTCTTTATAATGCCGGGTTCATTTGGACGCAAAGATACCGTGGTCACATTCAACACAAAGGACATTGAGATGGTTTTTCGCAACGAGGGCATTTGGCCACAACGCGAGGGTTTCGATTCATTGGTTTACTTTCGTGAACACATACGTCCGGATGTATTTGGAGAGAAGAAGGGTCTAATAGCCACGTGAGTAGATACAATTTTATAGGCACTACTCTTCTGCTAACAGTGTCCTTTCGTTGCAGGCAACAGGAGGAGTGGGGCAAGTTTCGTTCAGCTGTTAACCCCATTTTTATGCAGCCCAAAGGTCTCAAGATGTACTACGAGCCGCTGTCCAACATTAACAATGAATTCATAGAGCGGTAAGATTCGGGTTATTCTAAAACTTTTACTATTTCTGTTTTTTTACTTATTTATTTCGAATACTACTTTTCTTTTATATCTAAAAGTTTCACTATTTTTTGTAACTTCGTCTACCATTTTTGGTTTTTCTAATACTGTTACTGCTATTACTAATTTCATTTCCGTAATTTATACATCAAGCTCTGAAGTTTCTTTAACGATTTATTTCTTTAATTTCTAATACTATATCTTTAGTCTATACTACTAATTCTGTAATTGCTACTTCTGAAATTTCGACAGCTACTTCTAAAATATCTACTACTATTTCTGTAATTTCTTCTACTATTTATTTTTTTAAATTCTTTGCTGTCATTTGTACTTCTATTTATAGAATTTTGAATACAATTACTTTAGATTATTTTGATAGAATAATAAATTTATTTATTTTTTAAACACGCTCGTTCTACTCACAGCACTTTCTACTCCAATTTTTTTTTTGTAATTCTTTTGTAACAACAACTACTTCTAAAATATCTACTACTATTTATGAAATTTTTACTACGATTTATTTTTTCATTTTTACTGAATTTAGTATATAATTATGTCTATTTATTTTGTTATTTATTTTTACTACAAAATGCATTTTATTTTCGCAGCATCAAAGAAATTCGTGACCCGAAAACACTGGAAGTGCCTGAAAATTTTGTTGAGGAAATTGGCCGATTGATCTTTGAGTCGATAGCATTGATTGCCTTCAATCGCGAAATGGGCATCATTCGGAAGCGGCGAGATAATCCTGATGCTCTTACTCTTTTCAGAACATCGCGTGAGATCTTTCAGCTCACTTTTAAACTGGATGTGCAGCCCTCAATTTGGAAGTTTGTCTCAACGCCAACCTACCGCAAAATGATGCGAACTCTCAACGAGAGTCTCGAAGTGGGACAGCGTCTGTTGGAAGAGAGTCGCTTGGAGCTGGAACAAAAGCGAAAGTCGGGGCAGAATATGACCAGCAGTAGCATGATGGAGAGATTGATAGATGTCGATCCTAAGATAGCGTTAATCATGGGTATCGATATACTATTTGCTGGCGTCGATGTCACAGCCACGTTTCTATCTGCATTGTTGCTCTGCCTCAGCAAGAACCAGGAGAAGCAGGAAAAGCTGCGAGAGGAACTACTCCGGGTGATGCCAACCAAGGAGACATTGCTGGATGAGGAACGGATGAAGGACATGCCCTACTTACGTGCCGTTATCAAGGAAACATTGCGATATTATCCCAATGGAATTGGCACCTTCCGCCAATGTCAGTCCGATGTAACTCTTTCCGGGTATAATATTCCCAAAGGCTCACAGATTTTACTTGGTTCCAATGCTCTGATGAAGGACGAAAGGTACTATCCCCGAGCTGATGAATTCCTGCCCGAACGTTGGCTTCGCGATCCCGAGACGAACAAGAAGATGCAGATCAGTCCGTTTACATTCCTGCCCTTCGGATTTGGTCCTCGTATGTGCATAGGAAAACGAATTGTTGATCTCGAAATGGAGACATCGTTGGCCAAAATCATACGCAACTTTTATGTGGAATTCAACTATGATGCATCTAAGCCGTACAAGTCCCTCTTTGTCATGGAACCAGCTATACCATTCCAATTCAAATTTACCGATGTGGAAAAGTAGTGCGAACAATTAAGCCAAATTTTTAATTTTGCATATATTTTTATCCCCATTATCTATTAAATGGATGAATGGTTATATAAGTTAGCGCCAATTTTAGTTAAGGGCAGAAAGATTAAATTTTCTTCCCAATAAAATAAATTTTTTGTTGATCAGTAAAAATAAATAAGTCTATTTGTTTAACTTATAAATTTAAGTTAGAAACAGCACATTGACAGTGTAGTTCCATTTTACATTTGAAAATTAAGTTTATTCTTAATGTGGAAGCCCCCAACATACCCTGTATCTTCATAACTGAGAATGAGCAGTTCGTAGCTTGCAAGGTATATAATTTAATTGTTCTACAGGAATTAGTATTAATTGCTATATTTTTAATTTTTATTTGTAAAGTAAAATTAAATAAAAATGCAAATATATTCTCATATTTTATATATGAATTTACGAGTTCAAATAATATGAAATTACAACTTAAATAAATTTATCAAGTTTCGCAAGTTAAAAATTTGTTTATTCTTATCATATAACAGAAAACAAAAGCTCTATTGTTGTTAACGAAAAACTAACATAATGATTAGAGAGAAATAGTGAACAAAACTAAGTGTATGGTTGCGAAATGCTTATATTATATTTTTTTAATTTGAACTAGTGTACTTCCCAATAATACACAAACGCGGCTCCAAACTGGATTCAATTCAAATAAAATATTTGTTTTAAATTAGTTATTACGCAAAAAGTAGGCTAAACATAAAAAATAGAGAATTAAAAACTATGATTTAAAAATTATTAAAAAGATGTGAGAGTATATTGAATACTAAATCATAATTGAGAAAAGGAAGGCGCCGTGTAAATTTTTCAATTTAATTGTGCCTTTCGAAATTGGTTTCACACATCAATCTTTTGAGATTTCCATCGTTCGGTCTTCTAATTTTAGTCAAATAATTTTGTATTTTGAAGAAATTTAGCTGTTTGTCAAATTTTGTTGTGGGGAACTCATACTCGACGTATGTATGAGCAAACTTTAATTTTTCACGCCCCGAATTGTAAAGACGACGACAACATCGGCTGTCGACAGCTCCCCCTTTATCACTACAGTTCCCTTCAGATCCCATTTTTCCGCTGAAAAGCGAAACTTTTGCCACTTTGTCGGCGTGTAGCCTGTTCATAGACAAGTCAAGGCTTTGGCTGTTGTTGCTGTTGTGTCTGTCAGCGGAGTACAAGTTGGCCGCCAACACACACTTGCTCCCGTTAATGACTAAGATTAATTTGGGTCACTGTGCTGCTCTCCCCTCAACTCTAACCCTAACCCAAACCCCCCATTTGTCTGCCATTACCACCCCTTCATTGGAACGTGCGTCTGAATTATGCGCGTTGGTCTCGTGCCTCTTCAAATGCATAAATGCAGTGGCAGCAACTATTATGCAACACACACTTGGTAGTTATTCACAACGTTGATGCGATGATCTATACCATGAATTTACTTAATGTCAATTTCCGCTAACTAATTGGATTAGTTTTGGAAATGTAGACAGATCATGTTAAATAATAAAATTATTAAAACCTATATATTAATTTACATTTATTTCTTATAAACTAACACTCATACTTTGACAATTTTTATTTACCAATGTCTGCGGATTTTCTTTGAAATATATAATTTAAAAACCAACCGAAAATCTCTTAAAACTCCATACATTTTTGGGAGATTTTATGTACATTTTATTGTTATTAATACTGATTGTCTTAAGTTATCGAATTTATAAGTATATTAATTATTATATGTATCTAAATTGTATCACGAAAAGCAGTCCACGCTAGTGACGACAGCAGCACGAAGGGTCTAAGTCTCAAATAAAACTTCGATACTGCATCTAATCATAAATATGATATCCTTACTTCATAATAAATACAGTTTTAGAAAATTATATTATTAACAAAATTTATAACTAAAAAATTGTATTTTTTTTGTTTTCTTAATAGCGAACCTGATACGTTATGATATTTTTATTTATTGTGAAAAATTGAAATATCATCAAAAAATTTTTAATTTAATTAAACTTAAATATTAGACATTTTTTATTCAGTTAAGCAGAAATTTTAATTCCTTAACTTCACAATAACTAAATCATGCATCTCTACTGTATAAACGAAATGTGTTTGTCAGTGTGCGTATATGTGTGTGTGTGTGTGTGTGTGTGTGTGAGTCTCCGTGTCGGTTGCGCCAGGCAGCCGAACAGCTGAAATTGTTTGGGGTTAATTAAGCGCGACATGTGTGGCATTGCATGCATTTGTGCAGCGACTCTGGCAACAACTGCGACCTCGACTCCACTGAGGAAGGGGGAGCTGGGAGTGAGTGTAGGGTAACTAACGCCCACAAGTGTGAATAGGGTCCAGGCGCTAATCAATGCGCCATAATAGACAAATTGCCGGACGCGTCGGTTCATTATGTTCAAACTGCAATTGTTGATGCGTTTATGAAGCTACCGAGTTACCGAGAAGTGTGCGTGTGTGTGTGTATTTATGTGATTTATGGAGCTGGAAAGCGATATATGAGTAAGCGACAAACCTGTTGAGCTAATCCCGAAATCCCAAGCGAAATCAAGTAAATACAATTATTTATTTATGCTGGCAAAATGCCCAAAAATCGCTGGCATTACAAATTGTTGCGATTTTTGTTATTTTTTTTTGCCATTTATTGTGTGGGCAATAGCAACTAAATCCTAAAGGATACACACAGGCACAGTTGGGGGTGCACAAGAATCAAGTAACACAGAATTATGGGCTGACCAGCAAGAGGACGACAAGGACGCGACGTCCTTGTTTATATTCCAAGTATTTCTCTCTCGGCCTAAAAAATAAACAAAATCATTTACCTTAAGGCATAATAAAAGTTTATGGTTGATAATATACATAAAAAGGCCGTGTGGTCGAGCAAAAACAATGCCTTGGGGGGCAAATGCGGAAATCCCTGTATGGGAACATTTATCGCTATTAAAGGATTTGCAGTCGGATAGAACCCAACGTCAATATTTACCACCGTCAGTTGGCTGTTGCCAGTTGGCTGACTGTGTTTCCAATAACCATTACGAAATTGCGAAAATTTGCGCACAGCGGGCAAAAACAAATAGTTTGGAACACTACAAATACAACATTTCCTTCGGAGGTCCCCTTTTTAGGGGTTGGGTATCGAATAGTCATATCAAGTTGGGCTTATTCTCCTCTGCCTGTCGCTCAGCGTGTGACTTCCAAGGATCTCTGTTTGAATTCATTTTAGGAGATTTTAAGACAGAAGTGGGCACATTCTCGACAGGCTTCTTCCACCCACAATTTAGTTTGACTTCTTCATCCCCGTTTGCTATTTACAGATATATATTTCAAATATTCAACTAGTTGCATTAAGTCTAAATAATAAAGTTAACTCTTATTTAGGAACTGTTAACAACATCTAACCTTTACTTTCCATAGTCTCCAAGAAGAAAATGCTCATTGAGAGAGGCGGATTGGAGGTGATGGATTATATAAACAAATAAGTTAAAATGGTTGGGAGATTGTATAATACAAAAAAATATATATAATAAATAGCCTTTAATGATTATTTAAATATTAATTAATGCAGACTCGAAATACGTTGAAGGATAAGATAAAAAAATAAATTTTTTTACTGAAATAAGCTACATTGGCCCTAATAGATATTGTTCAGAAAAAAATTTCGATTTTAAAAAGGGTTAATATACAGTGTAGAAAATAAGCATATAGTTCCCTCTATAAAATATCTGTAGGATAAAGTTTTATTAGAACTCAGTTATTAAGAATTTTAGGACATCTTTGATAAAGACTTTGGTTTCATTTGCATTATGCCAGCTTTTAGCCAAGTTCATTTGAATTGATATCTGGGCTCAAATGAAGTTTAAATAACAGTTTAAAGCGTTGGCAGAGATGTTTGTTAAAAGCTAGCCAAGCTACTCGTCGTATGCTGTTGCTCCTGAGAGCCAATGGATCAAGGATATATGTATGTACACCGGAGGCACGGACTAGATATTCCTGAGATATGTAAACACCAGAGGATGCAAACAGTTCTAATCAAATAACACACACAAAAACGTTGAGAAAAGAAAGCAATGCACACAGCGAGAGAAAGAGAAGGAGAAGAAGAGAGGAGGAGAGCGTAAGACAGAGAGAGAGAGATACAGCAAACAAGCTCTACGAACACAAAATGAGCAAGCGACTAACCTAAGGACAACAAAATAAACATTTTGAACTCGACTGAAATGCACAAGCGGAGAGTCCCAAGGACACTTGGGGCGTTCGCGCCGCCTGTCGTCTGCCGGGCAGCACTCTCCCCCTCCGCCCCCGTTTACCCTTCCCGCTCATTGCTACCCCTAAAGGCTAAGCGCAAATATTACAAGCATTATATGAATGTCTATGCTTATGTGTGTGTGTGTGTCCATGTATTTAGAAGCCAGCAACATGCTGAGCCAACAACAACAACGACGAGGAGGAGAAGGAAGAGGTGGAGGAGGAGGAGGAGGAGCAGGAAAGAACAGCACTCTCTGGCTTGACTGCTGCCAACAAAAGTGTAGAAAATCCGACCAAGCACAAAAACCGACTCAGCACATTTCGGAACAACCAAACACGCAGTAAACCCACCAACCCACACAGCTCCGACCTCAACAGTAACAACAACAAGCCAAAGTCTGCTCGACAGTGAGATACCCAGTTGTTTGATCGTTTGATCACATGAATTGAAGACAAGTAATATAATATATTTAATTGTATAAATTATAATAATCGAACTCAAAAAAAGTGATTGGTATATTAATAGAAAATGTAATAAGCAAACAAATGATATTTAAAAATACTGAAAACTTCCCTGAAAGTCGAGCCGAAGATGAAGAGCTTTCAATTTAAAACCTTGCTGAAATTTCAATCACTTCTAAAATACAATATATTTATAAGTATATTGTACAGCACTATTGCGTTAATCTCAAAATTATTTCTACCATAGCTTCCAAATTTATACATCTCTATCTTATAAATTGCTCCGATAAATCGTTATTTTAGAACAGCGAAGTATGGAAAATATAATAATAAACTCTAATGTACGTAGACCATTTGATAGTATTGTAAAGGTATATTTTTAGCCCCAGATCTTGTAATTTATTTTATTTAAGAAAAAATTTACATCTTATATTAAGTTTATACAACACATCTGTAAACACCTGACTTTTAAATTGCGCTAAAAAGTTTTCATTTTAGAACAGCAAAGCATGGAAAATTGTAAGAATAAACTCTGATATGCGTAGATCTTATAATAGTATTGTAAACAAATATTTGTACATATATATTTTTTGTATAAAAATAAATTGCCTTATGTTTATTCAAATTTTATATACTTTACCCCAAAATATTTCTATATATTTTAAAATTTAAGATATTATTTTAATTTTAATTTTAGAACATTTTTCATTTCAAAATTATTATATTCTCAGTGTAGTCTTTAATATCTAGATATTTTACAATCGCGTTTCTTTAGCGTTACATAGACTGACACTAAATCATAGTACTTTGCTCTGCTTCGAGTGCTGGGTGCAACAACAACAAGGACAGCAATGGCATTGCCAGCTCAGGCTCAGCAAGTCATCAGCACATAAAGCTCGAAAGATTATGTAGCCCACGGCGGTGGCAGCCGCACCCACAGCAGCGGCTGGCGGAAGTGATGCATGGGCTATGGTGAGGGTTGGGGTTGGGGTTGGTATTGGGATTGGGGGTTTGAGGTCGAGGGGCGTTGGCGATGGCGGTGGGCATGGCCGCTGTGGTATTAGACGACAATAGAGCTTTAAGGGATGGGGTGAGGGGGTTGGGTTGGGTTGGGTTGGGTTTTCTGGCGTTTTGCCTTTTTGTGCTCCAAGCCTTGTGACGTTTGACGCCATGTTTGATGGATGAAAAAGCCATTCATGTTACCAGCTGGGGTGCAGAGGTTGCCTGTCGTTCACTTTGTGAATATATGTGTGGGTGTGAGACTCTGTGTGTGTCTGTGTGTGTGTGTGTGCGGGTGTATGCAAAAGATGGCGCAATAGACGTGAAGTAACCACCTCCTGTGGCGTAACTAAATCCTTTCGGATTTTACCCGGCCAGGCGCTGTATGGTTTAATGCGCATTTTATGAGTGTGTAGGTAAACGCTAAGCTGTCGTGGGGTGATGCTGGATTGGATGGGAAACGATGACAAGAATAGCGAGGGGAGTGAGACGATGAAATGGAGCAAAGCTTGAAAATGCCTTTAAAGCGCCAAATCGTGTGTTAAAGTTCTTGGCACTTGTTTGTTTTCATATGTGACCCTTTCACCTGCGTTTTTGCCCCCTTTTTATTTTGGTGAGTGCTGCCAACTGACGACCTGTCGTCCTGTCGACCTGTCGAGCTGCATGTGAAGCCAAAGTCAACAGTTATCCAAAAACCGCTTGACATTTGCCCAAATTTCGTTGCATAAAACGCAGCTGCAGCTGCCTCAGCCACCTGTCTATCTGCCATGCGGCATTAGCATAATTTTGCATAGCATTAGCGTTAGAGCTACTTTTGGCCAACACCCTCCCCAGCCCCACACCCCCACACCCACTCCTACCGCACAATTCGCATATTTCAGCCAAGTGCTGTGGGGCGACACTTAAATCTCAAAATGAAGTCGTTTTTGGAGAGTTTTTCCCACAGTCACATGCAAATCCGGTGTGAAAAATACGCGTATTAATAAATGTGTGTAGATGAGCTGTCCCCTTGCTCCTTTATTCCCATTCTCCTTGTGACCTGTGACCCCACCTAGAATCAACTGCTGCCATTTGGTTATTTGAGGCACTCGTACATTTTATTTGCGACTGCTTAGCACGGCAATTTACATTTCAAATTAGCGACTTCATTGCTAGAGAAAATGCTGGAATTACTTTTCATTTTCATTATAATGCTTTTTTTTTTGTTTTTTGGCCCTGTCCCCAACTTTTCTTGACTTTTTGCGGCCACTTGGTGTCCACTGTGGGCCAGGCTAAATTCCGGCTTAAGCTGCTCTCTGCTGCGCTTTTGCTATGCTAATAAATTAATATAAATTCAAATTTGTTTGCCAACTGCTGTCCCCCATTTCGGCTGGCAAAGTGTTATGTTTGTCAAAAAAGGCAAAAATCTGAGGCGCTACATTTTTCCAAATGGCTGTCAAAAGTTTCAGTTTCATAAAAATCGCCAATGTAACAGGACTCTCCCCGCTAAGAAAAATGTCACTTCTTTTCCACTCCCACTTTTTAAGAATCCCATAGCAGCTGCTTAGCTGCTTGAATATTCAATGGCCACATCCGCACTTGGCCTAAAGACGCACTTTGGGCCGACAAAACGCTTTAGTTGCAAGTGTTTACAATTGAATGAGAGACGACTCCAGATTATTTCAATAGCTTCAACCGCTGCTCATTAGTTGAAAGTGTTATCAAATACACTTACGGTCAAAATAAAAAGTAAACAGGCATTGCTTTTAAGATTAAAATATTTATATTAAAATTGAACTGCAAATTACCATGTTAACCTGTTTTTTTTTTGTGTTTTATGATCAAAAATCAAATCAAAATTAAGATAAAATTGTTTAAACAAACAAATAAAGATTTATTTCAAGAAGTTAATTGAATTTTAGTTAAATTAATTCCTAAATATTTTGTTCGACATTAAATGTATACAAAATATTTGCGAAAAACTGACCAAAATCAAGCTATAAGTTATTTAAAATGGTATAACCTCGGATATAAGAGCTGTATTAACAATTTATTAAAGGAAGTACTCGTATACAAGTTAAGAGAAGTCTTTTAAAAATTATATTCACATCACACAATTTAAAGATAAATGGATTTGGGATGCACATTTTAAAAAGACGTGGTACAAAATCTTGAACAATAAATTGTAGTTACTAGTTACTTAGATTGAAATCTGACAAAATATTAAATATTTATTTGTTCTAAGCTAAAATTCTATTTATAAATAAACTTGTAATTAGACTTAGTTGCCTCAGTATTTATTTTACTTAATTATTTTCTTTAAATTTATTTTTTTTGGTACAAACACAGTTTGATAAGATCAGATAGCTACTTCACAGCCAGTTAGTCTAATTTTAAAGCTTTATAGTAAGAATTTACGATCATTTATTAACCTAGATATGAATATTAAATTGCCCATGTCCGTCCGTTTAAACTTTAAAGCAGTGAATTGCAATTATTATATAGAATTTATAGAATGAGTTTAGGACATTAGCTGCTCTGCCTCTGCTTCTGCCTCAGCTGGCGTCGTCTTCGTCGTCTGCGTCGCTGTTGCTGTTTAGCGAACGCACAAAAAAAAAAAAAAAATTGAAGCGCATAGTTAAATAAAATAAAAATATGCAAAGAATTCGATGCTGCTGCATGCATGAGTGTAATGCCAGGGCTGTAAACTTATGCTCGTACTCGTAGATATACCCTTGCCAGGGCATTATTTGCAACCCGCATCGTTTCGATTCGAATCGAGCAGATTCCGCCCCCTTTTTCAGACGTCATGACGACATGCAGCAACCCTTGCCAACAGGGCAAACGGTTCGAAAAGTGGTGGATAGTAGGGAGGAGGGAGGAGGGGGAGCATTAGCTACGCGCATTTAGCCAGCAATCATTTAACAATTTACAAATCGATGTTTAAACGGCGCTCGAGCGGCTCGCCGAGCCAAGATTACCGCATCCCGCATTAAAACTTTTGCTTTAACGCTTAACGCTTAATGTCCTGCCTGTCCTGAAAAGCACACAGAGCACGGGCGTGATGGCATCCGGATTTTAGGGCCCAACTCTGGCGGGCCCGTAACCGTTAATGCCCGCCCGACTGTCATAACAATAACGGCATTTTTAGCACCTCATTAAAAAAGAGTTCATATCCGAGCCGCGTTTTCTGACTGAATTGTTGAATGAGTACTCGTATTTTGGGCCCATAAATGCTGATGCTGATGCTGAACCGTAAACATTGCCTCGACTCGTCGTCTCTTTGTCATTTGATGGGCTTATCAATTTTTACAACAATATTTATTTGTTTATTCGCATTTGGGTTTTTGGCCATTGTAGAAATGGCCGCATTAAAGTCAACCCAATAATGGCAGCTATTCACTTTGGCCTGTAATTTAATCGATTTATGATGACTAAGCGACATGGCTATAACTTAGACAGGCTAATGGCTAAAGTCAAATCCGATCGAGCGAGGGTCGTCCGTAAACTTGTTAGAAAAGTTCAATTTTAAAAATGTATTTATCTTATTCTGCTTTAATTATGACCATATCTTAGCCAGGTTAAAAGCAGCAGAGGCACATAATTGACGTATATTAAGTGGGTTGCTTAAAAAGTTTGCAGCTATCATTATTAATAATTAAATAAATTGCTGTCAACTTCTTAAAATTAAATATGTATGAAAGCTAATGTAATTTTTTTGTTTTAATTAAATTTAAAGATAATAAATATTTATGTATATATCACATATTTTGTAATCTAAAACTTACCATCAACTGTTATCCTCAGTTTATTCAAAAGATATAATCTCTCGAAACTTGCTTGGGTCACTCAATGTCATTCTTCCTTAGCATAATCAGGGTAAAAGAAAAAAATCTCTTGTTTTGAAATCTGCATAGTAAAGTTCACACAATCAAGAATGAATGGCTTCTCCCTCTTCCCCTTCTAACTCTTCTTCAGTTCGCTTTCATGTCGGCAAAGAGAACCATTGAGGCAACAGAAAACGCAACTTGGGCCACATAAACAAAGGAGAGCGCTGTCTTTAACTTTGACTTTATTGTGACAGTTAAAAGCGAAAATAATAGCAGTTAAAATCCCATAAAATGCGTCTTAATCATAAAAATGCGATTATAAAAATGGACGAGCGCCTGGGCACATCATGGAGTTGAAGCTAAAGACGGAGATGGTAAACTCTTTTTGTCCAACGTCCGTCCTCAGTTGCATGCCCCATTGGATGTTGCCGTTTGCCTTTTATGAGTTGCACGCTTATGGGGCAACTGTGACTGCGATTCGGAGTGGGGCGCGACTTTATTGCAATTTTGCCCTAAGGATAGACAGGCTGCAGATTTGACATTTGTAATTGTTTATCGGGGCCTTGCTTTAAGCTAAGATCGAGATGAAACCAAAAACATTTTTATTAATTGTGCGCGTTTTTGTTTCACACCAAACGAAGTAAAAAAAAAAACATTTGCAACTGTTGTGCGGAAATCCTATAAATTTTTTACTACTTATTTACGTTGCTAAGGCACATTTAGCCATGTCAAGCAATCGCTTGGCCTGGCCCTGATCGTAAAAGCGGTACACAGTCCGTTCTGACCCTCGTCCTCCCCCAACAAACACACACTCACACACAAATACACACAAAATACAACATCGACACCAAATGCCAGCCGTTGTCGTTGTCACTGGCTACTACCAAGTGTAAGGATAGGGGGTACACTGATCAAAATAATGTTCTAAAATCAAGATTTTGGTCTCTGAGATTTTTGGTCTAAAAAATGCGGCGAGAACATAAAATTCTTAACTTAAGAGACCGCATCTTGGTTATAAGAACATTTAAAATATGATCAAGTTTATATTTTAAGAATAAATGTTCTTAAAATTATAATAAAAAAATAAAAATTATTTTTATGTTTGTATATATTTTATTTTGTTTTGGTAATTTTATAAATGTTATTCTTATTTGTTAATAGTGGGGTTCGAACCGCCGCCTACTGCTTCACAACTACGTGAAAGCAGTGTCTCTAACCAGATCTAAATATTGTACATATTTAAACCTTCCTAATAATTTTATATTTTTATTCTTATATATTAAAAATCTTAGTTTTAGTAATTTGGTTTTAAAATAATCTTATTTTAAGAACCAAATATTTAAGATGTATGTTCTTGATTTTAGAAACTGGTCTTTTTGTTCAGTGTAGTTGGTTGGATTGGGGGGGGCAGGGCGAGTGCTTTTATTTTTGTGAAATTTCATCACGTTTTTATGTTGTGACCACGTGACGCCAGTGCCGTGACTCCTAACACTGAATTTTGCCACCCAGGTTCAATCCCAATCTCAACTATGAAGCGCAAACAGTCTTTATGCTTAGACTCGGACTGTTTTGGCCAAGTGTAACCCAAGGAACCCAACTAAGCAAGCCGAGCACCTGCACCTGCTGGCATCCCAGCAGTTGGCCTCGGCACGTAGAAAACGGACCACTGTGATGGTGGAAATGGAATTGAAGATGGAAGATGAAGAGATGGGAGTTGGAGAGATGGCAATGGAAATGGAGCAGGGCGCCAGTCAAAGTGTCAGTGTGTAAGCTGTGTAGCATTTACCTAGATTGTTTCTGACAAACGGATTTTCACAGATACGGGGCCACATAGGGCTACATATTATGAGGAAGAAAGAAAAGGCTGCTGTGAATTAACTTGAAACTAAAGTCAGCCTCTTTACCATTAAATTGTAGTTAATTAATAAAAAAAAAATTGATCAATAATTATTGTATAAGCTTAAAGATATTTTAATAAACTTTGTGGAGAAAAAGCAGATTTAATATTGACTTGAGCCTTAAATCTTAATTCATTTATTTTTTAATAGATTTATTTATTTGAAATAGCTACAGTTGAAAAATAACAAAATTATTTATCATTTAAATATACATATACATATACAAATTTCACCTCCTCGATTTACTATTTCAAGTCATATATTTAAAAAAATATATATTATTAATAATAAAGACTATTTAAAACATGTCATAATTAAATTTATTTCGAATTTAAATTATATGTAATAAAAGCTGATTCTGCTTTGACTTCAGAGTTATATTCTTTATATTATTAAATTCTATAAGAATACATATTAAATTGTTGATACTATTGTTGATAAATCTTGACATTACTGTTAACGTCACAGTATTTTACATACGAAAATCAGATTGAAGTTTGACTTTTACTTAACTCAGCTTTTTGTACTTTCTAAAATATTATAATTTTGTTCTTCCTAAACTAATATATGTAGATTACTAATAAGAATTGAGAAAAAATTAAAGAAAATTAACAATTTAATTCAATTCGATACCCAATTGTACAGAGTGAAAACAATTCAGCAGCAAAAAGTGAATATAAAAGCATTCTTAAATATATCCTGGGGTGTTGTTGTTACCTCACCTCGCACAGCAAGCGACTCTGGATGCGTCCTTTCAATATGTTCTCATCGAACTCTGTACGACAGCAGCTGTTGCGCCAACAAGTCAAAAAAAAAGTCAGAAAAAAGTAAGAAAAAGAAAATGCCTTGAAACAGTTGATATAAGCTTAAATTGCCAGAGTTTGTGTTGTAGAATGTCAAAGCTGATATCGAGGCCGTTTTCCCAGCAGGCTGTTTGCCATTTTCAAGGAATTAAGTGCTGCGGGATTGAAAGAAGCAAAGTCCAGACAGAGTTGACTGCTGAACTAAAAGTCTGATTGGACATTATATAAATGCATTTTGTGTCCTCGCTTTTCAGGATGTTACCCTGACCATCGACCAACGTGGCCAACACGATAAGGACATACAGTTGTACGACTGCGGCACTTTGAAGTAACATTCTTCTATTTGACCACACAACGTGCAATTGCCAGCAAATTCTCGTACAGAGGTCGTAGATGTATTTTATGCACTTCCATTTCATGGTCAGTTGGCGTTATGGTTGTGGCTCCGGATCCGGCTACGGCTACGGCTCCGGTAACATGTGTTTCCGATGACCACTGTCTTTATCATCTATGCAGATTTTACAATATACAGCTAGTCAAGCAATTGTTTTTGTCATAAAAAATTCACATGTTTGATTTTTATTTTGAAAAAAAATTTTGATCAACGAATATAAATATTCTCTATATGGAAAATAAGATAAGATTTTATAAGAAAAACTAAAATACTTGACTATTAATTTTGTGAAATCAGTAATCAGTAAGAGATTCAAATTGAAAATAGTATACAAAATATTTTCTGATTTTAAGATGGTTTTACATATATATATATATAACAAGTGGGAAAGGCTATTATCGAGATCCCTACCATAAAGAAAAGTCTCTGAGATTCTTTTGTTCATACAGATGAACAGACAGACAGACAGACAGACACACATGGCTATATCGACTCGGCTTTTGATGCTGATCAAGAATATATATACTTTATAGGGTCGGAGATGCCTCCTTCTCCCTGTTTCATACATTGCAACGAACACAATATACCCTGTTACTTATTTTTGTAATTGCTTATATATTTGTGTGATGTCTATGTTCAAGCATACTCTGAGCTTTAATTCGAACTTCCCCTCGCACATTCTCAATTTCTTTTGGGTTAGAGATAATAATAATAGCCCCACTGTCTGATCCGCGTAAATTCTCTTATTCGCAAACAATTTGTACTTTGGCTCTGTAAATATTTGTTATTTGTTAGCTCCGTACTTGTTACTCGTACTCGCACATCAACAAAAAAAAAAGGCACGCGACTTTGTATAAGCGTTGAAAGTATGCAGACTATTTGCAAACAACCATCGCAGATACTCCCACACACACACACACACACACACTTACACACACTCACACATATGAGAGATAAATCTATACAACATGCGAAAACTAATTTTCCAACAGGAAAATAAAATGCCAAGCGGCTGCAAGAGAGAGATGAGAGAAAGAGAGAGAGGGAAAATAACATAGCTGCTGCCAAAAGCCAACGATAATTTTAGCGCGTTTTTTGCCAACGCTTTGTACTCGTAAATGTGCAAATTTTGTAACAAACAAAATAAAATGGCGGTGCGCGGCGGTATTGATATTGATACATTACATAGATACATACACACACACACACACACAAACACACACACATATATGCATTACTAGCGTGCTTAAATACGTTTATATACATTGTCGGACTTCGGTCTGTTGGCCAGGCTTGCAGATCCAACCGCCTTTTATACTACAACACATATTTGAGTCTATTAAAAATGCGTTTAAAATGCTTTCTGTGGTTTTATGGTTAAATTGTAAAATTCAAATAAAATTGATTTTTGCCTGTGTACCCATCAATGAGAATCTTGCGTCAGGGATGAGAAAGATGTCGCTATCAACTGTGCTAAGTTGGTTAAATAAATTAGTCTTTTTTTAATGGAAAATAAAAAATAAAATCAATCTATAGTTGTATGTATGTATGTATGTATCTATATTGCCATACATAAATTTTTGTAATTAAAAATTTCTTTAAAAGAGCAACAGGCAAGATAACTTAAAGAATCATTATAAGATAATTAAATAAAAACAAATTAATGAGCTAATTTTGCATATCAATGTTATTATCTTACATTTAATTATTTTTACTAAAACAAGGCTGAGACAAAAGTATTTTACAAAAATCAGAATGTTAAAATCAAAATGTTTTCCTCTAATTTTAATTTTATAGTATCAAATGAAGACAATAATTGTAATATTTTTTAACTTAAATGTTTTTAATTATCAATCAAACAATTCAATTGAATCATTAAAATTAAATATTTTTATATTAGTTTAATAAGTTTAATGTTAATTTTCAATGTTAAATAATTTATAAATTTAATTTATTTAACGTGGTAGTAAAATAAAATATATTTGGCAAAAAATCGACTCTTTTATTTTCCTAAGCGAATGATAAGTAGATGTAGCTTAGTTACTCTCCTTCTCCAGTTGCAAAGAACTGATGCTGACACCAAGGGCAATGGCAAAGAAGAAATGGAAGCAGTGTCTCAGTCGGTTGCCTCAATGAAACATGCAACGTAATTTCCATGTGGGTAACCAGCAATTTCTGGCATGTTACATTTTTCAACATCAACAACTCCGACAATATGGCGAAGTAAGCACCCTCCAACACCCGCCCACACACCGACAGAGGGACAGAAATCCACAGGCAAGGTACAAACTGGCGCAGATGCATCAACTTTAGTCCCTGTCCCTCCTGTGTTCCAGGGATGGGCTTGGGGATGGAGCCGAAGCAGTCAAGCGCAAACACTACAAGAAAAATTGTAAGTGAAGCGAATAAAATATTATTTTCTAATGCTGGAAGACACACAGATACACAGACACACACACTCACACACACATTGCTGGGAAGTCAAATGGTTGAAAACTGCAAGAGTAGAAAACCGAAATGCTAAGGAAATCAAGAAAAATTGTTTAGTGCCGTTGAAAGTTGAAGCTGGAGATGAAACTGAAGCTGACTTTTCTCAGTTGGTTGCTGTCGACTTTTCGCGGGCTACTTGGGCTTAATCTTAATCCATCTTAGTCTAGTCAGCGAAGACTGGTTCTTTTGGTAACGAGTATGGGGACAAAGACTCTGAAATGTTGCCATCCAGAGCGACGACTTGGCAACAAAGCAATGTAAACAAAAAGCCAAATTATTGTGCAGCATTTGGTAGTCGAAAGAAAAGTCTCCTTTTCTATATTCTTATACCCGTTACTTTTAAAATAAGTAAAAGGGTACATTGTGTTCGTTGGAATGTATGTAACAGGGAGAAGGAGGCATCTCTGACCCATAAAGTATATATATTCTTGATCAGCATCAACAGCCGAGTCGATATAGCCATGTCCGTTTGTCCGTCTGTCTGTCTGTCCGTCTGTGTGACTGCCTAGATCTCAGAGACTATAAGAGATAGAGCAACCAAACTTTTCCAAACAGACTCCAAAGGCGTTGGAGCACGTCAAATTTGTTTTAAAATTTTGACACGCCTCCCTTTTCAAAGTAATATATGTAATTTCTTAAAAGTAATTTTATTTTATTTTATTTTTTTTTTAATCTGTATATTTTAATTTAACTGGTTCAAAGTAATTTTATATTTATTGAAAAGAGTAACGGGTATCCTATGGACGGGATCTCGACTATTGCCTTTCTTACTTGATTTTTTTTGTATTTGGTTTAAGACGTTCCCAATTTTTTATTTCTTTTTTTTGTGTGTGCTCATGGTAAAAGCGCCTTAAGTTATGCTGCCATTTTTTCATTTCTTCTATTTTGTACAATATTCTTTGTAATAATGTTGCCTTGCAGCGAACGCGCGCAGCAAAATGAAATGAATTGTGAAAAATGTGCTCGTACTCTCTGGCCTGTCGTTTGGGTTGGAGGTTGGGTTGCCTGGTGAAAATGGGAAGAACAGGAGGAGGAGGAGAGTGGTAAGGAGGAGCATGGGTAACAGGGGCATCTGTGGGTGGGCTCTGGACTGGCCGCTTTTGAACTCAATTACATAAGCGCAGCGTACACAGCAGTTTGGCACTTTGTAATTTTCAGCAAATGGCAAGTCACAATGCCCGCGGTGGTCGACCGAGTACCAGGGAGGGGGTTTGGGGGGGAAAGCACCGGGTGGGTGTGTGAGTGCCCACGTTCGTGTCTTCCCGTTGCCCGTTGCTTCAAAATCACGTAAAATGTCAAATTGGTGAACGTCAAGAAAATGGCGCGTTTGTTTTGTCATTCCTGCTTTCTTCTTACCATTTCGCCTTATCTACTATTTTTAACGCGCAAATATTTTTTCTTCTCTTCTCCTATCGTTTTGTTAGCCGCCTCAGTTCCCATTCCGGACTGCTTTCGTTCCGCTTTCAGCATTCAAAGCACACAGCAAAAATGCCAACAATCCAAAGTTGAGTTTTCTTTGGAATTTGTTGGCGTTTTCTTTTTCCGTTCTTTATTTTTATTTTTATTTTATTTTTTTTTTGTTTTTCTTTATTTTTTTTTTGACATCTCTGCTGGGGAGGTAACATGCGCGCGCCACATTGACAATTGCTTATTTGTGTCTATGTGTGTGTGAGTGGGTGTGTGTGTGTTTACGTGAGGGTGGCACTGCCACAGTTAACATGTAACTTCAACGTCAAGTCAAACTGATGTTCTCGTCGTCGCCATTTTGTTTTTAGCTGACTTTCTTTCTTTCTTTTTTTTTGTTGTCATGAATGGCGTTTGCTTTTGGCCGCCTTTGTTTGAGCCCTCAGCTTGGTCTTGTCTCCGTCTCCGTTCTCGTCTCCAATTCCGTCTCTGACTCTGGTCGTTTTGTTGTATGTTTGTTAAGTTGCGCAGCGCTACGCATTCCGTTGGTATTTTACCATTAATACTTGTCTACTTAACGGTAAATTACAGACATTAAATGCACGCACACAGCAAGACAAATGCGTGTGTGTGTGTGTCTGCATGCACATATCTTTCTATATATTGTACGCATGTCAAGGACTCACTGTCTCTCTGTATGTATTTGTGTGTGTTTGTGTGTGTGTGTGTGTGTGCGTGTGCTTATTTGTTGTCAGTACGCGTCAAACATTTGAAAACATTTATTTTTGCCTTTCTATAATGTTACATTTCTCGTTTCTCTAACACCACGGACAGCGACAGCTCAGCACTCTTGACATTTCCACTCTACTCGTATTTTTTTTTTGTCCTTTCCGCAGTTTGGTTCCCATTTGCTGGTTAACGACTTCTTGCCACATTGCTTAGCCAGAATTTGGTATTTGGTATGAAGAGCCAACTAACAAGTTCTTAATTTGTCATTTATTTGGTGGCAACGCTTTATTTAAATCTCCTTCAAATCTACAGAAGTCATTTTCAAACTGTCTGGCAATAAATCATAATTAATTAACTCTTTTTACAATAAAAAATTGCAATGTAATTAAAATTTGTATTTTAAAAGTATCGAAATAGCCTGTTTCTTTAATATTTTGTATCTTATAATATATAAAAACTAAAAGTTATTTTTTGTTTTTGTTTTAAAAGTTACAATACGACCTCTTATATCTTATATCTTATTTTTTTTTTAAATAACAAATCTGACTGATATTGCTGTATCATATTTCCTTTACAATGATATAAAATATAAATCTAATTATTATACTAAATTTCTATATTTATTGTTTTATTTTTCGGGATAAAAAGAAATTGTTTAATCTTATCATTCATCTATATTTTTTTTTTATTTTGATTTTAATTTGATTTAAATTTGCAATTGCTGGTTGAAAGCTTAAATTTCAAATTGCTTAATTTATTTTATTTATTTAAATTCTTTAAGAGAAGTTTTTGCAAAATACAAAAATCAGAATATCAAAAAAAAAAATCTTTAAATGTGATCAAAAAATGCTTTTGCTTAACTTCAAATGCGCATTGTAAAATTCCTTTAATCTTCAGTGGAGATACATACATAAATGAACAGTTTGAATAAGGGCGCCAGTTTCTTTGTATTTAATTTCTATTTGAACAAAAGTAAAACAATACCAAAAATCAAACACACAAAGCAAGTGAAAGGTGATGCAGACTTCAGGAAGTAGGGCGGATAAAGGGCGGGACTATTGAGGAGGATAAGGATAGGCAGGAGGAGTAGGGTAGTAGGGAAGGGAGGAGATGTGGCGCACAACTTGCGAAATACTTTTGTGTAACTTTGGCTGAAAACTTTATTTTGTGTATTATATATCCTGTTAACAATATACTTCAGTTTTTCTGCCGTTTCAGCCACCGCTTCAAAGGCAGGCGGAGCCCAGAATAACAAAAGCCAAGAGTCACTTAGCAGCTTGTGTCTGTATGTGTAAACGTGTGTGGGTGTGTGTGTGTGCATGTGTGTGTGAACATGTGTATAGGTATGCGTAGGAGTGTGTGAGTGCGGTTTCCGTTAGCCAACAGCCTCAGTTGGTTTGTCTCATGCTGAACACTCGAGCTGAGCTGCTTGAGCTTTTCTTTTGTTTAAATTTTGGTTTGTGTCAGCAACCACATGTACGTCCACACACACACACACACACACACATGTGCCATATACTATACAAAGCTAAATTGTTTTAAAAGAAAAGTCAAAAGTCTTCCTCGCCAGACAAACAGCAAACAGCAAACAAACAACGGGCTGTGGCTCTGAAATAGGCAAACGAGCTGTTCACTCGGTTCTTTTTTGTAGGTTGCTGGTCGGGACAAAAGTTGTTCAAACTAAACAAGTCATGCACATTTCAATTCCCTACATTTGAATACTGATAGTTGGGTATACACTTTATATTTATATCTATATGACACTCTCAAAATAACAGACGCACAATTTAAATCCTAAGATATTTTATTTTTGTTGAGCAAAAACGTAAAATGTTTGTCTGAAATATACTCTGCATAAAAATTGCAGGTAACTAAGATACGCATACATTTTTTTTTATATTCTTTGACTTGATTAAATAAAGGATTTAATTTTATAAATATTCATTCTGCTTTCTATTTAATAGCCCAATCTTTCTGTAATTTTATCTCAAATAATTGAAATTAATTTAGTATTTAAAGGTAAATTTTTACAGCGTATATAGAATTCAAACATGCTCAAATAAATCTTTATTAGTTCTTGGAAGCGAATACGTTTGTGTTTGTCTCCGATATACAAGCTTATATATAAGTTAAATATGGGTATATGCATCTTATTTACCTTATCGTCCATGGTAATATATGTATATGTCTGCTCTTATGTATATTCTGCGCATACGTAAGTGTCATTTGCTTTGTTTCCTGAGGAAATTTGCATTAGATACCGGCAGATGCTTATTTCGCTTTACACGATTCACTTAAAACTCGCTGTGAGTGCAGATTGAATAATTATGTACTCAATGGGTATTCAATGCGAATTTATATGCACTTCAGCGGTCTTGGTAACATCATTTATGATATAAAGTTAAAACTTTGGAGTAATCTGTAAATCATTAAAATAAAGTTTATTTTTAAATAACACTGCTTTAAATGCAAACTGGAGAATTCAAATTTTGAGAAAATTTGATAAAGACAAAGATAGAATTGGGAAGATCGTCTTCGAATTTGATTATGCCCTATGTGGCTGTAGAGTTTCTTCTATAGCAGAAGCTATAAAAACTCCAAAGTTGCTGTTAAAAATACGACGTCGATTTAAATTTGTAATATTATTATTATTTTATACAAATAAGTGTATCTAAGAAAGGACTCCTAAATTATAAAATAATTAAAGCCAGCTAAGCAATGTCCTTTAGACTGGTATTTCAAATTTTAGATGCTAAAATAGCTTTTGCAAAAATGCTATGCTTTTTTAAATTTCTTTTATTTCATTCTAGTTTGACCAGTTTGGTCGATGTCGTGACACAAATCACTTGCTGGCAGTCAAATGGATGGCCATAAATAGCAAATTGACACTATTACAAGCATTAGAAGTCTCCCGACTGTCCGTGTGACAATCTTTTATGGGCTAGAAGCGCGTGTGCGCCTTAATGGACACCTTTCAGATTAATTGCTGGTGGTGCTGCGACCACATGAACCGCAAAAAGAACAAAGCATTAAAGTGTGGCTCAACCGGAGACAGGGGGTAGCCTGTATTTAACCAGCCCAAGTCACGTGTCAAATAAAATGTCAACAAAACAATTGAGTTATTTATTTGGCAATGTCCCCGTCGACAGAGCATTGAGGCGTTTAATTTCGCAGGCAGGCAACAGCTTTTAGCTTTGGCTCGAAGGAGCGTGTGCCGAGTATTTAAAAATCCATTGGCGGTCACTCGGCTAATGCCAGGAGTTATTTTGTCAGCCTGCCGGCTCAAGTGTTGAGTTCATTGCAATGTAAGATGCTCGGCTATTCAATCCATACAATTCCTGCCCATCCCTGTCTGTATCCAAACAGTTGACACGTGCTCTCTGACATTCAATGTAGTCAGTCTGTCTATGGGTGTATTTGTGTGTGTCTGTGTCCTTGTGGGCTGCGTGGCAACTAGAAAATCATTTAGCGGCAGCAGCAGGATTAGCTGATGACACGCGTGTCGTAGGTTAGCGTCCAGGCTCAATTGAAATGAAAATGATATTTGCACAGGCCCACAGGATGCACAGGAGCAGGAGACATGGATAGACTGACGCATCCTTTTTGGCTTTCGCTGCTGAGCAAACACAAATAAAGACCTTTGATGTGAATTTATTGGCAACGGCCAGAAACTACTACCAAAATGGGAGGCGTGAGAAAGAGAACTTCCCCTTCTCTCACTCAGAAATTTGCACAACAAATGTGTGTATGAATTTGGTATGTGCATAAATGCATAAATAACGCATTGAATATTAGATTATATGTATGAATTATTCATTAATAAATGCGATATGAGTTGACCCATCAGATCAGAGTACATACATAAAGCGTGATTGATTTTTATTTAAGTGCATGTTTTGATTAACTTCTTTTTAAATTAAAAAATGTAAAAATTAAATTTTTATATATTTTTTAGCTTCTTTCATTTTTAAATTTAAGTAATATTTATAATTTTTGAATAATTGATTTATGTCAACTAACTAAAGTACGCCTACAGTTATTTTAAAATTTTTACAAAATTCAAACTGATAAAATAAAAAATAATAATTAAATATTGAAAAGTATTAAAGTCCTACAATTAAGTAAAATAGCATATATGAAAACTTAACAAATTCCAAATAAATAAAAAGAAAGAATTTTAATATTTATTAAAAACACCTTTTCAAAGTATTTGGTAAAGTTAGTTGGTCAATAATTAAATTTTAAAAATATAACTTTCCGACTTCAGCATTACTTTTAAGGATATACTAGTAGCACTCGAAAATAAGATACTATATAAATAAGAGATCTTATTTGTAAGAAATAATAGTATCAATAGCTAAATTCAAATGTGAGTACTAACGTACACATTCAGGCATGTTCCGGTTTTCACTTTCGGTAAGAATTGTCGAAAATAAAAATCTTTAGCCTGTTATTATTTCAATCTGGCAATATTTTGCGTATTGAATTCACTTTGAGTTGGTGAATATAAATTCAATAAAGTGATGAAATATTATTTTAAAATGTTTAGCCAAAATGAAAAGTGAATAATGGCATTTTTTTAAATCCAATAAAACAGGAAGTGAAAACCGGAGTAGACCTGATTAATTTTGTTTAATGAAGACATCCATTGTCTGTATCTTAAAGCTGTTCATCAAGAATTTCATGTTGTAATACTTTTCAGTTGAACTTCAGTTGTTATAGTCGGCGTCAAACATCAAATGTCACACGCTGGAAATTATGAACAGCAGTCGACAATGTCACACGATGTCATAAAATGAAATGTGGAAAAGCACACAAGAAATGAAATTGGCTGCAATTCCACCTAACCATCCTCCCCACCAAAAGAACTAGTCCAACAGGCGCCTGCCACATAAATTATGTAAATGCCGAATGGCCAGCTTTCCAGTTTTCCGACTCAAACTGAAACTCAAACTCAATCTCAATACCTACAACTTGGCTAATAGTTGCACAGTCGGCTTCCCACCCTGAGAGCTCGGCTTTTGGACCCATTAAGCCCCACCACACGCGCGGCACACAGCCGGAGAAATTTCCGACAGCATGTTGCGGGATCCGGCAACAAAACCGTATCGTCGAACGGCCGAAAAAAGGTCAACATTTTACGGTTGATTAAAGTACGCCGGACTATGGCTGCTGGCTGTGGCTCCGGGCGCTCAAATTGTTTAAATATTTAATGAAGTGCATAAAAATAATTTACAAAAATATTTCATGCATTTTCGGTCGAACAAAAAATGGCTTCAATTCGCATTTTGTTTGCGAAAAGCTTTTTACACAGCTCGAATGTATTGGTATATATTTGAGTGTGTGTGTGTGTGTATTTCTCTTACCCGCACTCGTATGCGAATATGTATGTGCATATTTTTGTCAAATATTTTTTGTACAATTTATTTGTAAAACCGCCAAAAGGCAATTTGTGCATATTTGTTAATGGAAATTGTTAAAATGGCTTAAAGCATTTGCCCAAATGGACTGCGGCCTGACTGCCCGGCCAAAAAAGGCCGCCTAATTGAGTGAGTTGGGGATATAGAATGGCCAGAAAAGGACACTGGAAAAACCCACGCAAGTAACATATTTATATATATATATATATTTTTTTTTAGCCAAGCAATCTACTCGCAGTCCTTTTAATAAAACAAAAAATATTTCAATTATTTAGGCTAAGCCTTTGCCAAGGCCAAGGTGTTAATTTGGCTAATTTCATTGCGGGCACAAATATTTGAGATTATTTCATATAAAACAATTTGCGGCCGACAGAGACTTAGCCAAAAAACAACCCCCAGACCTGACACTACCCCTGTTCCCTTCCCACAGCAATACACAATCTTACATACGAGAATGAGGATGAGAATGAGGACGAGAACGAGGACAATTGCGACTACGAGCATGTGACAGATTGTTCCTGCCCCTTGGTCTCTGGGGATGCTATCAAGGACAAACCGTAACGTCAACCAGGGGTCGCAATGTTGCAGGACAAGTGGCAAGTCCTGTTTCCTCCCCCTCTTTAAGTGATTTTATGGCGCAGAAAATTGAATGATAGATCGCCAAAATAGGCGCAACTAATTAATTTCACCGTCCCTGACAATGGGGCGTTCAATTGGGCGTGGCTGTCAGATCGCTGCCAACTGCAACCGGGAGGCCACCTGCAACAGGAAGTTGCAGGCTACACGTGCTGCTTGCCACAAGGCCAGGTTTTTGGCTTCGTCCCATATAAGCCATTTGCATAATTTTGCAACTTCATTTAAATGTGAACTCTGCGCACTTTTCACACGTGTGCCACATATTTTTTTTTAGCTTTTTGTGGTTGTCGCTTGTAGCTTTACCTTTGCCACACTCCACACTTCCCATCTTCCCATCTTGCCGCCTTGCCACACTGGGTGTCACAAACCGCAATGCCACTTTTTGCGGTTCACTTCATTTTTGTCATTAAGCATCGCGACCATAAACTCACTGGAATCGTCAAAAGTGGGCGTTGCTCCTCCTCCTTTGCTGGCATTTGCCACGCCCATTCGCCGTCGCATTCTCATCCTTTGCATAAAGCAGGGAGTTTCGGTGTTGGCCGTAAGTTTAGATTAAGGCGCGTGTAGTTTTCATCCAGAGTCTGAGAGTCGGGAGTTGGCAAAAGTCTTCGAAAGTCAACTAATTTATTCATGACATCATCATTAGGATGTCGTGGTGTGCACACCGAACCTTTGATCCTGCTCAACTCACACCTTGCTTGACTCTCATTCTCTCTCTTTCTCTCACTCTCTCTTTATCTCTCTTTCTCAGCACAACCCCATTGCCAGCTTCCTTTGCCATTTCCCAGTTAGCTGTTATTTATGTTTATTTTGCATCGAGCCAAGACATCTACTTTGTTTATGTTGCCGCCTTTAAGAAATCCCATTCCCCCCCTCAAAAAAAGGTGAAGCAGGCCCAAAGGCTGTGCTTTAATTGGCTTACTCGTACATAAGTTTTCGAATGAGTTTTCCTTAGAGCCATGTCTTGATCATCTTCTATGAATTTTAATGAGTGCAGTTACATTTCATTCTGCATTTTGTTTGCCGTAAAGAAGTTGGTAGAATATGCATCTTCACAGCTATAAATGCAGGTGTAGGTAAAAATGTGTTAGACTATGAGATATTCTGTAGACAGTTTTCAGTATAAAAATTCGATTTAAAGAATAGTTAATTCCATACTAAGGAGAATTATTATTTGAATTGATTTTTTGTCTAGTGTCCAATTGTTATGAAGATAATAGACAAAAATTTTATTTAAGATATTTTTATTAATCATAAACTTAAAATGCTTTATAATACAATTTAATTATTAATTTCATATTCTGACTTTCTTAATTTATTTTTAAAACTAAATAATTTCCTTTCTTTTTTTTGCTTTTTGTCGATTGGAGGTAGAGCTGTTGGTAAATATATTTATATTAAATGATACATATACTAGATAGACTCAAGATATTGTCCCGACTATTGATCATTATTAAACTATCAAATTTCCTTCCTACAATAGGATGCTTCATTTTTTATACAGCCCCAGAAAAGTTCTCTGAGATTTCTATCTAACGCCTTTAAAAGAGTCCAAAAATCAAAAGGACTTGGCGAAAAAGACTTAATTTATAATGAATACTATATATTTTATATTTATATAATATATTTATTTGTTTTATCTATTTTTTTATTCATATATTTATATAACGACAACTGAAAGAATTGTATAAACAATTGTTATAAAAGTTGATTATAAAATTAGAAAATTAGATTTAAGTTATAAATAACAAAAAGTTTTATAACATTTAAATCTAGAAATTTAAAAAATAAAAGAAAGTTAAATGTTTAGTAGAAGCCGTTTTTATGATTGACAATTTAATAGAAAATGATGCCAGATAAATTGATAAAAATTAATTATTTTCGAAAATTACTCAACTTGGAGTATCCTTTGCTAGACATATCTTTGTCTACCTATTACTCTCTTTATGATTTTTAACCGAGTAAAGGACACAAAAAGTCGTTCTAGGAAAGTGGCAATTTACCAATATAAAATGTTGCCGTCTCAGTCATATCCTTTATAGCCAACATTTTACGGCTGTCATTGCGTTGATAATTGACTTTATAGCACTTAGAGCTACAGTTGCAGTTGTGAGCAGCTTTTGGTGGCCAAAGTCAAGCGTTGCAACGTTGAAAGGTCAACAAAAGGCCGACACAAAAGAACACAGGACATGTACAATGTGCAATGTACATGCAGCATGCAACATGCATTTAAACTTCATTACAGAAGTCACCAGGACAAACAGAGCATTTACAGATACTCCAACTTCACAAAGAAAAGGAGACGAGTTGCATGCAACGAGGCGCAAATTTACATTTACATTGACTGAATGATTCCCCGGCTGCTGCCAGTGGACATGGACATGAAGATGGACTTGGACATGAGCATGGACATGGATATGGACATGGACACATGGATGCTGATTGATTTCGAGTGCCAGACCAGGCCAGAACTGGATGTGAATGGCAAGCAGAGCGTAAAAGCCACGAAACATATTTGGTTTGTCATTGGAAGCAGTGAAGCGCACATTCGATAGCTGCAGCCTGGAGGCAGAATGGAGTATGCAGGATGCAGGATGCGGTGACTGTTGACCAGTCGGATGGAGCGCCAAAAAGTGACCAGCCTCATTGACATTGGACACACGCACTTCATGCTCTCTTCCTGTTTCGTTCCCCGTTGGCCATGCGTGCCTGCGTGCCAACTGAGGATATGTGGCTTCAATTGGTCGTCCTGCAAACACGTACACACACACACACACACACACACCAAAACTCATTCAAACACACACATGTACACAGAAATGTAGTAAAGTGTTCGCTTAGCTGTTTTGCGCCACTGTCAACTTTTGTTGTTGCTTTTTTGTGTTCTTTTATGCCCGCCTCTCACTCTCTCCCTCTCTCTCTCTCTCTTTTTGGTTATCGTTATTGTCCTGTGTGTGTGTGCTGTTCGTGTGCATTTGTGTGCTTTCATATCCTTGTGTGCATGCATGTGGTGAATGCTGCAATGTCCTTGTGCAAACTTCCCGCAGTTTGTCGTTTGCTGTCGTTGTCCTGGTTGTTGTTGTCCTGGTTGTTGTTGTCCTTGTTGTTGTTTTTGTCGTTGCCGGTTGCTGCTTTCATCGTTTCCTTGTTCTTGTCCTGCTCATCAACCAGCTCGTCTTCTGTTAGTCACTTTGGCAGTTGTTGCTGCAGCTGCTGCTCTTGCTGCATACTGTACTCCTTCTCGTACTTTTCCGGCTCCTTTTTTTGTGTGTCCTTTTTCCCCCTGTTTTTTAATAAGTGCCTCGTACATTCGGCATACGCCAAGTTGTCCCATGCAACCATCAACGCCATGTTATGCTTTTGGCTTTTGATGCTCGCATTTCCTGTGGCTTTGACGGAACGTGTTTTGGCCACATTCAAACTAACAGGCTTACACCTACACACATGCATTTCGTACTTACAGATCCTCCTAAAATTGGGTCTTAATCTCAAAAGAACTTGTCCATAAGTATACGACAGTGACAATTAAGCTTTCTTTTATGTATTTTCTTTTGATTTGGAACATATATTTGCAGAGGTAAATGTTTAAATTTCTTTTCATTATAAAGTGAGTAGGAAAGAAAAGCTTTATAGAATTTCGGATAATCAATTAATAAAGAATAGTATATTCTGTTATTTAGTTTGGATTTTTAAACTCAGCTTTCTGTTAGATATTAAGAAAATACGATTTTTGTAAATGTTTAATAAACTGTTTGAAAATTTCCTTTTATGAATGCATTGCTTAAATTTTATAATTTGTTCCCTTTTTTTTTTTTATATTTCGGATTCTTAACATATATATATTATCTACATTAATTCGTTAATTTGAAATTTTATTTTGAATTTCTTTAATTTAAAATAACTTTGACAACAGATTTATATTAAATAAGTATATAAATGAATAATGTAAGTTACTAGGCCGTAAGTGTCCCATTTTTTAAATCAACTAACTATTTTTAATAAATATTTATAAGTCAATTAAATATAGATACAATAAAATACATATTACTTATTAATGGTCACATCTTTAAAGCATGCCCGTTTTGTAAATCTAAATAATATAAATTGAATATTTGAAATTTGTTAATCACATAAGTGTCATATTTTCAATAAGTCCTTCTTTCAAATAATGGCTGCAAATTAGTCCTATTTTATGCAACATCAATCTGATAAACATCTACAACTGTATCTGTATCTATTGTACATTATCGTCAAGTGGTCTGCCCCCTTGCAGCTTGCTCAATTGCCTCAAGTGGCGCGTATCTGTAAGCGATATCTATCAATAAAAAATGCCCGAGGGCAGCTCGAGGACATTTCTACTAGCACTCACACACTCACACACTCGAAACGTGGCAGCGCGTGTCGGTACTTAATTGTTAAACATTTTGTAACATTTCGCATAGATTAGCATCGCAAAAAAGCGGACACGGGTTGCAAATCAAACAGGTCGTCGCACTGGGCACGGTAATGGGTACGGGAACGTCAACGGGAACGGGACTGGGACCCTGACCGGAGGCGCAACTTGCCGGGTAGTTTACATTGTTGTTGCTGTTGTTGTTGTTTTGATTGTGATGCGCGGATAATCCTCAGTGCGGCACGTGAGCGCCTGGTGTGTTTATTTGTTTGTTTGTTTGCCTATTGGCTCGTCGTCTCCAGGAAGGTGTAAAGCGAACCAAAGGCACCATCAATGGCAACTTCAGCGCGTGCAACTCGCACACGCGCCATAGATTTTTCACATGGATAAGCTTTTCGTTGGCGACTAACTTCCCAACTTCCCAGCTTCCCAGATCACCAGTTTTCCAGTTTCCCATTTTCTCATTCGCGAGTCAAAAGTTTTGGCTTGGCTTTGAAGTTGCCACCAACGCGTTTGAGTTGGCTACTTCAAGAACTTGCAATCACACACACGAACAGACACACATATGTATGTGTGTATGTGTATGGCGGATGGTCACAGTTGTTGGTCGCCATTTCGTTAAACGTTTTGGCATGTCCCAGCGACCATTACTATAGATACACTCCTGCTCAAAATAATATCTACATCAGCATGATTTCTTTAAACTAAACATTTTTTTTTATAAATTAAATAATTAAATAAAAAACAATAAACCGATTTTTGTTCAAAATTTATAAATTCATTATAATATTAGTAGACTTTATACCTTTTTTATGGCTTTCGCGATTATTTTACTAATTACTTAATAAATCTCTTCTGCAATTCTTTCCCGCTATTCGGTACTAAAAGATTTTTCTTATTTTTTTTATAAAAAATTTCTTCATGTTAAAATTTTTTTTTGATTAAAAATAGGGGAATTTTTCAAACAAATAAGGGATTATTTTAATAAAAAATAGCTAAATTATTTAACATTAATATGTATTTTCCTTTTTTATTCTTAAATATATAAAATGTAATTTAAATGTCTTAATATACAAGGTAATTTCATTTTTAATTCCGGTGAATTTTTTAAATACTACAATATATTTTGACAAACTCCTCAAAAAGCTATTCTTATTTATTTTATAGTTTATTCTTGGGTGTTTAATTTTTTGTCCTTTAGTGTATACACACTTCTAGTGAGTGTGTGTATTGGCAGAATTTTGGTTAGAGAATTTTTTCTAATATTTTCGGCGACTGCTGACGCTTTTTGCGCAACCATTTTGTTGGCTAGCTGGTCCGACTGGTTCCATTGAATGGACCAGTGCCAGTTGTAGAATCGTAGAGTTGCCTTTCTTTTGTCTCGCTTTTTGGCACTATTCTGGTCAGGATAACTGCTTCTGCTGCTGTTGCCGCTGCTGCCAAAAACCATATCCTGTGCGCTATTTGCTTTTGCCCGATTTCTATTTGCCCTGGCCCCAATGTGTACGTGAGTGTGTGTGTGTGTGTGTATTTCTAAGTATGCCGAGCATGTAGCTTTTGGTATTTATGACTATTGTCGGAAAGCAAATATTTGTCTGCAGCGCATAAAAACAACAGTTAAACGAACGGGCTACGTAAACGGAATATGTATGAGATAACCCCTGTGAGTGTGTCTATCTCCCTCTATATCTCTCTCTCTCTCTCTCTCTACATATTTTACTAGTGTATGTGTGTATATTGGGTAGTTGTTGTTGTCGTTGTTGCTTTGTCGCCAGCTATAGGCTATAAAACAACAACTGTGAGCACAAAAACTACTGCTAAAAAAAATACCTAAATACGTATTTGCTTTGGTATTTTTTTTTATACACTCTTTCACAGTATTTTTATGGCTCTGTATTTTTCTAGAATGACCCCGAGCTAAATTTCTTTTTATAGCTCCTCTCACTGACCATTCAATGGTCAGCCAAAAATAAATATGTTCGTATATTTATATTGCTTGGTCAGCGCATAAAATCGAATTGAATTTTTGCCTAAAAGATTGAAAATATAATATTCATGATTGTAAAATTTGTACTAATCAAAATTGATAACAATTTAAAAAGTCAGTTAAACAAATATTGTAGCTGTGGATTAAATAGAATTTCAATATTTGGATTTTCTTATTATTATAAATATTTTGTATCTTTTACTGTAAAAGTTACTGACTTAAATAAATTATCCACGAAAACTAGGAATTTTAGGTGAAAATTATTTAGTTCATTCCACAGAAAATTTAATTAACTGTTCATCAAGATTATTCGTTATATATAAGGTCAACTAGGCTTTATAATATTCAGAATATACAGTGAATATTCTTTTTACTAAAACAAACATCAAAGCGTCAAGAAAAGAGCAAAATTTTATAGATAAGGACATAGGTGGAGATACTAAGCAGATTATTAAGATAGAGTCAGCTCAAACTGCACATTTAAATAATAACTTTTTTAAAATAGACAGAAACACTGAGAGAATAATAATAGTTTATTTTTCGTTACAGTTTCAACGAGAATTACATGTTAAATGAGGATCTTAAAACTATTCTGATTGCAAATTATTAAATCCAGGATTAGGAAGTTAAAAAGAAATTTGACTTCCCTCTCGGTCCCTACTTTTTAGTTTATAATTAACTGCTACAATTTCAAGTAAGTTTTTATTTTTATTAGATTTTAAATTTTTTCAAGTAAACCTCGCAAAATAAGCTTAACATAATATAACAAAAAGATATGGTTATATTGTTATCAAGTCGACATACCGATTACATATTTAAATAAACCCAATACATGCCTCAGAATTGTACCCAAGGGAACACTCACACACACTGGACACACACACACACAATGACAATGTTTAGGGTCGCATATTGGCTATGAAGTACGGTCGGAATTGCGATTTGTGAGGTCCACGCGCAATTTGTGTAAATATTGAAACATTTTGGGCAAAGGCATGAGATCGTCATCACATCAAAATCAGAAAATCAAAGATTGTGCGGCTGATTGGAGATGAGAGTTGAGAACTGCGAGCTGAGAACTAAGGGAAGTCGAGGGTTGTTTGACTGGCAAATTGAAATAGGGATGTCCGCCTTCAATATTTGATGTTTGCCCTTGTGAACTATGAATTACTTTCACAGATAAATAGCGAGTATTTGAATCGTTTCAAATAGATTTTTCCCACTAACTGGCCGATAGCTGTCATTGTCTATTGACGGGGGGGACAAAGGGCACAAAGTTCCCACCAATTGCTGAGGGCAAGGAACCAAGAGGTGTCCAGTCAACCAAGAAATGAGCAAAATTCAAATATTTTTCAAATTAAACTTAAAAAACACTTGGCTTTTGCTAAGCGGCTTTTATTTTTATTTTTTTATTCTGTTTTATGTTAGCCAAAAACGGTTTTTACACTTGACTTCAAATCGCTCAAAGGCAACGGGCCAACAACGCTGATGGCGATGGCGATGGCGATGGCGATGTCGATGCCAACTCCAATGCGTTTTATGCGTTTTGGGGCTAACAAAAGGGCGCTTGAAAGTGGGACGAGAAATAGCGGGTTACGCATCAAAAGCCCTATGAAAAATGACCAACGCCAAATTGAAAGCAAGAAAAAATATGAGCGAAATGTTGCTTTTTCAAACGGCCAAAACGGCTGTCCATGACGCGGCCAATGCCAATGCCGATGACGATGACGATGACGATGATGATGACTGTGCCAGGATGGCACCCACTTCTTTTCTCTCACTCCCTCTGACGCAGGTCCTGCCAGGGGCCAATGATGAATGCGCCCTGGCCAAAATGCTATAGAGAGCCGCGTTCACATTCCGCATCCGCAGCTCAAATGAAATTGGAAAATGTGCTGGCAAGCGAAAAGAAAATATGAGCAGTCCAAATGGCTAGCGAAATGAAAAATAGTCAAACCGAGAAGGCCAAAAGCCAAAGCCAACGCCAAAGTCAAAAGCCAAAAGCAGAACGCGAACAATTTGAGAGGCCATCCATCGATACGCAACGCGACCGTTTGAAAATTATTTTTATGCGTTTATGGTTTATGCGGATCGACTCAAAGCGCGCATATGAATTGGTCGCCCACTCCACTTCCCGGCCACACCCACTCTCTCCGCCCAATTCCAGCCTGCTCGTGTCCTGGACGATTTATTGCCGCTTCGCTGCACGCCAAATGAATATTGGGCTGGCAGCCAGAATTGCCGGTCTGCCAAAGCACTGCAACTATTTGATTTTGGTCTCAGCGTATTGCCAATATTTGTATTTCGCAGTCGGTTTTGTATTTGTGTTTCTATTCGTATTTGTGTTTGTGTTTGGCGCTGTCGTTTGCCAAAAACTCCAAAGTATCATTTTCAATTTGACACTCGGCAAAGCGAGATACATTTACAGTATGCCAAACAATTGTTTTGACAAAGGAAAAACTTAATATGTATTCGATTTTTTTTTTCCAAAAAGTTATCTTATTCTTAAGAAATCAAAAGCATTTAAGATTAATTTAAAATTATATGCCATTTGTTTATTATATTATATATATTATGTAATAATTAATTATATTTTTATATTAGAAGGCAAGCTAAAACAAGCAATTTTATTTTTGTCAAATAAAAAACTTGATTATCTGAATTATCTTCTTTTTTTTTTAAATTGTTTGCAGATCTACTTATTGATTTATATAACTATACATAAAGTCATCTAAGAGCAAATAACCAAAAGTAATATCGAAGGTAAATTAACATTAACTGATGAAATATGACTTTCATTAACAATTAAAATATATTGTAGACATTATATAATAAACCAAATATTTTATAAATATATTTATAATGTATAGTTTGGAGTTATAAATACAAATTTAAAACTAAAATAAGAAAAGTAAATATGTTAAAGTTATGTTATTTTTGTTATTTTATGTTATTTATAATATATATATAATATATTATAATATTATATTATTATAATAATATATATATAATATATTTATAATATATAAGAATAAAATTAAGAAAGTAATGTAAATCTTTGTCAAGAAAATTGCTTTAAAACTATTTAAAATATTGTCATTATTTCTTCCATTTAAATTGTTCTAAGAGAAAAATAAATATTTTAAAATATCGAATAAATATATAAAACCTCCAAGAAGTGTTTAATTTTTTCATTGTAAATTATAATTAAATTTTAATTAGCAGCGACCGTTATAGATACAGATACAGATTTCGAGCTACGGCGAGTGAAATGTTCACACGATAAAAAACAAAAATGGATTGCAATTAAATTCGAAATGTGCATAAACATTGTGCGACAGACAAGTCGATATGCATTGATCTGGTTATAAACAAAACTCTGTCAAAGCTGCATTGGCATTTGCCAAGACAAACAAACCACACAAAATACGAATAAACAGAGTTTCGATAAACGAAGGAACGAATTGAAATTCCCAGTGCCAGTTTTGCGTTTAGTTTATATGAAGTTAATATGTACGATTGGCCAATTCCAGGCACTTGTGTGGAACTCGATGAAGTTGACATTAAGCAAACAGAATATATTATTCATAACATTCACACAGAGGGAGAGGTTGTCCAAAAAGTGAAATGTGCACACGCTGTGTGTGTGCACTTCACACAGATACACACACACACACACACACACACACATATATTTAAACAGCAATCTGTATTTCACTCCTCGGGCAGACAGCGTGTCTATCAATGCTGCTGCATCTGAAACTGGAAAAGGAACTGAAACTGAAACAGGGACAGGGAAAGGAACAGGGACAGGGACAGGAACAGGGTCGACATGTTGACACAAGTCCGCACACCGGGCAGCAAACCAATTTAAGTCTGAGTTGTGTCTGAAAACTGAAATCTAAACATCTGCAAAATTACGCGCATAAATCCTTTAACACTTTTGTTTTGGAGTTGGAGTTCGACTTCGACTTCGAGTTCGAGTTGAAATTAAAGTTGGGGGTTGCACTCTGCCACACAGGGGCTCGTCAAATTAGCCCACTTCAGTTTTGAGCGCGCTGCGTGGCATGCCTCATATATGTATGTATTCATAGCGGGTGCAAACTCAACTCATCATCATCATCTTCATCATCCTTGGGCGCCTCATTGTTTACACAACTTCAGTGGCCAGCACGCGACAGTTTTAGCCTTTGCCGACTGAAATGCAGCTGCATAGCAGTTCTTGTTATTGTTGCCAAGATGCCTATGAAAATAAAAGTAAAATAAAACAATGTTGTAGGAGCTGCCGATAAGAAAAGCAATGACACCACCCTCCCAACCAGACCACAAGGATCTCTTCTACTTGACTGCTCGGCATCAATGTGATGGTGAATGTGAACGTGAATGAATGAGAATGTGAATGTGAATGTGAATACGAGTAGCCCAGCCTAGCTCGAGCCCCTAATGACCCCTATTCTCTCTCTTCCCCTATCGCGCGCATCCCTTAACATGTATCGAGAGTCCTTCTCTTTCGCTCTGCTCTGTTTGCTGCTTGATTTCACACACAAACGCCACAAGGTGGTCCTATTGCCTATTGCCTACACTGTTAAAAAAAATTGGTCTCAACACTATGAATTCCTAAAGTAAAGAAACACATTTTGGTTTAAAGAACATATAATAAGATAAGAATAAGATCACGAATAAATATTCTAAAAATTCAAATAAAAAAATATGTAAAAATTTAAACTGACTTTTATTTTTGATTTTCGAGTATATACACTAGATTGCATTGCTTGATCACCATCGTTCTAAAATCAATTCCTAGTACCCGCTCTTTGAGTTAAAGTATTTTGTGCTTTTAGATTAACATTGTGTTTTAAGGACAATTGGTCCCTGATGCTATGATAATTCTGTATAGTTCTGAAAGTCCTGTTCCTAACAAGACTTTTAATAATAATCTTGTTAGGATCGGAGTAAAAACAGTAAAAATATGCTAATAATAACATGATGATAACAATTTCGAAAAAATCATATTTCAACTTAAAAAGGGGGCATAGAAATGGATTTTAGAACTAAGGCTGTCTACATCTTAAAATTGACCGTCGATAACAAAATTGGGTTAACATTTTTCATTAATAATAATATTATACATGTTTTATTCTGCTAATTTTATAAGTGTTATTTTATCTTATAACGGAAGTGGGACTAATTGATTAATTTAAGATTAATATTCTAAGTATTATTAATATGGTCTTATTTTAAGAACAAAATATTAAAGATTAATGTTCTAGTTTTTAGAAGTGAATATTTCATTTCAGTGTATGTCCTTCTTCGTCCTGGGGCACATTTTGAAGCCGTCTCGTGTGGCTTCTTCTATTTTTTTTTTTTTTTACCACTTTCCAACTTCAGGCTGGCAGTTTACTTGTTCTTTATGCCTCTTTAGCGCTTATCATGCTCAAATGATAATTGAAGTGCCACACAAAAACTATTTATCCTCGGGCTGTCGAGCGTGCTCGTTGTTGCTGTTGTTGCTGTTGTGGTTATTCAATATTACTTTGCCCACAATAACCACTCATACACATACACATGGACGCACACACACACACTCACACACGCATACACAATGCTACCCTTTACTGTTTTTTGTTTTCTTTTTGTATTTTGTATTTTTTGTTTTTAGTTATTTTATTAAATTTGTTTCTAGTACCCAAACATTTAGCTTCCGCCTGGCAATCCTGTTCTTGTTTTTTGCCCTTTCGTCCTTTGACATTTTCCACTCTTCAGCATTGTCAATTTGATTTCATTACATCCACCGCTATTAACATTGATGTTGTCATCGTTTTACCTATTTTATAACCGCGCTTGAGGATGGGTTTTTCTTTCTTTCATTGATAAGCAACCAGGCTATCATTAGGTATGACTGTTGCCAAGGCTAATTGAATTGCCGCTTGCATGCGCTGATTGGTATCTTTTCCAGATATGAGTACCCCAACAATATATATGATCTGGCTAATCTTTATAGCGCCTGTAAACAATAATTTGCAGCATTTGTTACGGCCACACACACAATTGATTATGAGTATGATTATAATCATGATGATGATCACACGGTGTATCTCGGGTCGAGTAACAGTTCGTGTTGACTTAATTATGAATACGCCCCCGAAATAGTAGTGTTTATTGGCTATAAAATTTCATTTTTAGACTCGGACTTTGTTCTAATTGAGTGAATGTAATTACCCTAATATGGTAAATTGTCACGAAAAACTAACTGCAAATGTGTTTAAATTCAAATAAAACAATTGACTTGTAAAAAAAATAATGTGAGAAAATTAATAGCATATTATTTTAATACTCATTATTTTCATATTTGTTTAATTTTAGAAATTATTTCACTGATTTTAAATATTTACGTTGCTTGATTGTTATTCTTTTAAAAACCTATCTCTGATATATATAATTAATGTTATTGATGCAATAGAAAAGTTTTACAATGACTTCAATTCACTAAGCTTTATCGTATACAACAATGTCATACAATATTCTAACCGAGAACTAACAGATTACAAATGTCTTAAATCAAATTATTCGTCTTGACGTATACAACAAATTGGACTTCTGTTTCGTTTGATAATATGAACTTCAATGTTTCGTCTCTATTTTATATTAACTGTTTACTAGTTTATTAACATAATCATTAAAAAAATCTTTCAAAAATGTCCACTAAAAATGTCAAATTAATATAAAAGTTCTTTGTGGATGTAATATCACAAAAAAAATAATTTTTTTTTTTTTATTAAGTCTTATTTTTTAAATAATAATAATTGAAATATTAGTTATTTATAAATTACAATAAGACAAAAATGTTATTCCTTGCATACTTAGTTCTAAATGAAATATTTAATAAGCATTGAATGATGATAAAAATTACTAGAGATACTTAATAAATTTAGAAATTTTCAGAAAATGTATATAGAAATTTCAAACGTTGTTTACATAATAAAAACACAGTTTTCTTTCGATATTTATTAGCAGACATTGAGCTCAGATGTTATCAATGACTTTGAGTTGTTCAAAACTTTCTTGACAAAGCTCTCTGATTTGAGGAGAAGTGCACAGTTAAACAGTATAAATTCCTCAGCTGACATAGCTAAAACTGGTAGAAATCATGTTTAACCGTGACTGGCAGCCGAAATCATTGGCATCAACAGTTTCTTGGCATAGAAAGCAGAAAAAGCAGTAGTAGCAGTTAGACGAACAATAACAAAAAGAGGAAGAATAACAAGAACAAGAACAAGAACAACAGAAGAAAAGTTTTGTGCAAAATCGTCGAAGCTAAATCCCCGTCTTAAGCCAAAAGCCAACAAGAAGTTGCCAAAAGCACGAGACAAAAGAAGGAAACCAGCACAAGCATAAGCATCATCAGCATCAGCAGGAACAGGGCCCAAAGACGTAGCCAAAGCCAAAGCTAAAGCCAAAGCCATAGCCAAAGCTAAAGCCAATGTAAAGGCAGCAAAAGTAGCACCAAACTTTTATTCCCAGCGCCATGTTTGGTTTGTCTTTTCAGCTTCCGTCTTCTACTTTTTGTTGTTCGGCCTTTTTTCTTCCCTCTGAGTGCTTGTGTGCGTGTGTGTGTGGAGGTGTGTGTGGCAGTGTGCGTTTTGTGGGGTTGTGAATCTGTGCTTGACTGCGCTGACGGTCAGTTTAAGTCAGGCAGAAAGGCAACTGTCACTGCAACGTTTGGCTTTGTTGCAGCCACAAATAAAAAAAAAAGTAGTCAAACGAAATGCAAAAAGAGGCAAGGCCGCCGCAAATACTCGTACTTACAACGTGGAAACCATAAGAAATGGCCGCTGACATCCATTTGAACCGAACACGCCAAAGTTGCCGCTACTGTAAGTGTTTCAGTGTGTGTGTGTTTGTCTCAGCAAACACCAAAAATTGTCAAGCCGAATACCAAATACCAAGAGCCAGACCATCATCCTACCAACCGGTAACTTTGGCTTCAAATTTATGCCAAGACGATAAAAAATAGCAAAGTTGAAGTCAAGAGTCGGTGTCGGTTAAAAAACACAGCCGATGACAACTTCGATTGCGACTACAACAGCAACAGCAACAACAAGAAGAACAACAACAACAAGTCTTGCAGTTCCCCTACAAAATGCTTTAGCGGCATGCGCAATACCCCAAAATGGTTGCCGGGGAAGCGTACGGCCAATGGCAGCGACGCTGAGGTGTGGCCTCTATGGGCAAAGGGAAATTCCGCATGAGTAAATTTCCCTCGCTGCTAATAATCACTTGAGACATGCGCACTGCTTGCTCAGGGGCAATTCGTATGGTGGTTGGACATTGGCCTGCATGCAACCCTTCATATGCAGTGGGAAATTATTACAGCTCACTCTCTCTCTCTCTCTCTCTCACTCTCTTTTGGTGTGAGAGTGGCAGTTGGAGTTGTCGTTGTTGTTGTTGGCTTTGCTATTGTAAACATGCGCAGGCGCTTTACACAATACAATTGCAAGGGTGTGAGTGTGAGTATGTGTGTGTGTTTATATGCGTGGGTACATTTAATGCTGGGACTTTTTCGGCAGCAGCGACGTTGACGGCAACTGCGACGGCGACGGCGACGACGACGACGGCAAAGTGAAATGCTTTGATTTCGCTGATTGTTCGATCACATGCAAACTGACAGCGGACTCAGCTGGTTGTCAGCGCGCAAATATTGAATCCACTTTAAAACTGAACTCGTCGTGTAAACGTAACGTGTGAATCGCGATTAGTATTTTGTTGATACGTGTTAAGTGTGGGCAAACTCAATTGAAATCAGCCATTTAAACTGATTCGTTAACGAAAAAGAGAAAAACAGTGAACGTGTTTAATTGTGTCAATAAAATGTTGGAGTTTTATCCAATGCCCACGAACCTCAATCAAGTTGGTAGCAGTTTGTATTCGCTGCAACAGAATCATGGCGGTGCACGTTTCCTGGACAGTCCGAGTGCAACGGCAAATGTAAACAACAGCAACATGACATCCGCCTGTTTGACCAACAACAATAACCATAGCAACAGCAATAATAGCAACAACAACAACAACAACAACAGCAGCAGCAACAATAACAACTCGATAGCAACAGCTTCATTAACAGCATCTGTAATTTCCTCACAACAACAGCAACAACACGCTGTCTCACCAGCGCCAATTAACAGCTGCCCAACGCCCACAGGTCGTAGTCCCAGCAACAACAACAATAATAACAACAACAACAACAATAATAATAACAACAACAGCAACAACAAGAATCAAAACTCTGCCTGCAACACATTAACAGCTGCTGCCGCAACAACAGCAACAGCAGCAATCTCTGCCCCAACAGCAGCAACAGCAACAGCAACAGCAGCAGCAGGAGCTGGAATTGGACTCGGTGTCGGCGTCGGCGTCGGTGTGGCAGGAGCAGCGACAGCGTCGACGTTGGCAGCGGGAAACTCGGCATCGAAATTGTCTGCTGATTGCAGTGGACGCACAGGTATGTTCCAAAAGTATTTTGCACCGGCAGTTGAGGCATTTACCGGCTCTCACTCCTTTCCGTTTTCAGTTTTCCGTTCCCTTTTTCGTTTTTGGCATAGTTGTGTGTGCGTGCGGCATGCTGTGTGTGTGTGTGTGTGGGAGCAAAGGGGAACTGAAGGGAGCCTGTTATACGTCCTGGTTTGGCCAGAACTTACGGCTAGTTTGCATCGTTGCTGTTGCCCCTTTAAAGTTGGCCCAAATTATTTTTGCAATTTGCGTGTGATATTCTAGGTTTTGGGGCTTCATGCCGAATTTACCGCTAATGTGGCAAGGTAGCTGTTGCAGCTTTAATTCCACATTTGGGGCAATAATCGCTCAAGCTTCTTCTGGCAAACGCTTGATAATCACTTAAAGGAATTTCAATTTAATTGGATTGAAAGTAACACAGTTGGCTTATTTGATGTGATGCGAGTAAATGCTTGCATTGGTATTTAATATTTAATTGATTCAGTTGACATTTTTGATTTTAATTATTTACGAAATTAGTAGCCATTAAATACAATTGTTCAGAGTGTTATTATGCATATTTTCGAGATAAGTAGATTAAGAGCTTAATAAGTTGAATAAAATTTAGTTTATTGCATAGATATGACACTTAAATTCAAGCTTAAAATGTCTAGTAAAAGTCTCGAGTAACTAACTGAAAGATATTTTGCAGGAAAATATATAAATATAATCTCAAATTCAAAAATATATCTGAGTTTAAAAATGGTTTCATGAAAGATCTTTTAAAATTCTTATTATATTTTAGATATTTCAATAATTACTTTTGCTCTCTTTTGCCTTTTAGAATGCTTCTAATATTATTTTTTTTTAAATACAAAAATATAAATAGTTTAGTAAATCTAAGAAAAATTTAAATTAATTTCACGATATAGCAGATTTAATTATTCAAAAACTCAACCCTTAATAGTATATAATTGTATTCCATAATATAAATGAATCTTTTCGATAGTACTGATAGACGATTAATTTATTTTAATTTTATTAGAATGCCATATTTTAAATATACAATTGATGAACTGCAGACAATTTATTTGGCTGTGCAAAAGTGAAAGCATTTCAGGCCAAAAGAGTGGCCAAAAATGCAACCAAATAAATTTCAATAGATTTGTGAACGATATAAATTAAGCCGACGGATGAACGAGTGCGTGTGAATGTAAATGTAAATGTGAATGCAATTGCGAGTAGTCGTATGAGTATGTTTTATGCCAAAAATATGAACACAAGTTGACCACAAAATAATTTTGACAATGAACCCAACTGCACACCATTTACGAGTACGAGTATAGTTCGTATAGTCCAATAAAAGGCGATTAAGGCTGGAAAAGCTAACTTACACAGATACTCACGCACACATACGTATGTCAATTGTTGTTGCAGCTGAAAGTAGGCAACGGTTTTTAGCAGCTGCAACGAAAGTGTTGCTTGCCAAACTTTACGAAATTTCTGGCCAAAATGCAAAGTGTGCAAACAATGTGTGATGCATATGCGAACCCGGACCCGGACACGGACCCGAACCCGGACTCTGACTGGGCGTGCTCTGTCAAGCACGCAAATATTTTGCCACACCCACACACACAGACTCACATACAAACACACACATACACAGAGAACAACCACAGGTTGAGGCTCTTTGGCAGGCAAAGGGTTTGTAGCTCGTTTCCATATTTGCATATGAAATTTCTATTAATGTATGACTTTTGCCCAAAATGGCTGGCAAATTGTTTCCGTTTCCGTTTCCATTCATCGTCTTCAGCTTGCCAATCACTTTAGACTTGAGCCATTGCTCATCTACTACGTCTACGACTATGATTTCAATTTGAATTTGTATTTGAATTTGACGCCGACATTCAGAAAAGGAAGGCGAGGAATTTTGAGGCATTTGTGGCAACGTTTAGAGTTGCAGTCTCGGAAATGAACACACTCACCAGTCCATATTCAGACACACAAAGTGTTGTCAGTTTAGCTATTTAATAGCTAGAGTTAGCTATAGTCTAATTGCAAAAGACAATTTAATGATTTGACTACTATTTGAATTACTACAAAATTATTAACAACTCGGTCGAACAAATATTTTAATGCAGTAAATAATATGGAATTTGGATTGTGTTACGGAATACAAAAAAATCATTTTGGTTATAAGGAAAACGTCAAGGTTGCAGTAAAGTTTTGAAACAAGTATTTTAAAATTCAGCTTACAAAATATATTTCATTTTAAAGCGCTAAATGATATTTAAGCCTTAGTAACATAATTTAATGGACAAATAAAAAGAATCTATCGATGCTAGAACAGAAGTCAACAATAGAAAAAATATGGTATTTAAAAAATAATAAATTAAAATAATATTAATACAAAATTCGTTTACTAGTTAATGTATTTTTATTATTGATATAAATATTATTTATTTATTAATGCAGTTTTTTTTTTAGAATGTTAGATAATTTTTTCAGCTGTTTTTTGCTACTTTAATTTGATTAATTTAGCTATTTTATAACTTGATATTCTGGCAGCACTGTATACTCTATATTCTCACTTGGTATTTGTTGGGTTTCTGTGGTGTCCTCTGTTTGCGCTGTCTGTAATAAATATTTAGTTAGTTTAGTTATTGCACATAGAAATAGCAAAGGTGAAACTGTAAATGTGGCATCCACAGACTTGTAGCTTTGTCACTTTCGCTTTAAATTGCGACAAACGCGTCGTAATTAAAGCCCACCTGTCATTCGGGCTGTCTGCCCAAAATCTACGAAAATCTATGAAAATCTGCGCGGCACGTGGACTTTGGGGCACAAAACTTGAGCCCAACAATTTATGCCACAACTTTTTGGCTGCCTGTCAATTTATCTTCATAGACCTGCGCTTGCCTGTCAATGTGTCAATAAATGTGCCATAAAGCGTGGGATGTCCCCACGGAGCTCTAAAAAGGGTGGGAAGGGAGGGAGGCCTAATCATAGCCGACCTGCGTTGATAAGCATTTGATAACGCGATCAGAGAGTTTTGATAACAGAGGCTTTGGGTGCTGTTTGTCCATTATCTGGTTGTATTTTATAGTTGCCGTCGTTTATGTTTATCATCGAGTTGATTTTGGAATTATCTGCTGTTTAATCTGACTATGAGTACGAGTATTTGACATGAGTGTTATTCGTTTGCTATTCAACAATTTTCACCTGTTTAAGGCATTCGAATGAATGAAGCTTGTTATCAATCAGCAGTCCCTTCTGTTCATTGGACTTCTGAATTGAATACGAACAGCAAATAACGCAAAAACATATTTCAAATAATCACACTCCAAAAACACACACACACACACACACTGTCAAATTGTCCTTTTGATGTCAATGGCGTTGTCAATGGCAAATGCAGCAAAAAGTCTTCATAAAAATGCAGCCCCAGGGCCATAAATTCCGATTAGATTACACAAAAGCAAAGTGTAAATGGATAGCACTATGGCATGACAATACCGCAATATCGCATCCACAATAGGCACTGCACAAACAGGACAATGCAGTTCCTAAAAATAAAACACAATAGCTTAAAATAACGCTTCCAACTTCAAAACAAGACTTATTAAAAATATAATAATGCTTTTACAATGCTCAGATTCCGCTCTAAAATCTTTTAACTTCAATGGGATTGTAAATGCACACACACACAAGGTGCATCGACGTTTTTTATATAATGGGTTCAAAAGTATTATATCTTAGGAAAAACGTATGTAACAGGCACGAAATGACACTTAATTATGAGATATAAGAGCTAGATCAGCCACATTCGATGACAAAACTCCTAAATGGTTCAAACAATTTATGTTAGCTTTAGATATTTCTATGCAATTTAAAAATTTTTATTGGATAGTCCCCATTTTTTTAGTAGTATAGTAAAATTTTCATTTAACATTGAATAATGTGAATTTTTAAATATATTTAGTTACCAGTTACCCATACTAGACGATATAAAACGTACCTGATTATCGTATAAATTTTATATCTTTTTTGACAATAAATTCAAAATTATATCGACGAATTATTTATGTTTAATTTAATTTTTATTCAATTCAATAGAGCGTCTTCAATCTTACGGGTTCTGAGTATTTTACTGTTGAGCACACTCAACTGCAGAGTTTTTAGTTTTTCGTAGCATACTTTTTTGGGCTGCTTTCGCTTGCATCATCAAGGTTGGAGTTGCTGCCTCTATGATGATGTTGCCATGTTGCAGCTGCCTTTGTCAACTTTCCGCTACACTGGCTTAACTCAGGCAAAGCTAACTGGTTTTAGCCACACATTTGTGTATGAGTTTAAGCTGTTTTAGCTCCGCTCGCTTAGCGCCAACATCAGTAGAGTCGGGGAAAGGAGTTGCTATTGTGCCAACCATAAATCATGTACATTTTTCTGCCAGCGAAGCCGCAGTCATATAATTCCGAGAGTTGTGAGAGAATGTCTCCCTCTCTTCAAGCTCCTCTCTCTCTTTCTGCCAACGAATTCTCGTCATATATATTTTTTATGTTTACTGCAGCTTTTGCTCATATTTTTTGGGGGACTACTTTTTATGACTGGTTTACAAAACTCAAGAGTGTGTATTTGTGTGTGTGTGTGTGTGTGTGTGTGTGTCTGTGTGTGTGTGCAGGGTGTGTGTACAGAGATTAGTCGGGTACTCAAGGCTGATGACAGTGTGTGAATCTGTGATTCCACAAAAAATAAAACAAAAAAAAAACAACGCACAGCGAACTTTACGTTTCAATTACGCATCAAGAAGCTATCAATACAAGCTGTTACGGCCGGAGACGGCGACAGATAATTTTTTTCTGTCTAAGCCAAGTCAGAAGCGAAGTGGGGAAACAAACAATGCACAGTGGAGAATTTGGTTGTTTTTTATTGCAAAAGTCGAATGCTTTTAAGTATCAAAGATATTTTTATAATTAAAAAAAACTTTAAGACTTACGCTTCAAAATTATTGGTGTTTTAGTTTTTTTGGGTAAAGGCTCAAAACAATTTTCTAATTTTATGTATTCTAAAACCATATAAAAATTTCGATTTCTTTTCTTTGCTACAATTTATTTATTTAGATCTGCACTGATTTCAAAAGTCAAGAATTTTGTCATTTTAAAATTATTTTTGAGATAAATAAAAAAAAATTAAAGTTAAAAATATGTTCCATTAAAGGATATGAAATTTATATTGAAATTTTCATTTATTTGGTATTAGATAAGTTCTTCATAATTTTAAATATTTAAACTCAAATGATCATTAAAAAAGGCTTAACGCATTGATATATATTTTATTAGGATCGATATTTGGGAACCAAAGTGATTTCAATTGTTTACATAATAAAATATGTGGATTTATAGAGGTTGCAAGCATTTTCAAAAGATTTTAATTGCATCAATATTTTTTCTAGTAATTTTTTTATGATTTGTGATCACAATTTTTGGAATAAGGCCCATAGTGCAAAGTCAGCGAAGCACATAACACAGAGAAACACTTGCACCCGATTTGACAACGCACTTCATTCTCATTCTCGTCATGATTATTGAGGGAGCAACACATGTTGCCAGAACGATTCTATAGCTTACTAATACATTCCCCCTCTTCTTCTTCTCTCTCTCTCTCTCTTTGTCTCGTATAGAGGTGGGCCACATCAAGTGCGAGAAGAACTATGAGCTGTGCGAAGGATGCGGTCAGAAGATACACGACCGATATCTGATGAATGTGGGAGATGCCAATTGGCATGAGCAGTGCCTGGCTTGTTGCTACTGTGGCATGCAACTGCATCACACCTGTCACGTGCGCAACTCGAAGCTCTACTGTAAGCTGGACTACGATCGACTCTTTGGCGTCAAGTGTGCTGCCTGTTGTCATGCCATTCTGCCCCAGGAGCTGGTCATGCGTCCCATTCCCAACTATGTATTCCATCTGCCGTGCTTCGTCTGCTACGCCTGTCGTCTGCCCCTCCAGAAGGGGGAGCAGTTCATGCTGCGGGATGGACAGCTCTTCTGCTATCGCCATGACCTCGAGAAGGAGATGTTTCTGGCAGCAGCCGCTGCTCAGCATTGCGGCTTCGTTGGCCTCGACGAGGAGGATCTGTTGCGGCCAAGGGACGGCAGACGTGGTCCAAAGCGACCGCGTACGATTCTAACCTCACAGCAGCGCAAACAGTTCAAGGCATCCTTTGATCAATCCCCGAAACCGTGTCGCAAGGTGAGGGAAGCCTTGGCCAAGGATACGGGTTTGTCGGTGCGTGTGGTGCAGGTGTGGTTTCAAAATCAACGTGCCAAAATGAAGAAGATACAGCGTAAGGCGAAGCAAAATGGCGGCAGCTCAGCTGGCGGTGCTGGCAAAGGGAATCTGGCAAACTCCTCCGATGACAAGGACGCGAGTGAGAAGGAGGAGAAGTGCGTGAAACAGGAGCATGGAGTGGACAATGTGGCTGGTTTCTTGGGCGGCATGGACAGCGCCTTTGCCAGTCAACCGCTCAATCCGAACTTGCCCTTTTCACCGGATGGTAAGTTCCCCTTTCTTTCTATCATTTTAATCCACTTAAACTAATCTTACTCTTTTATTCTCACAGATTATCCAGCCAACTCGAATGATAGCTTCTGCAGCTCAGATCTTTCACTGGATGGCAGCAACTTTGACCAGTTGGATGATGATGCGGATTCGCTGTCGTTGAATAATTTGGAACTGCAGTCGACCAGTTCGTCGGGGAATCACAATCAGCACTCGAATCCACATGATATGCTGGCCAATTTGAATACGAGCCTTATCAATCCCATCGACAAGCTGTATCTTATGCAGAATTCATACTTTAGTTCAGATCATTAGGCAAAGATGCAAATCGTAGTCATACGAATTTATTAGTGTTTAGAATTGCGGCGTATAAGTAATCTGTTGGCAGACACTGTCTCTAACACTATGAAATTTGGCCATTCGGCAATTTTGGCAAGCAACACATACACACACACACAAAAAAAGTTGAGATTTTAAGCAAAAAACAAAAATATATATAAAATGTGATTTTTAAGCTAAACGAAGTTTTTAAGAGAAATTGCATTATGAACAGATCGATATAAACGAGACGTACTATAATGCACAATGTAATTTATATTGTTAGTTTGAACTGAGGAAGTAGATCTACCCAAAAGTTAAATCCATATAAGCCTATGTTTGTATATAGTTTTAGACCCAAAAATTGTTATAAAATTGTAATTTAAATTTAAAAAGTCAATAAATTATGTATTAGCAAGTGAAAAATCATTTGAATTTTCATTATGATAGTAAGTATCCAGTTCCGTGAATAAATGATCAAAAGTGATGTTAGTATTATAAATGTTTGATGATTATTAGATCGGAAAGTTTAAGCAAAAGCTATAAAATATAAAATAAAGCTAAATAAAGTAAAGCAGCACAAAATTTTCCACAACTATTATTTACGACTCAAAATATATGTTGTTGATATTTTCTTATATAAGATGATTTTAATTTTTAACAGACAATCTCGACAACAAATGGCTTCTTTGTCTCTCTTCTTCCTGTTTCTAACTGTTTTTTAAATACGTTGACATAAAAATGCCTTTTATGTGAACCTTGCCAGAATTCAAAAACTAGTCTAGATCGTTTTTCATTAAATTCTTTTTCAAGATATATTTCTTTAAGGCTCGTATCGAGTAAATCAGAAAGCGTTCTAGTTGATCTAAACTCCATATAACTTTTCACCCCTACCTTTGTACAGTCATTCACCTTTATTTGATCTAATTTTCAGAATTGTCTGTTGTTTAAATATCGCGCCCAATTCGTAATTACCGCGTAATTTTTTTCACCACAGTGAGAAATTGGCGTGCGTGAGTCAAAATTTGCGCACATCCAAGTTCACCAGTCCCACAACTTATCTACTAGCCAGTAGGTGGCGCTGTGCTACTCCTCACAAAGTTGTGCCGATACACTGTCGTTGCCACCTGGCAGAAAAAACTTAACGATAGTTTGAACGCTTGGCAGCCTTTCTATTTAATCTTTTTGTGATATTTTTGTATCTAGAACTTTGAAAATTTTAAAGAATTTTTGTTGGAAATTTGTCGCAACTCTTATAGTTTTTGTGAAATTAAAATGTAAAACTTCTTCCACCAAGAGGATACTATTTTCCAAACATCATTAAAATGATCCCGTCTACTTTTTCTAAATTCGAATTGAAAATCTTCATCAATTTATTAATTGACTGCAAAATAATTGCTAAATGAACTAAAAATAAGTTCACATTTGAATTCCAAATTTCTCAGCGGAACCAGTGTGAACGAGTGCTGCCAGACGTTCAAGCTATCGGTATATTTTCTGCCAGGTGGCAGCGTCTTTCAAAAAACACAACAAAACAAATTTGGACCAAAAATATTTGTGCATTAAAAAACATTTAATTTGTGATGGTAAGCAAACTATAAATATGTGCAAAGAGTATTTTAAACGAAAATTTATCTTAATTACAGCTTTTTTATTCGTTCTTTAAATCCCTGGTGGGCAAAGAAGTCGTGGTCGAGTTGAAAAATGACCTCAGGTGAGTAAATGCCGCATTTGGCGCGTGCAAAGAAAATGTGGCACTAAATGTAAAGAATTAATTAATTTGGACATTTGTTGTAGCATTTGCGGGACGCTGCACTCCGTGGACCAGTATCTGAACATAAAGCTAACAGACATCAGCGTGACAGATCCCGACAAATATCCGCACATGCTGAGCGTCAAGAATTGCTTCATCCGCGGCTCTGTGGTGCGTTACGTGCAGCTGCCCGGAGACGAGGTGGATACGCAGCTGCTGCAGGACGCGGCACGCAAGGAGGCTGTGGTGAGCACGAGGTAGACACCACACACAATGTGTCAGAGGAGCAACGAGGAACGCTTTTTAATTTAAGCCGAAATATCAATTTTAAGAATGTCTACCACACTTTTTGATGTACATTGTGTTGACTACATCAAAGTGCAAAATTGTTAAAGCCAGCCAAGAAATTCGAAAATTTGAATGAAAACACGATTATCCACAGGAAATCAAACATTATTCATTTGTTATTGTGCTTTTGTAAGAGTTGTATAATTAGGGCATTGTTGTTGTTGTACTACAAACGTATGCAATTCATTTATCTTTTTCTACATAAACGGGTCATCAATTTTTCATGAGTCACTTGGGGTTTCTGGCTCTGGAGCTCAAAGAGCGACTCTTTTATTTATATGTCTGTATTTGTATTTTTATGTTTTTGTTTTGATGTGCTGGGAAATCGTTATTGGTCTACGCTTGAATAACATTAATCCTTGCGAATTCTATAATAAAAGGCAGTTGTCGGCTGATAAAATAAAAAAAAACATATAAAGGAAGGGTATCTTCAAGGCCTGACGAAGACTTTATAGAGTTGCTGAGCAGTGATTTCTCCTATAATAGATGTAAAAGACAATAGCAGATATTCATTCAATTCATTCATTGGATTCGACAAAAATAAAAATATAGAACCTTTTAGTTTATTTCGTTAACACGGTTAATATAATATAGTATAATGTATGTAGGTCAAAGATTTTTCTAGTTACATTATTGTAATAGGGGTTAGTTGCCAATTGGATAACATTTGAAGCACCGACATATAGAGTGATTCTATTTATATACAATAGGTTTTGTGATTGTTCTTATTCATGGAAAAGATATCCAATGTTCCTGCTGTCAGTTTCAGAGAATAATAACAACGCCTCCATTTTGACCTCTGTTCTTGGGCTTGCCATTGAATCATCATTAAAATTGGGAAGGCAAGCGGAATACGTTTAATTTTTAGGGGTCTTCCGTCGTCGACTGTATCCGAAGTGCTTGTAAAGTGGGTTCCCCAAATTTATTATTGTACTGTGTGTGAAACGGACGTGCACCTATGTATGTACATTGTACATATAATAAAAATAAAAAATAATAAAAACAACAAACATTCGAAACACTTTATGGCATTTGAATTTAAATTCACGTATTTACAATTGTCAAGCCAGTATCTAAATACCAAACAAATGCCCATTTTGGGAATTACTTGCTAAATAATCGTCATGACCGCCTTCAAATGATGGACGTGTCGTTCAGTTTTTGGTCGTCTGACTGCGTATAATTGAGCCAAGGACTGACAATGGACGTGGTCACTTTTGGACAGTCGACCTCCTGGCGAGTCTGCAATGGACGCGAATAAAAAGAAACTTCAGTCAAGTATCAAGCATCCTTCTTCTTCTTCCTTTGACTTGGGGTCATCCACGTTTTCCATTATTTTTATAAATTGGTTGCGCAACAGCTTCAAAAAAAAAAAAAAATAAAAAAAATGTTTGTAGCACATATTTGGGCGCCGTTTTGGGCCTCTTTTTGTTTTGCATTTGAACACGAACTTTGCAGTTATAAAATATGTAGCTATGTCAGGGAGTAACCCCTGTGGGTGGTGCTGGAAGCTGGGCATAAAAAGTATAATGTGCTTGGTTGACTCGAGTTTTGGGTGTGAGTCTTGCTGGATTTACGAGGCATAGGCCAAGTTATAGGCATTGGCGGTAGTTCATCAACATGTTGAGTTGGGCTTGGTGTTTAAATTTTTGATGGTAAAATTTGTTTTAGTAATGCTCATTCAGTTTTTTATTAAAAAATAAACTATACAAATTTTACAGAGATTATCCTTACAATCTATAAAATACATACAGAGGATGAGTCAAACATGTGTGACAAGCATGCATAGAGTTATTTATTTATTTATATGAAAACCATAGGCTTTTTCATAGAACGGAGTTTGGAATTCAAGTCAACCTTTGACTTTTGCTTTTATTTCTTTCTTTTTTTTTTTTTTGTTTTCGCCCACAAGTTGTGTGAACTGGACCTTCATTTGGCAATGGCGTGTAAACAGTGTAAGTATATTTGTATGTACATATAAAAGTTAAGTACACGTTGCTTAAGTATTTAGGGGGATTTACTCAGAGTAATTAACCTGTGTAGATTGCAGCTTCTGTGTTAATCTGTTAGCTCTGCTCGAATTTCGCATTTGCAATAACATTACAACTAATTCGGTATCCAGTTTGTGTGTGTTTACAGATGAGAAATTAAGTTAGAGTAGCTTAAAGTCCATTAGCTATGAGCAGCATTTGGCACTCAACACTCCCTTATATGTTTTTAGCTATTATAGTATTTTCAATTGAACATTGAGATATACAAAGACAGTATAGGCTCACAAATCAAAACTCTCACTGTTTCAAGTAATTAGAATATTATTTGCGTTAAAAAAACTATACAACATAAATATAAAAAAACTGCAAAGTAATTAAACAAAATATTTAAATTTTATAAAGAAACTTATTCAAGATATAAAATTTTATTATCGTATATTATTTTCTTTTAAAATTAAGCTGAGAACCAAATGAATAGATAGTTAAATATTAAAGTAAGGAGTCAAACCTTTTGGGTTAGAACTTTGCGTGAATTCCGAAAGCTCTATTTCTTTTTTTGCTTTAATTTAATTCTTATTTTGTTAATTGTAAATTTTGAGTTTTGTATGAAATTAAAATTTTTAAAAAATATAACTGTTTCCAAAATCGAATTTGTGAGAGTCTACTATATAGTAGCTCCAACTTGAGCCACAACTATTGATACATATATATACTTAGTAAACTATTTTTTCTTCGAAAACTATTTTTGGCTCTAATTAATATTTTCCTTATCTCAATTACAACTAAGCACACGAACAGTGTTCAAAGACTTAACTCTCAATTAGTTGGACTAATCAAATGTAAAGCGGTTCGATGATCTGATCATCGTGGATGCACCCACCTCACCTCGCTTGAACAACCTCTATGACTATATCTGTATTTGTATTCCCTACTTGTTTAGTGTGTTGCCACGTTGGGGGTCTCTAGGAGTCCCTGTTGGCGTCGCACTAGTTCCTGGCTCAGGCAGCGGCAGCAGGAGCATGCATCCTCTGCTGCGCGCATCATTGCACCCACCCCCGCCTCCACCGCCACCATCGCCGCTAGCTCTGCTCACACACTCGACACGTGCTCGTCGTTATCGCCGAGGAGTCCAACTCCCGTCATTAGCTTCAGCCCATTGGCCACGCCCACACCCACACCGCCTCGCTGGCTGTCGTAGTTGAGCACCAGCGTGGACGGAGGCGTCTGCAGCAGCAGCTGTTGCTGTTCCCGCAGGCAACCCGAGTGCCGTGCAGCAATCGCCGAGCTGTGATTGGGATGCGGACTACGCACCGCGGAGCTTTTCCTCATCAACTGCGGAGTGGCGTGCAAAAGACCCACCTGTTCTTTGAACGGTACGCCTCCAGTGCCGTTGCTGGAACTACGGTAGTAACTCTGCTGACGGAATGTGCGCATTTGCCGTGCACTGCCGCCGGCTGCATCCACCTGTGTCACGGCCGTCAGCATGGAGGGAGTGCGCTGCGAGTCGCCTCTATGGGACAGAGAGGGGAACAAAGAGAATGCTAAGAAAGGGATAGACCGAGAGAGAGAGAAAGAGAAACTTCACCTACCGGTTCAGGCTGTATGCGTTGTTGTTGCCACCGGTAGTTCCCGATTTGTTGCCCCTGCCGGGACACAGATGAAAGGCGCCATAGATGAGCGGGTTAACCAGACTGTTGGACATGCCAAAGAAGAAGATGGCATCCTGCAAATCATCGCCCAGCTGCAAGTGAACCAGTAAAATTCAAATTAATTTCAAGTCCTTTTGTAAATGCTTTTGCTTTTGTTTGTTTTTTTTTTTTACCAAGCCTTTGTGGCATGCCACAGCTTGAGCTATCGTTTGTGCTACCTTTGTGAGGAATTTCATTATCTGGCCTTAGAGGCAATCCCAATCTCTAACACGCTTTTACGGGCAACGCGTAACCAAGTCAACAATGCTGCCATTAATTAAAAAGTTGCCATAAGAAATAATTCTAATGTGCTCCCGGCCTCCAAAAAGCACTTTGACCCGCCGTCGAAGAAAGTAAAGAAAAGATTCAGTCATAAAAAGGATTTGAGAACAGCTGCCGACTGATTCAATTCCAAGACAGGTCTCTCTATTCTGCCTACAAGGAGTAGGAGTTTGGCTAAAAGTACAAGTATATGCTCATTTTACAGCCGACACAAGCCGTAATATTAGACACGTCAAACAAAACAACAAAGGGGAATTCCCCCACCACCCAGGGACACTCCCAGTTTGCTGCTGCTGATTGATGGGCCTTCAAAAGTAACTCGTAAATGTTAAATGTTTCTAATAAAAATATCCCACAGAGGAAGTATCCAAATGAAAACGCTAGAATTAAACATAGCAGACTATATAGAGATGAAAGAAATGTCTCCATTATTGGAATATGTAAAGGAATGGGTTTTCCGACTATCCTGTAGATGTTCTACACATGATGGACTCTGAAAGTCTTCAAAAAGTTGGGGAAAAGAAACGGTTAAATTAATTAATTATACTTAAATGTTTAAAAATATTTATTACTAAATATTTTAAAATTTTAGCAATATATGTACTATATAGTATAATGTCTTTTATATGAATTAAACTTAAGAAAATATTTCACCTTTCAAAGTTTCTTGTTTAGGAAAATTTAATAAATTTAATTCTTTTCTATTATTATCTATGGAAAAACAATTTGGCGATAGGTTCTATAAACTTTGGTGTGATGAAACATTTTATGCTTATAGCTTAGATACGAGCTCAAGCTCAAGCTCCAGCTCAGGAGGAGCAACTAGAAGCATTAAAGAAAATCTACAAGAATAACAACCCTTTTAAATTGGCACTTTTGCCGATTGGTAAACGAGTTTGTAACAGAATGCCTAAAAAAAATCACTATTCCTGCCCATGCATTCGCATACTTGCCCTTTTATCTGGATTCCAGAACATGAAGATTATCATCATTACGTAGTAGGGTGTCCAGCAAATGAGAAACGCGATGATGATGACCACAGAGATGCGCAATGATTTCATTTTGGCCTTGTGTATCAAGCGTTGACGGTTTGTCTGCTGTGGCAGCTGCTTTGTTGTCGAATAGTTGGCCAACTTGGAGCCCTGAAACATTTTTTCACTGCCTGCCAAAAAGAAAAAAATGGAAAAAAGAAAAAATGTGTGTGAGATATGCAGCTGTTTTAGTTATCATGGTTTTGCTTGGACTTACTTGAAATGGTTCGGAATGTTGACATGTAGGTGCCTGAAATATTTAAATTAGTAGGCTCACATTAGTAAACGTTTGTACGCAAAAGTATGTGGTAGTATTATAACTAAAATGTAATTCGGCATTGTCTGTTTATATACTCAAAACATACTAATATTTTAAATAATTTGAATTTCAAGATTCTAAACTAAAAAATATCATATTTATTTTGACATTTTATTTTTTGTAATTTTCTTTTAATGTTTTCTTATGTTAACTTAAATACTTTTTATGATTTTTAATATGTTTAATTTGTATCATTTCAGTTTGAGTTTTAATTTTAATTTTATTTTCATAATTTTGATTTAACTTATGTCAACTGTTCTTATTTGACCCTAAATCAATAATTAAATAAATAAGTAATTTGTTGAAAACAAGACTTTTTAATAGTGTGGGCTGATTGTGTAACTACCTGTAGAGTGTATTTTAATAGATTTTTAGATCATTTGTATAAATAGATTTTTTTAAAAGAATTTGAAATTAGTTAGATGAGGTTTCAGAGCTCCGAAATGTGTCTAGATTGCGAATGAATCAGTCAGTCAGTCACATATAAAATACAATTGCATATACTGTTTTTTATGTTCATTGCTTAGCAACTTTTAGTTGACATTTTGTGTATGCATTTATATTTATTTTTATATTTACCAAAGAGTATGCAGAGTGGCAGCAGGAAAGTGAAGACGAGTGTGAATGTGGCATACATCTGCTCCTGCCAGTCGGCGGTATAGGTTCCGTGAGTTACACACTGATAGAACTCCTCGACAAAGGGACCTCGTGCCACATGGAAAATAAAGAACTGCGGGTAAAAAGACGGTAAGGGGAAAAAGTGGTAAAGAGGGTGTTTAAAGTATGACACACGCAGTTTGATTACATTTCCTTAGAAATCATGCAGGAGATTATTTGATTGAATATGTTTATCAGTTTTGCTGAATGGCCCAACAATCGTGTCAAAGGAAAGCAATGATTAAATTTTAGCATGAGTGTGAGTGTGTATGCGTAAGCTTGATTATCGATTGTAATCACCTTTGCCACAGTTCTACAGCTTAGCATCTCGCATTCTCAACAGTCTCAAATTGCAGTTGGCAAAGTACCAAGAACTTGAGATTTTCTACTTTCTTTAATTAGTTACAAAAACACTATCGTTTTGTATTTGAAATTGTGTTTAAGTTCTTATGAGTATCACCTGTTGTGCATTTACTAGTAATTAATTTATCCTTCAGTTGAACAAATCTCTACTTTGGAAAGTCGTTCAAACTCGACTAGTTACTCATATATCCTTGGTCAATGTCAATAAATCTAGTTAAAGTACTCTTGTGGTTATCATCCAGGCTCTCTGGCACAGCTTTGATGATAACTAATACATTAAAAGTCCTTTCATTTGCACATTTTATGACCATTTTTCGGTTTCAGTGCTGGAGTCTGGTTTCTGGACTCCAGAGTGATGTGTCAACAGCTGGCGCGACTAGAAACACATCTGCAGTGTTCTGCTGAGCGTAAAGTAGTAAAACTAAAACAGAAAAACACTAAAACAGAACGTGAACAACCCCCGTATTAATACTGATTTTTATTAATTTCGCACATTTATAACTTCCGAGCAATTGAACGATACGAAATAAGAAACAATAAGATATCCTGTCGAAACATCTTCTTAGTGATAAATATATTATTATTTAGGGAATGCAAATAATAGTTATAAATTTAGAAAAATTGAATACGAAAAAATATTTTGATATAAAAATTGAATAATACAAATTATTTTTCATTTTTTTTAAAGAAAAATTAAAATTGAGTGTAAATATCAATGCCTTAATATTATTTAGATTTCCGAAATACACCACATGGTTCAAAGGATATTTACATTCAATTTTTATCTCTCAATTTTTATTATAGAAATTGAAAAATAATTTTTATTTTTGATATTATAATAACAATTGAAATTAATTATTATTTAAAATTTAAATAAATAGTTATTTTTCAACTTTTTTATTAAAATCAGCATATAATTTTTATTTCATAATTTTTACGGTTTCTGATATTATCTGAAGTGCTAAAAGATACTATCCATGATAATACATTCAATATATTTATTTAACTACAACACATAGCTTCCATCTTCCAAAAGTCTCTTGTTACTATAAAGACAGTTGCTTTAAAAAACAACCTAGCAAAATGTGTTATGTTTTCCTGAAATGTTACAGATACAATTTTTTTTTAACATTTTTTAAAGTCGCTGCTAATAAATAATATTTTGTAGAGCTTTTCTTGAGTTTCCCTTTTGACAAATATAAATGTGCTCCCATACTGTAGAAAACATGACTATATGCGATAATGAAACTCAAAAAATTGTAAAGAATATGTTATATAAGAGTAGTATATTAAACTTCATTCAAACTTTCTCTTTTCAAAAGCATATGTCAATTTTATGGTATATCCTCATTTGGCAGTTCAACAATAAGAATTTCTGTACAAATGCATATGTATGTGTGCATTGTGTGTAATAATGTGAACATGTTTATGCCAAAAGTGAATGTGTTCCAATAAAAGGAAATGCTTGCGAATTTTATTCTTAAAATGTTAAATGCGGAAGGAATTTCGGTTTGACGCCAGAATCTGCGGGGAGGAAATACTGTTGCATAGTGCTTATGCCGGATGCAAGCACAGAAAGAGAGAGAAACAGGATGAGAGAGCGAGTGAGTGAGAGGTATTGGGACCGGATCAACATTTGTTGTTTATTGCCCAAGGAAGTAAATTTTCATTTTGTTTTATTATTTGCGACGCGTGAAATGAAGAACAGGCTGCGACACAGCAACATGAGAGGACGAATAGGAGGACGAATAGAAGGACGAATAGGAGAGCGAATAGAAGGACGAGAATATTGAATTTGATACGATGTCTATTGATTATCGAAGCGAAGACGTGAGTGCGTGAGTGGGAAATTGTGGAAAAATATATGTGGAAAATATTGTGAATGAAGTTTGCGAATTATGCAATCGAACAACTCGGCAGCAATGGCGTCAACTTGAAGCGAACCAAGTGTCACGTTTAAAGGCCTCATGAGTTTTATGCGACGTATGCGATAAAGTCAAATGAGCAAAGTATCGCCTTGGGGCATGCAACACGCAGCAGACAAGCTGCAACATAATGGCAACTGCTGGACTGACAAGTTGAAAAACAATGGACTTTTAAAACCGTAATGATTGCGAAATGTTTATTAATTGGACTGAAACCATTATCGCATTTGAAATTAAGTCTTAGTAAGCGGCTTTAATTGCCAGTATTTTCCACGCATACTTTATGGATGGTTAAGTGCTACTTCATTCTGGATAAAAAAAAAATAGATTCATTTGAAAAATGCAATGCAATAAAGTCTGACAACAGGCAAAACTAATTGGAACATGGTTCAACTAGAGCTACCATTGAAAGGGTTTTATATATTTTTCTGAAGTGCATAACAAATATTTATAAAACAGTTTCTATTATTCTATTTTCTTTGAATTTCGCGTTCAAAAGGACATGCTGATGGCAGTTGGCATTTAAATGTAGTTCGTACTTACATATATTGGCCAAGTATTCTTAGTACAAATTGCAAATGTTTTATATAGAATTTATATGTGGGTCATATTACATTTTTTTTTTTAATATTTTCTAAATCCTTAAAGTCAAGTACATATCAGAAAGTCGATCTCACAGACTCAACAAATTGTAAGTGTAAAATCCTGTAGACCATCGCAGAATAAAACTCTATTTATATTTAATATTTATTGTATTATTTAAATAAGTTGGCAAGCACACGTCATGCGTGTTACAAACTCTTCCAACAACACGCAAATGTTGTACAGTGAGTCCTAATTATGCTCGTATGCAAACATAATTAACGTCCAACCCTGAATTGTTATTTAAATAATTCTGAGGCACTGATAAGAGATAAGAAAAGAGCTGACTATCTTGTGGTGTTGACTGCCAGGTAAACCAAAACAATGCGCATAATTGTCAGATTTTCATAATGAAATGCGTTAAATTATTCAAAAAACGTAGCATACATTTCAGCGCTTTTTCCTGCTCGAAACACCTTGCTAAATGCGATAACTAACAACTATTCAGAATAACTAAGAAATGCTAAAGTTGCTTCTTTTTGGGATAAACAACTGATAGGAAACTTGCCAAAAGTTCGCTCAGAAATGTATCAAAGTGCCCACATCCATATGCAGATTGGCTGACAGAACGGAAAGGAACGAAAATCAAAAGAAAGACACAAAGGTTACATTTTGCATAATTTTAACCTTTGCCCACACTTTAAGTTTTGCTGTCTGCTAACAATGCCAGAGGGAAGCTGTATTGAATACCGCTTAAGAGTTCCCCAGACACTTTAAGTGCCTAAGAACTGAATTCCATGTGTTCATCCCAACTATTTCAGCCTTCGTCAAATAGACTTCCTCTTCGAAACGACAGATAATTTTAAGAGCTAAGTAAATAAATGTAAGGGGTTTCAGTTTATTTGCAATCGATATTAATTTCTATTATAGTTTGTATACATTAAGTACTGCCAGAATTTTGACATTTAAAATAAGCTGGCAAGAACAAAATGCAATATCAAATAGAAATAGAACAATAAATGTTAAAGTTGATGGTATTATAGTTTTTGTTTAAATTAAAAATCTTTAAAGCAACTGGAAGATGAAGTTAACATAACTAGCAACATTCCTCATTTATTTAAGTACTTGGTTAACTCGCAATCTTCCTGAGTGTAATTATCATTTTCACTCCAGAGCCACTTGAGACCAACTATGCTAATAATATGCGCAGCAAAGCTTTTATTGATGTTAGTATTCAGTTAATATAATATTTGATTTCATACTTCAAAAGTTTCATTTTGTTTTAAGGCTGACAAAATATATTTTAAATTAGCGAGTGTTTACGAGTGTTCTTCATCATGGCAAATGACAATTACTATAAATAATATTTTGACAAGTGATATTAGAATCAATTGGGTATATCAAATTAATTTTTTATATTAAACGTGCTTTTTAACAGTACCGAAATGTTGTTCTAACCATACAACATTACCTTCTCTCAAATATTAGATGTTTTCAGCCTTGATAAATACACATAACTTAATACGTATGTATCAGGTATACTTAATTGTATACAATTGCTTGTATATTTAGTAATAAATTCAAATGCCACAATTTAATAAAGTCAATGCCAGTTACTAATCTTTTAATCGTGGTTAGTCGCATCCCAAAAGCAAAGACTATTAAAATGCTGTTGGGCCATAAATCTGTTGGGCAACTCAATTATATATACAATCGGACGACAGAAACACAAAAACCTACACGGCACACATAAATAATGCAATAAACGTGTGAAAATAAAGGATTATAGCGAAAAAATGGTCGAAATGTTGGGTGTTTCTTTATGATTAAAGATGGGGAGAAGGCAAAAAGCAAAAGGATGCCAACAGGGCAGATAAGCAGCCCTAAGCGAGTGAAGGACCGACCAAAGGACTCGTGAGTAGCATATACTATACATACTCTCGTGTAAGTATGTAAGGAACATCCCGAGGCTAACTGAGAATGCTTGAAAATATGCCGGGAATAAAAATTTTTCAACATTTACAAATGCTACAACTGGCAGTTAACCAGTTAAAGGACCTCTCTCTCTCTTTCTATCTCGCTGGTGGGCAACCCTTTTGAGGAAAAGAAGTTTATTTGGCAGAAAGTGACACTAGATCGGAAAAGGCGAACGGCGAAGGTTGAAGGGCGTGGCAATTTGCAAAGCTGCGTTTAGTGAGCTCTTATGCAGAAAGCAATCACTTTTAATGCCAGCGCACGCACAGACGCCTTCTTAGGAATATTTACGTGGGACAACGGGGCGTATGCGTGCCATAAAGCAAACATATTATGTCAACTGCGGCACGCAGCCTGAGGCCTGGTCTTGACTTAATGGCTGGCGACAAATTGCTGCCAAAATTTAGCAATTGTGCTGCTTTCAAAGTAACGTATGGAAAACATAACAATTTGAATTGATTTGCCGTAGGATTAACTAAATGGAGCACTTACCTGAGGCAAGCTGAGCACCAGCGAGAGTATATAGGTTCCTCCCAGGAGACGATGGCAGCGCTTCGCCATATTGAGGGACTTCATCGGATATTTGACAGCAATCCATCGATCGACGCCAATTAAAACCAACACATAGGTCGATAAATAGAGACTGAACATCTGGAATAGTTTTACCAGCTTGCAGGTCAACTCATTTGCCAACCATTGCACTGTATAGCACCAGGCTGCCTCCCCAATCAGGCAGAATCCTGTCACAAGGACATCTGCGATGGACAGATGAAACATTAGAGAGTAGATGGCGCTCCAGGTGTGTCGTGAGTTGCGACGCGTGATGCGAGTCTTGTATATATTCCAAATGGTCAGAAAGTTGCCCAATAGAGAGAACAATGCCATCACAGTCAAGACATAAACCTTGAGCAGACCAGATCGTGACAATTGTGGAGCATGATCCATGACATGCTCGGGAACCTGCTCGGCCACCGGCGATGATTCATGCAGACTATTGATGTGTCCCAACGTTGAGATATTCAGTTGTGAGTTGGTCATTATAGAAAAGGCAGTCTCAGTGGTACGGCTGGTGGTGGGAATCGCAATTGGAGTGGCATCTGTGATGGCATCGCTAGCTTCTGTGGCCAGGGACAGTCCCACGTCTAACATATTCAGGGTGTAGTTGGCAATTTTAGGAGCTGCTTCAACAGCAGCTGCGGCAAAGAGACGTGTAAAGTTCGCCATAGTCGACCAATTGCTATCTGTATCATTCAAAGAGTTATCCAGAAGGTCCAGAGATGCGGGAAGTGTGCCTTCATTATTGCCAACAGGCAATCGCACATTGGAGGGTTCGTCAAAAGCTTCCATTGTTCTGGTTTTTATGGTTTGTTAGTTTCAGTTACCACTAGTGGTATCGGTGGTTTCACGTCGTATTGTCAGCCCTTTTCATTGGCATTCCACATTAACTAGTTGGCATATTGACAATGCTTTGCGATTTTGCATAAATGTGTAAATTCGTTTGATTTCATTCTGAGGTTGGAAGTTTGTTGGAAATGTAACCAAGTTGAGCTGCAATTTTAAATCATTTTAATTAGGATGCAGCTTTTATATATGAGAAATTTATAATTATTCTTAAAAATTTACTCAATTTACAATTAACTTAGAAATAAACTAATGAAGAAAATTCTCAAGTTATTGAAACTAATTAAAGCAAAATATATTTATACTTCTATGTTTTCTAAGTAATTTAAAGCAAATTTTAGAAAAGTCTGCGGCTTTAAAGTTTAAAGTTTAAACATTATTATTTGAGTCTATATATAAATTCCATTTCATTTTAGTACAAATAATAAATTAATTATATTAGCAGAAACATCAGTAATAAACGATAGTAAAATATATTGAAACGAGTATTTTTATTTGATTTATTTGCAAATCATTGATTTATTTATTCTAGATTTATTAGCCAAGTTAACTCTGACAGCCGAGTAAAGTATAAAGTTGTTAAAATCGTTGAAACTTTTGGGAACCCACGTGAACATGTAGAAAATACTGAAACTCAATTTTATATGCAAAAGTTGCGAGTATGAGCTAAATTTTTCCAATACAATTCATAAATTTTATCTTTGAATTTTGTCCCTAAATCAGGGATATCCCAAGAAACTTTTATGTTGATTTAAAGCTTTTCACAACAATCCACCAATTAAATATTCATACTATTTAATTTGTCACTTCTCGTTAGCAAACGTACATTTTCGAATGACACAGGTAAATAATAAATAGCAATAAAAGCTAAAAACTAGTTGTAATTTAATTACAACTTCGATTTGCTAACAATCCGAGTAATTAAGCATTTTCATTTGTTCAGGTATAAATGTAAATGACTCTTAGCATCAATTTGCACACTATTGGCCTTATTTTTCATGCAATTTGTTGCCGATGCAGGCAATTTAAATAAATAATATTGCAACATCGTTGCCCGTCATTGACCTTTGCCATCCAAGTACAATTAGACTTCCGTAATTACAAAGGGGTTCTAAAGTAAATGTGGTTAGTGTCTCTCTATCTCTCTCTTCTCCTCTCTCCCTGTCTCCCTTTCATCGAATGGTGGATAGCACTGTGAAATTCAGTACAAAGCCCGCGAATTAGCTTTAATGGATACCACGACAACAAGTCGGCTGTCGACTTTGCGCTAAAGTCAGTGGCATTGTCAGGCCAGTCTGATTGCGAGTCGACGATTTCCAGTGCAAGTTCAAAGTAAAATTCCATAAAATTTCATTTTCAAAATTAATTTATGAACATAAATTAAATTGAATGCTTAGTTAGGGTTGATAATTCGCCTGTGGCTTGGCAATGGGTAAACAATGAAACCAGTTCAGCAAAATAAACAGAGTTCAGCAAAGTTTTGTCAAAATGAAGCATACGCCACATGTGCCAATTTATCAAAATATTTACTATACAATATACTGAATATATATTCAATTATGTAGTATCAATAACAATAAATAATAATGACAACTTGCACTAAATTAATATTAATTGATTAATTTAAACTCGCAATCTGAAATTAAGATACATTTTTATTTTATTTTATCTTTCATGTAATTAACTGAACTGAACTCGATCTAACATCAATTACACGCGCATTTGCTCATAAAATTATTGATAGATTGTCAGATTGCCAGATTGTCTGCTTAATCGCCAGCAACACTCGCTGTCATATTTATGTGCTTCGAGAACGTGCGAAAATTGCTTTGTTGTACCCGCATGCTGGGGCAAAAGTTTATAATTCTTGGGGTGCTTAATCAGCGCGATTAATATACAAATGCGCATTTGATTGATCATCAGTTGAGGCAGGCAGGCAGCCAGGCAACCTGCCAAACTGTTGCCTGTTATCCCACTTTCTGATTGATTTGCATATGATGTATCATCAATTGAAGACATGACCCAAATGTCTAGACGACCCTGGACTTTATGGTCCTTAAGTGATTATTGTCAGCACAATGTTAAATATTTCGCAACTTTGAAATTGCGTTACATAGTCTGAAGGTGTCATACGCTGCGTATACGCAACTTAGATGTTATAATTGACAATGGAAATTATTTAAGTGGTTCTCTTGTCCAGACAACGCAGCTTTTAAACTTTCCTCGTTAGCGCCTTTGGGCATTGTTGGCATTGACATTAGCATTAGCATTGGCAGCAGCATTGGCATTGGTATTTTCATTGTTAATGGTTTGGCCAAAGGCCATTTCAAATGATGAGTTTCTGTCGACCACTTCGCGGATGTTCTTTTGTGTTTGTATTTGGCCAAAATATTTGGAAATGGCAAAACATTATTACCGTTGTCAGCTTATCAAAGCGGATACCCAGTAAATCAAAGTGCGTAGAGTGTTTGCAGATGTAGAACACATATTTTTAAAACTGATAAACGCATATCTCTATCTGTAACTGAGATTTTAACTTAGCACAGGGTATCCTCAAATCAAACACCTTTTTATCTGTATGTATATTTCCTTTGTATTCTACTTTGTCTGTCGAAAAACTTTGCTCATTTACAGAAATTGAGTTCATTTGCGAGCGCGACTGTAACATCATTTGTTCTTCCTAATTGCAGAACAACATTTCAAAAAGTTCAACTAACTAAGAACTCATTGAATGCGGTTGTAGAAAATGAAAAGATCTGTTTTGTCTGATACACTGAAAAAAAATTATGTTAAAGTTACTTTAAAAGAGTCAATCGGAAAGCAAAGAGACTGGCATTTACTTGAAAGACACCCTATGAATACTCAAAACAACTCATATATATTTTTACTATGTTTCTGGATGATGCCTGTACAATATATATATATTTTATTCGGATCGCATGTTGTATAGCACATTAATTTTGAGGTTTTTTTGCCTTCTTCTTAGACGAGACAGTTGAGTTATTTGCACAGTTGTCGAACCTCCAACACATATTTATTTTTCAGCTTCAACACCTTCTACACTCTTATTGAATTAATATTATACTATAAACTCAGGTGCTGCCGGTATGATTGTGTCTTTTCAATTTAAATTATCTTAACACATCATTATATATTTATTTATATGTATTTTAATTTTTCTTTTATTTTTTTTTTTTTGGCAACGAGAAACAGCAGGTAAGTATCTTTCTCTTCGCTGCATAAATTTTTGACATTCGACTATCCAAGCACATTTATTCGATATTTTTCAATTATTTGCACAAATTTGTTTGCTTAATATCTTGTGGGTGTCAGAAGCGAATATGAATCCATATTTGAATACATTTTGAATAGCTCAGCATCTAAGAATACACACATACACACTTCCAACCACAGGTACACAAATTATTTCCCAATGCCGATTTCATATGTAATCTGATGAACCTTTGAGCCACTTGCCTTTATTTCTTTTTTGAATATTTTCCGCAGCCGTTGAGTATTCCTTTTATTTGTTATTTTTAATTATTAACAGTTGAGTTAATATACGTATTCACATCAAGGGAAAAGTATTAGTTATTCTCATGTCAATGACCAATTTGCTGTTGAGTTTGTTTATACGAATTATATACACACATATAACTGCCTTGGCATTAACTAATTACTTTCTTTCTTGAATGTAATTATATTTTTATTTAAATTTCGCACTTCAATTGCAAATACTTAACAAAATAAACATCTTGAAATTTGAATAAATTCACAATATTTATTAATGGCTTTCACTTTTCTTTTGCTTTATTGGCACTTTTCGAATTCTTATCTTATCACTTGGTTCGCTTCAGCTTCTGCTGCCAATTTCAATATTGCCCGATGTCGTGTATCACTTTGGAACCTCTGAGTGGGGTTTTTGATTATTTCATCTGCCGAGGTTTACAACCGTTGCCTCACATCGAGTTCTATCAACTGATGTAGCGTCCGCTCCGATCCGTTAAGTTCAGTTGTTCGTTGCGAACTGTTCGTGCTTTGTGCGAGAATCGGACAAAATACTGCGTGTTCGAACATGCACAAGTTCGCGCAACATTGTACAAGTCGCAGGTTGCTTCAGTTTCATTCATAAAATCTTGACAACGGTGCCGAACAGAAGCTGCACGAACTCTTAACCCTCGCATGACCTCAATATCGCATGCAACACGCAACACGCAACATGCAACATGTTGCCCCGCGCAAATACTTCAACCTAAAGCTACTTTGCCGGAGGGCAATGTTCGGCAAACATAACGTATACGCACAGTGTGTCGTTGGCTTCAATGACACAAACTTCCTGTTAGACACAACTAACGGTTGGCTTACTCGTACATTCCTCCCATTCTTTGACTTTATTTGGATGAATACGTTGACTCGTTAAACTCTTGAAGTTACTGTGTAAGTTTCTCTTTCTTTCTTTCCGATTCATTTCGTAACAAGCAAACAAACTATTTAATTGTCTATTACTTCAACAGTCCGTTGTTACTATGGCATTAATTTAGTTTTGCTGAAACATATATTTGGTAGCTAATTAAAGCATTGTACGTAGATATTCGCCAACCGTCTTCCATGCATGAATATTCAAATTAATTACCTAAATCTACCTAAGCCAAACTAGACAGTGAAAATAGAGAAAGAAATCACTCGTCAGGTGAGTGTAATAAATTTGTTGATCTTCCTTTCTCTACTTCCAAAACTAGAAACAAAATCACATTTGGAAGCCTGAGTAATAACATGACTGTCATCACTTTGATACTTCTCAGTCTTCAAGGGCAAATATGAAAGCTCAACTGATTAATTTGAGGCAAAACAAGCCGCTTATTTGACTTTGACTCAAAGTATATTTATTTACTTATTTTTTTTTTTTTTGTATTAACTTAGAGTAGTTGACTAAAATTAAAACAAATTTATGATAAATACATAATATTATTATCTGCATTGTGCATAGATTTCTTTCTGTCGACTGCAAAAGTTAACAAATAATATATCTTTTACATATTTTCAAGAATAATTATGTATCCTTATGCTCATTGCAAAAACTCAACATTATGTAAATAGATAATTGCTCCATTTGTGGAAAGCTATCATGGAAAACTCAGTCAACAATTGGGATATGGAGATCGGCAGAAAAAAAATCAAGTATTTTAAAATGTATGAATATAAATAATGTTCTTTAACTCATAAACGATTCATATTTGACGCACCACTTAAGCCAACAAGGAGCATATTGAACCCTTAAATATCGCTCATATCAAGTATATTTATGCAAAATGCTTTATATATTTCATTAAATAAAAATGTTTTTTTATTAAAGGTTAGCTTTTCTGCCTGAAATGCCAGCAGGATCATTTACAACATGCCCCATTTATACTGAATCAATACAAGATAATATTTTGTTGCTGATAGGAAAATATTATTTTATTCAAAATGTGTTTTCTTTTTCTGCATAAGAAACTGAAATTAATTTTTATTAAATGCACAGCAACAAGGCAGTAATTAATCGTTATCAATTTAAGGAATATTTAACCATTAATTTCCAATGTTATTTTTTCCGAGAGCTATGTAAATGTAAGTGATGCGAAATCACAATTCGTAAGAGTTAATTTTTATATGTCACACGACGAGTTGACAAATGATGAGCGTACTGTCAGACTGAGGTCCGGTCACCTCCACACACACGCACGCACTCACACACATACATATAGAGCATAATGGAAGGACATTCGTGTGAGCTACCGCCATCGTTATCGTTGTGAAGCTGTTACCAGTTGGTTAGAGGCATGTCAAACACAGCAGTATCACTTTGATAGTGAGCTAACAGCCTGTGGCTTGGTTTCCCCACTAATCCTTTGTGTCCTTGCGGCTGTCGTCTTGCAAAGGGAGAGCATTGCATACTTTCAGGCATTCGTAGGAGAAACCACAACTATTCTGTGGTGAAACTTCAATTTAATTTGCATGATTATATAATAATATAAACAGTTACTTGATGGCACGAGCTTAGATTTCGTTTCGCCGAAGAGAATTATTCTCATTTTCACCCACATTTGTAACAACACTCGCTTTTGTATCTATATTCTCATTCATATCTTCATCCACATCCACATTCGCATCGTAATACCAATTTCAATTTCATTGCTTAACTTTAAAGCAGCTCCAGCCATAAAAAAGACTCTGTTGCGGATTCCAGCCACAATGGAGGTCCCTGTCAGGACTCATGTGTGTGTGTCGCGGACAAATGCATAATTCGGCATAGAAAATTACAGCACGGGACCAGAAACAGCTCCTGTGCGTCCTCCAATTTCTCGGGTGATTTATTTCCATTTTGGACAAAGTTGACACAGCTCTTGACTTGGACTACGAGCTGGATTATTGCTTTGTTGGCTGTCGTTGAGGCCAAGCTAGAAAAAGTTATCCGACTTGTGTAATCTATTGAGAGTTCATGTAAATCATACTTGTGATTATGTATTTTACATATTTATGTAATAATACTTACATGCAGGCAGCTGATGACGACATACCCAACAATCTGAATAAAACGTTGTTAAACTGGCTTTAATTATGGCCAAGTTACTAGCTGATTGTCTGCTTATCTCTCTGATCATGAACAACATCGGTACTCTAAATTGAAATACGCGCTAAGCACGTTCCATTGATTCAATTCAAATGCCTGTTTTTGGGCCTACAAATTGATTTCACCGCGCTGAATGGTCCAACAATAATTTAGTTAGCCTTTGGGTAACCTTCAGCACGAGCATCTCGGACTTTTCCCGGAAAACGCGGCCACATTCCTGCATTGAGTAAGCAATGATTTTCATTTCGGGTTTCCTTTCATTATGCTATTGCTTTTCGCATTGCTTTTTCAGTTGCCTTCCATTAGAATTGCCTCGTCCGTTCGGCATTCCGACGGAGAAGGCTCCCCTCATTTTCTTAAGTATTTCAAACATATTTTTATATGCTACTCAGGCCTGGGCTCACTTTGTTTCCATTTGACGGTGCTGTCTGGGCATCTGTTTTGTTTCGGCTTTGGCTTCAAACTACTTTATTTGGATGACTGTTTGTTTGAAGTGCCGACCGGCTTTAAAATCCTGCCAACTCGACATACCATAAATGAAACTCATGGTCGACTTTTGCCCTTTTCCTGTCCATTTTTTTGTACTTCATTCTTAATGTTAAAAATGTATACTTAACTGTTATGAGTTGGGTGAAGAAGCGCACTTGGTCCCAACTCGAAATATTAAAATTAATCTAAAGTTCACGTTACTTTGTGAGCTGTTGCGAATATTTTGCTTATATATCTGTTTTTTTCTGCAAGGAAAAACTTATTGAACTACACATTTTATGCAAGCAATTTTAAATGAAGTCTTGTTTATTACAAAAACTGTTGCATATTTTGTCTGAAAAAAGATGCTATAGCTTGAGAAAAAAATAATAAAAATTCAATATACATACTAAACATCGAATCAATTTAAATTTTGAGCAGAACTTTGAAGGAAGTGAATTAATTCTGTATATACTACATAGAAAAGTCGAGCAAATAATAAATTGTAGTCAAATTATTTGTTTTTAATTGACTTGAATTTGTTTTTCTCTGCAGCACAAAATTATTTAACTTATAAATTTGTTTATATATGCACATTCTGGACCCGGACATATTTTCCTTCAATATCCGTAGATTATATTCAGCTGTATTTCAAGTGATTTCCATGCATATTGAGTAGTTTGTAATTGGTAAAGCAATTTCGATAAAATTATTAATGAAAATAATATGATCTGACAGCAAAGGATATTTTTGTGATCATCGTGATGTTAAAACTCTGGGTTACTCTACCTTACTCACATACATAATTTAAAAAAAAATGAACTCCAACAAAAAAATTAAAGAGACTATCAAGTTCCCTTAGGCTAGAACGAAAGAATTAAAGATATTATTAGAAATCTAAAAACCTAATGAAATTTGATGTCTATTATTTTAATTATTAATATTGAACTATTTAAGCATTTATTTTTGTGTTTTTCCACTCAGTTTCTTCAAGCTCATATCTATAAATGCACCTTCTTTTCGCTCTTGATACGATATCCAGCAATTTTATGACATTTATGCCCCTCACATAATTACTTAGCAAAAACTAATTAACCGTTTTTAATGACCGTCAAATAAAACTGTCATTAACGAAGGCATATACCATTTAAATGTCGTTCACACTGCATTTGGTGTGCGTGCCCAGATTTCAAGTGGCCTGACAATGTCTTTGCTTTAATTTCTACCTAAAAAGCACAATGAATTGCGAAGTGCTTCCTTCTATGGGTGTCTATAGACGGACGGACATTCGGTCAATCAACCCTCGCTGAATGCGTCAAACTAACCTACATCAGTCAATACCCGACAAATTATATGTCACGTTGAGGCAATTGACAATTTCGCATTCATAATTTCTGTCTGCACCATGGAAAACTCACATTCTGTCCCGTTGACCTTTCTCTGAAAACAACAAACAGAAAATTGTCATATAAAAGGGTTCGACACAGACAACAGCTGCAAAAATATAAATCATCATGTTGTCTACTTCACTCAACCCAATTTACAGAGTCGAAGTGCCAAAGTTGATTGGCAAATGCGATAATTTAATCAGGATGTGGAGCAAGCTGTCAATTTTCGACTCAACTCGTACTTTAAACCTGACTGGCTGAAATGAGCTCAAGCTACTTAGCATATACGAGTTGAGTAGTAAATTAACATATTTCCATACCAGGCATCTATCAAAACAGCGCTAATCAGCATTCACGGGATAAGGACATCAGCACATTAATCATACGCCCCGTGTTTAAACAGTGATCAGGCGTCGCCTTATGCGCCTAAATTGATATTGAATCAAACAAAACACTTGGTAAAAAAGCTAACAACGAGGCAAAAAATAAAACAAGCTGAAAATGAACAGCTCAAGATTCACACAGAGGATATCCGCCTCTCTTCTGTCTGCTGTATAATGAGGGACCTGTACCACCTGCCAAGAACACGCGAAATGACGGTAAGGTGAAGAGAGTTCCGATAAATAAGCACCAGTCAAGGTGCAGACTTGAAGCTTTGGTTTTCCATTGTGTTGTGTTTTTTTTCCCATCTATCTCTCTTCGTCTTATTTGTATTTTTCCTGTACAAAAGCATACTTGAGCATACAGCAAAAATCACGCAAACTGTTAACAAGCAGCCAACCAAGTGTTCTGTTTTAGACAGGCAAGAATTCCCTTAAGGTCAAACCACTTTGTTGTCGTCTTCATATTTATTTTTCGTGCAACTATTAATTCGACAAATTTGGTCAGCCGTCAGAATCAGGATACTCACCTCGCTGGACAGCGTTAATCAGTCACCTAACGTAGGAAAACACACAGATTACCTTCTGGGCAATTAGAGGCCACTTGTCAGTCCAGCAGAAAGCGTATTTGACACTTAATGGTGGCACGAACATAAGCAGTTTACGGCCCAATAATAAATAACAATTATTTAACGCGCTCTAATGACAACTCCTTCCGAAAATGGGAAGGATAAATAATGGAAGAAACGCGGGGAAATTGCTCAGACCACAACAGAATGGGCGGACAATTTCAACAATTACGGCGTATTAATAAGCAGTCACAGCCATGTGTATTAATTAAGGCAAATCGTGAATGGGTGTCGCATTTGGAAACTTGGTCAAATTCCATGTGGCAAATACGTCATGTCGCATTGTGGTCATGTGGCATTGTGGTGGTTTTTGTTTTTACACTGCACCCAGCAGAAAACCATTAGTAATAATAAACTAAAGTCATTTTTATTTCACAGTATTATATTTAAATATAATTCGCCTTAATTAATTAATAAAATAACAAATTTTGATTTAACTAAATGCAATCTTAAATGTCAAAGTAAATATAATTTGAGTATAGTTAAACTCTATATATAAAAAAATCAAAAGTACCAAAATTTATTTCATTTAAAAAAATTACACTATAATAAAATTAAGTAAATTAAATTCAAATTGAACATGTTTTAAATTTATAATTAAATTTGTAATATTTATATATTAAAGACAAAATATATTTAAATTGCCTATTTTCATATATTGTTTATAATTAAAGTACATTAACTAAATTTTAGAGCAATTTCCTTTGGGTGTATGATTGCTATGCGACATAACTCGTACAACTTGCTGGTGGCGGAAGGTGAGGTCAGGGGTCATACATAATTGAATGCGTGCCATAGTTACACAAATCTGAGAAACTCATACACATACATATGCGAATATAACATTGTATGAAAATCAAACACGAGCCAACAAAATGACCATTCACTTTTCCCCTCTCTCTATCTCGCTCTCAGTCGCTTAGACACATAATTTCTCTCTCGCTCTCTCTCTCTCTCTCCGAGGACAAATTCAATGAAAGGCCGCATGAATAAGGAATTAGCTGTGACAGCAATAGCCTAAGACCTAAGGCCCCAAACCAAGCTGAACTCCAAGTCCAAGTTAGCTCCTGCATTTCAGTGCTCAATTATTGAGTAGCCTATATCTGTGCCCGAATGTCTCATTCTTCATCGCTCAGGTTGGCTGCGTATTGATTTTTCTGCCCAATGGAACCTTTTCGCTCATTCTATTCATTTGGACAACTAACGCACAAACTTTGGACGACTTACGCGGCATTAGAGGGAGACGTGCATATGGCAGGCACTTTGCCGCCTTTCGAACTTCTTTTGTTCTCTGTGGACGGACGAACCGACGAACGGATGGTCGGATGGACGGATGGACGCCTTCTTCGGGCTTAGTTGGGCGTATGGGTTTTTAGGGGCGTTGGGGCGTGGCTGCGGCAGCGCACGCTTCACGTGCTGCCCAATGTGGCGAAAATTGAGCGCCAATGCTTGGCAATAGACAAAGCGGACAACGGGAATTGGGCACAAAATGAACCGAAACCAAATGACAAAAGCAACACTGAACAACAATAACAACAGTGACAGCTGACGGGTAAAATCTTATGCTCATTCCACTTTTCAGATTGAACAGTCGCAAATTCAATAAGACGGCTGCAAAACCAAGAGATTGTCGAGGAAAGTGCATATAAAATTTTATAGGCCCACAGCCAAAAACTAATATCAAGTACAAGTATTGTTTCTACTGCAAAATGCAAGAAAATGCTCGACTAAATTAAAATATTAAAAAACGTTTCATGCTTTAAATTTAATCTTTTATATTTTTAACTATTAATAAGTTTATTTTATTATTGAATTTATTTTATCTTATTTTAAAGGTTACTTTTTAACAAATTTCTAAAGACATTTCATGGATGATTTAAATTTTTATTTTTTATATTTTATTTCATACTTTTACTTGCAGCATATAGGGTAATTGAATGCCTAATATACCCTAGTTTTATTCTAAGGTATACCTTCAACAGTTGCCTTTAATACGCTTTAAAGTGAGGAGGCTCTATCCACAAAAACTAACAACAATGGTAAAGTAATCATTAATATGTTTAACACCATGTATCTAAGCTTTCAAAGGGCCTATCGAGCCAGAAGTTAGTCGGTTAGTCCTAGACTTGAGTCTCTAGTCCTTTCGCAGGTGTGCACAGGTGCCGAGTATCAGGTTAAATGTGAGACACGGACATGTGTTAACTCGATGACTGTACAGTATACACACTTGGCAAGCGAATCTACACTTGTAATCGGCTTTCGAGAGAAAGACATTGGGTTGAACAAAAGGGAACCTTCTTCAGCCTTTATCAATAAGCCTATGCTTAAGACTGCCTTGATGCTATAGAAATCTTAACCTTTGAGCCAATTGACCCAATAAATGTGGTTGTTTGTTTGAAGCAAGAACTTAACTGCAGCTTACGCCAAACATTCAATTAATACTTTATAAATTGCAATTGAATCAAGAACTACTATAATTGAATAAATGAGTACATTTTTGTATTTCTGATGACTTCTGCTTTTCTCTTTATCTAGACGTAAAGCAATTTGCAAAAGCAAAATTGGCAATAGCAAATAAATCAATTGAAAGCCACTTAAATTTCAATTTCGCCAAAGCAAAAATAACTTCATTCAACTACGTATATATCAAAGAAAATGACTGTGAATAGAAAAATAAATTAATGGTGTTTTTGTAACAAATCGATCTCTAGTGCCCTTTTGAATTAATTCCAGAAAACGCAAGCCAGAAAACTGTTTACACTTGCTAATGTGTCAGTTGCAGCTGTTAAAAAACCAGTATCAAGAGCTTTTACTAAGCTTAAGGTAGTCAAAGCTGAGAGTAATAAGAGAACTTGCGAGTATGTTTAATGTTGAATTAGTTCTGAATTGCTATTCACACATAGCCACAATACTTGTAATCAATTCAAATGCAATGGATTCTAATTAAGGCGTTCCCGCTTTTGGCTTTGACAGTTTCCCTTTTGATTTCATTGAATTAGAAATCAAGATAATTAAGCAAATCCAGCCAATTACATGTGGCACGGCTAAAATTTGTCTACAAATGAACAAAGCATCTTGAAAAGGTGTTAAATCAAAACGGACTACCAAAGCCAAGAAAATAAACACACAAATAAAACACATTTCGGTCAGAAGAGGGAAATCCCTTGTCCCGGGGCGACCATTACGTCCGGTGATTGACGGCGCCTGTCTGTGAGAGAGTAAATATGAGTGCAAGTGTATATGTATATGTGAGTGTGTGCAGTTGTCTTTGGCTCAGATTGAGGCTGCTTTATGTTAAGCTGGTAAGCAGGCTCAGCATCCGGAAAATCACACAACCGAGCTATGAAGACTAGTCGAGTCTGGCATATAAATGGCTTGAAAAAGGTAGCAAATAAATAAAGCCATAATAATATATGTACTGACTGTTTACACTCGTATGTAAAAATCAATTTTGTTTTCTCTGTCTGCCAATAAGAGAAGCTTTTAGTGTGCAAAAGGTGTGCCTCAGAGATTTCTTATTCTATTTTCTACTTGACTGTGTCTTGAACCGGTCGCTGGTTCAAGAAACTTAAGTTCAAGTTCGCGTTAATGCCAAAAAAATAAAAAATGAGAAAAAAATCGTAAAAGTGTAAAACTTTCGAAATAATTTTGTTTAATTCAATTAAATTCAAGTACAGTGTAGCACAAGCTGTAAATCGGTAGAAAAAATAAATTCTGTTACAAAAACATTCCAACCAACATTCAATTCAATTAAATTAAACTATATTGCTATATTTTTTTGTTACAAGATTGTAAATAAAAGAAATGTTAAAAATGTATTGTACAGTAAATTTTCAAGCCTATTATTTAATTGAATTCGAGTACAGTGTAGAACGAACAATGAAATAAACATTTATAAGTTTACATACATTTTTTCCTTATTATTTTTTTTGGAAAGGAAAGGTTTTTTTGTATGATCCATCAGATCAATTAGATTCAAAAAATACGAAACAATAAAAAATAGATTTATGTATAGAAAATAAACAGATATAAATACATATATTATGTAAATAAATTGCTATGAATATTAAATTTCAATTCTGACAGCTTCATCCAAGTGATCACACACTCGTATGCCAAACACGTCCTGCCATCCTGCGCTGAAAATTATGCTACAAAAAGACGAATACGACGGCCATTTGCTTGGCACAATAAATGGGTGAAAGTGAAAGGGTTAAGAAACCCATTCATCACCTGACAAAACAGCAAGCCACAAGCGTTTTTCCCGGTGACTGGCAATGTCTACAGGTGCCACACAAAGCCTCAGGGAAACACGCTGTTCATGCCTCGCTCACAGCTGTTGTTGTTGTTGTTGTTGTTGTTGTTGCTGTTCCTTAACTTGAGGCTTTGCTCAAACAACTTGATGTTTATGTTTCAGTCCCTTCTGGACGTTAAGAACTAGAGAAAGCGAGATAGAGAGAGAGAGTTAGCCAAACAACTGGGAGGTAAGAGGTATATCAAAAGGGCAGAGGTTTCTCGTCTCGTCTTTCGACCCGCTTTCACATGCGGATCACAGTGCTCAGCCATAAATTGTGGCTAAGCTGAGCGCACAAAACACCAAGAGGAGTCACTGCAATACTCATTTAAGGCCATTTATAGAGCCAGCCAGCTGTTGGCACTTCAGACACAACGAATGGCAGTACTCCCTACATAAATTCAAAGTACGAGTTGTGGATTCATTGGAAACATTTTGATTAGCACCTCGAAGGCAATTAGAATCCCACATAAATAAACTAAAACCAAAATGTATAATGACAGCAAAACACAATGCAATACAACGATAATAATATATATTTAATGCTGTGAATTAATTAATGAATTACTCACCCTGCAGCTGTCTCTGCGGTTGTCCTGCGATTTTGCGACTCTGATTTACGGGCATTGCTTAATTATTAAGAAGTTATGTAGAATTTAAACATTTATGGCAAACAAAACGGCGACAACGTGGCGCATACAAAGTAGACCCAGAAACAACAACAACAACAACAGGAATAGTCCGAGGACACACCCCCAAAAACACGCCCAGCTCAGCAGCAGCTTACCCCCTGGACATTGGAAATGGGTATGGATTTTATGAGCCTTCTTGGGTGAGAGTATTTGGACAAGTGTATGCCCCGACATTTTACCATTTTATTAGCCTGGCCTGGTCATAAATATTTTATGCGTTATAAAAATGTAGGCAATGCGAACTCAGTCGGTCGGTTTGTTGGCCGGTTAAAGCCACTTGTGGTAATTAGTGGCATTTAGTTAAAAAGCTAATAAATACATTGCTTCTGTCTGCAACACGCTGCAACATTGTATGGGCGTGATTTATGGCTGGTCCAGTCATTTAATGTCAAACGCAATACTAATTGCTAATTAAAAACATCTAGAGTAAATACAAGTAAGTATCTCCTTTTAAAGCTGAGAGCTAAAAAGGGCCAACAGACTTTAAAACAAATACCAAGTGACAACATTCAGTCAAACCCAAAAAAAAAAAACACTTTTTAATATGTGAATGTTGTAACTTTTTTGTTGTGAGGAATTAAGATAAATAAAATACGACAAATGCCATAAAGAAACTTTTGAAGCCACGTGACTTGTTTGCCGAAAAAATTCGTGAACTCTTGAACTTTCTCCCTTTTCCCTACCATCGTGCCATGTGTCGTTTTCACGTTTACTTTTAATGAAAATAATTTAAATATCTCAAAAAGATTCTCATGATTCCAAGAAGCATCGTCCTTCTAATATTACAATCTATTTAGGGACTAAGCTATAAGAGATAGAGGCAATAATGGAGCATATGGTGCAATAATAATATAAATAATTCACACCTTGCGGGCGGAGGGTAATTAAAATTCCGACACCACTAAAAGAGTATTACCTGCCAGACAAAACAATGCATATTTTTATACCCTGAGCCCATTAAAAATGGGCAAAAAAGGGTATAATGCATTTGGCAGAATGTATGTAACAGGCAGAAGGGGGCGTGGCAGACCCCCAAAAGTATATATATTCTTGATCAGGATCAACAGTCGAGTCGATTGAGCCATGTCCGTCTGTCTGTCAACATTTATAAAAGAGTACCTGGGCTCAGGGTATCCTACTGTCGAGCGTGCTCGACTGTAGCCGCACCTCACCGCGAGCGAAGCGAGCCGGGGGTAGGCGAGCGAAGCGAGTAGGGGGCGGAGCCCCTTGTTTTATTATACTTTTAGCCATGTTCAAAAGAGAAAGAGAGAGTGAAAACAGATCTGGACAGAGTCCTCTTGTCAAAGGCAATTAATTTACATTATTTTTATAACAAATTGCACAGGAGAGCACTCGAGCATTGCCCTAACATCTGCACACACGGCGTATGGGCAATGTTTGCAGTTTGCTTTCGGCCAAATGGAGGACCGTGGTTTTCGGACACGCCTTAAGGGCCACTCGGAAGCGTCTTCATTAACGGCAGACGATTAAATTAAATTAAATTAAGCAAATAACAACAACGCCGAGGATTGTTAATGTTTTTTATGCTGATGTTGCTTTTGTTGTTCTTATTGTTGTTGTATGAGTGAAACAGAACTTTAATCGTATTCGGCACATTTTAACGTGACAGCAGGTAATTAGTTTTTTTAGCAGTGCATATTCCAAACTTATCCTGCCTTAAAGTAGATTTATAGGCGGTACGACCGTGCTTTAATTTATGTCTCAGCTGAATCATTTCTTTGGTCCCATTTACTACCAAATTATAATGGGTAAAGGTGTTCCGTTAGCTAAGAACCAGGTATACTTGAAAATTAGACTTGTTTAATGAAGTCTCTTTGGGTTTTGAATAAAATAATCGAAATTTCATACATATGATAGGAAGAGTGTTTTATACCCTACAATAAAACAACACTGCTGTACATTGAATGTTTGTGATTTTGCAGATACAAATTTTGATACAATTACTCGTAATTAATTAACTTAAGGTCTCAATGGAATATTATTACATCATTCAGAACACGTAACTTAATTGTTTATTCAAATGTAATAAGTACTGGGATCAAACACATATATACTATACACATTATCTAGATACTGCAACCCACAAAATGTATGAAAGATATTTAAAGCTGATAGTTTGAGGCAAATAGGAGCACTGAACCTTTTTCAGGTATAGAATTTCACTTTGAAAGTCAAGCATAGAACTAAAAATAAAGATAGATTTAAATTATATTTCTGATTTAAAAAGGCGCATGTATCTTTATATAATGTATACTTTTTAAAGCACGAAAAAGATTCAGGAAGCTGTTGTAAATAAAAGACAAATAATAATTTAAAGCAAGCGCAGAAAGACAGCAGCAAATACTCGTATAATTCCTCCAAATGAAGTGGACACACACAAACATACATACTGTTAACATATATACACATTCATACATATCTAAAGCGGAAATATGGCGAAAATTGTGACATCGTCTTGCTAATTTGCCGTAACTTTTGGCTAATGCCAGCGATAACTTTTTCATTTCACATCCCATGCGAGCTAGAGACAAATTTAAGCTTTGAAAAGTAAGAAAAACTCAACAATTTGAAGTGTAAGAGCAACAATTTTAAGAGAAGACGACCTCTGGGCCTGCAGGGATGAGAGGATGAGGTAGGAGTATTTTATTGTATACACGTGACATGCCAAATATTGCAATTGTCACAGTCTTTGAAATTGTTCATTGGCGGTCCCTGAAGGCATTCGCGACATGGTCGACAGCATATAAACGGCAACTTTCGATTTGCAGCTTCATTAAAAATGTTTAGTGCTTTATTCTCCAGGCCAGCCAGCCATCGTGTCGCATATCTTGTCCTGGGTTCTTGTATATATATAAATAAATTCTTACTAAATAATTTAGAAGTCTTCGTTACGGGCATGCTTAAAGCTTAACAAACAAACTACGCTGCTCACTTTATATGAGAAAAAAAAGAGGATGATGATGATGATGATGTGGATACTTCGCGAATTCCATGAAAGGACATAAGGACCTCTGTGAAGTTGCGATACAAAAGGTTAGACAGCAACTTGGAGCTTCGATGACGATGATGCGGCAGTAAATATGGGTGCGTTTATGGACAACCACTTAAATGGACAGGGAGCATCTACTGAGTACATGCGAAACGGATACACACGCACACTTACACACACTTACACACACACACATACTCAGATACACATGTACTCTTAGTGCGTTGAGTTTACAGGCCGGATACTACACGCGCAGTATTTATGCGATAAACGCGTGTCAAATATAATTTTAGAAACATAATGCCACGAGTGCGAGCAGGAACATACTCGTAAAATCCTGCACGAGGAATCGACCAGGAGGAGTCAACTTGCTCTGCTATGTAAAGTTTGCCCCTCCTTGCAGTCATTTTAAGGCATCCAGGGGACTTTTTTTTTTGGGGTATCTTTGGCTTGAGAACAAATAAATTCCTGTTAAAAAAGAATTTGTTTATTTGCCTTCACGCGAACGCTTTTGCTATTTTTTTTAAAGCGTTTGTCTATTGCTTCATGAATATCTTCAATTCGTATCTTTGCGAATTGCCAAATCACTGACATCTATGTAAATGCTCAAAGTCAGCGCCGTTTAATTATTCAAAACTTTGTTTGGTTTCGCTCGATTTTCTGCTGAAATCATTGCCTACATTTGCACTTGCAACTTTGCAGACGGTCCGTCGCCGCTATTTGAGCGTGACGTTACGTATACGCCGCGTGTTATGGTGGCAATGTTAGTTTACTGCAAGCTAATGACATACAGCTCCGAATTCACAGTCGCCCAAGAGAGTCCGTAGGTCCCTCAGCTCATGTTATCGACTCGTTGAAGTTGCCTGTCGTTTGTGCGTGATAATTTCATGCAATTGCGACCACATTAACGTTTCCGCATTGCGTTTGATTTAGGACTAGAATGTGTGGCCTGGAATTTGTAATTATGCCCGCGTCTTGCTGACAGCTTAATGTGGCGGTAGCCTTTACGACCCGCACGTGTCTTGGCGGATCCGTGTGATTTATGCCCCTGCCTAAAAGTAGGCAACACTTTTGCACGCTGCCAACGTGCTCTCAATTTTTAATTACCGTGTCGGGAACATAACTGAATTATTGATATAGGTCAACGCTAGGCCCTCTAAAATGGGCCAAATAGTTACACTTGCGTCCTCAAATCATTTATCAAGCTACGCAAACCTCTCTAACCTCTCAGGCAATCGTGCGCAACAGTCTTGGAATTCAATTGACAATGCTGCGATTATGGAGACTCGAGAATTTTGTAAGAAAAAGTAGTCAAAGCCAGTAACAGGCAGTATCGTATAAAGTACTTTTCTCTATAATTGTCTAATTGGATTAACTTATAAATCGATTTCGCAATCAACATTTAAATCCCCAATCAAAACAGCCTGTGAGAAGTCGAATCAAAAAGGCTTAAGACACTGGATTAATTGAAGGACGACAGTAAAATACCATTCCTTAAAATAAGTTTAAGGACTTACGCAATTGCGTCGCAGTTCAAAATTACGATGCGTGGCAAATTTGTGCTTTCGGCATTAACAAGTCTTCGAAAGTGGCTTATCAAACAATTTTGTGACAATAAAAAGATTATAAAAAAAAATATATAAAAATAGAAAATTTAAGAACGCATTTAGGCTAAGCGGCTTTCATAGCCAAATATTTATGTGACAAGACTAAGGACTCGTTCAGATTCTCGTTTTTTGTACGATTTACGAGTATGAAAGCGCAATTAGCTGAAACCTTAGCAGCTATTTCAAGGAGTACAACTGAAGTAATTTCCTGCTGCTCTCGACAACATTTCACATATAATTTTAATGAAATCCTCCCTCTTGTACACATATGCTTTGTCTGTAAAATGGGGAATGTGGCACAGCAACAAAGTCATTCGGTCATAGACATGTGTACAACACGTTTAAATTAAGCAGCAGCAACAATTCAATGCGATTTATGAGGAAAGAAAACGACAAAGACAGCAATTGCTTGTGCGTGAAATAAGTACAACAATAACAACAACAACAGATACAAGAATCTCTTACATAGGCAAACAAATAAAACCTGTTTGGATATAACAAGGCCTAAGCGAAGACCGCATCAGTTTCAAGGCAGTAATTCAAAAAACCTATTTGAAATTGAAAGGATTGAACTGCCGTGTTTTTTCCAGGAATCAATCTGTTCAATTTATCTCTAGTGCTGAGCAGTTTGACTTTGTTCTTCAAGTCTCACAACTGGAGAAACAGACAGAGAGTTTATCGCTATCAAGTGTAGTGACAATGTGAGCTGAACACACAAACAGAGACTGAGACTGAGACAGAGACAGAGACTTTGACTTCAACTTGAGCTATCAAATAACAAAGTTCAGCCACTGTTTTTCTTTGTGGTTGGCAGAACTTTAACAATACGGCGGCAAATACATCACGTCTAGTGTTTAAACGGCTGCCAAAGTGTTCTGTTTTGTCCTGGCTTACATGATGATGATGATTCACAGCATTCACAGGCGAACACTCTCGACACGCACGAGTTCACTTCGCGTTCGTTTGGTCCTTAAACAAAAACTTAATTGATTTAAGCAACGACCGCTCGCATGTGAAATTTAGTCCATTACGCGACTTAACACACACACCACACACTGCCACCCCAACACACATACTCCCACTCCCACACAGGCATTAACTAATAAGGCTGTCCCTGCGTAGGTGTATCCAAATTTATTAGTATGCTGCATACTTTGAGGCGCACACAGTTCTTATTAAGTACAAGTTTCATGTTAATGCAAACATATACATGCATATGCATGTATGAGTGAGCTTAAGAGTATATATATTCTTAAGTATTCGGCACAGAAGCGTTTAATTGCCTCTCAACGTAAAAGCGGCAATTTTTCAGCGTCAAACGCAGTTAAAGCCAAAATAAGTTACGTATACGCCACGTTGTTATGAACAGCAAATGGGTGGTGCAAAAATGTCAGAAAAACAACTTTAATGGACTGCGTGTCAGTTGGCAAACCCAAAAGACAATTGATAAACAATAAAAGTAGTAAAAAACAAAAGTTAACAGTCGTTGGCCTCGAGAGGAAATCGACACTAAGTGCAAGAAACTGAAAACTGGTCAATTGTCTGCCCAAAACGAGTCTTGACCTCCAAGGAAACTTCGTTGGCAAAAAACAAACAGTGCTTGTCTCTTAGTAACAATGTCTCACACATTTAATATTTATTTACGTTATTTATTTACGTTTAAGTGAAAAAAGTAAAAGGAAAAAACAGCAGGGAAAGTAACCATATAAGACTTTAACGTGTCAGTCAATAAAAAAAAGTCGGGAATTTATTTATATTTTTAGAAATTTACGAAAATAAACTCTATTTCATAATTGAATTATTTTACAAAATAATAATTAAATAAAATGGAAATTCATTTGTAAATCGATGCACTTTTATAAAGATATGATTCACTTTCTATGTTTAAATAAATTTTCATTAAAATTACAATATCAGTGCAATATAATGTTTAAAGCTCACACACAAATGTCAGAGTAATAATAATGAATTTATAATATAAAAATTGACAGATAACGAAAAAAAAGAAAAATACAATTAAGAAAATCGAGAGCTGCAAAGATAAGAAAATTTAAGGTAAGAACAAGGTCAGTATTTATCGCAGAGTTTCCTGTCTTTATTATTTATGGGATCAACTAGGTACCGACTTCAAATTATTTCATGTTTTCGGTGAGCAAGAGTCCGGACTTTCAATTCATCGCATGAAACGTTCCAGGCAGCAGAATTAAGTGTATTGAACTGGAAACGTAGCAGCAATTAAAAAACAAAACTTACTTACTTAGTAATAAATTGAATTGCGAGTTTACGAGTCGTAACCAAACAGTTAAAAGAGCTTCTACATAGCCCGATGACGACTGTCATGCTCATTCAATCGAAAGGGGAAAGGTCATAACAGTTAAAAGCCAAATGAAGAAATTAATATGCCGAGTGGCAAACCAAGAAAATCCCAAGCATTGGCCAGAAAGTACTTGTAAGCTGTAAGCTTGGTCTGGACGACATTATTTCAATTACACGCCAATGCAGTTGGAATCAGGAACTCAGACGTGAGATGCCTGAAAGTCGAGTCTGATTAGACAAGGGTCATTTATAATGCGAGCAGCAGTCGAATCATGCAATGAAAGTCAAAACAAAAGGTAGCAATTCCTCAAAAGAAAACAAAACCCAAAAATGTCTACAACTCTGTATAACATTTAATGTTCTCGCGTGCGTTTGGGATTCGGTTTGCGTGGGATTTCGGGTAGCCTATATAAACATATGTTAGTATTAGTATAAATACAAATATAAATACATTTATGGTATAACTAAAATAATGATAAAAATCTTGTGCTCATTTAACTACGCGTAACAATATAAGTGAGTTTTTGTCTATGGTTAATAAAAACGTGGATTCCTGACTACGAATAGAATGTGAGCACACTCGTCTGGTTGCCTCGCACAAAGAGGAATGGTGGCATATTCTGGCTAAGACTCTCCAGCCAGGCCATATAGAGGGGAGCCGAGACGATGTTCTTGCGGGGCATCGGCAGCGTCATGACCACGAGATCCGAATTCGTTGATTGCTCGTGCAAATATTCCCGAATACGCAGATAACGATTTGTTTTGTCCACAACAGCCAGCAGATCATCTTCGCTGATGAGAGCTGATCGGAAAGATATATTTATATAAGAAAGTTATTTCAATAAACACCTAACGATGTCTCACCTTCATCCTCGATGAGTGTGGCTTTGCTGCCATTCTCCTTTTCGGCCACCATGAAATCTTTGATAAGTTCATTGAAGAATTGAGTGGATGTTTCCAGCGGTTTCTTGGTAATATCCGGTATAAGAGTTAAATCCGAGTAGTCAATGCGAAACTTGGACAGCAAACTGGCCATGGATCGCTGCTCGAACTCCAATTCCGCCTGCTTGTTGGCCAAAGCATACACTCTGTTCGATAGAACGACAGAACGATAACCATTAAATTCAATTTAAAGCTGTCCAACTGTACAAACATATCTGTAGACCATGACACCCAGAAGTCAAATCAATCGCTTCACTTGCTCCGGCTACACTTAACGCCCCACTGCATACTATAATAGCAATATCTATAACCGTATTCGTATCCGTATCAATATAAGTTTCCTTTCCCCCAAGTGACGGTGCTTTTATTTATAAAAAACAAAAACCAACTTAGCTGATGAGCTGTTTATGTCTGTTCTCATGGCATTTGAAAATCTAAAAAAAAACAATTCCTTCAGTCAGTCAGTCAGTCAGTCAGTCAGTTCCATGTCCATTCGCTTTCACATGACTCGACAATCTTTCAAATAAATACACAACATCTGGCAGGGAACTCTTGGCTCGGCAAAGTTGCCTCCATTCTTTACTAAATTCAAATTTAATTCATACTAAATAAATCTGCTAAGGCATTTTATGATTGGGGGTCTGTTTAAGCACCTTGGGACCTTGCTTTCGTTCTTCTCTCATTTTAAATAAATACACTGGGCAAAAGTGGGTAACAAGAAATAACATACACAAAAACAGAGAAACTTATTTTATTTGATTTTCATGAACATTTTAAACGCTTCGGACATGAATTAAAAAAATTGTTTTTGACTCTTTGCGTGCCATTTCTCTTATTTATTTTCTAACAGCGAGATATTTACAACTCGTAAAGACAGTCAAAATAATAGTTTAACAACTTTAAAAAAATGTACATAAATATTCATAATCCAAAAAATTGAATTCGGAAAAGTAAGATAACCATAAATAAAAAAAACTATTCTTAAATAAATCATTTTTATATTCCTATCTATTCCGTTTTAGAGATACCTTCATTTCCCAGTTATATTCATTTCATTCATATAATACTCATGTACTTATGTAGAGTATAACAACCCAACTCAACTCTACAGGACAATCATTGGCCCAATAGCTGTTACTTACCTCAATTTACATGATTGCCAGGTGCGCCGCGTACTTATGATGTAAGGGAGCAGCAAAGTGAGACCTCCGTCGTCATATAACCACCAGACATCGATGATGGCATGGCTGCGTTTTCGCGTAAATTGCGTCAAATCAGCCAACACGTCCTTGGGCAACTCGACGCCGCCAGGACCTCGGTAGAGTGAGACGGGATCATCGTGTTTCTGCTTCGATTTCCTTATTGCGTTTGGCTATGTGGCATATTAAATTCATTTATCTTATTTCAGAATGCGATCAGTTGTCAAGTCTATCTCTTACCTGTTCAATAGCGGCCTTAACTTCCAAGGGATCGGGTGCACCTGAAACATCCTTCGTTTGAGTGCCGGCAATAAAGGATAAGTCACTGGTGCTAGAAGCTGTTGAAAAAATAATTAATATTTGCATCTTTAAATAATTCATGCAAGTAGAACATTAACGCATTCAGTTCATGCTCCATTTTTATTCTCTGAATTATTTCATTAAATATAGTAAATATAAACAAATTCTATTCCCTTTTAACGTCAGTTCGCCCATTTACACATTCATTCAGTTCGAAAATTGGGAAATTGTATGCAAAACATAAAGCCCAAAACATGCACGTGCTGTTACATTCCCTCTTTTTACACCCGTTACTTAAAAAGTAAGTAAAAGGGTATATTGTGTTCGTTGGAATGTATGTAACAGGGAGAAGGAGGCATCTGCGACCCTATAAAGTATATATGTTCTTGATCAGCATCAACAGCCCAGTTGATATAGCCATGTGTGTCTGTCTGTCTGTCCGTCTGTGTGAGCGCCTAAATCTCAGAGACTATAAGAGATCGAGATACCAAACTTTCACCCACAGGCTCCAAGTGCGTTGGAGCAGGTCAAGTTTGTTTTAAAATTTTTAAACGACAATTAAGTTTTTACTTTTATGTATATTGAAATAGGTAACGGGTATCCTATGGTCGAGATCTCGACTATAGCCTTTCCCACTTGTTTTTCATGGTAAGGTGGCATATGAATTCGCACCCAGTCAGCCCTTTCTTTGGACAAGGTCTTTTTGGGGACATTGTATAAATTTAAATTCAAATTTACGGGCATTTATTAATTTGGGCTCAACAGCAAAACACCAAATTGGCAAAGGGTTTTTGTCACATCTGGCGCGGAGTTTCCCCTTATTCATGTTCATGTCCCTATCGAGGCCTTAGAAATTAGAAGTTGAGCCGTGTTGCGGTTGTTGAAGTTTGCAGTTAGTTTTGAATTAGTTTCGTGCAAGAGACGAGATTAATTCGTTGGCCTAATGAGAGCCAGCGATAAGATTTAAGGTAAAACATGCTTAGTTCTTTAAGTGCTTATAGGGGGGAAAAGGGAGAAGGTTGAAGGTAGAGTCTGCTCAATGTTCATACATATTTACCTACTGGCAGAGGTAACCCTACACAATAACATCACATTCCAATCAAGTAGCTTAAGACACGTTAAATTGATCTTACACTCAAGTTCAGCAGCTGGCCAAGAGCGTATTCTACGCAGGCCTTGATTGAAACGCACTAGGAAAGTTGAAAATAAACAGAGACATAGACCGAAACGGAAACGGAAACGGCAATGCAAATACGTCCAATTTAAGAAAACAAAAAAAAAGAATAAAATTATCTTCACAAAGTTTGATCGACGAACTTTTTACTTACTTTTGACAATATTCAGGCCCGAATTCTTGTCTGCATCATAAAGTTTGAGTTTGCAGATAGAAATTGAGATGTGTGCAGGGTTAAGGTTGAAATTGGTGTCAAGTGTTTGTGTTTTTTTTTTGTTGTGTAAGTGCACAAGTGCGATTTGTTGTAGACCATGCAAAAATATTGGATAAAAGAAGATTAATCAGATTGGCTAAGCGAGTTCAAGCCAACTCACCTTGGGAGACATTTCGACTTAGAGAGTCGACGCTGCCACTGAGAATGTTCCTGGCGCTGTGCTCAGTTGCCTGCAAGTCACCGGAGCTCTCATTGGGTTGCAAAGTGCGTGGCACATCAAGATTGTTACCAACAGTTGACCAAATGCCCTCAGGTGAACCCAGCAGCTGAGAGCAGTCCAGTCCCTGGGGTACACGCAATATGGCCACAGATAGATACATATCCAGAGCCTAACAGAGAAGACTCTCATTAACTTTCTCTACAGCACGATTATCCTGAAGCTTACCTTATGCATGACATTGAAATATTGCACAAGCTCCTTGCGCTCACATGTTTGCCAGTCCGATTTGTAGCCCATCAGAATAATGTTAGGCTTCAGTTTGCCAATGCCCGTGGCCTGCATGAGAGCACGAGTTCCGGCTTCAAAGTCCTCGCCATCGACCAGAGCATAGAAGCCCTTGACAGTATGTTTCCTGAACCAGTTCGAGGCGCGCTCCTTGAGGTAATTGCGATACTTTTGCGAACCAGATCCTTTCAGCACATGTCCACACACCAACAGCGATAGATTCTTGGTCAACATGTAGGCAAAGTCAACCAGGACAGGTCGTGTATTTGGCAATCCAGACAAGACCAGAATCTGCGGCCTATAATTTTTAACGTGATCCTCCACATTGTTCAGCTGCTGCACGGACATCAGTGCATTCTTGTAGGTCTGCGCCTGAGTTGTGGATCCCCAGTTGACATCTGGCTTGCGATAGGCAACAATTAAGTACAACGCCAGCACCACACAGAACGTGATGAGAGCTGTGGCCCAGGAAATCAGGAACATAACCGCCACACAGAGAACGGAGCCCAAAAGACTCAGCCACATATTATAATACTAAAAGGAGAAAGAATAAGGATTAGTAAAAATATAAGAAACTGTAAGTTTTAAGTTAAATCAAAGTGTTTTTATACTCGTTACTTCAGAAATAAGTAAAAGGTTATATTGTGTTCGTTGAAATGTATGTAACAGGGAGAAGAAGGCATCTCCGACTCTATAAATTATATATATTCTTGATCAGCATCAACAGCCGAGTCGATGTAGTCATGTGTGTCTGTCCTTTTGTCTGTCTGCATGAGCAAAAGAATCTCAGAGACCTTAAGAAATAGAGATACCAAACTTTCACTCAAAGACTTCTAAATACCCCACGCAGATCAAGTTTGTTTCAAATTTAAACCACCACCCCCACAGTTTTTAAGACAATACGTTTTTTGTGATAGTTAACGTTATATATTTGTATTATCTATTATCCCACTGAATCGCATCAAGATTGGACAAGTCGAACAGCAGTTATGGCGAATTAAAGTTTTAAGAGCAAAACAAGTATTTTCTTTAAAGTATTTTTAAATTTATTAAAGTAAGTAACGGGTATCCTATGGTCGGGATCTCGACTATAACCTTTCCCACTTGTTAAATTTGTTAAAGTAATTAATAATTATTTAATTATAAAATGAATAAATTTTGTGTTTAACTATTGAATTATACAATAAATTCTTGTATTTATTTATGTACAATAATTCTTGAAAGTGGATACAATGACCTACCTTGAAGGTTGGCCGCCAACCCACTGGTTTGGCCAGACTGGCATGGAATGTACTAAAGTTGATTAGCATGTAGGCGGCCAAAAAGAAATTCGAGATAAGCGGTGCAATCAAGTTGAGTTTGCCTATGAGGATGAAGCTAAAAAGATAAAATATTTATTTATTGGACTTATTAAAATTTATTAAATTGACAAACGAATTGGTTTTTCGCCGAAATGTTCCAATTTCTGTAAAATACGATAGAATACTCATATTCTCAAATTTTACGAAATATAAAATAGACAATTGTTATATTATATTCATACACATTTTATTTTCATCACTGTCAGTCAACGCACGTGACAAAAGCATCACTAAGAGTATGAAAGCGACTATTATATGTTTTTATAATCCAATTTTTTGACAAACTGCCAACACTCTAAACAGAACCAAAGAAGAAATTTCCAGAAGATTTAATTTAAGAGCTTGCGGTGAAAGTAATGCATTTAAATGTTCCTGTCTTATTATTTGAATTTTTGTAATTTGACTTTGCATATTCCAAAGAATTGTTATTAAATGTATCTAAATTAATGTAAGCACACGGAAGTGCCAAACATATTTATATCTCAAGTATTAAAATATTATTTATTATTTACGGAATTAATAAATAATAAAATATTTATTTCATATATTCAAGTTTCAAAGAAATATGTAGAAAAAATATATTTTTGAATTGAAATTTCCAACTGCATAAATAAAGTAAGCAGTTAATATATCGATATCATATTGCTCATTTACTAGAAGAGTGACATAAGTTTTGAGTTAATGATGTTCGCTATGTAATAATCTATGTTGTGCCAAAGTTTCATTATCCTATATTTAATACACACAGTGAAAATTAAAAATGCGTTTATCTCGAAATGCCATTATGTCACTCTTCTTGTAAATGCGCTTGTACTTACGCCGTTGCAATGATAAATGTCAAAACGTATCCTCGCACAGGCTCATCATTCTTGCCGTAGCCTTTGGCAAACCACACGATCTTTGGATACAATTCATCCTTGCACAGTGCCTGTAAACAGAAGTGGAACGGCATATTATTCCCTCTCTTCTCCATATCTGTTCAACTCCTACCTGGAAGACCTTTGGTGCGGACACCAAACTGGCCAATGCTGACGACAATGTTGCGGCAAAGCAACCTGCATAGATGAGAGGTCCGAAACCAGAGACCAACTCAATTACCTGGAATGAATTCTGAAGTCCAAAGTCGCAGTCACCTGTTGACGCAACTTAATTACACCTTTCGGCCAAAAACAAAAAAAAATAAGAGAGAGAAAAGACCTCTTCTATGCATACCCTTTGTGCAGTTGAGAAACTCATACGACCCGTTGACAATGTCAGTCAAGTTGCCAGTAGCATCGCGGGCAACAACGCTTCCACAGACGACAACCATGAGCAAATAAGTGCCTGTTGTGAGGACTATGGCCAAGATTGTACCCTTGGGTATGGACTTTTGGGGGTCCTAAAATACAAAGCACTCATAATTGCCAATGGTCTTTGCTTTGCTATTGCGTGGTGAGACATACCTTCAAGTCGCCAGAGATGTTGGCACCCGCCAGGATGCCTGTTGCAGCGGGAAAGAATATTGCAAAGACGGAGAAGAAATCATGCTGGACATTATGCTCCATACGATAGTCAGCAAAGAGATTCGTTTGGAACAATGTGGCTGTAGAAAAAAGTTTAATGATACTTATTTTAAAAGCAAGGCCAAACAAGTAGTTGGATTTTTTTGTTATTATTGAATCATTATTTTATTTTCTTATACTTCAAAGAGTAATGCGATTTTTTATGAATATTACACTTACCATTATAGCCGAGGAATCCCTTGGCCTTCTCCTCCTCGCTCTTGGGACCAATGCAGCTGCCAATGAGGAAGTCAGCAATCGCAGCCAGCAAAATGACGAGCAGGCCGATTTGTGCCTAAAAAAAAATCCGATTATTGTCAATACAAATTGATGGGAATGTTTTGAAAATTGATAAATCAATCATACGCACCTTGGCCTCCCATTCCATGCCGACAACAACTATGATGAGTAGAAGTAAAATGGTGACGCTGCCAACGATGCGAACATCCGTGATGTCACCATCAACAATTTGCAGATCCATGCTCGTCATCATGGCCTGCATCGATTCACAGAATCCGACCACATACATCGCACAGGCGACGACATTTGCGAGTGAGAAAATCAGGCCAATGGAGCCACCGAATTCGGGGCCAAGGGAACGAGATATCATGTAGTAGGTGCCACCTAGCCAAGCGTATTAAAAACCATTTAAAAACATTAAATGACAAGGAGCCAGGACTCACCTCCTTTAATGACACCGTTGGTGCTTATCGCCGACATTGACAACGCCGTGATAGTCGTGACAGCAGTCGTTGTCAGTATTAAAATAAAACCCTCGATGATGCCAGCCTGTCCCACGACCCAGCTGAGGCGCAGGAAGAGCATCACACCCCATATGTTGAGCAGGCATCGAATGAGTACACCTTTGATCCAACCGAATTTCAGCATGCCATTCATATTGCCCGACTCTAAGTCCTGATTACGTTGTAGACTGTGCGTATTCTACGACAGAAAGAGACAGAGAAAGAGAGTGAATAAGAAAGTTAGAGAGTGAGCAGACCCCTCATAAAAAAAAAGTCAAAGATGATTTAGGCTGAGGGCTGGGCAATTTTCAATCAAGCTGTCTAGTGTTGATAAATGATGCCACCCAGAAATGACACTCTGGGACTTTTCACTTCCCAGCCAAGGATAATCCTTAAATTCTCAAGCAGCGTTGACTTTAATTTGCCGTCAACTGAAAGCCAGGTCAGCTGAGCTTTTGCTCACTTGCTCATAAAATTAATCATACGCCACCGCAAACGCAGAAGCAACTGTTCTTCTCTTTATTTTAAGCAATACAGGATATTTTTGAAGGACATTCTATACTGACTTGTCATATATATGAAACGGAAACCTGTTATAGCAATAGCCAAACAATTGCGCAATTTTCTTGCTTATTGACACTTTTGTTATACCCTGTAGACAATAAAAGCGATAGTTTTGATGTCAAAGAGCTAAAAAAGACAAGATTTGCAATCCCTGCATCTTTGTGTGAGTTTAGTTATCTATAGGGTATCTCTGTCTCATGACCTCTGAACTCATGCACTCCCACGTCCAATTGACACGATACAAAAAGCCACTAAACGCAATTTTCAAAATGAAAAATCAATTAGTGACAATTGATTGTCTTACAAATTGTATTTGCGACACTTCACGCCCACAGAAAAGACGGAAAAACACGCTTCGAAAGCTGGAAAGTCAATTGAAAAGTCAGCGCCCCAAAAGTGAATAAAGTGTAGGTGTAAAGGTCACACAATTTTCCTCGAACTCTGTTTAACCTCGAACAATCAGAGTTCGGTTGAGTTTCACACTTGCAGCTAATTAAAATAATGGCAGCTGCACTTGATTATAGCTCGAAAATGCAAATGTGCTTGGGTTTATTAGACAGCATTCTCGGCGGTTTTCCTGTCACACAGCGGAGTTGACTGAGGGTTCCTCGAACCTCGTAGGACACGCTTTTGTCGCTATGCTAATGACCCCAACTGTTGGCCATGATTGACTGTTGGCAATTTCAACGCTTCACCGACGATGAAAATTGCTTTTCCGAAACTGCAAAAGTGGCTGTATGCAACCGAGAACCTTTAAATGCATGTGCCTTACACAGCTCTTGAGGCAGAACCATTTAACCATCATAGCAGGTAAAATAAATAAACATTATTGAAAAGACGGTACTCACTTTTCCAGTCAGAGTTGCATTATGCAGTTCATCGAGCGTGGGGCGGTAGGCGGCCTGTATTGACATCATGTTGCGATAATTATCGAGGCGTGGCAGTGCCTCACGCGTAAAGTGCCTACAGGGAAAATAAGAGATACAGAAAGCGGATTAATTATTTATATATTAAAGATCATATAAACAACAATCTTAAGAATATTAGTTCACACAAACAGTCTTCTTGTTTATTTTTTAATTGGATTGATCTTTATTGGGTACTTCCCAATATTCGTATCAAGTGTTAAAATATTTTGAATATCTTAATAGCTTTTCGAAGTGTTAGGCTTAAATTAATTATATTATTATTATTAATTTTTCTCAACATTCTTACACTAAATGTTAAACTTATAAATTATGATTCCAGAATTTTTTTATAATTTAATTTGACACCAAAAAATTATTATTTACTAGATTTAAGAGATTTCGTTCAAATTTTATATAATTCAGATTTATTTATTTTATTTACTGTACAATAGTAAATCTAATTATTTTCATTTGATATATTTTATTTTTACAATATTTAAAAAAAAAAATTTTTTATTGTTAATTCAAAATTTGGGTTTTTCGATTTTCATACACTCAGAAAAAAATGCCATCCTAGAATTAAGTACAACCGCACTTAAATTTATCCCGTTTTGTACTTAAAATTTTAAGATTCCTGTGTACTAAAAATTTTAAATTAAATATGATTCGATCTTAATTTTAAATTTTTTACCGACAATAATGTGATTTAATAGTCCGATTTCAACCAAACTAAGTCAGACTTAGTTAGACCATGCTAAAAGCATAATCTGTGAGTTTGGTTGAGATATCTTTAAAATCAACAGAGTTTTGAGTGCTAAACAACTATTTTAAAAATTTAAGATTGTTGTGTACTAAAATCTTAAATTGAGTATGAATAGAATTTTCAAGATGGAAAGAAAGTTAAAAATGAGAGCGTTTCGAACTAAAATCAAGTACATTTCGGAATATTTCTTTTGCATTGTCGTACCTTAGACTTCTCAACTGGTTCTAGCTACGCAAATATAACGTTAGGCTTGGCTCGCTGGTAAAATCAGCACCTATTTCGAAAGGTCGCTATCCAAAAAAATACACCATTATTAAATGGTATTTAATTTTGGTATTTTGCTTAATTTTAGTATACATACTAAAGTATGTTTTAAAATTACAATTAATTATTTATTAAAATTTTTTGTACTTGAAATAAGTATATTTAGGATTAAGTTCAAGATTGTTTTGTACTTAAAGTAGTATGTTTTAAATTTTTACAGACTTGAATTAAGCCCAAAACGTACTTAAAGTATCCCGAAAAAATCTCATTTTAAAATTTCCGTACTTGCGAAAACCGAACTTGAATTAAGATTTTTGTACTCAGTTTTAGGAATTCCGAACTTACATAACTTTTGAGAACGTTTGTACTTGAAAATCGCCTGTTTAAGTACGGAAATCTTGATTTTTTTTCTGAGTGTACGAACGTTAATGTTAAACTTATTTCAATGGTCGACTACCTTACTTGGCATTGACCTAATACATAAAAAGGTCATCAACAGTTGGTTGGAACTTACCTAAAACTTTTAGCATATTTTGTATCGTATTCATTGTCCAGCAATTCGCGATCCTCTTGTGAATCATTCGAATCAGATTCCTCGTTTTGTGGCTCCACTTGAAAACGCGTTGTTGTCTGCATATCCTTAAATCGCGACGGTTTATCCTTGTCGCGAAAACTGCTCTTGATGGACGGCCTGTATAAAGAAGAAAGTGAAAAACAATTATAAATTATTTGAACAGAAAGAAGAGAAAAAATCTGCTCAATGCCCTTGGCGGTAAAGTTTGCAACATGTATATTTACTTAAAATGACACTGTGCACTTATTTTAAAAATTAAATAAAGATGAAATTTAACTGGACATTCATGATTGCTTTGTTCTTTTAATTTCCATGATAATTATCAAATGTTCAACTTAATGGTAATTAAGTAGCTTAGAACTTATAAAGTATTCAAGTCCAAAGGATTTGTAGATTTCTGATTGTCTCTCGCTGTGCTGTTTACTTGCATATATCCACAGGACACACCTACATGCGTAGACAGGAGTTCCAGAGGGACAAGGACCCAAGATGATTCTAGTTATCATTACTGTTGATGATGTGTTGTTCTATGTCTGAATGAATCCCTGCTGATTTAAACAATTGAGCTTGACCAACAGCCCGAAGCAAATCCAAAATCTCATAAGCACTCATACAATAATATAAATGAGTGGTTATGTGATGTCTAGGCAACCAGCAAGCCAATGTACTGAATACTCACATACTCATAAATGCGTATTTCAATTCCCATTATTGAAAGGCAATTATGGCTTGGATTACAAATTGTGGTCTATTTGGAGAGACTAATTCTTAGTAGAAGATTTTAGATCAAAAGTTTCAAAATTAATTGGCAAATTGAACATTTGAAATATTTGCAATAAAATTAAATATTTTACAAGTTGAATACAATTTAATTAAATTTAAAATCAACAACAGGCAATATAACCGCATTGCAAGAAGTTTAAATTCCAATTATCAGCCAAACAATGTCTACAGTCGATTGTGATTAATATATATATAAATATTTTGGATTTTGACTATGCAAATGGACTCAAAGTCAATGCTAAATCGCCTGCATTCATCGACTACCTATTCAAATTATTTTTATTTATTTTTCTCTGATTTCTCCCCTTGACCCCGGAGTCTCGTCTCTATAGAGGCAGCTGGTCTCAACAGCGCGACAGAGCGTGTGATAAGACGGAGATTCTGTTTGTTGAACTTTTGGACAGCGAGCGGGTCGACAAACTTTTAGTGAATCTGATAGATGCATCATGTTCAGCCAATTTTAAAATTTAGATTCAAATTCGAGTGAGTACAAGACAGATATGTGCTCACTCAAATGAAAATTTAAAAGCATGCGTGTTTATGCTAAAAAATACCCTGCATTATATTATCTCAATAGTAAAAAATCATATTTTAAATTCAAAATTGAAGCCTAATTAAAAATTTTCGACATTTAATTAGTTTACCACTTGTTTGATTAGTATTAATTTATAGTGAGCTAGAATAGATCTATAAAAGAAGTTATTGTTCCATCTAAATATACGTTTAAGTATTAAATTAGCATATAATATGAAATTTTTTTTTTAATTTAATATGATTTTTTTGGAATGAAGTCTGTCTCCAGTATTAGTTTACTTAACTTTCTTTTATATTTAAATATTTTTCGAATCAAGTATACTTCAACTGTCATAAAGCTGCCAGTGTTTTAACATTTGATTTTATAATTATCAAAAATTAGAAACACTCAATATTTATACATATCAATTAATAATTTAAAAAAATTGGAAAAACTCAATAGAACTTAAATTTGATTCTCACAATTCCTTTCTTCCTTTCCTTCCTTTTCTTGGCACAGGGTATACAGATATACCATACTTTTATATTATCACATAATAATAACGGTCGACAGAATCACAAACCGGAACGGAACTTGGAATTGAAAATAAGGTCGAAGAAAGACAGGAAGGTTCGGTTAGACAGGAAACAAAGAAATTTATAAGATAATAATGGTTGACGCAAAGCAAAACAATTAACAGAATGTAAAAGGATTCAAAAAAGTCTACAATTCCTTTAGAGAAGTAAGACGGGGAAAATGGGAAAATACAAGGTCATGGGAAACTCACCTCTGTTGCCGGGGCTGTTGTTTGTTCAGCAACTGTGTCGCATCGAAAATGTCGTCCTCGAGAAGGTCTCCCTCGATGTTGGTCAGTCGGCGGTAAACTTCGTGGGGTCCATCCGAGTCTGGGTCTGCCGAAGGGGCCTGTGATTTGCGGTTTTCGTTGTCGTTGTTGTTCTTTTGGTGGTTTACAGGATTCACTTGGAAGCGGTTGGGTCGATCCACCGAGCCCATTTCAAATGATGCCGTTTCCGACATGTCTTTGTCTTCGTCTATGTGTCTGTGTGGTCCCGAATTTTTAACAAAAAGTTCTGAACTTCTACGGGCAGCTAATTCAAACAAGATTTAGTCCTTTTTGTTCGCCTTTATCTTTTTCTTGTACTTTCTTACACGACAAAATGTTTTCCGCTGATCCGCAAATATGTCGCTGTAAACATAATTACAAAATCAATCAATTAATAAATGTAACACATGTTCTAAAAACCGGTTCTAATAATATTTCATATGAATCCAACAGTAATATAGCTCAATTACTGTGATTACTGTTAATAGCAAGTAGCAAAGTGGCTTTATTTATTATGTAACCCATAAATATGCTATAAATTCTGTAAAAATAATCACAAAATTTTTTATTTTCTCATATTCGTATGTTTTTCATGGCAAACTACAAAAACATTTCACCAGATATAGAAAATCTAACTTCATAAAATAGTTAATTGAATATTTAAATATTTAATTGGTTATCAGATACAATAAACATACATCAAATATCATCATTTCTAAAGTAAGATTATATTATGTTGTTGCATAATCTGACTAAGACTTATCGCATTAAATCATAGAGTAATATAATGCTTATTATCACTGGAGTTTTCTGGTAAAAGTTGTCTGTTTCCTAAGTCAAGTTGAGCAGAATTTCATTAGCTTAATTTAACAATGCTTTAACGTTGACTTTCGTCTTGAATTACTTAAGTTGTCATAGTAGCAATTGCTTAAACTTATCCCAAAAGGGAATGTCTTGGAAAAGGTTTATTTTATGTTGTTTTATAAATAGATATTTACTAAGTATATGTGCACTTGTTTGTTCTGTAAAAGACATCAAATAAACTAAAAGTATGTATTAAATAGATTTTAAGAAGTGCGTCCGCCACAAATTGAGTAATTTCAGTTGAAATTTGTGCACAAATCGGTTGCTAAAAATGGCACAAGTAAATTGATGCAAATTAATCATGATTAGGAGAGTCTTTGTGATCCCAAAGGGGACCAGGGCTTGCCATGGTTTCCAGTGTTTGCCATGGTTGTCATGTGTGGCAAGTAGATTTCCAACCTAACCCTGGCACACCTGGCGTATACGTTATGAATTTTGAAACAGGATACACGGTGGCAGCTAGTAAACCCAAAGGAATTACAAGAATTGATTGCAATGCGGCAGCAATTTGTCACAGTTGCGAGTTATTTTTTGGAGGCCTGGAATTTATGGGTCAAGTTGTGCTCAAGACGACAAAAACAAAAGCAATTAGCATAAAAAGTGACAGATACTCGCAATAGAATAGAAAAGAAAAACGCAAAGAGAATGAAAGCGCGAGATAATTACGCCAATTATGAAATTTTCATTCGTATAGTACACGGAATACGATGGGAACTCGTGCAACGAGCAACGTTCAACGTTCAACGTGCAACGTGCAACATGGAATGTGCACAAATTTATTGAAGCAATTAAGAGCTTAATTCAATGAGTCAATGAGTCAATGGCATGGGAAAGGCAACAACTGCAGCTTGTCCAATCGAAACTTTGCCTTTTTCTTATCGGACAGCGACAGAGACACACGTTAAGAAGGCAGCCGATGACCTATAACCTTGCCAAGGGCCAGGTGAGTCCAAATGTTAAAACTTATTAAGGCTATAAGCTGTGTGGGGTTAACAGTCTCAAGGCGACCACTTTTGGAAATTAAACCATTTTGTAATGATGATGATGGCATCAAAAGTAGATGACTGATTTATGATCAAGCCAGGCCTAGAATTTGATTAATTGTGCTATAAACAAATTCAACAAATTCATTCACATTCTGTCACCGTATCTCTCAGGTAGCATGAGGAAGGCGACATTGATTTTTTTTGCCAACTCGAATTTATCTTACACAAAGCACCATTTGCTGTGTTTCTCTTCCCGGCTCAGTGAAATCGCTTGACAGCTGCTAAAAGGCATGACATAAAACAACGAGGCAAAGTTGTAAAAAACTTATCTGAATAATTGTTGCCATTGTCCGAGCGAGGAAAACGGCTGAGGCCCAAGTTAGGGACAGAGCCTCTTTAATGGCCCTACAATGGGCCAATTGGCCCCGCTGATGATTTTCCTCGTGTTTTTCCCCACTCACTCTACAAATTTGACTATGGAAAAGCCAATGTGAGTATGCGTATTTAAGCGTTGATACGCTTTCTTTTCATTGCCCAATTCAACGCCCATTCGCATTTCAATTGCCACAATAAAATAAGATTTTTACTACTTTGGTGGTCTTTGAGATCCCCCCATATATAAAGCTTGTTCGACGACGCCCTTTGCTATATGACCGAATTAAACGTTGTAAGCCAAAAGCTAGCTGGCTTCTTAATGGCCAACAGATAAATTCAACATTGTATCTGGCTCGTAAAGAGTTGAGAGATTTTCAACAAAGCAAAGAATTAGAAATTTCGGTGATACAGTAAAACCTCTACATCCAACAAAAGCGACGACATAAGATATTTAATTGGTATTTTACTCGTATATAAGAGCACACCTACAATTCACAAATATTTTATTACATGACCTCAATTACTCAAAGTCCAATGTTGAAAAAAAGAACAACCATAAAATATGGTATTGCCGATGCTGATGCAGCAGGTCTTAATGACAAAACATCATTGGAATTGGAATGGCACAACATGGAGAATGGACGTGATATCAAGAGTGTCAAGCGAACACATATTGTTGATGGCCAAAGTTTATGCCCTAATATTGATATCAATCGTTTTTCTACAAGATGAGAAGCGATACATGTCTAAACAGTAATCAGCCAAACAGCACGCACACAAACAAAACTTTAGCCACGGTCAAAAGGCCATGCCCCTGACCATACATATTTTAGCCATGTTGCCCACAAATGCCTCGACCGAACGTCCATCAACGCATGACAGAAGGCGGTGAAAAACAAGTGAAAGCAAGTCTACGAGTAGTATGTACACACTGGAATAGACACGCGCATCAAAGCTGATTAACAAGCCGAGACCGACATGGAGTCCGAAACGGAAATAAAGGAAAGAGACAGGAACTGACAGCACGGCAAAAAAAAAAAAACAAAAACAAAAAGTGTCAAAAACATACAACAAACGTTACAACAAGTCAAGCGTGTGCTGATCCGCCGAGTATTACATTGACCATGGCCCAAACACAATCAACTGCGAGCCAAACTAATGCCCAAAGTAGAAAACGCAAACTGTTTAATATTAAACAGCCCAAGAACAAAGTCAACTAATGAACATATAATATCTAATATCTATGTGCATTTTTCAACCCAAGAAAATTTAGAAAGCTTTTGGTACTAATTGAAAGTTGTATTATTTATGTTTGAATATTTAAAGGATGCCCAAAACAAATCTTTATTGAATTTAAGAGAAACTAAAGTGCATAAAGGAAATCATTTCATCAAAGTATTTTAACAACAAATTATCTTTAAAAGGTAGTTTTCAAAAGCTAAACAAAAGAGTAAAATGTGTGCCATTTCTACAACTTTTTAATTAAAGAATTTTTTTAACCTTTTCAAACTCTGATTTAACTTGTTTTTTTTTCTTCAACGGAGAATATGTTTCTACACAGCAAAAAAAAATCAATAATAAAAGAAATTCTCCCAAAAAAAAACACGAACTGATTCAACAGGTTTTCAACTGAACTGAAGCCATAGCAACAGTTTCATAGCTTGAACAAAAAACTGAATATTTTTTATATTCATTTTCCAGTTTTAAAAAGAGACATGAATGTCACTATGAATAAGAATGAGAATGGGAAGCCCTTAGGCATCAAAAATTAATATATTCGTACTAAAAAACGAAAAGTATTCTGATATAGTTGATAACTGTTGGAAAAGAAACATGCAAAACAAAAACTATTTTGGTTTAATTTAAAGTTGATTTAAACTAATTGTTTTTTATGTAGAAAGGCTCTTCAAAATAAGGTGGATAATTGTTGGGAAACACGTGAAAACCAGCAAATATTTTGGGTTGCTTAACATGTAATATAATTGTCTTATACACTAAGAAATAATAGGTTTTGAGTTAAATTCAAGTTTATTATATTTAATTTAAATAAGCTTTTTATTAAATCTGACATCAATTCGAATACGATTTTTTTTAACTTTTCCGCATATTAAAAATATATATGATTAAAATTTAATAGAAATATGGTATTTTTAATTTGAAGTGTTTTCTTGTCTGTTTTACTATGTTCATATTAACTTTGACATTTAAAAAAGTTTTTTATTTAAATTAAAGTTTATTATATTTAACTTTAATACGTTTTCTAGTTAAATCTAAAATTTTTAAATCAAATATGGTTATATTTGTTTCCACTATGTGTTTTTTCTATCAATGAATTTATGTATAAGGGCTCTTCAAATTGATTTCGAGTACCCTACACTTTCAAGTGTAAAGTCGACACATTTCGGTGGTAAACTCGACTTGGTTATGTAAGTGTGAGCTCGAATATTTCAAATTATTTTCGGCTATAAATTTGCATTGAAAAGTGCCATAAATATTATTTCAAGAGGTTTTTATGTGGCCAACGGGAAATCTGTGAAGTGAATCAAACCAAACCAGCCAAGTTGTGCCAAGCTGAGTGGCAGCCACAAGTCGCCTTTTGGATTGTACTTGAGCATGTTACGCACTTTTCATATATTGTGGCATACAGGGTGTCCGGGGTATGGCATAAGGTTGAGTCCTCTTCTGGTACAAACTTGAATAGCCGAATTCCAATAAGCGATGTTTTTTTTATGATTTAAAGTCGTAAATTTGTGGCAGCATAAATTTACGACTCAGAAATGGAATGGCATTCGTCGGTAAGTACCCGGAGCCGGCTGTCCCCGAGGACCGGACGCAGTTCACATGCTCTGACTGCGGCTTTTATTTGCTTCATTTGTGGCAGCATAAATTAAGTGCAAAAATCTACAAAAAGCGTTCAAATATACAAATACACAGATATACATATGTATGAGTACTCTAAGTCGTATATCCATATACATACATACGAAACAATGCTGCCAGCATTAAAAGGTCAATAAAAATGTATTACGAGCATAAGGAAAATTGTTTTGACAAAATCAATGGCATTTGGCCGGTTCCATTTTATGGTCACTTCCCACGCTTCCAACTTCGCTTCCATTGCAATAAATAAAGTTGCTGAGCGGAAAATGCGAGGGATTTTAACGAAATTCATACAAAGCCATAAAAAAGGAAGCGATTCAGGTGGCACCTCACAACCAGCTCAAGCATTTCATCATTTAACAAACTAAAATTGCTTCTAATAAAAGTTAACAGAAATAAATTACGTATACGCTCGAGTTTCAATTCAAATTGTTTTTCATACCAGTTGGGCATTTAAAATTCGTGCCGATTGGCTAAATTCTACGATGTTCTATGAATTGGCCTCAATTTTGTGACGACCGTTTGAATGAATGCAACTGACTGGGATAGTTGCTCATGTGAGAACCTCTTTATAACTAGCTTAAAAAGTTATTTCAGAGAACGCTCTACCAGCATTTCAGAAATATTACAGTGTTTCATTTTATTGGACTTTACTTGCATTTTTTCATGTCCGAGTCTTAATTGCATACAGTTCGTTTTCCAGGAACAAAATGGAAAAAGTGATGAAATGAATTCGTTGAATTTAATAAAAGCATACTTCTTTTATACTTAAAAAGTCATGACAGATTCCTTTGAATCATACATGACAGTAACTTTAAATTTAGCATGAAGAATTTAACCGTCAACAGATTGCAAATCAAACTTACTTGTCGTATACGCAATTTTATTGCTTAGCTAGAAATTTGAGAGAAGGTATCCTTTAGCTTATGAAAATGTAATCTCACTTGTCGTATGCTTTTTATTATTACACATTTACAAATAAGAGAGAACAAGATTCATACTTATATCGACATTGACCTAAACAAGCAATCGATGTTCCTTCGACTATCTCATTTACCATAATTTGAATTACATCAACAACACATTCAGAAGTAATTTCAGGCAGTGTTTACGTATTCTGGTCGGGATTTCATTACCAAATTATAATTAGGAATTATACTTGTATGCTGATTAGTTTTTAAATGCTCTGCATGCCATAATGAAACAAGCCGAAAGTTTCATAAAGAGTCTAACTAATAAATAGTTAGAGGTGGCATTAAGGGAAACGGAAACTGCATTGGAGCACGCGAAGAAGCATAGTTTTGGTCTGAGAGCCTAACAAATTATTAATAACACTGAAACTAAAGTCAAAGGTCATTTGCACGCGCCAACTTATAAAACGAAATCACTAAAATCGAAGCTAATCAAGAACTTTTATAAGCATTTCAGAAATAAGTGTGTGTAGCCTCTTAAGCAGCTCACGTGATAGACACTCAAAAAACAATTAATATTAAATTGTTTATTTGAGAACACAAGTCGAAAGATGGAACAATAAATACAAGAGAGCTTCACAAGAGATTACGCATAGATTCATAGGGAAATAATCGCCTTAGGTACGAGTACTTCATCAATATCTAAAATTAGCTCAAAACACACATAAGCACCTTTACACAACCTTCCGTTCGGCCCCTCTCTCCAGGTGATTATGTGTAGTCTGTCTGTCTGCCTGTTAATTGGGTGAATCCGTATGAAAATAGTTCACATAATTGTACGTTTTTTAAAGCTTTGTCTTTTTTTTTCATTTGGCCTTTATAAATTATAAATTTTATATATTCTTATTATTATCTACGTAAGCACGTTGTAAGCTTGTCAGGATTATGAACATTATTCAATTTGCTTTGGATTCCAATACGTTTTTTTTTATGAATTTAATGGCAACGGTTGGAATTTATGAGGGCTGAGGCCTCATCTACTCGATGATGACCCTGACTTTGACCCAAGACCCAACAATTGCGGCACACATCAAAGCAAGAAATTCAAATTCTAATCTTCAAGTGGTCTGCACAATCACTTCAGCTTTAGCTTCAAAAAATGTTTTCAAGGGAGCGGATTAAGCGGGTAACGGTTGGAGGGTAGCGGGTAGCGGCTAACAGACTCCGCGCGATTTTAATTAAAGGCGTATTCAATTAATAGCCGCTACCGCAAGATTTGGTTTATGGGTCCGACAAGACAAAAATCGCTTTGATTAGCAGAACACGTGGCAAGTTCATTGTTGCTGTTGTTGCTGTTGTTGTTGTTGTTGATGCAAAAGGTTTTCTGCTTACGCTTTGCTTGGTCTGTCATTCCGTCAATTGCCATAAATCTTGATTAAAAGCGGAAAATGTAGCGAAAAGGTGAAAATTGTCCGCATTTTAGTAAGAGACGGTTGCTATTTTCGTTGTTTGACGACTTTGCATAATTTCCATGTCGCTTTCATAGCTACATATACGTACGATTATTTCCGTTGTGCCACGATAGACACACCCGACAAACGACAAACCACCTCCACCACCTCCATCACCTCCATCACCGTAACCACCAGAATTTCAGCTCACTTATCGGCGGGTGCAGTCAAGTTTCAGACTCTTCTGCCAGACTGTCGTGTCGTGTATTCTCTTTTGTCAAGGTTCACAAGGTCAATGATTTAATAGTTTAGTTCGCGACTTTTGCACAGTGTCTCCAAGATTCATTCTACATTCAACTCGTGCATTTTGCGATGACTTTTCTTTGTCCATTTGTGCCATTGCCTGTCACACAGTGTCATTTACTTTTCCCATTTTCTTTATTTATTGTCTGTTTTACTGCTGACATGAAAAGCCATTGGCTGAGTCCAAAGCAAGCGCCACTTGTTCTCAGAATTCCCAGCTCAGTGTCGAGTCAAGTCAGAAGCTATTAGTCCATTAGCTGCATTCGAATTCAATTCGCTCTAGATTGATGAATGCACAGCGAAATAGTCTCTGACAACTGACTCTTAGCGCGTGTCCAGCCGGCAGAGGCAGAGTCGCATTCCAATCAGCTGCGATTACATATGTTTATACATATATATGTATGTATTTTCTACAATCGTCATCATTAAAAGCAACCCCCTTAACGTCTCCTATATCAGCCCTTCCCTTGCACACCGAGCTGTTGCTATGCAAAGGGAAGGGAATACGATTGCTCTACTCCCAGCTAAGGGTTGATTGCCATCTGTGCGCATGTGCAGCTAACTTGATAGCAGATGCATTCAGTTCACGAAAGTTGATAGTCTGCCAAACATTCGGAATATACAAATGCGAGAACCCTCGGGCAGGTGTACGTACTCGTCTCAATTTCAGAAATGTTACACAAAAGTTGTACATTTGTCAGTTAAATAGGGCAAAGATAATAATTTGGCTGTAACTCTGATAAAAAAAAATAAAAAAAAAACAAAAATATTAATTTAAACTACAGTAGTTTCTCATATTTTAGTACCACTTTAGTTAGTTCAAATTAGCAAAATGTCAACTTTTTGTGTACATTTTAAATGTGATCCCATAAATTAATTTTTCGAATTAACATGAATAATTTAAATAGTAGTTATTTTTATCTACTTTTTTCAAATTATAATTTATGTATCGTGAAATTATTTAACATTTTCAACATAATTTTCAGTATTTTAAAATAGTTGCAAAGAAATACGCAACAAATTCTTATTCTATCTCATTTTTTTTTTGACAATTTAAAATGATTGTGGTTCTAATATGTTACCCTCAACTGTATTGCCAAAGTTCCAAGAACGAGTCATCGATTACTCAACCGATAAATACGAGTATTCCAAAAATGAAGATATGATATGAGTGCTCTCTTCGCTTAGATACCACATGTAACAAGATACGTGATGACTTGTCACCTATTACATTGTTTTTCGTCATATATATGATATATTAGTTATTCGTATGTAGCAGTAAGTAGATACTGAGATCGTGGTTTTCTATTACAAATACTTAAGCAATATGGTTCACTGTCATCTATTGAAACAATAAACGACGACGACGACGACTAACTAAAAGTGCCAAATGAAAGTGGGCAGAGTAACGACTAAGGAAACTAACAAGGAAGTCAAAATAAAAGTACCAAAACACAGGGGTTACAATATGAAGGTACTCGTATATATATATATATGCATAACTCAAGACCCGGGTCCCGAGCCAGATAACAATTACAGATTTCAAGTTCATGTGCATTTTAACTAAGAGACACTTGAAGTAAAATGGCATATGAATACTTATGTACGTAAGTGTATACCGCTATACTTACATACATACTTTATTTTAAATGCTACACTCAGCGAATACCTTTTCTCTTAAAACAACAAATTTGCTGAGTTAGGCGAACTTTTTTAGGTCGGGGTCAGTTGCAAAATAAACTTAAATATTTATTCAAAAATTTCATGCTACAAGTATAATTGTACAGTGAGGACAAAAGAAAAGTGAATGCAGAAAAAAAAGTAACTACTCAAAAAACATTAACATTCATTGTAAGTTTAAAACCGGAAATCCCAAAAAAAAACAAAGTAACGAATTGTCAGCAAATCTTAACTCATAATGAAGTCGGTACCAAGTTTTTAGTCTCATAAATTACTGATTTCGGTTAAATATGTGCCTGTACTAATTTATTGAATACATTTTTTACTGGTTATATTTAATGTATTTTTTAGTTTTGGAAACTTACCAAGTTTATTGAGCATAAATTAAATCCTATTAAGAACGAAGCTTTTGTGTAGACATTCGTGGACGGATATTCAATAACGAAATCTCTTTTAAATGTTCATGGGTTTCTCTGTCTTATTCCACAATAGATACCTTAATATTTGTGTAACAATTGATACGTTGAATACACTCGCTCTACACTTGCCATCCGGCAAAAAGTCAAACAAGCAAATATGCAAACAGTTTTTTATCTACACGAAAAAACAAAACAAAACAAGTATTTTTTTTTGTAAATGAAACACAATTCAATGGTTATAATCAGCAAATGGCACAAAAACACCGCCGAATAACATGCTTACTTGTATTTGAAATAAATGTTATAGTAAAATACAATACTTGCATACAAATACATATTCGTAAGTATTGAATTTAATTATAAATTTAAAAAACATGTTTGTACCCACGTGGATTACACGTGTAGCTTTGAAATCAGAAACAATTTTAAATTTGTACCCATGAATTGTGTTCCTTTAAAGCACAACACTTTTGTAATTTGTGTGTGGAAAGTGCATTTCCACAAGCTGATAAGTATTCCTGGGATCACCTGTAGCCACAATCTACACTCAAGGGGGTCTCGATTCAATAAGCGGAAAATTCTTATTATGCACGAGTATTTAAATTCTTTTGGAACATATGTAAATATCCACTTTTTATGCAGTACCGAAAATAAACTCTTTATTTTTAATTTCTTTTGTTTTCTTTGCCACTTGAGAAATTTCCAAATGGAAATTGTACTTCGACTACAACACACCCTGCGCGGTCAAGTTAAAATTGACGTGAGATGGCAAAGGCGAAGAAGCCAATCCAACGAACGGTTCCGCACGTGCAGAGAGCCAAAGAGAAACTGAAACGAACAGTTCGCGCGATCACCAGAAAAATACTGAAGGCAGCGACACAGAACCCGACGAACCCGCAAAGCGACGACGAACCTAAAATGCGATGAATACATAGATACACACACACACACATACACACATGCATGAACAAATACATACACTCGTGCAAAGCAGCGTTTCCCCTCATGCTTAAAGTTGTGACGTGATCGATGACAAATCGCTGAAGCGGGCAATATTAAAATTCCACTCAACGTTCGTATGTACAATGTACATGGAGTTATGAGCGAAAACTACAACTCTGAGTTTGTGTGAATGTGCGTTTTTATGTGTCTCTGTGACTGTGTGTGTGAGTGTGAGTATGGCTCTTACACAGATGCCACAATTCAGCAGCGATGGCGCTGCCTCTTTTGAGCTTCAGTTATTTGCCGTTGCCTATTAGGGTGGTTAGTTTCCTACAGCCTTATTGAGAATTCTTTAATGTACCGCTCAGAGTACTTTATTAACTTAATGCACATAAACTCACAAGTGCATTAACAAAGTCAATAATTTATTTTGCCAGCGCATGTATGAAAATACATTAAGATATAAAAGTTTTTAGACATGTTCTACCAATCTCTAGCAACCTAAAAGCCACTTTGAAGACATTTAAGAATCAAATTTATTAAAAGGTCAAATTAAAAACAAATCAAACTTTAAAAGAAAACTAAAGCATAAAATGTATTTTAACTAAATCAGTAGATTCATTTGGTTTAATCCCTTCATAATCATTGCTATTTGAATATTTGTTTCTACCAAAATATGGGACAAAACAGTTTGGCCTTTCTCGAGAACTTACATTTATTTCTGTTGCTTTCAAAAGCCGCTGCAATAAAAATCTCCATGGATCTTAAGACCCAACTGATTATTAAAAAAATTATTGAATTCATTTTCATTCACATGAAACATGCACACTACAGTTAAAAAAAGTATTTTAAAAAAGGGGAAATTGTGTAGCTTTTATCATTTGCAACAATGCAGCTTTATTCAGCAACTGAATACTGCAATAAAAATTCTCATCAATATGTACGTTCGCAGGACTTTAAGGGAATGTAATTTCTGCCAGACATTGAGAAGGAGCGAGAGAGAGAGAGCAAAAGAGAGGAAGTCCAAACTCACACATATAGAAAGTAACTTTTACATTTGCACAAGCAACTTTGTACCTTAATATGAATATTATCTGACAATCATTGACAAGTTGACATTGTACCCACTTCAATTGGGAATATGCATTTGCAACAAATAAATATGCAATAAAATGTGCATATCAACACGATAATCCTTTAACAAATATGTCAATACAAATATTTGCGTGTGTTTATCTATAATAATTGCAATTTTGTGCCGTGAATTGCAAAAGTTAATCAAGGATTGTGGACTTAGTATTAAAAAACAAACGCAAAGGATTTTTTGTAATGTTTGTTATTAGAAATTAAAAAAAAATAAAACGAACAAATAACTAAAATGTAATTTATAAAAATAGTTATAACAAAGTTAAATCATATCTGTTGGTAACTGGTCCTTTTAAAATTTTCAGCATGACAACAAGCCATTATTTGAAATTACGTTTAAAACAAAAACAAGCAAATTGGCAATAAATCAAACTCAAATTTTATATTCATACTTCAACCATATGGCAATGTACTTGTATGTAATTCCATCCAAAACTCAAATCATTGGGCATAAGACCCAACTGGTGCACGTGCCCCTACCATGCCCCTACCATGCGCCTACATATATATCACACCGAGGAGATATGTGAAAACATCTATCATGCTTGAGTACATAGTATGAGTATGATTGCAAGCCGGAAAGGAAACTCCAAATATTATGGCCAAAAATTTATTAAATACATAATTTTAAAAACTCCCGAGGTTATGTTAGGGGGAAAAATACATAATTCATTATGTACATGAAGCAAACATATTTTAATACGCGATTAGGGTAAGACAATTGTAAATTTACGAACAAGCTTAAAAAGACTTTAATTTTAACAATAATAATATAGACTAATATATGCATTGAACTAATTATGTAATGCTGACCCCGAGGACTTATAAAATCTTCAGTTTACTTAAAGCTGAAAACATTTAAATTCTCATGAAAACAGGAAACTTTAGTTATGATTTATTTCAAAAGCTGATAATTGCAAGTTGTCGTTTAATGCTTACGCCTGGCAATTTGTTGTTGCCACAAAGCATTGTGCGGTAAGCACATTACTCATACGCCACATGCCACACGAAAGACCTTATGACTTGACATTTGACTGTTGTTTTGTGGGCGCAACATCTTTTTAGTTGTGTGTGCATACACACACACACACAAATGCTAAAATAATAAAACAAAAAAACCGTACGGCGTATGGTGAGCGTATAATTTAATTAGCACTGGCCTTTCAATTGCGTTCATTATAATTACATATATTTTATCAGCAGTCAGAGCCAGCGGCTCTTGTGTGGCGATTGTCAATAAGTCAAGTGATGTTAATTAATTGAGGGTGATAGTGAAATGCTCTGCAACTGGCAGGCACAACCTGCTAGAAGCAGTTAACTCACATGCAATTACAAATGACATATTTTTAATGTATCAACATACATACACATTTATTTTCTTACATAATTCTGCTGCATGAGCTCCACTCAGGCATTTAATTGAATAACAATCCGCATGCGACGACAAACCAGAAAAAAACAAAAAATTAAGACACAATATTAATTGATTTCTGCGTAATCTATTGTGCCATTGGCCTAGAATCGCAATTTAACCACGTTTGGCGAGACGAGAAAGAATATACGTAACAAATTCAATTATACATGTATTTCGAATTAATTACAAATTAAACCAGGACAGCAAATTGCAATATTCAATGTCCAAGGAGGTGTCCTCGTCAAAATAATTTTGTCTTTTGAATTGCCTGTGAGTTGTTGAAATGATGCCTGGCAATCTTGTAAGCAATGCTGCCTGGTCGCACCAGTTGACGCTCCAATGCATCCCCATAAAGTTGAAGTAGGGAGGGCTCCTCCTCTAAAGGTTCTAAATAGGCAGACAGTCCACCGATCAGCTGAAAATAGCAATACAATTTTAATAAGATCCTTTACTAAATTGTATTAAGAACTTACCAAACTCTCATTGCAGTTTAAGAATCGCAGTGCCTGAACGTGCTCAGACCAAACGCGTCGCCGCCATTTGTTGTCGTACTTCTGTGCCAAGGGGAGCAGCACCAGGGAACTGAAAAGCTCATCTCCATAGCTGGCAGCCTCAAAGTGATTAACAAACAGATAGTAGAGTGGCTCAAAATTGGCCTTGTCCTCATACGTGGCCTCAAAGTCGAAATGATGCGCTGCGTTTTGAGCGTAGAAATTGTTAAGTTGGCCAATGAGTAGCGTGTGAAGCTCCGGCTCAAGAAACTGACTATCGGGACCCATAAACGCTATCATCAGGTACATGAGTTTCTCAAGAGGAGTGACAATTTGCAGGCCCTGCTGCTCCAGCTGCTCGACAAACGTCAAGGTCATACGCACCACCTGATTCTCTGTGGGGAAGAAATGCTTTTTTAGGTTTCTCCGTAACTGACTTGTCTTTACGCTCACCTGAAACCATGACAGCCGGATGCTGTTGCACATTTTGCAAATAGTTGTTGAGTATGTGACGCAGCTGAATGTAAGGCCAGTCGGCGGGTAAAACCGGCGCTTGAGTGTAACAAAGTGTCAGGCTGGGTTCCTTGTTGTCCTGTAACACACATTTTTATAAATAATAATTTCGATGTCTGATATAAAGTATGATATAGGGATTTTAACTTACTGCTATAAATTGTGTGTAGATAATTTCCAGGCAAGTTGTTTGTAGCAGTTCCAAAGATACTTCATCCAACTGAACATACTTTCCACTAAAAATGTATTTCTCAAAAATACTCTTGATTTGCCTGGCCTGAGCCGACGGCAAACAGCACAGATAATTGTAAACCAACTGCAGCAACTGCGTGTTGGATAAATAGGTTTCAATTCCATCAGTGATGAGTAGTTGATGGACAAACTTCAATTCGCTGCGTGCAAAAAAGTTGCTGGCCAGGAAACGATTTAGATGCAGACTCAACTGTTTGAGGTAATCGCTCAAGGGCTCCAGCACAGAAGGTTTCATTAGAGCTTTGAGCAGGAGATCGTGGCCATCCTCTAGCGGTTCCACCAGAAATGCCCAGAGGTTACTCAACAGCTGTACCGGATATAAATCGCTGACAACCAACTGCGGACCACAGTCGTGCATCAAGACAGCGCCCACATTTGGCAACGGTGCATGCACATTGCGACGATCCCCAAAGCTTCTCAAAATTATAGACCCCCGGCTGTGAAATATTAAAAGTTAGTAATTAATTCAACTTAATTGTATGTTAATTAATTGAGCATGTGTACTTACGTCAACTGCTGCACGCAACCAATAAAGCCTGCAGATGCCACATACTGAGGCAGAATATTAAGCAGGAACTGGCGAAAGGATGACGTTCCCAGAAAACCAAAACGGGCAAACCAACGTACAGCATAGAGCACAGCACTCAAAAGCGTCAATTGTGCGTACTGCAAGAGACAGATGTATTTGAATTAATATTTCAGACGAGGATATAATATCAGAACCGCTACCGAAACTGTATACCGAAATAGATCATTTATTTAGAGTACCAGAACCGGAATCGTAACCGAAACAAATTAATTTTTTTAAAAGCCGAACACTGAAAAGCTTATAGTTTTAGTTTTCTGTGTGTATAACATTTCTTTTCTATTAAAAAATAACTCACACTTTAATTTAGTTTTGTCTCGAATCGAGACTCGATAAAAATACATACATATGTAAAAATCTGTAATATATTTTTGTTATTATAACATTTAATGTTGTTTTTGAACTAAATGGTTGTACCGTTACGTACCGGTACTGATACCGGAACCGAAAGGATAAAACCGAAATAAAACCTTTTAGCGAAATAGTTGCTTAGGGACGTACCGGAACCGAAACTGGTACCGATATTTGATACGGTTTGATTTTAGACCATTTTATTAGCATACTCACATCCTTTAGGCCATCGCCCCGGGTGGCCTTGTGCATCCAACGGCAGCAGCAGTTATGCAATGGCTCAATCAACAACTTCTGTGCTTCAACATCACAAACGTCGCTCTCGCCGCTGGCCACAATGGCAACCAGCAAGGCAGCTGCGTGCTGACGAATAAGCGCCGGACCGCCCACATCGAAAACGCAATGATTATAATGCCAATCCAGCATTTGCCGTAGTGCAGGTACAAATTGCCTGTGACAATAAAATAATACATATATTATTAAAGTATAAATGTCAAATTCATCAGCTATAAAAGTAAGTTTCTTTTTGATTTAAGCTTAGTTGAAGGCGCAACAACATTTGATTTGCAGCTCGATTTTTTAGCTCACAAAATTCTCTTTTAACAATGTGCTCCAAGTCCTTAGGCTTTGCACTCGCGATGTTCGTATTATACTCTCTCATAGAACCGCAACATGCTGTAAGTTTTCCGTTTTGTTTTGTGGGAATTTCTTAAAGTTCTAAAGACTGGTAAATAGTTGCAGTTTCCCGATGTGGTTAAAAAACAGGTAAAAAAAGTACATGTGCGCTGTATGAATCAAACTGGCGTCGTTGAAGGTGAGCAACTCTCCTTTAAAATCAGAGCTTATATTAAAGGATATTCCTAATTGCAGAAACAATCGTTGCGGCGCACAAGGGATTAACTTTGCCAAACGATCCAGCCTTTAAATGCTTTCTTCACTGCATGTTTGAAATGTTTGGTCTGGTATGTTAAATAATAGATAATTCTTATACATAGTCATATTCCTTAAAATTCCCACAGATCGATAGCGAGCACGTCATGCACATGGACGCATTATTGGATGTCTTGCCTGAGGAAATGCATCCCATGATTAAACGCATGATTGAACAATGTGGCACAATTAGTAAGTAGAACACTTGTAGTCTGATTAATATTGGTTATTGAATTTTTTTTGAATGCTCAGAGGGCACTGATGGATGTGATACTGCCTTTCAATCAGTCAAATGTTACATGGATGTGGATGGACCCTTTATAAAGTCGGCTGTAGATGATCTACTCGGTTAGTGTGAACTTACTTGAACAATTCACGATCCAGAATTCCAAATATCAGCAGACAGCGTACTATTCGCAGCGACTCGATCTGAACGCGTATCAATTTACCCTAAAAATTCAAATAAAAGCTTTAAAATAAACATAATTTATAAATTAGACGACAATCACTTACCTTGATATCATCACGATAAAATAAATAGCCTTTCAAGCTTTCGATTAGTGTTTCATTCGTTAATTGCTTGGCGATGTCCAAGTGTTGACAGATCAGGACACGTATTAATTTAAGGCACAGATACTGTGGTTGACCATAGAATGTTGACTGTGCAGCTCCTTAAATAATGATAAGAATAAGTTATGATCTAACTAGTTGCTAAGTATGCACCTATTACCTGATGATATTTTAGGCATAAAATTCGTTAATATCACATTCACCAGTTGACCTTCCTGAACCAATTTCCTGGCAGTGTCAACATTTGTGCGAGCGATGCGAATGAGCAGCTTTAAACAGGACTCCACTGTACTGTTTTCCGGACGCACTGAGCGCAGTATAAAGCTGTAATAGATAAGGAAGTACATTAGATTTAATAGCATTATAAATAGGGGGACTAAAACTATGCTTACCAGATGCGCTGCAATATATTTGTACGTAACAGGCAACTCATTAAATCCGTTTCAGCCAGCTGAAAGTCATCCATTGACAGGCGACTGTCCTGTTCCTTTTGATCCTCGTCCACATCGGTATTTATAGCATTCGAATTAGTGCGCAACAGTCTCATATAACGTTGTAGGAAGGCAAAGGATGTGGGATCGCCAGACTCTTCATTATCAATCAGTACATGTAGCGCTGGTTGCCAATGGCAGTAGGCATTCTCACAGATATGATCAAGCAGAACTTCATCCGTTTCGTTGTAAAACAATTTGGCTAAAGCTCTGCTCACAACCTCCAATTGTGCTGGGGTATTATCGTCCAGGCCAAAGCGCAAGAGAAAGAATATTTTGGAAACCGGCAAGGTAAGCACATGATCATAGAAGCCCTGATTATAGATGCTTAGAATGCCAGCAATCGATCCAAACGCTGAAATACGCTGCTGTAAAACTGTTGAGCTGGAAATGTTCATAATAAATTAAACTAAGAAACACGAGAATTACGTGGATATGTCGAGCATACCGCGCCAAACGAAAGAGCTCCTGTAGCGTATATCCAGGTCGATCCGGCTCCTCGCCGTGCAAATACAATTCGCGCTCATCGATCTTTTGCGGTAGATCCTCAATTGTATGTGGCAAAAGGACTCCCTTCCAATCGAAGCGTGCATTGAATTGATGTCCAGGCTTAAGCTGTGCCACCTTTGCAGGAATCTCACGCATCCAGGCCAATTTGTGTTCTTCAACTAAATTAAAATTTAACCAATTTCCCTCATCACTTTGCTGTAGTAGCTCCACTGCTGGATTATCCTCTGGTAGATTTATGCCATCAACTGCTGGCTGCTCCGGTGACTCTTTGTTTTGTGGCTTTTGCATCATTAATGGCGGATTCTTTTGCGTTTCACGTTTCCGGGTTAAAAGCTTGATCAGAGAAGGATCTGTAGAGCAACAGTTTTAAAGAGTACAATTACAAATTATTTAAAAAATAACTTACCCAATGCGCTTAAGAGTTTTGCGCGTTCTGCCAAAATATCCTCCTCCCGCATTTGATGCAATAGATTTAGATTTTCGGCGTGAATCTCTTTTGTAAGTTGTGGATCTTGAACAATAGCGCTTTGATCAGAGCTCATATCATCTTTTTGATTGTTTTGTATTTGCTTTGGAGAACAGCTTGAATTTAAAGTTTGCTGTTTAGCATTGAATTTTTGAGCAAATATACTTTTTGTTTTGTTGCTGTTGGACTTTAAAGAGTAATTAGTTTAATCTATACAATTTGATTTATTTATATATGACAACACACCTGATTTAGCTGCTGAAATTCTATTGCAGGTCGCAGCTCAGCTTTCTTTCGTTCCACAATTTCTCCTAGCACATTATCCATCAGATTGGGATTCACTTTTGTTCCTCGAACATCACCCAACATATTCTCATGTATTTCATCAAGCAAAACTTTTTTGCTTGTTGAAATTTTGCCATTGTTGTCATCGGCAACATCTTTCGCCGGTAACTGTGAAGGTTCTTCTTTTAAATTGTTGTTAACATTACTTAAACTTGCTTTGCTATTAAGTTTGCTTAGCTCGCGCTTTTGAGCAAACAATGATTTTCCAACAGCTTTACACAGAATCAAAACAGTTTATTAATTTCGTATAAACATAAACAAAGTGTTCAACTCACGTTTTTCCACACGCACAACTGTGGCTGCCGGTTGGAAATTCGGGTTTTTCTGTCGCTCTGCATTAAACTCTGCAGCCATACGCAGAACATCATCCTCGCTCTCTCCAGGCTTGAGTTTCTTAAACATTGTTCGCCCTTTATTTGTGCATAAACAAACAATAACAAACAATAATAAAACACAGCGAAGTTCGCTTTAGAAGTCCCTTAAACCGAGTGTTGCCCATCCGATAAAAGTTTCCGATCTGGCTCGATTTTAATTTCAGAATCGCAATCATCGTTGGCATCAGTGCTAGCAACTTTAGTGGAACAATAAGCGGTTTTTGGCTGAAAAGCACTTTTGTGAGACCGTTGAATAGTTTTAGAAAAAATGCTTAGTAGCAAAACCAAGTTGAATATATATATTTAAATAGCCAGATTCTCGGATAATAGCAATTTGTAGTATCTCTAGCAAACAAACTTTGAAAACAACCAGAACCAACTATAAAATGGCTAAGTTGACAACAGTGACTTGAGGTAGAGAGCTATCGGCTGCTCTACCGATGGCACTATCGATGAGCTAGTACTATCGCTGCGCTATTTAGGGTAGCCCTTCACTATCGATGGTTTTCGATACATTTTTGATCGCATTAAATGGCGCTAGTTCAAATTGATTGAAAAGGCAAACAAACACGTGAATTATCTATATAAACTTTAATTGGAGCTCGGTAAAGTTAATTTTGATGGTATTATTTGAGAAGCTTAATATATTTGCATATAGTTCAGGTAAAAAGCTGAATTTCGCTATATAATAATGTTATTTTTTTGGTTATTCGCATAGACAAATTTAATTTCCTTAAAACATTCAATACAAAATCAACTATAAATCCGGTTACTTTTTAAATGTGGTGCCCGTGTCGGCCAAGCATTTGAGCAGCGCTTGCTGGGCAATTAGTGTGTCCTTGTGTGGAAGTGCTGCTATTTGGAAAAATGCATCGATACCTTCCTTGAAGAGCTCAATGGCCTCGCTCGTCTTTTGGGCTTGCATTGCTTCGGCAGCCTCCCGATACGATTCCTCGATCTTTATAAGTCTGGCGACACTTTCTTTCAGCGAAATGTTCTTGCGACAACGAGGACAGCGCACATCCTTAGCCAAATCTTTGGGAAATTTAAGCAGATTCACACAATTGGCCGAGGTACACCTTAAAATAAACAAATGTCACACATTATAAAAACGAAACTAGCAATTTAATTTATGGATTGTAATCATTAAAAGTTTTTTTTTTAATTACATCATTATTTTTAGGTTTTATTATTTAACTAACGAAACTTTTACAAACTTTAAGTTATTCTTAAAAACGGAAACAATAACCATTATTTATTAGAAAAAAAAAACTCATAAAATAATGACTATTGTGTAAGTTTTAATAATCAATAATCATTATTTATAAGCAAAAAAAAACTCATAAAGTAATGACTATTGTTTAAGTTAAAGAGTATAATTTAAAGTTAATCATTATGTTGTAAGTAATATAATGAAAATTGTAAATTTAAAGATCATGGCCAATTTGAAAGATTACCCTTTAAAAAAGGAGTGGTATATATTTGACGATCTTTTAAAGTTACTATAAGTGAATTATTTAAGAAAAAAAAATAATTATTTACCGTCCCTGATTTAATTTACTTACCAGAATCGGACCTGCTTGTCGATCTTCTGCAACAATGGCCAATTCTCCTGACAGGTCATACAATTGCAACTGAAGGCGTAGCGACCACGTAATGATCTTTGGCGCTCCTTGAGATTCGTCTTGGTGAAAATGGGTCCATAATTAACGGCAACAACCTCGTTGGGTCGATGCGGCTTTGTGGCTGTTAGGACCAACTTCTTACCCACATAATAGCCAGCTACACTTGGCCAGCACTCGTGATTGAAGTAGGAACCGGTGCCATACAATCCAGCGCCCAAATAAATCACCTTGCATCCCTCGAAGCAATGCTCATCTGTGACCAGAGTATGATAGATTTCATGTGCATTGTACTGCAACACCTGGAGTAATCCCAGCAAGGCTGTGGCCACCTGCAGCTCCACAGCGGTGGGATTGACGCCTTCGGTCTTCCGGCGTCCAAAGTATTGTGCCTTTTGTAGAACTCTCATGAGGAAACCAGCCATAAGAGCTCGTTGCAGATAGTCATCCGCCTGTCGCTCGTCCTGATGGGAGCACAGGTGCTCAAACAGCAGATTCGCTGTTGCCAGACCATTCTCCAAGCTGGCTGCCTGTGTAAAGACGCGCAGTGCTATGAAGCAGAGTATCGACATTCCGGAGCCAATAAACAAGTCCATAAACTGACACTCAAAGCGATGATAGGACTCACAGGCCTCTCCCATGCACTGGGCGGAACAGAAGGCGATGCCCGAACAATTCAGACAGGCAACCGGAGTTTTTAGCCTACGAAAATTACAGGATTCATCGAAAATTCATTTGTCATTTTAGTGATAATAAAAGTTTAACTTCACTAGCCTTGAAAAATGTGGCTCTAATGAAGTACTACTTTTTCTTTAATGAAATGAAAACTTTAAAGTCATGAAAAATAATAACATTTTAAAAAGAATTTAGTATTTGTGTTAAAATTTCGATTATAACTTATTGTTGAACGTTCATAAAATGTCATTTTCATTTGCACTACTTATTTTAATGTAATGCAATTTATAATTTCTTAATTATACAAGTTTCAATAATAAATATTTAATGACCAAAAAAAATGATAAATTTTCTTAAATTTTCAATTAAAATTTTTAATGTAAATGATAAATTTTTTTTAATTTTCCATTAAAAACTTATTTTTAACGTTAATAAAATGGTAATTTCATTAGCACTACGTTGTTTTCAAGCCTAATTAATATGTAATGCTTATGTTTAAAAAGTTTTTAAAAACTTACCGCTTGAAGCAATGATGACAATTGGTGCCAAAGAAACTGGGAAGCAGACAAGCTGCAACGGGATTCTCGCAGAGCACCACATCGCCAGTCTTTAAACCCTCATTGGCAACTACGAATCTGCCCTTCTCCTTGGTGTCCACCAGCTTCACCACATTGGCAGCTCCACTCAGTGCAGGATTCTCGCCGTGTGTTAATGTCGGAGTCAACGCTTCCTTGGGTTTCTCTCGCTTGACAGGATTCAGTGCAGCAATTTCCTTGCGACAGGCTGCAACTAATTTGGAATCAGCACCCGCCAACTTCTCAGCAATCTTTAAAGAGATTTCAGCGCGTGCAGCCTCTTCCATTACTAGAAATATAGAAATTGTAGACATATTTAAACTAAGAAAATATCAATTCAAACCTGCATAAGCCTTGGCCATCTTGCAGTAGTAATCCACGCTCTCCTTCGAGTCCAATCCAAAGTTGGTGGCCAACTTGAGATCGTTTAAGGCCGCCTCTCCCTCGCCCATTGCAATCAGGATTGCGGCACGGGAACGATAAGCCATGGCCAGAGTGAGACCATTATCGACGGCTGTATCCAGATGTGGAGCTGGTGCTCGCATCACAGCCAGATTGGCATGTCCCAACGACTGTAGGAGCAACTCAGTGCGTTCATCCGGCAGCTCGGAGCTGACACTCATCAGATAAAACTTATCGGCCTGAGCACGACGTTGGGACGAGAGAAGCACATCTTTCTGCTTGTACACCGGCTGCACATGCTCCAGGACGCCAAGCACGGGATCGCAGACCTCGCGATCACTGAATATGGACAGAATACGTGCCGCATTTGATTTTAGTTTGCCGAAATAGTTTTGCAGCCACTTGTCGCCACATGCATCTTTCACATCCAAATAGAACTCGTTGAAGAAACCCTTCTTATCCGACTGCACGGTGCGGGTCGAGCACACCTGATGATAGTTCGTATCGTATTCCATTTAATTCAAAACCTCCACGATAATTATGTAAAATGCAATATGATTTGACTGTTGCAATGTTGAAAACGATGAAAATCTCGTATACGTTTTCCGTTTTTCGGTTTTTTCGTTCTGAGTATTGGAAACAGCTGGCGGGCGATTGCCCTCCAAAAATAGAAGCAACCGATCACTTGGATCGCCACGTTAAAAATAATTCTATAGTGTCTGAAAAGTTCTTCGTTCATTTTCATATCGTATCGAAATCGTTCTGTAGTTCAGGCAGTTCGTCGCCAGGGTTCGCTCAAGTGCAATGCTTAAAGAAAATCAAGTTGCGCATACGCCGTGTGAGCCAGAAAAATGTTGGGGGAAAATGTTAAATGGAAAATACTTGTACACATAGGAAGTATGCTTTGCATTTATTAAGTTATGTCGTTTATATGTTGAACTTGAGTAGGGCATATAAATCACATTAAATAATTTATTTAAAAATTAGCTAAACGTACAAAAATATAACAATATATATGTCTGTATATCTGTCTGCATCACATACATATATGCAGTTATACTTAGATTCGTATATTAAATAGTTATCGTGTTGAATTCCTTCATACAATATTAATTTAATGGAGTATATTCTTTAAATATAAGTATTTATTTGTAGACTGGCATATATTTAAATAACATTAAATTTGGTTTGCAACTACTTGGAAAAGACTTTTTGTTTAGACATCATACATGTTACGAGTATAGAGAGTGTAGGGTAAAGTTCTGAAAAAAAAAACAAATTGAGCATAACTCACAGCTCATCTAATTTAGATATATGTAGCTTAACGTCTCTTCTTTTTCTTTGACTAGAATTAAGCATGTTTAACACGTTTCGTTCTGCAGAAATACCAATTAATAATTTAATTGATTGTTTGATTGATAGACAAAGAAGTAGTCATTGTAGTTTAAAGTTTGAATTTATTATTATGCGTTGATCTTGTCTTTGTTTTCAATGGATGAGTGTTTGTTTAGTATTTATCCAACTGAATATGTTGTTCCACTTTTCAGTTTCCAGTTTACAAAAAATGCGTAAGTAAAAATAGTTAAGAGAATTCACAATAGTTTGTAGTACTATTTTCATTAAAAATGTACAAAAAATTCAATTGGCTAATTAAGTGTAAGTGACATACATAATAATAATGATAATTAATGATTATAATTCCCAGAAACAGAATTTACATATTGGTTTTTTAGTTAAACTACAGATGTGGTATTCAGTTTGATATATAAAATAAATAATATAATTTTGTTATCCGTTAGCTTTAGTCACAATTAATCTCGTTGGCTTCACTTGCAATACAATCTAAGAATAAATGTCACCTTAACTAAACAAATAAAATGCTACAAAAAAGTTTCAGCCTCGCCGTCGAACAAAACCGCGACTGTGTTTAGAAGCGCATAGGTTGGTATTTTATGTATGTATGGGTGTGGGTGTGTGAGTGTGTGTGTGTTTTTATGCATATGTGTAGATGTATATTATATTATTAACTATTATCATCACATTTCAAACGTTAAGTTATTTCTTGTAATTTTATGCTAAACAAATACGAGTAGTTTTAAATTATGTCTTTTTGTGTACAAGCTTAAAACGCTCCTAAGTATTTATTCGTTTGATTTCTTATTCCCACCCCTTTCACAATGTTTAGATTTTAGTTTAATTCTTTATCAGTTGCCTCGATTCATTTGTTAACAACATAACGAATGCTTGCAGTTAAGCTTAAAAATTTCTTTTCACTTAAGCAGCTGCAGTTTCTGTTTTTCTGATTTCGTTTTTCATCTGTTTTTGGTATTATATAGCAGCAATAAGTCTAAACAATTGTTTCGGATTTGTTGCCTTCACATATGTTTTTGTTTTTCGTAAATAAATAAGCACTTAAAGTTACAACGGCTTGTAGGATAAGTTAAGAAACTTGCGGGTTGCATCCCTCACATTACACAACCACACACACACATGCCTAATTATGTATAACATCATATTTTGCATATTTATAAATAAATTAGCCGTAGTATCACTTAATTTGTATTTTTGTAGAAAGTAACCAAACTAATTTAACTAGAAATTATAAAGAAATATACACCAAGAGCATGGAAGAGACTTGATCTACACCTTAAGGAAAGCAGCAGCTTAGTCATCGTCGTTCATCGTCTTCCAAAGGGATGTTGCACCAAAGGGCGAGAGAGCGTATGTCGGAGTGGGCGGGTGCCGTGGGGCATGCCACAACCACCGTACACCTCTTCACTAGTACTATACAAAATGGTGCAATTGCCACCGCACCACCGACACACCGCAACAATGCCATAACACAACACAAGAGAAATTCCCATCCGCACTGCAGACGGCAAATTGGATTGAGTAGGAAGCAAATCACGACATTTTGATGCCCAGCGCTCGACTTGAATATTCGTAGACGACGTAACTGATGGATACGGCGGGTAGCACCTTCAGGAAATTGGGTGTAATACCACGATACAGTCCTGTTAATCCCTCTTGCCGCACTATCTTGCGGAACAGTCCCATCATGGTCTCCTCCCCGCTGTGTGCATCGCTGCTCTTCATTGGAATCTGTGTTTTGCGCGTCTGACTAGCAATCGTCTCGGCGGCTACAATGAGAATTAATCAATTAGTGACTGAATTACAATGAAATGAGGTGGCAAACTTACCCTGTGCCTGTAGCCGAGTTCGCACCAGGGCCAATGGATAGGAGCACAGCTGTCCCAAGGCGCTCGATGTGCTGCCACAGGCGAGAAGCACCAGGAAACTGGGCTGCTCGTTGTTGTCGTGGCTGGCAATGTAGCGACGTTTGAGGGTTTCGTATACAGCTAAATCGATGCCGGCATATGGCAAGATTCCCAGTATATTGGGCACATAGCCTCGATAGAAACTGCGTGCGCCTTCGTGTTTATAAATCTTTGCCGCCGCATCGGCTATGCCCGCGTATTGGCCCGTCTTTCTTAGTGCCAGCCTTGTCTTTAATACTTCCATGGGATATATGATCGTCTGGGAAATTCCACCTGCCGCTGCACCCGCATAGAAGCGTTCCGCAATTGTCATTTGCCGCGTCGTGTCGTTGCCACGTATCAGACGCTTCATTTGCTCGTAGGCGGCAAATTTGAGCGCCGTCTCGGGGGCAATCTTCAACACGTTGATGCCATTGCCACGCCACATGCTGCGAGAGCCGCCCTCCTTCAGCAGGATTTGCATGCACTCTGAGATTCCCATTCTGCACGTTTGCACCTGTCAAGCGGGAGTAAAGTCGAATTAATAAAATTACTTCATTTAATTAATTTTATAGTCACTAAATAAAAGTTATTTGAGTATTCTGTGCGAATTTTAACAGACTTAAGAGAGTATTTTCTATTTCTATTATTCTATTCCATATATTGCAAATAAATACAATAACAAAAATTAACGATATTTATAAAGGACAATGTATAGCTAATTTTGGTTAGTTTTAAAATCTCATTTCCAATTTTTAAATGTTTTGTGCATTGCATTTTCGTGATGTTAAATAAATATATAATGTGCTTACCTGCAGAAATACTTTTACTCTGTCCAGCGGAGCTGTGCAAGTTCGTGACACGGCACCAGCGATGCCACCGGCCACCAGGTGTCGCCACCACAGACCCGTCTGCATTTCCTTTTGTGTGAAGTCATCAGGTACATTCATATCCTCGCCAATGTCGAGGTACTGCAAAGGATCAAGGCAAGCACAGATTAATAATAGAAATATATTCTTAATAACTAGCTAATTACTGAGCTAAATGGAAGATAATGAATATGGCTAAATAATAAAAATAATAGAAAATAAACAATATTCAGACCACATCCTTGTTGCTTGCATTTTTGAGTGAGAGCCACATCACTGAGATTAGCCAGCTTTGAACGCCTGCCTGTGGTGAGGGTATTGCATTAGTTCTTATCATTCAATTGAAGTCCTATTGCAGCACAAGGTAATCAAATTAAGCGCTCCCTACCTCCCCTTCTCCCACTGTCTCACTCGCCCTCTCTATCAGTGCGAAAGCCAAAGAAAAGCAATGCGGAAACTATTTGCTACGTGTGTTTTTTCTCTCGTTGTTGTGTGTTCTAAAATAAGAACAAAACTGTTGAAGCAAAATACTCGCAATGTTTTATATAATGTAAATGTATAGACTTGCGAGTCTGTATATAACTATAACACAACTAATTTTTATTTGCGTGATTTTCTATTTATCCCAGACGTGCCTCCTTCCACTTGCAAATTGCGTAATTTGGCAATTCTGTTTAGTGCACTTTGAACTCGAGGGCGGTTTGAGTTGTTCGTCGTTCGTCGTTTGCTGTTGGCTTTTTAATTTCACAAGCGGATTCAACATCCCTATGTTGATAAGACGCAATGAGGCAATTGATAAGCCGCAACAAGTTGAACGTCAATGCTGTCTGAAGGTGATAAACAAACGACGCGAGGCAGTCGTCTTGTGATCTTTAAAAACATTTTATAGATTCGCAAATTCCTACTCCAGAAGAGAAGAGAAGAGTAGAGATGGAAATCATGGAAACCTTCAGCTTGAAAACTACTTAAGTAAATTAACAATGCGATTTCAAGGTAAAGCAAACACAGACAATTTAATATAATTTGTAAAGTTCATTTGCCTCTCTCAGCCACCAATTTTTATTGAAGTCAGCGAGCGTGCAATTAATTATAATAAAAAGCCAACAACATATAAAAGTTAATGCAGGCACGAAAAGCAAAGTACAAGTATTCAACTAGCTAAATATCTTATACTAAATTATCAATGTTTTTTATTTAAGCATATGCAAATGTATGATAAACAACAATAGGATTTAGAAAATTTCCTTTTATTTAAGCACTTGCAAAGAAGTATGTAAGTTAAATATTTCAATTATGTTGTTGTTGTTAATTAAATAAAAGTATTTATTTGGCATTGCATTCTCAAAGAATTAATATATATTTAATCAAATTTTCTTTTACTGAAACACTTGCAAAGATGTGTGTAAAGTATATAGTACAATTATTTTGTTTTTGCTAAATAATAAAAGTATTTTTTTGGCTGCTGTCCCAAAATCTATAGAATTCATGACTTTTAATTAAATTTGCTTTTATTTAAACACCTGCAAATATATGACAAACAGAAACGTATGTAAATTCTATATTTCAATTATTTTTTTGTTATTGCTAATTAAATAAAAGTATTTATTTGGCACTGACATTGGCTGCAGTCTCATCTCAATGGGCATTGACTTGCGGATTTTTCATTTGCCAAATATTCATGTGAATACACACAATCGTATTCGTATTCGTATTCGTATTTATTTAGCTCTTGGCCAACGGAAGCGAGCACATGACAAGACAAGCAAAAACAAAAAAAAATATGTTATTATATTTTTTCTATGAATTGGGTCTATTTATAAAGCTCTCGCATTTTTATCGCCAGCGATTGTGGAATGCATAAAGGCAATAACAGTCAGTAAGCACACATACATATAAATGCACATATATATACACAACTTGGCTTACAACTACAACAATAAGGCCAGTAATAAGACGCGCTTTGGAAACCCGAAGCCAAGGCCGAAACCGAAGTGGGCCTTAAGGTTAAGCAATCAATGCAAAGGCATGAAGGTAAACCGGGCCAAGAGGGGGACAACAAGACAGTTTGGAACGTCATCGGATAAATAAGTTAATCAGTTGACTCACAAGATCATTTGTGGATCAACGATCATCCAGTCAGCAGTCTGAGCCAATGACGCAAAAGGAATTTACTTAAACAAGCATCATCAATATGAAAAACAATGTAAGCAACATTGAGATCAACAAGTTTATAAACAATTGTTTACCCATTTGTCGTCACCACAGCACATATCAAATATGGGGGGTAGTAAAGGGAAAGGGAGTAGAGGCGCGCCCCTTCAGACACATGACTCAGCGTAGTACATGGATAAAGTTTGTCAAGAGCAAAAGCATAATGACGTCGCAAAGCGCCTAGCAACAGAGCAAACTGAAACCCCGCAAGGCGCCAACTTGCCAAAGAGAGAGAGAGAGAGAGAGAGGTAAAGACAAAGAGTGTGTGAGCGCCAAATCAGCTGGGAATACAAAAGTGTGATTGTGAGTGTTTGTTGGTGTGGTAAAGTATGTCGTAGTCACGAATTAGCGATCGACAAAGACGAAGACACAAACGAAGACGCAGACGAAGACGAAGACTAGGGCAATAGGGAGGTCGACTGTTATGGGACGTTGGATGGGGGGGGATCGACCGGTTCCATATCAGCACTTGGCAATTTTGAAAACACGACGTTGCTGTTGCCATGCGCCCCATTGTACTAAGAAACGAAGAGCAAGTCGAGTCGAAGTCAAGTCGAGTCAAATCAAAGCATTGACAGATGCTACAACACGTACAGCACACAAGTGCAGCGATAGGCGGGAGTGAGAGAGAGGGAGCGTGTGTGGAACGTGGAATGTGGAATGTGCAGCACTAGCAATTTCTGGTATATTTTTAGCTGCAATTGGCAGACTGCTTTAAACAATGGCAACTGAATATTTATTGGAAGCGATAAGATTAAAATGGGCAATAGTCGCATTTATTAGTGACTCAGCAAACGCAACAAATCACTTCCAGTAATCAATTCCAGCAACTGGAATGGGGGGGAAAAACCCGAAGCATGGGTAATTTTACCAAGTATTCATTGAGCTTATCATTGGGAAATAACATCTAGTATTTTGAGAGCACCTACCCGTCCCATCATGTCACGGAATATGACCACGAAATCCTCCATCATGTCGCCAGCGACTGCCATTTGTTGTATATTATGGTAATCGACTGGTAAATTATATTGGTAAGTGCCGTTCCGCAACATTTTCTAGGCCAACACGATTAGTTAAACACCCCCAAACAGAGGTGTTAAGTCACAGAGTTATGTATTATTTCCGATTTCCGATATCCGCTTTTACAATTGCGGCACGTTTAAATACCAAATGTAGGTATTTATGTATTTTATTTTTGTAATTTAAAGCTTTCACTATTTTGTTGCAGTCCACGCTTGAAATAATTGCAAACTTTCACTGTTACAAAATACTCAGTCTCAGTCTCTTGATAATTTTTTTTTAAATGATTTGAGTATATAGCGGTATTTGACAATTTTGCTTGATTCGCACACAGAACGCGTTACTTGATCAAAAATCGCGTTAACAGTTGCAACGAAAGAAATGCAAAGTCGTCTCTTCGCTTCAGTTAAGATTATATAATAATGCTACAGGGAGCGGATTGAAGCTTTTTAACGCGCGCACAACCTACGCGTGAGCCAGCTGCCACAAGACTGAGAGCAAGAGCAAGAGCAACAGCGATCGTTGCTGTCGTTGCGCTCACGTCACCGCCGCTGCCGCTGCCTCTGCCGCCGTCGTTGTCAACGTCAACGTCAACGTTGCGAGCAACTGCGATAGACGCTGCAAAGTACAAATTGTAGTTCCGTTTGCTCGTTTATCAAAACAGCTGGCGCGTGGCTCTCTCCCTCTCCCTTCGCCCTCTCTCACTTACGCTATCACGTCTCTCTCGCTTTGTCCACAATTTGGTGGCAAATCAACACGCCGCCCTGCTTCCACCCACTGTCCGTCCAACCATCGAATAGTAAGAAAAGCACAACGAATAATGTCAATTAGTTGCTTGCATGCAGACAAACACAAGCTGAGATGTATGTTATGCAGAAATGAGTATATGTGTATTCAACTGGAAAGGGAAAAAAAAAACCCAATATTGAATTTACGATATCTCCATTCACTAAACCAGACAGATTGGCCATTTAGTAGGTATTAAGCTATTGCCTGTTTATTACTCGTTTTCTTTTCTTTATCACAGACTCAATTTTTCGCAAGTTAAACCGGTTCACACCGATTTCACACTTAATCAAGGGCAAGTTCCCCACAATTTGGAAAAGTGGGGAAGGCTTTGTTGATAGCCACATGACGGGCGTATGACTAGACTGACGCTCCGACAATTGCGTCGTTATGGATCTAATGTTTACAACTTTATTTAAGCGCGCCTGCAATTTATCTATCACTATGGAAATTTTACAGATTGCAATTTAACGTCAGAATGCTAACTTGTAAAATGTTTTCCAAAAGTCCAAAGAGACTTTCATTATGTCATGACAGATAATTTCTGACGCAGAGTATACCCTTTAGCAGCTGTCTACGAGGTATAAAGTACACAAGCCAATAATATATTGGTTATCAGTACATGTACTATGTAATACAGCTTGGAAATAGCAATTAAATATAAAAACAAGCAAAATTCATAGATTATAGATCAGGTGGAAAGTTCCAGGAAAGTACAAAAAACGTTGACACACCCATTTATTATGACTTGGAATTGTTTTAGTCAACTTCTCGACTGCTTGCAATCACTCAGTAGGTTTTAATTAATTTATGACACCATTAAATATAGTACATTGAAATACAATTGGTATTTTTATGGTATTTGTGGAGGAACCGGACACAATAATTACAACAGAAAGTATCCGAGAAATCAATAAACAACAAATACGTGCTGCATGTTACTGGAAATGCCTTTAATTGATTGATTAATGGGAAAACAGAAGGACACAATTGATATTAATTTCATTAGTTAAGGATCTAATGATAAAGGTCAAAGTAAAGATGAAGAACGTTTCAAAAAATTTGTATGAAGAAAAATGTTAATTAAACCTTAAATCAAATTGAACTCTAGTTTTAAGTTAATGTAAAGCCAACAAAGTAATTCATTTATATTTTTATGAGATATGTTAACCCTCCAACACTCTTAAGAGCAGCTCAATCATAAAAAAACAATGGTTTTTTACACTAAGTGTATAACCTTTAGAGCTACCTACCTGAACTAATTATTGTACCTTTAATATTTCATCAACAGTGAAGCCGAAATTGCTAAATTTTTGTAAATTATACAAAATTATGGAATGCTACAATTAAGTATTTTCTATACAGGAATTATGGGATACTTGACTTTAATAAACATCCTATGATTACTGACAATGACAAATGATTTTTAGCGTAAATATTTTGCACATTAATGAACAACAAAATTACTTTATCAGCGACCAATTACACTGGGAAACAAGAGCAAATTTTTCAAACAGGAACTTGAATATTTATATTCGAAAGTAAAATATAGAATCATAAAAAAGAGAGCAAACAAAATGTTTAAGAAAAATCTCCATTTAAATGACTTTTCCCACTGTTAGAGATTTTGTAGAGTAAATTCTTGGTACTGTACGGTATTATAGAATATAAGATTTATTTCCTTTGAAGATAATATTTTGGTCTTTAAATTTGTTATTTAGTGGTGTTTGCAATTACATTTTCAACAAATAAGCTGTAGTATAGACCTTAATGACATTCCATCAACATATCTAAGCCCAAAAATAACAATTTAATTATGGCCACGTCTAATTCATTCGACCAACTGTGAGCCTTCTGCTTAATTTTATTAATTCTCAGGCTTTTCTAATGCTTAATGTCAAGACAAGTCCAATTCGGGTTTGATATTTCATTAGTCTAATGAGGAATAAAGCCAAATGGCTGCGTAGCAACGAGAAACGTAATGAATATTCGGCTGCCAGACAGGTATCTAAATGGTATATTATCTGACTGGTATTGCTTCTTTTAAATTATCAAGACAGTGTGAACCGGTTAAGCTAATAAATAATCAATGTCTTGCGGACCAAAAAAAACTGCAGTAAGCATTCCCTTGGGAGCAACTGTTATATTATGATGTGCCATAACATTACCATAATATGCAAAATTCGAATTAATTGAAATGAATAAACTGAGAACAACGACAAACAAAAGTGTAAACAAAATGATTATTCACAGACAACAAAGCCGATAAATGAATGAAAGTGTCAGTCCCCCAAATTGATATGGCAGCAGCAACAACAAATGCCAACGCATCATTAGATAGCTAAAAAGTCTGATAAGCGTACTATAAAATATCATCCTAGACTGTGCTAGTCGCAATTTTCAACTAAACGTGTGATGAAATAAAGCGATCAGTTTACGTCAGTCAACAGGTTGGCGAGAGCGAAAGAGAGAATTCTCAAATAAGAGTGTGTGGTGGAGCAGTAAAGCTTTGAGTAAAGCTTTTTACTCTCTTAAGTGCATTGGGTCATTGATTGCTTGAAATTGGGATACCCCGTGACTTGAGTAATGCATGTGTGTGTGAGTGAGCGAGCGTGATCCGGCACAAATGTGCAAGGGGAGCAAAAGAGAGATGAGATGAGCATTACCCTACTTAGCAGTTGACTAGAAACGACTACGAGTATTAATGGTAATTGAAATAGGTTAACTTTGACTTTGATATGTACCTTCAAATCATCCTCAGTTAGTCAGGAATTGTGTGTTTGCAGGAACTACATTTTTAAGCATATATAGTACGAAAGTATGTCAAGTATAATAATATTGGTAAATAAATATGTTTGTTTATGGGCAGGGAGGTTAGAAAGGTGTAACAATTAGTTTCAAATGCAATAAGATATTAACAAATATAAACAACTATGTCTAGACTATATAGACAAAGGAACGCAACAGAGTACAAATTGCAGTTATTGTTTGACTGTAACTGAAACAGTTAGCACGTTTGCACAGGCTCCGTTTACAATCTAAACAAAGGCAAACGTCTGTGCAAACTTCTGGCCATAAAAGCGTTATAAATAAATCTATTAAATTACAAACAATGCCATACAAACTAATGGGAACACTTGCTCCTCGACTTACAGTAGAGTGCCGCCAAAATTTGATTAGATCATGAATGTCCGTTGAGGGAGCGAGCAGCATAAAGTCGCGCCATTCATTAAAGCTTATGTTGAGGCTGCCATCCTTGTCCATTCTAACAATATATAAAAAGAGTGATTGAATTTTTAACTGTTTACAAGTTGCAAAACTATTTAAGCCACCTGCTGAGCAGTTTTCTAGCTTCATCGATATCCACGTCCAGGCCCAGATCCTTAAAAGCCGATATTAGTTCCTCCAAGTCCACTTTTCCTGCAATTCAAGATAGTTTATAATTAGATGTATTTATTATACATATATTTTATGGACTTACCATCCCGATTCTTGTCCAGATGCGAGAATTGCAGGCACAAATTCTTCTCATGCTCACGCACGTAATGGAGAAACTCGGCGAATCCTACGTTACCGCTTTGATCCTTGTCCGACTGCTGCATGAATTTCTGTTGCAAGTGAAAGAATAATACGTAAAATCATTATATTTATATGCTTGACTGACCGCCCTTTTTGGCAACAGCTTTGCGAGACCTTGGACCGAAAAATGTCTGCCAACTTATGACATGTTAGCGGAAATTAATTCATTGCATAAGCAAGATCGATATATCTATGTAAATGAATAGTATTATAAATACCTTGCTATTGTCAATGAAATAGACAATAGCATGTGCAAAAGATCACATATTTGCACAACAAAAACCTTTGTAATTAGCCTGACATGTTATTCCTAAGAAAGGGAAATATATTCCCAGCTACAAAATGTTCCCAGCATTTTGGGGACTAAAGTTTAATTTAAAAAAAGTAGCTAGAAGTAGTGGTAAAAGACCATTACTATTCGTAGCTTTATATTTGTCAGACTCAAAATTAATAACAAAAAATATAATAATTACAAAATTATATATTGAAATCTTGTTTTTCTTACAATCTTATCTGTTTAATATTTTCCTTATTAAAATATACTAATTTTGTAGAATTGATTTCAATATATATTGAAGTCATCAGGGATTTTACTTTGAAAAATAATTCATTAAAACTTTCTAGGTTTCACAATTAAAAAATTGCAAAAACTAGCTTAATTTATTAGCTTAGATTACAGCAATGACAACTCACCACCGCGTAGACGCTCGAGAGTCCAAAATCGTGCAATGCCGCCGATAGATCGTGTATATCGATTTTTCCATCGCCATCGCGGTCCAGCTGATTGAAGATCTTCTCGAGCCTCTCCTCATCCTCGGCCGGTATCTCGGTCGGCATGATGGAAAGCGGCACGCTCGAAACGGCGACGGCGACAGAGACGTTGCTCTGCTGCGGCGGCAGAATGTTGAGATTGTAGGGCGTTGTGGCGAGTAAAGCATGTTGCTGATGCAACTTGTGTGGCAGGACCTTCTCATAGCTTTGAGTTGCTGGTGACTTCAATGCTGGTGCATAAATGGCATTTGCCTGCTGTGCGTAATTAAAACCCTGATCTTGTTCCGGCGTCAAATCGATGTCAATGCGTTGTTCTTGCTCCGGATGTGGTTGTTGTTGCTGTTGTTCCTTCAGTTGTTGCTGCTGCTGCTGCTGCTTAAGCTGCTCAACCTGCTGACTTACTTCTAAGGACGCGTTGTTTTCAAAACCGACTTGCTTTTTAACCATTCTCCAGATTCGTCTTAACGTTGTATCAAGTATTACTTGCTCTTGCAGTCGCTTAAGTAAAATTTAGTGCTTGTATTGTTGCTGTTGCTGTTGCAAGTTGAGGTACCCAGATGTGCCCCAGCAATCGTTGATGCTTCGTCGGTTCGTACTGTTTTATGGCTGGCACATTTTGATTTTTGCCTCTCAACTGAATCTGAATGTTGCTTCGAGTCGCTTCGTTTCGCAAAATGTCTATAAATAAAGAAATATTCAATTTTCGCTATTTATTCACATTATCCTAAATGTTTACATACATACAGCTAGTCAGGTAATTGTTTTGACAACATTAAAAATGCATATACTTTAATATAAGTAAAATAACTGTTTTTAATTTTTACTTATTTGTAATATAGTTACTGTTGACTCTTAATACAATTTAAAAAACAAACAATTTAAAAAATAACAAAAAAAAAACGATCTATTGGATTTAGCTACGTTTTAAAATTAAACAAATTTTTGAATTTCTTGCTACTTTATGTCAATTAGTTGTTTTGACAAATAAAGTAAAGGCGTTTTTTTAATAAAATAAAAATAATAAATTTAAAATTATGTGAATTTTTTCATTTTGTCAGCACAATTACTTTACGAACTATATATACACTAGGGTGCATCGATTTGTATGTGTAAACATAAAAATTAAAGATGGTAACCCAAATTCCTAATCTACGTTCAATTCTAAGATGTTTTTCCAACAAAATAATAGCTCTAAAAACTATTTCTAGTCCCCGTTTTTTGAATTGAAATTGTTATTATGTTATTTTTAGCATATCTTTAATGTTTTTAGTCCGATCCTAACAATATTGGTATGAAAAGTTTTCTTAAAAACACGAGTTTTAAATTTTCAAGGAATATAAGAAACAATTTTCTTAAAGCATTATTTTCCTTCCATGGAAGGACTGAAAGAAATGATTTTTCGAACTATGGTTTCGTGGTAAAAACATCTCAGAATTGACCAATGATTTCGAATTTAGGTTACTTTTTTTATTTAAAAAATATCGATGCACCCTAATATAAACACTAGCAATAATCAAAATGGCATTGTTTAAATATCTATAAAAGAAAAATTATTCAAATGAGCAACAATTCATTCATTTCATTCACGCTTCATTCGCTGGGTTCAAAAGCAGACGACACGACCCATTAGGACTTCCTAATGGTGACCAAAATCTATACAGTGGGAGGCAGTCAGCTATGTTTTCAGTATGTGAACTGTTCGCTGCTCATTTATGCATGACATTTTAATTAATCCTGTTACGGAAAGTGTTTCCTTTAAAGGTATACAGCCCTGCAGTTTGTTCACCAATAAATCCATACAGTTTTCACTGCAATAATTCCCACAGGGCGTCGCATACGAATCAGCTGCTAAGACCGCAACCAGTTTTGATGTCATGGAAATGAAGTCATTTGTGGGCACTTTCTCTAATTTTTCTGTTTTCTTTTTTCATTTTGCATTTTTCAGCATTTGTAACCATTTCTTTTGGCTGCCAGCTGGGCAGTCGCAATTGCTATTGAATCATTGATTTTTTTTCGCTGCGTTTTCCCGGAAGAAACAGAAGCCTTGAAAATTAACAACTCCCACTGCACGCACACATACACGTACACACGCAGTCGACACCAATACATGTGTCATGGAAGAGTGGGGGGCGGGGACGAAGGTGGGAGCAGTCAGGACGATGCTGGAACTTTCTTTAAACAAATGTTCAACAAATGTTTGCTGTTTAAATAGCTTAATTATGTTTTTCACGATTGGCATCTGCTTAGTTTCACTTTGCAGTGACTCAAGTTTCACGTACATTTCTTGTGATTTTTGCCAAATTGGCAAAATTCAATTTCAGCGAAACGCTTTTTTTCATGCACACACACACACACACACATGCACGCTGAAACACATACGAATGGATACAAAAGAAATCAAAAGAAAAATTAAAGAAGCGAATCGCGTGGCGCTACATACTGTCGAAACTCCCTTTTGTATTGGTTGTCCTTAGACACTTCTTTATATATATATATAGATTATTAACTTTTAAATTTTATAGAGAACACTATCAGCGGAATTCACTTGGGATAAACTGTGCGCTCTGCCAACTCGTATGCTACAAAAACGATAAAACGATAAAACGCGTCCGTTCTGTTTGTTCAAACGAAAAAGAATGAAAGAAAAGAGAAAATATGACAGAAATGCTTATACTTTCTTATCGATATATCGATATTCGCACACCGTAATTAGCTATATGATATCGTGATATGTAATACGATACCGATATTCTTTCTCCCACATATCGAATTTAAATGTTAGGTAATACAAATTGCCAAATGCTATAACTTTGCAATAAATTAATAATTTGAAGAAATTTTAAAATTCAAAATTAGATAAAATAAATGTATACATTTAAATAAAGGCTTGAAGATCGTCATTGACACTTTTCGCATTGAGCTATTTTAATTTGTGTTCCGATACGACTTCTTAGCTCCTTTAGTTTCTCTTTTATCTAAATTTTTCATTTTAATTCTTTATAAAAATTGACTACTTCATTAGAAATTTATCTTACAGAAGCCAATTTTAACATGCGTTGAAAGCCTTTTGTTCGAATGCAAACTTTCTCCCAAGCAACCTTGAACTGTCCATTTTAAACCCAGTGGTGAATTCCCAGACACGATTGATTCATTGATTTTATAATATGCTTGTCAATTTTGATTCCATATATATATATCTATATTTTGGCTAATTAATTCGTTTTGTAATATTTTTTTTTTTTCATTTGAAATTGGTCTAGCCTGTTAAATTATTCGTTGGAAAGTTTGAACTTAATATCCGTTGACGATTACATTAAATGCGTTTACAAATAAATTGGGGTTACTTTAACAAAAGGACAAACAATAGTACAAAACAAATTAAATACACATTGCAGTAGATAGTTTCTTTTGCTAATTCATTAACAAATTCCAGGCATCATCTTCGGCGCTTGGTTTTCCACTCGACGATGCTGGAGGTTTAGCTTTTACATTTTTCACATCCAAATTATCAAATCCTTCGGTCAACTTATGCGATGTCTCCTGTAGCTTCATGTTTCGTCGGGCAGTTTGACCACCAGACGGTGTATTTTGATACGATGTCTCGGCATTTTGATAGCCCGATGTATTGAAGCCGGACCAATCATCATCATTGGTAAGACCACTGCTGGGTGTGCTGCTGGCAATGTTGCTGCCAAGTTGGTTATGATATGAACTGGAGCTGGTCAGGTGCGATTTATTGTTGGCATTCTCCTGCCAACCACCCCAGTCACTATCTGTGGCTCCACTCTGTTGTCCCAGGCCACCAGCCAAATTGCCACCCACCGAGTGGGAACGCTGATAGGCATTATCCTCCAGGCTGGGATCGTTGTAGCCGCCCTGGAAATTGGAATTGTTGCTGCCTGACAAATTATTCCAGCCACGTTTGCCAATATCCGATACCTACAACAAATACCAAATGTTATTCAATAGTACAAGCAGTAAAATAATTTACATAATAACTGATAATAGGAATAAACAACTACCGACCTTATAGGCCACGTCTGTAACTCCGCTTTGAACAGTTTCTAGCAAAGTGCCTTCTTTAATCTACAAACAAATGAAAAGGAAGCAAAAAAAAAACAAACATACCAAATAATACAAACAATAATAAATAAAAATGATTAATAAATGACTACGACAAACCTTGGTTGAAGCCAGGTTTACAGTAGTTACGGCCTTTTCCTTTGCCGTGCTGGCCAGCTTGGAGGCATTCGAAGAGAACAGACTCCAGCCGGAAGCTAAAGTTGTTAGCGTGGAGTCAAGGATCTCCTGAGATTGCGTTTTCGGTGGCGCCTCTCGGGTAAAACCAAATCCAGCGTATTTACCGCCCTGATTCGGTGGCAAGTTTCTGTCATTGGGAATTAGAGTTAGATAAAAATATTATAGATATACTTAATACAATGAATTTATCTATGTTGTGTTCAAATTTTAAAGTCGCATATCAAACGGTTTGACCTGTACAATGCTGAGACAGTGAACAGGTCAACAATTATATATATATATATATATAGATGCAGTTAGTCATAATCTGATTCAATTATTATTGATTATAAATTTATGTACATACTCAGGACGTGATGCATTTTCCATTTGACGACGACTGAAGAACTCTTCTTTCTGATCTTTAAACTCTTGTGTCTGGAACTGCTGATAACCCGCATTATCATTATAGGCTCCTCCTCCATTCTGATAGCCGCCGCCACCGCCTCCACCCTGGGCATTTCCACCGTAACCTGTTGCGTTTGAGCGGTTCTGCGAATTGTTGTTGCCACCAGCTGTGGTACTGCCGCCATAGTTGTTGCCACCAAAGGAATTGTTGCTGCTGCTCAGACGCGTCTCAGCGTCCTTTTGATTCCAGCTCTTGCCCTGCGCCAGAGTTGATATCTTATCACGATACAAAGCGGCCGCTTTGCAATTGTAACGTTGTGTTATCGGTGCACGTTCATTCCAATCGTCCTGATCCTCTAGAAATTCACGAGCGTTGCGATTGCCACCCATCTTCATCTTCTCCAGCTCAATGTCCTTCCACTTATCCATTGTCACGGAGCGCACAAAGGAGAGGTGTACGCCCAAACTGCGATGTTTGCCGGAGCATTCCAGGCAGATCCAAATGCCGTAGGTGACTGACACCCACTGTGGATTGTGGGTACCGCATTCAAAGCATTTCTAATCAAATAGTTATTGTTAATTACAGATTATTAACATATGTTATATTTTAATTATAATAGGTGTAATTTTTGTGTTTGTCAAAAAACATACATGACCAACTGTTTGCCAAATAATGTGCAGCTTACCGAATTATCATCTTGTGGTTTAAGCTCCTGCAACACGCGGCGTGTTCTCGGACTGGCCATGGCAACAGCTAACTAACAACTAATAAAAAAAGGCTTTTCAACTCAATTTCACACTGCCTTTTTTATAGTTGGGGGTAAAACTTTTTTTGCTGACGTTGGCGTAGTTTGCAATCTTGTAGGCACTGTAACTCCACATCCAAGCAAACTGGAACTGCGTTAACTCCAATTAACTCTTTGCACGTGAATTATCACATTTAATCAAGCTGTGCATTTATTTGATTTCGCAACCTTAAAGTGCAGGCTTCAAAATTAATTGACAAAAAAAAATATCGCCCACAAAACAATTTAACAGAATTCCATTTTTCGCTCCTGAGGGTGCCCATCTGGTTAAAGTTAACGATCTGGTTTGATTAGTTGTACCTAAAATTATTAGTACAATTCCGATTTTAGGTACCCTTAATTTTTCATTTCATTACCTTAATTTTGTCTAATTTCTAAATTTTAATTTTCATCAAATTTATTAATTTTTATCAAGTTTTTTTTTGGCGTTTTTAATTTGGCAATTTTTAACAGTGATGTCGACTTTTTGAGCTGAGATGGTAGGCAGAAGTGCTGCCAACTTATCTTTTTCCGACAGCTCTGATGTTATTCGAATGCGATACGCGGGAGAAGTCGTGAGTTGGCAGCACTGATTATGCGATGGAGTGAAATCGATTTTTTGAAAATAAAATTAAATCTTTATCAATTATTTATTATTTATTAATTAAACATTTATGTAAGAAATTATGAAAATTATATACAAAACAAATAAAAACTCCACTTTGCGGGATTAGAGCTTTTTCCGGAAAACAAGGCTGCTGCACTTTTCAAAACACTGCCGCCACACAATCTATTTAATAAATTTCAAACTTTAACCGCCAGCTGGTAGCGATTGCAGTTTTGACACTTTAGCAATGAGGTTGCCAATTCTGTCTGTCTTGTGGACACACTGATTGCGATTATTGCGTGATTTTAATTGAAATGTCAAAACATAAATAAAGTTCAGGAGCTCAAATTTGGTGCGCAAATCTCACGATTTTATAATGGCTGGTAGAAAGAAAACAAATGAGAAAAACGAGAGCTGGATTCCTGAATCCCACAGCTTTTTTACGGGTGTAATGACGGACACTTTTAAAAGTCTACACGAGAATGAATTGCTTGAATTGAGTCGCAATGAGCAAACTCAGCTGGAAAAACTGGAGAAATTGTGGCTGATCAATTATAAACCCTTGGAGCGTCTGCCGGAGTCGAATCCTTGTCCATTGCCAAAACCGAAACGAGCGCCAAGAAAACCTCGTAAAAGCACAGTAACAACAAAAACAACAACAACAAAGACCACAACAACGTCAGAGAAGACAGAGATGCAAGATGAACAGTATGTGGATCCAAAGACTTTGGATGACAACTTGGATATTGTGTATCGCATTAATATTCCACGCTTACGTCCTCATTGGCGCCACAGCAGCATTGATCTCAAGATAAAGGCGTATATATGCAAAAACAATTTAATAGAACCACTGATCAATTGGGAGTTACTTGATACCGTTATGGAATTGCCGCTGGAGGAGGCCACAAAAATATTTCAGCGTCATGTTGACGAAAAACTGCAGACTGCATAAATATTTTTGTATATAAATAAAATTGATACATTCATATGTATTTCATTATGTAAGTTTTCCATATTTGCAAATGTTTTCTTTTTTTTGTGTTTAAATTCTTGCAGTAGCTATTCATACTTTATTTAACGGTATTTGATCGAATTTCGAATATACATAAGTTTCGAATTCGAACATAATTAAATTAAATATTGTTAAGCTTGCTTATCGCATTTCAAGGTGCGTTGAGTTTGACTCTCGTTGTATTTTGTTAATAGAGTTAAACATATTTGTTTTTCTTTATTAAAAGTTAAATTTATAAAAATAAACAAGATGTTTGAAATTAAAAACGTCTTTCAACCAATTTAAACTCAACTGTAACTGAATGAAAAGCTTTAAAAATATAAAACTTAATATGTTGAATTCATATAAAATTAAAAAACAAATAAAAATTTGACAAAGGACTATTTAAATTCTTACTGCCAAAAAAATTAGCAGTCAAAATGTAAAAGAAAACGTTAATATATTTTAAAATATTATTTAATAAAAAAAATATCATTAATAAGATCAATAATAAAATTTAAAAGTTTAAAAAAAGTTTAAGTTTAAAAAAGATAGTTAGCGCCTTAATAGCAAAAAAGAATTTAATGCTTGATTATTCGGTTATTTCGGTTTAAATATTGAATACGTGTATCATTGGTTTTTCAGTTTCCGTAGAGGAAAAGATTTTTATTTCGGTAAGGTCTTCAATAAAGGTTATCAATTTCAATCTGTTATTACTGATTTGGTATTCGATGTCGAATACGAAATTCTTAAATTAGTTCTTGAATAATTTTAATTTTAGACCGAAAGGAATATATATTTTTGTTTGGTTGAAAGTACTCGTAATTCCTCACTGTCTGAACTTGAACATGTAATTAATTATGTTGGAGTGTATTTGGAATTTCAGGTACGTGTAAAGGTTGTGTTATCGATGACGAGTCTAACAAATTATAACTAATCATGCTGATCTGATTTCCATATTAATTTCATTCATGTTCTTCCGACTCTCACATTTTCCGCAACGTCATGCCGAAAATTAATAAAAACCAGAGATTTATCACACTCTTTTACAGTAATCCAACCGACTGTCGGTGAATATCAGACAATGAAATTACGAGTACCATGAGTGATTTCAATACAAAAACAGAATGCGTGTGGGCCCCAAATGGAATTAGATGGAGATTAGAGAGTTTTGGCGCCGGGAGCATTTCCTCTCCCCTTCTTTCTCTCTTACGTATTGTAGACAATCATAAATATGGAATTCAATTGGAACATTAGCATATAATTATGCACAATATTTTTGCAATTCACAGATCTCGATAATTTCTTTTCAATTTTCAAACTCGCGCATTTATTTAAGTCAGTCGCATTGCTATAATTTGCGTCACAAATGGGCGTAGCCGTGGTCGTGGTCGGAGTCGAGTATAATTGGGCAGGCGACGCGATCCAAAGGATGTGTTGAATTGAAATGCCTGCCGGGTAATCCGATCGAACTCCAGTCCACTCCATATCATTGCACTCCACACCACTCCAGAGACTCTGTCTCTGTCTCTGCCTCTGAGTTATGACGCATGCCTGCTAAGTGAGCCCTGTTAACTTGGCTTTTGGCGGGGCTCGTTGGTCACTCGACGCTTTCAACAACTACTGCAGATGCGAATGTGAACTGGGAATGGCATTGGGATTGGGAATGGTTCTCTCGGTCTGCCTTTGGTGGTGGTCTTATCAGAAGCCGCTGTGCACTCCCCAAGCTGCCAAAAATGGCATTGCTGCGCATTCATTATCCATGCTCTGTCACTGCTGCTCTCTCTCTCTCTCTCTGGGATCTGTTGGTGGGCAGCAACTCCTCCTCCTTCTACCTCTCCTTTTGTCCCTGTGCTTCTCGTAAAGCGCCACTGGCCATTTTGCACCACAGCCTGAGTTATAGTGTGGATATGATCAAATTATAGGCTTAGCTTTGGCATTAAACTCGCATAGACGTCGTCGTTGGTCTGCAGCTTCTTCGAGAGGATGTGGCTGACGTTAACGCTGGCCGGGGTGAGCATGTGCAGCTTTTGTTGGCCAACTGGCATCCGGTCAATATACACACATATATAACCACACATACATGTGTAATCCTTAATGTTTTATAATCATAATAAGGAAAATATTTTTTTTTAGCTTATTTAGTTAATTAGTTAATAAACTGAAAAGTTTTTAACTGAAATTAACCAAAGAAAATAAAATGTTAATCACTAAAATGTTAAAATGTGCTAATTTTGAAAAGTAGATAAATATCCCGGCTTTCAATTTTTCGGTCACTTGCCTCTGAAAAACAAAATGAGTTAGTTATTTGTGGATCAAGTTCTCAATTTGGATGTCAGAATTAAAAACAATTTGGTTCTAAAGGGAAACTTGTTACATTTCTAAAAAATTAATTTCTGTTGCTTAAAAAAAAGGAATATTAATTTAATTAAATACGCATATATATTTATTTTAATAATTGATTATTATTATAATTATATTTTTTATTTAGTTTACGAAAATTAAAGTTTTTTACAATAATAATATGATTTTGTTTTTGATACTATTTATTAATGCAATCAAAATGGGAATGACTATGCATATATATGCAGATTAATTTCCCTAAAGGAGAGAGAGAGAGAACGGGGCAACTTTATGCAAATGAGGCGCAACGTAGTTCGCACGCCGCTGCCACAAAGTCTGCGCAGGCAGCAAGATCTTTCCGAAATGTGCAACACATGCAAATAAAACAAAATCGTTGAAAATTGCACCAATTAAGTGGCAATGTATGCCGTCTGTCCTGCCGAGAAAGGACTTGGGATGAAGTGGGTTAAGGGAGTAGAGATCTGAGGGATGGGACGGGGAGAATTGTCGAGGGTATCATCGTGGTATTGCTTCGCATTTATCAGCGATATTAAAGCGTTAAGTGAATTACTTATTCTCGACTCCAAAGCCAAAAGCAGCGCAATGCGTTACCTTTCATGTCTACCTGTCCCAGACGATTCCGTGTCGTCGTCGTTCTACAACACATCTCGGCATAGGTATAAATGTATCAGTGTGTGTGTGTGTGTGTGTGTTTGTGTGTTTGTGATAGCCGCGATGTTGCATGCGACAATTATACGCGCTGAGCGACGCCAGTTTGGCTCCCGCTCCCATGGCAAACAAAAAACAAGCGGAATAGGCTATAGTCAAGAGCCCGACTATAGGAATACCCGTTAAATACTTATAGGAGATTATATGGCTCCAATTTAAATTAAAAAAGCCATTACAGAAGATCTATTTAACCGATCTACTTGCGATTAAGTAGAATAATAAGCAAATTCGGTTAATCTAACTCTTTTAGTCTATGAGATCTAGGCGCTTACACAGACGGACGGACCATCAAGAATATATATTAGCGTGCAACGATTTATATGACCCAAAATCGTAATCTAAGTTCAATTCTAAGATTTTTTTTGCTAAGAAACCATAGTTCTAAAATCAATTCCTACTATCCTATACCAAAGCTTATAACTTATTAGCATATATTTAGGGTTTTTAGTAAGAACCTGACAAGATTGGCATCAAATTTTTTGGTAGGACCAGGATTTTCAAAATTTCATAGAATAAAAGTACCAATTGTCCTAAAAAAAAATAATTTTCATCCATGCAAGAACTAAACACCAAATTATTCCTAAGAACCTGACAAGATTGGCATTAAAACTCTTGATAGTACCAGGACTCTAAAAATTTAATAGACTTTAAGTACCAATTGTCCTTAAAATATAATTTTCATCCATGCAAGAACTAAAAGCACCAAATTTTTTAATTTAAAAAGCGGTAACTATTTTAGAATTGATTTTGGAACTATGGTTTCATAGTGAAGACAAATACAATATACCCTTTTGGTTATTTTTGAAGTAACGGGTATAATAAAGAAGAGGGACGGCATTTGAAGCTGCCGCTGAGTCAAGGATGCCATTTACACTTACAGATTCTACTGCTACTGCTGCTGACTTTTACCATTGGCATTGGCATTGCCATTCGCCGATCGTTGCTGATCGATTTTCAATCGATCGGCAGCATCATGCAACCGCGCACAGCCTCCAGTCTCAGTCTCTGCCTCTGCCAGCGTCTCTGGCTCACTCTGAACAGCTCCTTCTGGTTCAACAAATCGTGCCAAATAACACAACATAATGACAACAAAGCCGACGACAGGAACGAAGCGACGTCGCGTCGTCCTCCACTTGTCTTGTTGTTGTTCTTGCTTAACTGTGACTCTGTGGGGAAGGCAGTCGGTGATTGCCATTTCAAGATTTTGCCTCTCATACACACACACGCACACACACACACACACACGAACTGTGTGAGGATTGCAAAAATTAAGAGATATTTATAATAAGCACGAAAACCACTTAATACTAACGCCTTTGGCAATTAAGAGCCACAGCTACGAGAGTGTATGGCAAGGATGTGGATCGAGATGCATTCCAATGGGTCACACATGCACACATACATGCATACATGCACAAAAGCAACAACATTCAGAATGCAAGCAGAGCGCCACGTCAGCCACAACCGCGCTCACTGTCCCACTCTCCCACTCTCTCTCCAACTCTCTCTCTCTGTGTATCCCATTTGTGTATGTAACTGCTGCTTTTTAGCAAACTCATCAAAAGCCGCAGGTAAGCGTGTATGTAAATTTTATAGTTTCAATTGTTTTCCAAATTCTCTATGGATCTATGGATTTTGATGATGAAGTTGACGCCTTCGGTGGCTCATTACAATTAATAATAGCCGTTGTGGCGCACTCTTCGATTGATTCTTTTCAATTTTCTCCACAGTCGGACAGTGTAATGAATAACTGTGCTGCGGCTGCCGTTGTGGATATTGTGTGGATGATGTGTGGATATGTACAGAGGAGTCGAAGTGTTCGTTCGCATAAGCGAACGATTATACAAGTGATTTTTTGATTTGACAGGCGTTAAATTAAAATTTAATTCGGCCATCTATATAATTATAGTGATCCATCCGAGCATACACATTGACGACGTCGACGACTTCTCAGCGCATGTAATTAAAGCCACATTAATCATCCAGCCCCCGAACTGAAAGCCAGGCTCGTGAAGACTTTTGGGCTCAGTTCCAATTCCAGTCGCAGGCACTTCACTCTGTGAGAGTGTGTATTGTATTCGAGTGTGTGTGTGTGTATGTGTGTGTCTGTGTGTGTGTTTGCCTCGCTTGGTAGCCACAAAATTGTCAGATTTGTCCACTTGAGTTATTTTTGAATGCGCGTCGAGCTTCCAGCTTCACTCTTCGCTCTCTACCCGCTTCCCCTCTCTCTCTCTTCCTCTCTCTGACCGATCCTCTTTCAATGGGTGTCAACTCTTGAATTCCCGACCAATTATACAAAACCCGTGAGAAATTCACAAACTTTTTATATTGCTTTATAGGCACACACATACAAACACACATATGTATATATTTATGAACATACATATGTATGATTGTATTTATATGTCCATTGATTCATTCTTTATTTGTACTCAGCACGTGTATTATTTATGCTTGTAGATGTAGAAACTGAATAAATTAGGAGTAGAGTTGTAAAAATTGCACTAAATTGCGTTAGGAAAATGGAACTGATAGATCCTTAAGGATATTCACATATTACAAATATATTTTCTAGGATATAACATTGTAGTACAGTTGATTTGAATTGCACTGCTTTTTTTTTTTAGTTAGCCTCCGATTCGGTTTCCGTCTCTGCATCCACATTGATCTCATCCTCCTCCAGCTCCTCCGCACTCGGCTCCTTCTGCGGCGTTGCCATATGTCGCCATAAATATTGACGAGCAAAGTTCAGAGCAAATGCAGCAGCGGAGGCGGAAGCGGAGGATGAGGCTGATCCTGAAGATGTGGGCAGGGCAGCACGAAATGCACTATGCTCACCGCCCATTAATAATGGAACTGATGCTGTGTGTGAGGCAGGCAGCGGTGCTGTTGGTGTTCCTGTTCCTGTCGCCGGATCTGGGTCTCGAACCGTAGGGCTTATGCTGCTGGTGCTGGAGATGAGGGTGCTCCGAGTGCTGCCCTCTTGTGCCGTGTGCTGATAGGCGGCGGGATGCTGAGCAAATTGGTAATTGGACTGTGGACTGTGCTCCCTCGTACTGTTCTCGGTTGGAGGCAGTGCACCCAATCCTGCTGCGGGTTGGATTTGCGGCGGCGTCGGGGATGTCGATGCCGATGCTGAGGCCGAGTCGCGCTGTTTCAGCAGATTGACCCGTTGATGACGTCGCCATTTCGCTCGTCTGTTGGAAAACCAAACCTAATTGATCAATCAATGGAGAGACAATTTGTTAGTTCATAAAAAAAAGAGTGGGCTGTGTCCATGTCCAAGGTCTAAGTCTAAACTGGTTAGTAAGCAGGAGGGATTCAAGCATATTCTGTCCATTGTCCATCGGGAAACATAACTCACCTGGACTCTTGCCTCACTTAAGGATGTTCGTGCCGCAAGCTTCTCCCGCGTGCTCACACACGGATAGTGTGACTTCTCGAACTCCTTCTCCAGTTCATCCAGCTGCTCCGGACTGAACGTTGTGCGATTGCGACGAAACTTCGGCTGATCACTGTCCTCCGAGTCCGAGTCTTCACCCTCAATGTCTGCGAAAGCAGGCAAAATTATTGTTATCTGCTGGAGAATCTCAAGAGACTAAATAACTCACCGATCATGCGATTGGCATCCACATCCGGCGATTGACTGTCTCTGCTTCCCGATCCCGGAGATAGAGCTGGCAGCGATAGGCGTCCACTGCCGGCGCTGCTTCCACCACAGACACTGGAGCTGTGATTATTCGTATTGGGATTCGAGTTGCCGTCGGAGTTGCTGTAGCTGCTTCCAGGCAAAGAGCTGCTTCCTGGCAAGGGCACAGCACTCCAAAGCGGATGGTGTCCCGGCAACGTCGCTGGCCAAGTCGGAAAGCTCGTATACGGATGTGGATGCGGATGTGTCGGATGCAGGGCATATCCATAACTGGCAGCTCGTGCAAACTCCGCTGCTGCACGCTCTGCGGCTCGATTTCTCAGGATGCGATTGATGCTGCTCACCGAAGGAGCTGTGGCATTCGTGCAGACACCTGAGGATGGGAAGATCGCAGGAGAAAGCAGTGAATAATGAGAGAATATAGAGAAAACTAAAGATGAGGTCACAGAAAGAGATAATTATAACGGAAATAATATGTATAGATAAAATGTAGAGACATCTTAAAATGATAGATTTAATACGGAAATAATATGGATAAGATATCGCGAAACCCGAACAAAAGAAGATCACAGAAGGTGGAAGAGAGATCGATCACAGATGGAGAAAAAACTGACAGGTATGTAGAGAAAATATAGAGATACCAAAGGAACTAACGATCGTAGAAGGATAGAGTTAATACAGAGATATAGGGGCACCTGAAAAGAAGAAGAAGAGAGAAAACTAATACGAACAAAATATTGAGATCAATTCAAAGTTGAAGATAAAGAGATCACAAATTGAAGATGAAGAGAATGATAAAATAACTTAGAAGGAATTACTACAGGACGAATATCGAGACAGTTGAAGATAGATAGATTTTACTAGATAGATTTACTAGATGCAGAACATATAGAGACACCTGAAGTGGAGAAAAAAACACAGAATGAGAATATAAATACCCTAAAGAGGAAAGGAGAACACAACAAGACAATTAATACAAACTTTATATACAAATTATGTAGAGACACCTGAACTGCAAAAGATCACAGAAGAAGACAAGTAATACGGGTCGAATACAGAGATAATATGAAGAGACTATATAAAGAGATACTTCAACCGGATGCAGTGCGTCTTGAACTCCAAATGAACTCCGACTGACACAAATTAGATTGACTGTAATGAGCAGACCAGTTGCGATTCGAATCTACATTCATTCAGTTGGAGTTGCAGACTGAGTCTGAGTCTCCAACTTCTGTGTGTCCAAGCAGCTCATGTGAGCGATGGCAATCGGACGATTCATCGCACAGCGCGAATTCAACTGGGCCCCCCTAGAAAGTCAGGCAGGCAGTCGGGGAGTCGGTCAGTCGGTTGGACAGTCAGGGAGTCGAGGTAGTCGAGTAATACCACAGTGAGTGACACAAATGTGAGCACATTTACATATCAATCGACTAAGCCTGCAGCGGATGTTCATAAATTAAGCAATCGATAAATCTTGGGCAAAAGCGAAAACAATACAATACGAAACTTACAACATTAAATGAGGAACAAAACTTGGCCAGGACGCAAACAGTTGCTGTCTGGATCAATTTGCTGGCTAATTCGTATTACGAGTACAGAGTACTGACCATAAACACATCAATAAGATGCTGCAGATGCTGTCAGCTGCTGAAAAGTTGCAGTTGAGGTTGGACTTAAACTCCGAGTTGGAGGCGCGTCCAGACGCACTGGATGAACCATTGATTGTTGACTTGTTGACTTGGCTTGTCAATGACTCTGCAATTTCGCTTTTGGGGGGTTCCCATCAGTTGCCATTTTAATTAGCCCAACTCTGAGGACTGTCCTCGCTCCCTTTTTGTCTGCTCTCTTAATCTGCATCTCTGTTCGCATTGTTCTCATTGTTCTATTTAGTTCACTCACTCACCTTCGGTAATCAGTCTCTCGCGTATTTCCCACGCGAATATCGTTGGATTTTCGCGTTTATATTGCTCGATCTTGGAGACAACTGTCGGCGTGGCCACCTTGGGCTTTGAGCCACCAATCAGACCCGGTGGACGCAGTGTACCTGCCAAATAGAAAGAGAAATCTTTTAATTGATTTATGCTAATTTCAATTTTCATTCATCTGAACCCAGGTGTGACCTCTGCTTCCAGCGACCTCTGCCTCAGGCCAAATCGCATAATTTTCACATTATCAATCACAGCTCCCGGTTTGAGTTGGAATCCGCACTTTACTCTATCGTGTGGGCGTTATTCTCAACAGGTCAAAAGCCCGTCGGCTACCTGACAAGCTTACTAACTGACTGACTGACTAACTGACTGACTGACTAACTGACTGACTGACTAACTAGCTAAACAATTGAACTCGCGTTTTGTTTTTCTATAGCGCGTTAATTTGAATATTTGTAAATGACACAAATACAACAACAACTACAATTCCATATACAATGTCAGCCTCAGTTTCAACCCAGCTTGAATGATAATTTGTCGGAAGCAACTGACAGGCGTATGCTGTTTATCTTGTGAATTAGGCGTTGAGCTCAGAGTACACTTCCCGAAAATTCATATATTATTCTACAGACACTGCTCATTTGCTTAAAATATATTTATCGAAATTTAGGAAGACAATTTTAAGATTACGTTAGATAAAATGGACAGAAATAAATTATTCCTATACCAGCCACATATATATTAATTTAGACTGACAATTTCTTCATATTTTTTAAATAAATGAGGGAAGTAAACTATTCTATACTTACTAAAAATATTTTATACATTGAAAGATAATTTATTTATTGAAAATAAATGGTTTCTTTTAAAAACGTGTTGTTCTTATAGCGCTTGGTATCTTATAACAGTCGTATAATTTGGATTGTCATTCATTGAATAACCCGTAGATGAAAAATCCTTATGGATCTTTTTAATGCTTTATTATTCTATACTAAAACAAGACTAATAATAAAGATATTCAAAATTTGGTTATTCTTTTTTTTACAGTGAATAAAATAAAATAAAATATTACGATAATAAAAGAACTTTAAAATGAAAATGAATAATAATAAAAAAATAAGAATAATTGCATACTAGATATTGTTAGCTTTATTCTTATTGAGAATTGTTTTCGCTCAGTGTAGTCGCTCCAGTCAATATATGCATTTGTCGCTTTAGTGGCACAGGTAAAATGCAAGTGTGTATGTGTGTGTGTGTACTTATGTAAATTGGATTTTGCGCAAAACGGAAATTATTTATACATTTACACAGTTTAAATTAACCAGCTTCCCATCTTTCCCCTACGTTTCCCTTAACCGAAGGCGAGTACACTTTGAAAATGAATGAATTGCCGTCGTGATGGCTGCGCACAGATCAGAACAATTTGTGAGTATGATTCAAAGATAACTCAATGAATTGTTGTAGTGACCAAATTGAGCTGTGCTCAACAATCAACTGCACTCAGTAAATCAACTAGTTACACGACGTATCAAGGTATGATTACATTTCAAGTTCTATTGTTTACTCAGTTTTCGTATACTTTAATTATGAAATCTTAGATTCCTTGTTTAATATGTTTCTTGAGTATTTGGAAATAGATGTTCCAATGAAAAAGTCCAAATTAAAGTCTAAGGAAGACTAAAGAAATTGTAGAAGTTGAAGTACTTTAAGCAAAGTGTCATTATATAGAATAAAAAACTGGAAGTCAGTCCGCGCTAGTGACGAAAGCAGCAATATCTACAGGAAGAATGTATAAATATGTCTAATAAGCTAAGGTAACTAAAATAAGCGTATACAAATATTAAACTACTTAGATATTGGTAACCTAGGGCTAATTAAGATTTTTGAACGGATGTATACTTGGAAGGAAGAGCTATAAAAGAACTTATTGGCTTTAGCTTACTTCGCTCTTTACTCTTCTTCAATCGTAATCTATAGCTGTTTCTTTCAGTTTAACCCCTGCTTTCTTTTAGTTCTTTCCCCTGCTTTTCCCCCTTCTTCATATCCTCAATTCAATTGTTGTTACTGCACTTCATTGAGTGCATAGAATTCAATTTGGAGCGCTAAGATTTGTCTTAGATGGCAACAGGTGTGCGATTGCCGCAACCTCAATTACACACGCTGGAATTAGATGTATGTGTATAGAGATTGGCCAGGTGTCACTTTGGGCATGGTAAGGTGCAATCGATTTGTCGTGTATACGTGACCCTGGCCTCGGACTCGCAGTCGCAGTTGCAGTTGCAGTTACATGTGCAGTTTCAGTTGCAGTTAAAGTTGCCGTTGCAGGCTGCACAAATCGATTACGGACGCTTGAGACCCTAATTTGGTGGGACACATGGCAATTGCATTTGGAGCGCGTGTTTTGTGGTTCCGCGTTATGCAAAAGATGTCGCTAGCACTGATTACATTGGTCAGGCTGAGCTTAGACCCACAGCCAATGCTTTGCCCTAGTAATAACACTATCCCTTCTTACCCCCTAGCTACGTTATCCGTCTCTCCTAGCCTGTTAACCCTATTTTGTTCCCATTCCTCTTGTTCTTTTAGTATTTACTCCATCATTTATCCACTTCTGTAGTTTCTTGTCCTTATTGCTTTGACTTCACTTACTATCTTCTTACATTTCCTTTACTATATTTCCCTTACCCTCTAACCCCATATTCCAATCTCTTTCTTCTGCGTCTTCCCATTAACTCCTTAAATTAATTCCTTTACCTATCTGTCTTTACTCTCTTTCGCCTCTGACTTAGCTGTTACTCCGTTTATTTTACTCCAGTTTCGCGTACTTTCAGGCCTTTTACCCTTTCCCCCTCTTCCCATCGCCTTCTGCTTACCCTTAAACCTATTCACTTTACCTCTTTATTCTAAATCCTTAGGCTCTTTTATCTTTTGTATCTTCCATTTACCATTCCGCTAAAACCCCCTTAAAAGCTTCATTAACCCCTTTTTTCCTTTATTCCTTCTTTTTCTTTAACTTCTTAGCTGTATTTCGTTTTCTTATTGCCTTTACCTTTCTCTGAACCCTTTTCTCTAACTGCTCTTTCTTTTTCCCTTCAAAATTTTTTTATTTTCGTTTACCTTACTAATTATTTTTCTCCTCCTTTTAACCTATTCTTCTGAACGTTTTTTTAACAAACCTTATGATCGTTTTCTTTACCACCTTCCTCATCACCCTTTCTTCTTAGATATTTCCCCTTTTCTCTTTCTCTCTTTACCATATATCTTTTCTCCTACGCTTTCCCGCCCTTACTTAACCTCTTACCCCTGCCTTTAACTCCTTACTCCAGATCCCATAACTAAGGTGCCAAATTATAGTCTTACCCAGCAGCTTGGAGACTGCACCTTGCTGGGAAAGCATGTGCTGTGCCAGATCGTAACCCCGTATTCCAAAGCGTGACAGTTCCAGGAGACGATGCTGCGAGGCCAGGGCGCTGAGATTGGTAGCAGCTGCCGATCCCGGAGGTCCGTTGCCGTTGCCTCCAAAGAGAGCCAACGTGGGAGCGGGTGGTGTACCAGCAGCCACAGAACCGGCCGAGCAGTGGCTGTGCGTAAGCGCTAAAAGCAGACAGAGAGCGAGAGAGAGAGAGAAGGAGAGTGAGTGAGTGAAAGAGATGGCAAGAGAATCATTAAATGTCAATTGGAATTTAAACGAAGCTGCTGCCAGCATTCCGCGCATGGCACGCAAACACCAAGAAATTTGTAGTGAAGTTAGGGTCAGGGGAAAGGAGTAGGGGCTTAGGGGCATAGGCGGTAGAGGGGCAGTGATGATTGGACAAATTTCGGTCTGTTTTTGATCGACAGAGAGTGCAAGCGACGAAGACATTGAAGCCAAGTGACGACTACAACAAGCGCTTCAGATGCTGGCGGAAGTGTCAACGTTTATGGTCATAATGGCGTGTCAAGTGGACGTGGTGTGGTCCATTACCGTCGTGAAAGACGTTGTCGTGAATCAGTTGTGCCCAAGCCAATGACAGCGACAGACTACCGACCACCGACTACCGACCACCGACTACCGACCACCGACTATCGACTACCAAGTGCCGAGTGCCAACTGCTAATTTGAGTTGGAATTTATGAAATTCCTGATGTCTCCGTCTTCCAGTCAAGCAGCAAGACAATTTGTTGCTGGGCTTACTAAGGATCCGTTTGAGAATGGAATGGGCTCTGAAATCGTTTGTTGTGGCAGCGATTACCAATTCCTCAGATGTAGAAGCTTTTATGTTCATTTTGACATTTTATCTGATCGCGAGAACTGCACACATTTTAACACCTCTTTTTTGGAGCGTCTACCTCGCTCCTCTTCTGTGTGGCATCTCTCTGAGACTGTGGGATGCCTTGGTATGCTCTTCAGCCACTTGGTTTCTTTCTTTCTTTTTTTTTTTCTGCTGACCTCGTCGACCCCTTGGCATTCGTGCTAATTAAAAGGCGATGCGGATTCGCGGTAGTAGCTCCCGGTTAGTCGACAATTTGCTGCAGCCGCATGTTGCACCAATTGTTGTAGTCTCGGTTGTGGTTGTGGTTATGGTTATGCCTGATTTATGCCGCACTCTCCACACACAATTGCCGTTTACATTGGAGTACGCTTTGGCTGCGCTTATACCACGGATGTCAACTTGCTGCTTGCCACTGAATGTGGCAGTCGAGAGAGTTGCAGAGTTGGAGAGTTGGCTGAGTTGTAGTCGGAATCGGAATCGGAATCGAAGTCCAGCGATGATTTACTACCGATCTTACCGGCAATGCGACAGCTACGGCTGCCTCCACGACGAACCTCAGTCAATTGCAAAATCGGCTTAAAATCGCACGACTTGGCGCTGTTGGTCCGACACTCAGTCTGTTGCCGCTGCTACAGAGGTTGCCACTGCCCCAGTCGACGCACTCGCACGTCACCGTGCGACTTATAACAAGAAGCGACGCCGCCACAGCCACAACTACAACTACAACTATAGCTACAGTCCACATCCACATCCAGATCCAGATCGCAAGATCGCAAGATCGCGTATGTGAATTCGCTGGCCACAAGCACAAGTGATGATCGCCTCGGAATTCAATTGATAGTTTGATTTATTGCTACCGGTGAGTTTTTGCCCCTGCTGCCTTTGCCAATCGTCCAGCACTGCATATAAATTAAACTTGCCCGCTTTTTCTCTCTTTTTATTTTTTGAGCCCTCTCCCTCTTTCTCTTTCTCTCTCTATCTCTCTCTTTCGCCCTGCTCTCTCAATCCCTGCTTCCCGCCGCGTGCTCGCTGATCTTGTTTGTCGCACGCAGCCCATTTAGTCGTTGTCTAGGGGCTTCTGGTTTTCAATGCGTAATATTGTGATCTGTACTCCAAATGGGGCATGCACGACTAGGCAATTAAGTTGGCTTGATCAAAGAATTTTGGTTCAACTTTCTACTTGTAAGTAACAGTACTTTAATTCTATCTCAGAAAGTTTATAGACTTCTTATATATGGAATTTTATATCTAAATTAGCATGGTGTTTTAGAAAGTGCCATTTAAGACTTCAGATATGTAGATTGGGTGTACAAGGTATATCAACAAAATCCAGAAAAAGGACCTAGTTTTGGACTTAGTTGAAATAGTATAGGGTATTTAACTAAATATGTTTTTATAACTTGAAGAACACATGAGCTGGAGGTAAATTATTTTTTTAAGACGCTCGCTAGTAGAATCAAGTCCAATCGCCATGTCGAAATAGTTTTGACTGTCCAATCGATCTTAGGGACTAGCTATAGATTGAATTTAAGGAATTGTTTAATTTTCATTCATTCATTAGAGATATTTCGGTGCATCTTTCTAGTCCGAAACAAAAGTCACTAATACTTATTTTGGGGTACCAGAAATCTACAACATTCTGTACAATGTGCCGAATGAAAAACTTTTTTTTTTTAGGAATAATTGTCTTTTTTTATGAAAAATTTTTATATTAATTTAATATCTTTCGTATTCCAGAAATATGCTTTTGTCACTAGACTTTTACCATGTAAAGAGGTTTTTTGTATAAGTTGGTAAAGTACAGGGTATCTATAAATGTCATTAATATGACTTTAAGCATACTTATTAGAGCAGAATCATTTATTTCTTTTGACATATAGACAAAAAGCGGCACGACCGTATTATTACTTTATAGAATCATAATCAAAAACCAAGTAAGCCTATTTTTGACTGGAGACTAGGTATAAATATAATTTGTTATCTAAATAAGTATATTATTATTATTCATTTATTTGTTTCCTAGTGCTACAAGAATTAAAGTAACTTATAAAATATCGCACTAGTCACTATGTTGAATAAAATGTCTTTGAGAATATATTTTTAGGGAAAAGTCTATTTGTAAAGTAAAAGTCTATAGTTTTGATATGTATGTAGGTTTGTTGGATCGCTAATAAGATCAGTCCTATTAGTTTTCCTAACAACTAATCCGGGTGTAAGTTGTAGTTGTAAGTTTTAAGTTAAATATACAAAAGTATTATAAAGATTTGTGAATGTTAAAGGCTGAATAAATATTGCTAATCAGTTCGAGAAAAAACCTTAGTATCAGAGGCTAACAGGTACCTCATAACCGAGCACACTTGTCTGTAGGGTTCTTACTTGCTTTAAGTTAGATCTTCAGAATTTTGAGGCTACTTTGCAGTAAGTCAAGTCAAGGGCGCGATGTGAATTCAATTTCCGGGCTGTTTACGAAATCCAAATACGGCGTTGACATACATCTACATATGGGCCATATTGTGAGTAGAGTGGTGCTACAGTTACGGCTCAATCGACGGCAATGTGGCTGAGAGAGCACTTGAAAATCATTGTGGACACCTTTTATACGGTCGGCTTTCTAAGAATAATGCGAATACACGTACACGTACACGCACCACGTAACCCGAGACCCTTAAGTATGGTTTCTGCCCAGTGCTTAAACTTCCATGTATGCCCCTCTCTCTCTCTATATATATCTATATCTGTATGTGTGTGTGTGTGTGTGTGTGTGTGTGCTGGTTTGTTGCTGGTTTTTTCTTCTTTTTGTGCCCCTTTGCACTTTCCCCTTATTTTCTTATAATTATTTATTTATTGTGCAACTTCCAACACCTTTTAGAGACAAGCCAAAGCTTTAGTCTGTCCCCCTCTCTCTCTCCACCCCTCCCTCTGTGGCAGTGGCACTCGAGTCGCATCTTAACTTGGCCAACTCGTTGGTCGCTTTCGGCCGGACGACATGAACTAATTTTATTTGACAACCCATACTTGTGCAAAACAAATTGCCACTGATGTGCGAAAGACCAAAACAGTTGGCAGTTCAGCGTTGCACTCATTTTAGCCAATATTGTTGTTGTTGTTGCTGTTGTTGTTGTTGCCTGTGTTGCTGTTGTTGAAATTTCCAAATCATTGCGCTTTTCCAATGGCAACGTCAGGCCCGAGACACAGCTTGAGACTGTAGTAGATTCACATTTTGGCGGCGGCAGCAGTGTCAACAGTTTCTTCAGCTTCTTTTGCTTTTGTTTTGTTGTTGGCCTAAACCCCAAACTCTGGTATCCTTGTCAATTCAGAGAATTTTGGTCGAATGCGTCATGTTTTTAGACTAAGACTAAAGAGGGGGAAGCAAGAGGAGGAGAGGGTAGGGTAATCACACTCACCTGTGGGTGCTGCTGCCGTCGGCTGTGCAACATTGCCGCTGACCGTGGTCATAGTTTTTTGGCCAGCATAGTCAATGCCTCCGAGCAGTGGCAGATGATGTGGCAGACGCAACGTTGGCATGACCTGTGTGGACATGGAGGCTGTGACCTCAGTGGGCGTGGTCGTGATGGGCGTGTAATCTGCGGCGAGACCGGCTACCGTTGTGATTTGTGTCGAGGTCCTTGTGGAGGCTGCACTTGCCGCAGTTGTAGCCATGCCACGCGAAACAATCAATCAACAACTGATATTTATTAATAATTAATATTTATTTTATTATTAATATTTATTTATTATTTATTAAATTTGTTTGATTTTTAAGCGACGGCAAATTGCCAGCGTGCAAGCGCGTTATCAAAAGGCGAATTGTTGTTATGCAGTTATGTGTGTAATTCGCCTGGGCGAATTTGTTATATGTTTTGCTTAACCGTCGGCCTTTTTGCACTCGTCTTTGACGCTCACACGAGAGACACGAGAGACAAACACACAAAGCAAAGCAAAACGAATGCGAACGGGAAACGTTCCCGTTCGACGCGCACTCACTCACGCTGTTGGCTGACGCCGACTGAGACTGAGACAGAGAAACTGACTCGCACTTGGACTCTGCCTTTGTCGTTGTTCGTTGTTCGTTGTCGTTGTCGTTGTCGTTGCCTCTGCTCTCTCACTTTGCCCTCGCGAGCTGCAGCTGATCGGCGTCTGCTCTGTTTCTGCTGCTTCGTCTTCTTCTTCTGCTGCTGCTGGTTTGCTTGTAGCTGTGGTTGCCATCGAGTGAGCATTGGATTTTGTCTGCATGCACATGTATGCGTGTCTGTGTGTCTGTGTTTCTGTGTGTATTTGAGTCAAGCTGTCGATGAGCGTCGCTTCGCACAATTGAGCGCTTCGGCGAGTTTCTGTTTTCAAACAGTAGTAAAAGTTTAATAAATAATTGACTGCTTAAGCAGTCGATGCTTTTGTTGCTCTTGTTGTTGCAGTTGTTGTTGCTGTTGCTGTTGCTTTCTGCTCAAAAGTTTTTCAGTTTAATTGATGAGTGGTTTTGTTTTGTAATACAGGGCGTATGTGTGACTTGGTAAAAGTTTTTCAAAAACCAATTCAAATGCATAAGAAAACGGCTGCAAAAATAAGGTGTATGTTGGAAGGGGTTGGGGGTGGGGGTTAAGTTGACAGGCAAACGGAAGTCCGCGCAGTCGTTGCTGCTAATCGCACACTTTGATTATGATATATGAGGGCATTCATGGTCGCTGCTTGTCTTTCTCTACGTCTTTTTCTTCCTCGTCGTCGTCTTCTGTCTGTCGGTCTGTCTGTCCAACGACCGTGGGCGCAAACTGAAGGCTAGTATTAGGGTGAGCAAAAAACGCATTAGAGCCGACATGAACGGGAAGAAGCGCAGGCGAACAAAAAACAGGGACAAGAATTCGCGACTGGCCAGTAACAGTAACCGATTAAGCTTAAACCAACCCCACCACAAAGCACTCAACTCGACTACCATCCACAATGAGCGAGAGAGAGAGAGAGTGCAAGAAGAGAGTGCGCGAGCAGAGTGAAGCTATGTGTGCATATTTACTCAGCTCCTGTTTCGCTGCTGGTGCAAGCGAGACGCACTGAGTGAGAGAGGTCACCACCGCACAGACTGTGGGCGAAGCGACGCGCCTAATTGATTTATTTGCCCATTCCCATAAGTATTCCCATTCTCATTCCAATTGCGCACCAACACTTCCAGTCTTACATACAATCCACATACATACATACATATGCGAGTTGACTACATAAAATGGTCGTCCAACAATGTTTGCGCTTTGCTTTTGCTTTTGTTTTTGCTTTTGTTTTTGTTTTTGCATTTGTGCTGCCCTTCGTGATTGTTTGAGTTTGAACGGGGAAAGCGACGGATATGAGAACGTGTATTTTTTAAGTAATGGCTGTCGGACAATCAGACAGCGGTAGCTGTCATACTCACACACTTACTCACAGCGTGCGTGACTCTCTGCTACTTGGGGATGAACGCACTTTGTATTTGTGATTGGAGCGTTGAGCGGAAACAAGTGTCTAAGACGGAGGTGTCTCTCTCAATCTCAATCTCAATCAATTTGAAGCGCAGGTGTCGCACATCTGGAATACCTGTGATTCTATAAGGGTCACCCTATAATCAAGTCACATACATGACAATTTTTGCAAAAACTATCTATTAAAACACGAAGACCTTCTCAAAACGAAACTGCGCCCCAACTCATATAATAAACAAACAAAAAATAATCAATTTTAATGGTCTATAATTTGCCACCGCAAAGCAACAATAATTTAAATTAAAAGACAAACTTTAACCGGCTAAATGACACCGCAAGCACAGGCATACAGACTCGTACTACTGTTCGTATTAATAGATAGTTTATTTCAAAAGATAAAAGACAACAGAATGCTTAATTTGAGGCGAGAGAGATACGCAGAGAAACGAGATATTCGATTTTTTCAACTCAACTTACATAATCGAAATGCCGATGTCATAATTACGAGCTCACTGGCTTGAGTGAAAACTCAAATTGAGTGAGAGTGAGCGTTAATGACAGAGGCGTGCCCGTCTAACCACTGCACAGAGCAGCGTGCACAGCAGTTGTCTCTCTCTGGTACACACATTTGCCGCACACAGTTAACAGCCAATGACCTGCGGCGACGGAGAGTCAACGAGTCCCCCTTTAAGACAGTCTGAGACGAACGAATTGTAAGAATGTAAGTTCTTAATGCGAAAGAATATGCGTTCAAAGTACTTAAAGCAAATAAAATTGATACTAGCTGTATTTTATTTTATTTTTTGATTGCTACAGATTGGCTAATGGCGGCTGTTGATTGATTTTCATTTTGTTTTGGCCAACATGATTGATTACGTTAATTATGCGCCTAATTAAGCATTTATCATTGTATCTAATGTGTACACAAAGAGCGCCATTTGCATGCCAACGACGTCGACAGCGACGTCGCAGCTAACGCCAACGCCAACGCTGGCAACGACGACAGCGTCAACGTCGACGTCGACGACAACAAATTATGCTTGCGCCTAATTGCGTTTCGTGCGCCTGTTTTTTTTTTTGTGGTTTTTTTTTTTTGGGTATGAGGAATTAATTATGGCCGCCCGACAGAAAAGCCGCCGCCATTATTTTAACATTATTTCACTATTATTTCAGTAGCAGGGCTCCTGGTTAGATAGCGATCTAGTATCTACATGCAAGTCCAAGACATAGCCAATGTTAAAAGCCAAAAACCAAACCCAAACTCAAACTCAAGTCAAAGCCCTTCCCTTTGGACAGACCGCGCATATTTGTGGTAGCCACGCTTCCTGTTTTTGTTTGTTTGGCGTGCCCGGCTGTCCGCCTGTCCGGCTGTCCGCCTGTCCGCCCGTCTGTCTGTCTGTTGGCCTGGCCAAAAGCGGGCACCAGCTACATAGACAAGAAGTGGCCATCGGGCGCCTTTTTTGTTGTGCCTTTCGGTTTAGCGGCGCGGTGATGTTTACCCATATGTAGGCATATGCATATGCTGATTGCGATTGCGGTTGCGGGTGTGTGTAATGGGTTCTTTGGGGGCAAAACACAACAACAGAACTGAACTAAACTAAACTAAACTGAACTGAACTGAACAACCAACCGAGGGTTACTCCTATCCGTATCCGTAGTTCGGCCATTAACACAATGGCCACAAAACCTTCTGAACCGTAAAAATTTAAATTTAATAACTTGTATCACGCGGCCAAACAAGCTGCACATTTGTTAGCCAAAATAACCAACGACAATTAAAATTGTTAAATATTTTTGATGCTGTTATCAAGTAAACGAGATGATAACGCATTTAAGTCCGATTAGAGAGCAAAGCTTTGTCAAAGCTATAATTCTTCTTGTCCTCAAAGCGGATATAGATTCAGGTTTTTCTCTCTTTTTTTGCTGAGTAAGTGCTTGGCATCTATTCCGAATTATATAGTTCCGCTCCTAACATAATATGCATTTTCTGCCTCTATGTTTTATAATAACTAATCAATTTTATTCGAGGCCATTGCTATAAAGATTATTTTAATATTATAAATGTATAATAAATTACCTTACTCATAGGTAATTGCATGTTTAATATCTAATAACATATTCAAATTGTTAAATATCGATACTATGTGAATAAATAAATGCTCTATACATATATGTATATTTAACCCTTTGTATTTGTATCTGTATCTGACCTTTGTATCTGAATAATTGTCTGTTCATGAATAATTCCGGTTGTAAGTTCTTTTTTTCTCTACACTACAACTTTAATACTCCTTCTTAAAGACTAGTTCGTATTTCTTTCACAGTAAAAATTAAGTAATAATTAATTGACTTTTAACTAAACGAAAATCGGGTGCAATATATAAATAAAGTATGCTGTTTAGATAAAATTTTATTTTTCTGTTATAAGTTAAAAAAAAACATGGGAAATGCCGACTTAAACATATAATTGTTTCTCATTTGTAAACAATTCTTCACTAATATTAATCTTTAGTAAAGGATTAAGCTTATCGGAACAAACAAGAACTCGTCTAAATGTTATACATTCATAATGCAGAATTATTTCGTAGCTGAATATACTTAAATTATTTAAAAATTCTATAAGCTAACTCTGCCTTCAATTAACTTGTAATAAAAGAGATTTTTCTGTTAGTTATTTTTTGTTATCTGAATATCTAAATTCAAATTTAATTTATTATTTAATTTAAGTTGCTTATTTTTTGTCAACATTAACGATTCAAGTTACATGAATAAAATATATCAATATTTTTCATTCTATTTTTAAACCACTTCCTAAATAGTTAAATATTTGACAATAATTTTAGATTATTAAAATATTTTAGATCATTTAACTTTCGGAATTTTATAAAAAATCATTAGAATCGTGAAATTGACATTTAAATGTATTTATTATTTTCAAAAGCTACCATAAATTTAATTATTATTAATATATTTTTGTTCCTTACTCATAAGGTCTATAAATTATATTTAAACGAGTTCATTGGTTAAAAGACATATATATTTTTAAAATCATCTATACATAAGTATAATTTTTTCTGAATTTATTCAAAATAGCTGTTTTGTAAGAATCTGAGATGTTTCAGAATATTATTGCGAGCTTCAATTGTTATTGAGAAATGTATTTATTTATGAATCTTTCTGTGCATAAAATAAGTATACTCTAATAGGGTCAGTAATGAGGAAAGCGGAAATATAATGGGTGTGGATGCTTCTTCTTCTCTCTAACTGCATTGCACGCACTCCTCCGATGACTCCTCCGATGACCCCATCGATGACGGAGGAATCTGACGGTGACTGGCGAAATGTAATGATTAACTCCTTGCCGTCGCTAAATTAAGTGAGTTTTTACTTAACTACGTATCAAAGGAGGGAGTGAGAGGGGAGTGAGTGGTAGGAGGGGGTAGGGAAGGGGGCAAGTTCTTAATGCTGTGCTCCTGCGACAAGCTAATTCTGCAGTTGCACTGCGGCCAGGCATTGCGTGTCTGGGGCCAGAAATGATTTCCACATACCACAGCAGTTAAAGCCCTTAAGTCAGGGAGAAAATCCAATTAAATTCGGTAGCGAAAGAAATAAGTCCGAACTGTCGGTAAAATGATTCTACATACACGTATTTGCGTCAACATTGATTTTGCAGACGATGATGGGAGACGCAGACGCGGACGGAGAAGGAAAGGGAGAGGGAGAGGGAGAGGAAGACGGTGGCAGAGAATGAGACGTAGACATGGCCGGACAAAAGTAGTTCATGTGCATGGCGTGATTGAGGACGAACCCGAAGCTGAAGCTGAAGCTGAAGCTGAGGACAGCAAAACAGCAACAGTCAAATCACAAGCTGAAGCTGAAGCACACTGAAAAAAAACAGATCAACTTCTAAAAATAAGAACATTCATCTTAAATATTTGGTTTTTAAAATAAGTCCGATTAAAGACCATATCAAAAATACCAAGAATAATTGTATTCTTAATACAAGAATACAAATCTTAAATTGTTAGGATAGTATAAAGATGTATAGAGATGCCGCTTAAGTTGAAAGCAGCAGGCGCAGGTTCGAATCCCACTAGTTACAAGGTAAAGTAACATTTATTAATTTACCAAGACAGAATAAAATGTTTTTGAATCAATATTCAAACAGCAAAAATTAATTATAAATTTTAAAAATAATATGTAATATTTTTTTATTCCTTGACTTAAATTCTAAGAACATTTATTCTTCAATTGAAACTTGGTCTAATTCGAACTGTTCCTGAAACCATAATGTGTTTTCTTACTTTAGGAATTTTACGTTTTCGAGGCATTTCTTAGACCAAACTTCTTAGTTTTGAGAACAAAATCTTGATGTTGGTCATTATTTTTTTTTTATCAGTGCAGTAGAAGCTGTTTTCTGAGGCGTGATTCGAGTTTAAGCGTCGGTATTTGGCTCAAAACTTGCAGAGGATTCTTGCAGAAAGTGAAGGGATGGGTGGGAGGGAGAAGGGGGGCAACGGCGGCAGCCGCAAACCGTCCAAAAGTTGCGTGCCCATAGGTCTTCTGTGTAATTGCGCAACAATTGTCAGGCCTCAGTCGAAGACAAAGTCGCTGCATCAGTTGCAGTCGCAGTCTCTGTCGCCGTCGCTGCTTTTAAGGGCGCATTGCAGCAACCGCAATCAAGACACGGACACGTCATGGACATATTATAAGAAACAACAAAAAAAAAGAAACAACAACTCCTGCAGCTATGGCTACCTTCGTGTTTACGTCAAACTTGCGGAAATCTGATTTTAAAATTATTAACAACATGCAATGGCTAAATAGTTTTGCATTCGATAACAAAAGGCGCTCTCCCCTCACTCTCTCTCACTCTTCCAATCTGCCAAGTTGGAAGATGAACTCAAAAACATGTTGACTGTTGTGTGGCAGTGGTAAGGGGCAGACAGGAGTTGCAACAAGCGGGGGCACGACACGATACAGCACAGACCAATTTTCGATTGATTTTACTTCTTTTTTTTTTTAAGCTGATCAGCAAAACTATTCGTATTTGTATTTGTATTCATTTTGGCTACAACATGAGTGTGTACTCGTATTCGTATTCGTTTTTGAAATTTGCATTCACCTCATTGAAAACGTTGTCCAGTGACCGCAACGTATAATTCACAAATTCAAATTCAAACGATCGAAAGGCACTTTTAGCTAGCGAACCGTTATAAGGTTAATTAAATGCAACACAGCCGCCAGCTCCCATCTCCCACTTCCCACCCATCACTTCTCTCTCTCCCTCCCTCTCTCTCTATCTCTCTCTCTCTGCACTTTCCACACGGCAAGCAGGTACAACTACGCTTTCATTTCCACGGCAGGGTGAAGCATTTCTCCAACTGCAATTAGAAGTTGCACAAAAAGCGCAATAAGAGCGAGCTACAACGAAACATAGAGGGAGCAAGAAGGAGAGGGAAACGTACAAAAACAAAAAAATACAAAGCGAAACATGAAAAACAAAATGGCGATAAATAGCGCAATTTGCATATAAATGGACGTAGAAACGTCTTTAGTCACCCGAATCTTGAGCAAACCATAAGACCGATTAACATTGTTGTCGACCGCCTGACAAGCCGCATATCGTGGGAGGCATCAGAGTGGAGGGGGGAGGGGGGGGGACAAAAAGGCAACAAGGGGGTTGGAGTTGGGGTTAACGGGATGGGAAACGACTTGTTACATTGTTACCAGCTACTAGTTACCAGTTACGAGTCGCAAAGCGAGTGGCAATTGCCACTAACAGAGGACTGTGTGCCCAACGCGTCGCACAGTGGATGCTTTCATTCAATTTCAATGCAAAAGTCTTTTATTTGAAAATAAAATTGAAAAAGCAGGCTTAAACTTATTTTCAATACTTAAATTACAGTTGAATTTTATTTAAATTGCATAGGTAAACTTATTTATTATACGCAAAACGCAAAAAATCATAAAAATATATGTAAGAACCCTTATTAGCGTCCGAAAATCTTGAAATTATTATATATTTATTTTTTTTATAATTTTGATTTATTTACTTTTTATTCTATTTTAGTAATTTTATATATGTTATGTTAATACTATAGTATTAAACTATATTGTAATTTAATTGAATGTAATTTACAATCAAATTAAATATTGGAAAAGCTTTGTATTTTTTTGTAATATTTAATGTTCTTCACAAAAGAAAAAGAGCTCGTAAGATAAATATTTACTTTTTTTAAAAACCTAGCACTTGAATCCAATCAAATTAATTTTGGGAACTTTTTTTCAAATACTTCAAAATTGGAATATCAGCCAAATCCTGTTTTTAACTCACGTGAGCAGTAATATAAGTGGATTTCTAAGAGAATTTCATTCTGTCTCATTAAAATAACTAAAGTTTATAAAATTTTCTGCAGTCTTTAAAAAATTGTAAAGTTCATAATTTGTATTCTATGTCAGAATCTGATCGGATATTTAATCTAAAAGGAGTTTTCTATTTAATGCTTGATTTGTTTAAGCCTTTATTTTAGCCCACATTTTGGACAGAGTTTCCATAGTGCAACGGTCACGTAAAATCTAAAAGAGCAAAATGGCGGCACAGCCGTCAGAGCGTGGCAGCAACAACACCCGACTGAGGGGGCAGTGGCAAGTGGCAACTATGTGTGTGTGTGTGGCAGTGTCAGTGTGGTAGTGGTGCCATCAAGCGTGTTAGGTTGGTGGGCAACCCATTGGGATGGTTTGGTGTTGGTATTGGTGTTAGCTGATGGTAGGTGTATGAGTGTGCACGTAATTGCAATGCTCTGTTTTTTTTTGTTGTTGTTCTCCAACTTGCAGTGTACTAGCAGGCTCCCACCCCCTCGAAAAGAGGGGGTACATTTACCGCCCTGTTGAGGTCTGCCTGCTATTATGCAAATGCCATTCATAGGTAATTACCACGCTGCACCGTTATAATTGCGCTCGAAGCCCAGCTACGAATCACGATTGCCGCTCCAACTTCAGTCAGCCCAACATTGTTGCCTCTTTGTTTGTGCCCTGCCACAAAAAACGGGGGCAGGTAAATTGAAACTGGCAACTTGCAACTGGCTACTTGCAACTGGCAACATGGCACAGCAGAAGGTGGCAACAGAGCGTCAAACTTTCCCATTGCGATTTCAGATCGTAACACAAAATGATTTCATCGCAAATAAATTCTCAAGTACTCGCATTGCTATTCAAATAAGTTATACTCACATACAAATATATATATATATATGTATATATGTATGTGTACACATATTATGACTAGTATATATTTAGTATCTCAAACTAGTTAAACAAACATTTGCTTTTTTCCTATAAAATTATAAATAAAATAATGTTATACTGTCTAAGCAAAATGTCGTTTGACATTGAGTTTTTATACCCGTTACTTATAAAAAATAAGTATAAGGGTATATTGTGTTCGTTGGAATGTATGTAACAGGGAGAAGGAGGCATCTCCGACCCTATAAAGTATATATATTCTTGATCAGCATCAATAGCCGAGTCGATATAGCCATGTCCGTCTGTCCGTCTGTCCGTCTGTCCGTCTGTCTGTCTGTATGAACAAAAGGATCTCAGAGACCATAAGAGATAGAGATACCAAACTTTCACTAAAAGACTTTTATATACCCCACGCAGATCAAGTTTGTTTCAAATTTAAGCCACGCCCCCCTCCGCCCCCGCAAATAGCGAAAAACAGTCTGAACAAAGAAATCTCAGAAACTAAAAGAGATAGAGTAACCAAATTTGGCACACAGATTTATATATACCTCACGCAGATCAAGTTTGTTTCAAATTTAATCCACGCCCCCATCCGCCCCCGCAAATCGCGAAAAACCACCACACCCACAATTTTTAAGATAATACGTTTTTTGTGATTATTACCGTTATCTATTAGCATTATCTATTATCCCACTAAATCGCATCAACATCGGACATGTAGAACGACAGTTATGGCGAATTAAAGTTTTCAGAGCAAAACAAGTATTTTCTTTAAAGTACTTTTCAATATATTTAAGTAAGTAACGGGTATCATATAGTCGGGATCTCGACTATAGCCTTTCCCGCTTGTTGAATTTATTTACGAGTTTTTTTCATTGCTGCATTAAATCGAATACAAGTTGAACAAATTGGTAACATCAACAAACTATTTTAACGTAATTAATGATTTAAATGGGAAGAAAAATATTTATTGTCTCGGTTTAAAATTAATAAAGTATGAAATTTTGCTTACTAAATAAAATAATTTGGTATTTCTGGAGAATTGCGGAAAATAAACTTATTTTAAATAATTTTGTTTGTATATTAAAGACTTTTATCACAAAACAATAAGAAAAAAGCTGGAAAAACATTGGATATTAAGATTTGACAATATTATGTGGAAATTAACTTTATTTATTAGGTTAAAAATATTGAGATTTTAAAGAGAAATTAATTTTATTTTTTGCGTATACTTAGCAAGCTAAAATTTATCAATCAATATAATTTAAAACATTAAATTTACTCTTAACAAATTGAGTTACCGTTCTTAGCACTAATAGTAATGAATATTCTACCATTAATTTGCTTTAAAAAATACTTATTTGTTTATTGGACACTAGAATTTGAAAACAATAAAGAAAATGCTGGGGAAACATTGGAAATTTAATATTAACAATATATTTGAAGTGTAAAGAATTCAGAGAACTAAAGAGAAATAAAATTTAATTTTTATGCGTATACAAAATAAGTGTCAATAACAGTTTGGTTTTTGGGTAAATAAATGGATGTCTCAGTTTCAACTTAAATTTATACATTTTCCGATGATAAAAGAGGCAAATTAGAATTGAAATTAAACTTCAGCAGACTGTTCAAAGGAGCAGCAACTGCATGTCGTTGACACCTTTTGTGGCACATGGAAAAGGGTTGTCGGAGAGAGAGAGGAGAGAATAAGAAGAGGAGCAGAAGGAGCTGAAGAGGCGCTGGCAAATTAGAGCAACTTAAAAACGCGGCAGCACACATTAGCGCATTTGCCTGTTGGCTGCACTTCGGACCGCCACGCCCCCTTACCGCCCTTACTGCCCCATGTTAACCCCTTCTTAGCCCAAGTCAGCGATGATATCAGCAGTTAAATCGCCATCGGAGCAGTCGAGGCGAATCCTTTCCTTTTCAGTCTCATTCTCAGTCTGATTCTCAGTCTCAGTCTCAGTCTGTTCTCGCGCACTATCAAAAAGTAATAAATCTGCGGCTGATCTGTCGTAAATCTTTGGGTTCCCTTCATGATTTACCCACATAAATCAAAATTATCGAAACGTCGCGACCTCTTTCGGTTGTCCCCCCGAATCGGGCCCAAATGCGAAGTAAACTTGTTAACCGCCGCTGGAAAGTGTTAAATGCATTCGACTGCTGATTTGTTCTCTTCGGCTCTTTGGACGGAATGTCCTCTCTGTCCATTCATTTGGACCCTGTGAAAATCTGTCTGTTTGTATTTCGTATTTTCGGGCATTGCATTTAGCTCGACAATTATCGCCTTCAGCTTGTGGTAATGTGGCAATGTGGCAACTCCAGCTGTCCTCAGAGTTTGAGGCAATCAAATGGATCACCCACCCAGTAACCTGTAACCATCGACTAGTGACTAGTGACTGGTGACTGGTGACTGACGACTGGTGACCTCTCCAGGTCACGCACCTCCCTTTCTGTGACTCTCTCAGAGCAGAGAATTCGTCACATGCAAAGTGAAATTACCTGCTTGGCTAATTTCATTTAATTTTCGGGACAAGTCAAGCTGAAGAAAGAAGAAAATAAAAATACAAAAAAAAAAAAAAAAAAAGAAAAGAAGAAGCGACCGCCACAATTATAGCATATTTTCTCCAATTAATAATTAATAATTTGTTTGGGTCACGAAACGTTACAATTCGTAACATTTCTCCCTGCCGAAATGTATCTATGAGATACAAAATGTATCTACACACACACACGCATACACTTGGAGCTGCCTACTTTTTTTTTTTTTTTTTAGGGAGAAAGGTTGTGACTGAGACTGTAGACTTAATTGCTGTCACTGGAAATCTTCAGCTATGCGTAATACTCTTAACATTACCATTGTGCCACACGAGAAACACGCAAACTCAGCCAGAGGTGCAGAACATATTTTGTGTGCGATTGCCGCTTCCTTCCTGCCCCTGCCCCTTCCCCTTCCCCTCTGTCTGTCTCTCTGTCTTGACAGCCAGTTGGCTGATGCTCAGTCAGTTGAGCAGATGGATTTCAACTGTGCTCTGATTTTGCTGCCATGTGTTCGTGTCCAACGTGCCCCAATGTGTTGCAAGGGCATTCGCTTATGTCCTTCGGCAACAATTTGTGCGCCTAGCGCAGCGATAAATTAATTCAGACTTCGCACACTACAGTGATGCCTCCAGATGAAGCACTGACAACACTCACATACACACATTCACACACACTATAACTATCGCGTTGCATCTACACTGTTAAAAAAACAGTTCTAAAATCAAGTTTTTGGGGTCAAAACTAAGACTTTTAGTCTATAAACGGCGTCGAGAACCTAAACTTCTTAAAGTAAGAAAAACCATTTCGGTTTTAAGAACATTTCGAATAAGACCAAGTTCTTATTTTAAAAATTAATGTTCTTATTATAAGAAAAAATTTTCTGAAATGAAGTTTAAAAAAATAAGAAAGTTAAGAATTATTTTCAAACTCATAATTTTGTAATGGATTTTTTTTATAATTTAGAATTATTATTCTGCTTTTGACTGAAGTGTCCTATCTCCAAAAATAATAATATCACATAATTATACTTTCCTAACAATTTAAGATTTGTATTCTCGTTATAATAACTTCGACTTCCCTGATTAATATTCTTAGTATTATTAATATAGTCTAAAAATGGTCTTATTTTAAGAACAAAATATTTAAGATGAATATTCTTGATCTTTTTTCAGTGTACAAAGTACGAGTACTTGCTTCATCGCCTGCCGCAATTTGCGCTAAGATTCTTTTATTTTTCTTTACTTTTCTTTTATATTGGTTTACTTTTATTTTGTTTTTAAGTCAATGCGCCAATAGAGACATCAAACAAACCAGGCCAGACCAGTACAAGTTGCCCCTGTCCCCAGTTGGAGTTCCTGCCCCAATCTCTGTGCTCTCTTGCAACTTGAATTATGCTCGTCTCGGGCTGTGAATGAAGCTATGTGCGATCAGGATTGGCTAATGTACGATCCCAGTCTCCCCTCCCTCCCTCTGCCAGTCGCAATCTTTGCCACTGCCCACTCATGTTTGCCTCAGCCTCAGTCTCAGCCTCGTCTCCAGATCTTCGCCTCGGTCCTCGTCTCGGTCTTGGTATCATCAAAATTGTCGTTGGCTCGCAGTTAAATTAAGTCATAAATTCAGTATTTATCTGTTGAATGTAGTTTGTTGTCCGGTCATCACTTCTGCTTTTGTCGCTGCCTCAGCTCTGCTCTGTCCTCAACAGACTTCGCACTCGCTTCGCATTCGCATTCGCATTTGTATTCGAATTCGGATTCGGATTCACGTTCCTCTAAGTTAACAGCCCCATCTCTGACACGGTCGTTGTTATCCACGTTCGCTGCTTTTATAGCAGCAGATAGTCGAGGGAGCGAAAAGAGCAGGAGACGACAGAAGCAGTAGAAGAAAGGAAGCAGCAAAAGAGGGAGGCAGGAGTGCGGAGAAGAGTGCTGCTTGGGGGCATAAATACAGACTCTGCAGACATTCGCAGGTCGGTGTAAAAGTTGCAGTTGCTCACATGTGTCAACTGGCGCTCCCTTTGGACTCAATTTGAACTTGAACTTGGAGTTAGTTGAGCTCTACTTAGCTCAGTTCTCGATTGAAATGTTTCTTTTACAAAATTCATGCCCGAATCAAGTAAGAAATAGTTCGAAATTCAAAACAAGTGAACGTAATAAAAGGTATGAGAATTAAAGAACTTCAGGTTCTTTGTTTTGTTAGTCGAACCCGAATCCCGAACTTATTAAATACAATTTCCTACTCATTTCTAGTAATTTTGTTCTTCGTACAGCTTCTTTGATCTTATATAAAGATTGTTTGAAAATGATTAATTAATTTTAATACATATTTTTAGTAATTCGTTCTTATGTCAACTATAAAATTTAGGTATCAAAATAGTTAATTCAAATTTATTCAAACTTTATTTTAGTATATCAGAAAAAATATTAACTTCGATTTAGAAATTCGGCTGTGAACCTACATTCCAAACTTGGAGTCTCTAGCTCTTTGAGTCTCTGAAACTGACAGAAAAAGAGGGAATAGTATAAACATAAGACCTTCAAAAAATATAATAAATAAATTTCGAAACAAATTACATTGTGAAGTAAAATCTTGTAATTATTACAAAATAATTTAGTTTTATAAACTATATCCCAAACATAACAAACTAGAATTATTATGAACGAAATTCAATAATATGTCTTTAAAAACTTGAAATTTGATTATGAAGACTTATAATAAGGTAATAAAATTGTATCACACTATAAAAAAAGAAATATATAGAATTCTAAAAATATAATGCCTTAATTGAAGTTCTTTTCATAGATTCGAAGATGCATGCTTTTGTTTGTAATACCCTTTATATTCCATTTTAAATGAGTATAACAAGTTGCGTTTGCTTAAACAATGTTTGTTATTTTGTAGTTGAGGGTTTTGTGAATTGAAAGCATTTGCCAGATTTATGATTGCTCATCAATTAGTTGAGAAGAGAGGGATGCATTCACATCCAGCATATTTATCCTTCACATCCTCAGGCAACATTTAAAACACGTATTTGTACAAATCGTTGATAATTCAGATCAATACGCCAATGCGTATTGCCTGTCAGTCTGACTGTCGGTCTGTCTGTCAATTTGTCACTTACAAAATCTTTATCAGTTGTACAAAGTCTTTGGTCTTTAGACTCCCATTTACCATCTTCTTGTAGACTGTTAACTATTGCGACATTGTCTTGACGGTCATTTATTGAAACATAACGCATTATGGGCATTTTTTAATGTCAAGTCAAAGTACGTACAGAACTTGGCTACCAACTGCAACTTGGCTTAGAGCCTGCACACCTGACAATGTCTTCTGAGAGTCGCACAGTTGCAGGTAGCCGAGTACCCAACGATTGTCACACTCATTTTCATTGTTGTTGTTGCTGTTGTTACTGCTGTTATTGCTGCTGTTGTTGCTGCTGTCGTTGTCAAGTCAAGCTGACAACGCCAACGCTGATGGGACGATGACACTGAGTACAATGTACTGATTACTCTGTGACATCGCCAGCGGCAACAACAACATCTCTGTCTCCTGCTCTCGCTCACGTGCGTCTGCCGCCCCCTTCCACTGCCCCCCTTCCAGTGACACACAACTTTGCCACTGGCTGTGGCTCAGGCAGCGTGAAATATTTTGACAAATCGCAGCCACTTAATCAAAAATCATCATCAAAAAGCGATCGATGTTTTGTATTGAGGTAGCATCAGCTACAAAGGACAAGCCGGCATCTGAGTGTGTGTGTGTGAGTGTGTGTGTGTGTGTGTGTTAAGTAAGCTGCAGCAAGAGATTTCCGCTGAGAGAGCTGCTGATAAAAATAAAGCAGGAGGAGAATAGTCGGTTGGATGCCTGGAAAATGGGAATTAGTTGACTTTAAAGTGTCTGCCGCACTTGTCGCTGAAACACGACTAAAGTGAGACAGCGACAGAGAGTGAGAGAGAGAGAGAGAGTGCATCAGACAGAGACATAGCTAGTTGGTGTAACGTATAATGACAATTCATTTATGTTACCACATTATTAGGATTCATATCAATCTTCATAATGACGCTGCTTATGAGCTACGTGACACACACACATGTGACACACATACATGTATAGTGTGTGTGTGTGTGTGTGGGATATGTATGCTAACTAACCGATTGACGTTGATTACTGATGGGTCGCGCGACTCTGACTACCTCGACCTTCCCCCCCGTTGCCACTTTCCCCTTGTTGTTGGCCGATCGCCATAGGCATAAATTGACAGGTATTTATCATTCAGTTGAAGACGTGACCAATTAACGGCATAAACACACCAATAATGGGCAGAACTTTAAAATACATATACTTAGTGCACATACGTGCACATATATATATGTATGCTCTCTCTCCTGTAGTCTTTAAAGAACTCTCAAAGCATTGAAATCTCGAAAAAATTTCTAATGTATGAAAATCAAATAAATTTGTACTATTGTTTGAAAATAATTTCAGGACAGATTTCTTTTTATCTGTATAGAAACAATTTAGGTTTGTTCTTGCGACACATTGGGATCTTTTAACGTGTACACTTTGAAAATTTATGAGAAACCAACATATATCTTTGTAAAAATGCATGAAAAAGGCAGAGGAAGTAAACTTTGATCCTAGAAAGTATAAATCTATTATATCTTCGCAAGCGGACGAGTCGATGTTGACAAAAAAAAAAAACGGGATTTGTTAAACTGCATCAATCTTAGCATTTGAGAGAGCTAGAGTTACTAAATTTGGTATGTGGACTCCTGCAAAAATAAATTTTACAGTCATTTCAACAAATTTCAAAATTATTTTTTATTGTATACCATATACCACTTTAGTCTGATAATGTGAAAAATATCATTTTTAAGTACTTATCATAAATACATCGACAGAAAATACATTTTATGAAATCCTTTAAAAGTGGAAATAAAAACTGGAACATGCCTGTTTATTCAACTTTGTTTCAACAGTATATTATAATATATTTTTCTTAATTAATTACGATAAAAAAATAAACATAGACTTTATTTGAGAAAATATTTTCTGTACTGCGGTGCAAAAGAAATATCAATAGTCTTACCTAGAGCAGGATATATTTAAGTATATACATTGTACCTATCTTTTAGAAACGTTTAAACTCTTCCGTCTGTTATTTGTACTTAAAGTGTATATAAAACTGAAATGAGAAGTTGCATGTCTCGGAAATGTATAAACTCATTAGCCACATGATTCTGCAGTTCATTGAATTCCATTTCAAATTCGATTCCTCGATTCGTTCTTTACGAAGAAGGAAAAACTACAAAGCGCCAGGCGAGAGGCAACCTGTAATTAAAGTGCGAGTTTATCAGGAAACAAATGCTTAAATCACGCGACGCAAACTCCAAATAAATATAATCTTGAGAAGCAGCAGCAGGAGCGGAATTCACAAAGGTCGATTGCTTTATCCGACAGGCAGGTGATGAGCCGTCATGCAAGCCAAGATCGAGACCAAGACCAAGACCATGAAGAAGACTCAGACTAAGACGAAGACGAAGACGAAGAAGAAGACCAAGGCCGACACTTGACAGCAGCATGCTTAGATAGGTTATTAGAGCAAGCGATTGAATGTGAAATGAGAAGCTAACGGCCAAGCCAGTTGCTCATGTCACACTCTCTAAGCTGATAGAGGAGACTGAGAAGCTGGAAAGAGAGAAGTCGCTGCAGGACACACGCGATTCCAGCTGGAGGTTTGGTTTTAACTTCAATGGAGGCGGGGGCTAATTTCCATTTGGGCACGCGCAGGATCTGGATAGGTTTTTGTAGCCATGTTCATGTCCATGTCGATGGCAAATCGTGCATCCAAAACTCACCTGTCTGTCGCGGCATTTCCGCCGGCTACAAAAACCTCAAATGTTGCGTCATTATCAACAAAAAATGAAAAAGGAAAAAGAAAAAACTGAAACAACGAAAATTTATGCCATATTGACCTCATACACATTGCTCTAATTTTTTCCGCGTTGTTATCTGCCTTTTTGTTTTAATCACCAGGGCGCATGTTTTGATGAATTGATGATGGGGTCTGCATCTTCAACTTCAACTTCAACTTCGACTTCAACTCTTACCAAAGGTGTGTGAGTGTGAGCGTGAACATGTGGAAAACGCTTTTGGGAACCCTTTGTTCAGCAGTTTTTCTTAATTTGGAATTTATTTAAATCCACAGTAGCAAAAGGTACAGCTCCTGTGCCTGGCCATTCAGTCAGTCAGTCAGTCAGTCAGTCAGTCAGTCAGGATAGCGAGTTCATCGTCTCCGTTTTGGCAGGTGCAATAGGCTCGCTGCTAATGCATAAATAACGCGTTCAGGGTTCAGTTGTGAGTTCGCAGCTCTTTTGTTTTTTTTTTCTTCTTTTCCCCTTTTTTTTAGCCTGTTGTCCATAGTTGTCGCTCTCCAAAATTTTAAAAGGCGTTTAGCTTGTTACCTTTTAATAATACCATTTAATTTGGCCGCTCACTTCAGACTTTTGCTGCGTAGGCGCACAACCATCAATCAGCCCCGAGTTTTGCCTGATAGCGCCGTCATATTCAGCACCCTATACTCATGAATACACTCGTAAACAGCACTTTGTACACTCACTTTCAAATGCAATTCATAATTCATTTTCTGCCTATTTTGTGGATCACGTCCTCTTCATTTTTTATGCTCACACTAGACCATAGACAAGTAAAGATACCATCGCATCGTCTTTGAGTAATTGAGTTCAAAGTAAACAGTTTAGAAAATAGTTGAACAGCTACTCAATAGCTACTTGCAGAGTTACGAGCATAGTTGGGAAAAGTTTTGGGATATTTGGTGTATATAGTTACGTTAATATGAAATTCTGAAAGTATCTGAAATTAAACTTGATGTTATATATATTTTTCTAAAGTATCTGAAATAAAACTTGATGTTATATATATTTTTCTAAAGCCTTTCATGCAACGTGAAATAAATGTTTTCTAATTGCTATAAAATATAAAGTGAAACTCGTAACAGGCCTGAATAGTTTGAAATAATTAATTACAAGTTTATAGTTATTACAAGATATTAGGAAAAAAAATATACGTGCGAAATTATAAATAATTAATTACGTATTTTTGGATTTCAAATAAAATATTTATTTAAGGTAAGAAATTTGTAATTAAATCAATAATTTTCAGGATAGGAGCAATTCTAAAATAGATTTTACTTGATTTGTGTGCATATCCGTATAGTAAGTACTTATTTCTTTGATCCAAAAATATGTAATGTCTACATATAGTATTACATACATCATTCTTTTCAGAACCGTAAAAATTACTTTGTAGTTATACGATATTATAAAGTACTTATCTTGTTGTTTAAATCAATAGAAATTTTATTATACTCGTAAAATGAGTTTTAAGGAATTAGCATTGAACTCTTTTTAGTTATTAAGATTTTATAAAAAGCAACATTTTTAGTTTTCATAATTTCCACATGTCTTTTGACAAAATTATTAATGCTGATACATTGTATTTAGCTGATTCATTATTAGTATTAACTCTTGAATAGAATAAGCCTAATTATTATTAACTCCTTAATAGAACACTCTTATAGAACACAAGAAATTGATTAATATCGATATTTAAAGTTTTGAAAATGAGTTTAGAGAAGCACAAAGCGTGTAAATTGTTAGATCTGTGGTGGGGTAGATCTGTGTTACTGACAAATTTGAATTCCGAGTTGTAATGCGACATAAACATGGCTGACGCATTCTAATGGCCGGTATCTGCACCCGCACCCGCAACCCTGGAAATGAGGGTGAGTGGGTGCGGTATGGCTACCGTGGTGCGAGTGGTGACCAGTCGCAGGGCAGTCCGACACTCAGGGGGTGGCTGGGGCGTGACATGGGTCACTTTCGACCAGCTGGTCGCAGCATTTACAACATAAATTATGACAAGCAGAGGCAGACACTGAGTGTGGTTTGGTGGCAAGGAGATTACGAGTACTTCCGCTGTCGAACTCACAGTGAAAGGCGCCGTGCTGAGCATCTAAAGTTCACTGGAAATTGCAGTGAGGGCGAGGGCAAAGGACCGAACCGAATTGGCAACTGGCAACTGAATACTTGGGATCTTTGACGCAGATTGAGGGCCAGGCCAGCAGGAAACCCAAGTCGCAAATTGCTGGGTAGCGCACGCGGAAAACCAACTTGGCGATAAGCGGCAAGAAAAGACAGAGACCGACAGAGAGCGACAGAGAACGATAGAGACAGACAATTGGCCGATCGACGACCAGGAGCCAAGCCAAGTTAACACACACACACATACACACACACCGGCCGTAGCGAGCTGTCTCTCTGTTTATGAAGTTGTGGATTTTTTCGGTTGGGTTTTTATTTTCAACTGTTGACTGCAATTACAAGCCGTAAATTTGTCAAGGCGCGATAAATGTGCAGCGACTGCAGGAAAGTGGTAAGGGGTGAAGGAGTGTGGAGTTTGAAGTGGGGAGTGGGATAGGGGAAGGGGTATAGTGGCAGCCTAATGCATGTAATCTGCCACTCAACACCCTGTCAGATCGTCCGAGACATCGGCTTGTTAAGGTTAAGCAATTTGGCACGAACATATGGCTTTGTGGTCTGGAAATCAAATCAAATTGCCTTTGGGCCAAGTTAGCCAAGTTGGCCATTACACTCGCCATAACCATAATCAGCAACAAACTAACTAGAAGGGCCAGGAATATTGTTAACCGAGAATCGGGAATTGGTATTGAAATTGTGCGGCCAATTCATGCTCACATTTTGGGCTGGTTAATTAAATACGGATTTCGTTTTAATGGTCGATAAAACTTGATGAGATACTTTAATGGCCAGATCGCAGCAACAGTGAGACAGAGATTGAAGGTGGAGTAGGAGAAGGAGCAGCAGTTGAAGGAGGAGCTACAGGCGAAGAAGGCCAATAACGGAGGCGGAGGTGGAAACGGAGACGGAGACGGAGGAATTCTCGCTGTAGAGTGCTAAATCACCGTTAAAGCGATAAGATTAAGATGGCCAATAAACGCATCTATGGCAACATCAACAACAACAACAACAACAGAAACAACGACGAGCATAATCCGCTTTTTACGAGCCAATTGGCAACACAATCTCTACCTCTTGGTTTTGGTCTTGGCCAGACTTTATTCTTTACATTGTTGCCGAGGCGCACAAAATTAATTGCTGATGAATGTCAATTTGGCGAACGCGGATGCAACAAACCGCCACCCTCTCCCCCTCCTTCCCTTCTTCAATCCCCATCCCTAGAGGAGGGATTGGAGGGGGAGGAAACCAATCGGTAACGTCGACGTCGTTCAAAGTCACTGGCAAAAATGTTGTAAGCTCATTGGCAGCGCAGTTGCGACCGCATTTGCCACTTTCTTAGTGCCCCCCACATCTCTTCTCTCCCCTCACCCCTCACCCTACTACCCCTTCCCACTTTCCCTTATCCCTTACATATTGTATGACATTCCCCTTCGGCATTCGGTTTAGTTAGCGGCTTACAAGTCGCCATAACCATTCGACATTCAGCATGCGAGGCATAAAATTAAAATGTTGCACTATGACGTCCCCTCCACACATCCCCCCTCTTGTAGTTGCTCCAGCGTAGAGGTGCGCTCATTAAAAACGCCATAAATGCAATAAAACGTAGAGCAAACATCGATTAAACAATATTTATGGGGCTTCACTTGCACATTGTTCGTTGGCTCTGCGCCGAGCACGTCCGCGAATCCAATTCGAACCGGGACCGGACCCAGAATGGACCCAGCCCAAAGCCGCCCCCGGACTTGTACGAGTATTCGTATATTCGACCAGTCTAGTTCAACGATTTATTCGTGTTCTCTTTCTGTGCTTTTCTGTTTGTTTTGACCTCTTAGATTATATATGTATATATAGTGTACTCATACAAGTACTTGCTAAATGTCTAGAGCTACACATAAATAAATGTAGGAAAAACACACACTATTATAGTATATGTATATGGTAAAAACACTGATTGCATACTTTGGTAGAAAGTAAAGTCTATATAGTAAGTGATTCAGAAAAACTTTTCTAGTAGTTGTAATATTATTCTTTGAAAAGGCTTGTTAGATAATAATACAAGATTCACTAGTTATATTAAAGATATTATATATATTTCAAAATTTGTTCACTTATAAGTGAAAGTTAAATGAATGTTATATACCATAAAGCTAACAAATTTATTTCTAAATCTGTAAGTATGTGCGATTAATTTACTTTTTTAAGATTTATACTATGAGTAGTATTATAGGTGCCTTGGGTTCTATGGAAATGTTTTTAGGCTTTAAAAGTATATTACTTAATTCAAATAATATTTACATTCTTTTTAAATTTTTTAAGTTATTTTAAAATTTTTTTAATTGGCAAAACTTTAACTTTTGATTTGAATTGAATACAAATTGAAATTAAATTTATATTATGATTTATAAAGAAAATAAAATTATTTCTGTAATCAAAGAAGAAATTTTAAATTAGTTTTAATTACTAAAATTATTTTAATGCGAACCCTGCTTTAAATTCAATAACTAATTAATAGCCATATTTCAGGTGAGCTAACTGTATATCAATAGTATTAATTTTGGAAAACTTATTAGATTGATAAGTATTTTATAGAGGTGAAATTAATATAATGTCGTTCCATAGACTTAAGAAGTTTATACCTCTTAAGGAAACATATTAAGAACAACTCTCAAATTAGGCAAATATTACTGATGGCAAAATAATTAACAAAATAATATGCAATCGACTTTTGAAAACATTTCAATTTGCAATGGCCATAAATGGCCGAGATACGGCAATTTAGCAGACTTTGCGGTTTAAGATGTTAGCCAAATAAATATACAAACAAAACAAAAAGGTTGCGGAACCGAGCCAAAAGGCAGATGGTTTGGGGTTGGTTCCGGCCAAGTGTTGAGACAATGGCAGAGTCGCGGCGTTCAATGAATAACAATTACAGCTATTAATCTTTGGCCCAAAGCGACGAGGTCGGGTTTTTGGCTTGTGGTTAACGCTGTTCTGCTCCTGTCTCGCTTCTTGGCTTGTTGTTGTTGGCTTGCTGCCTGGCAATTGCGGGCCATTTATTTATTTGTTAAGTGGCCGTAAAAACGGAAAAACGGCAACACGGCAACACGGCAAAACGCCACTTGGTTGCGTCTCTGTCACCTATTTTTTTTATGCACATTTCTTTTTCTTTTAATTTTATTTTTTAAAATTTATACATATTGTATAAGTAATAATTGTACGGAAAACGGAAACAATGGAGGTTGTGTAATGCGTCAGGGGAGGGGCAAGTCAAGCCAAGTTGAGGTGAGTCGAGTCGAGGCGTTTTGGCCATCTGGCGTTGGCCAAGCCAAGTCAGCCAGCCTGTGGCTGTGTGCATGGAAAAAGGAGTGAAAATTGCACGTAATTACCAAAACACATACACGTATATAAACACACGTATACAAATACACATACAGTCTCAGGTGAGCACATGCGCCATTGGTAAATGGTAAATGGTAAATGGTAAATGTGGTCATTATACGCTGCGACCACGATTACACGGTACAACCACAAAACCGGAGCAAACGTCCGCGAATGCAGATCCAGCTGAGCCTAAAGCTCCAAGCCCCAAATCCGCCATTCTATCAGCTAGATATACTTATATACACCCAGAGAAAAAAACGCTGAAATTTTTATATTTTCAATTACCTTTAACGATTTATTCCAAATGTTTTAGAGTTAGATATAAAAGAAGTCTATCTAATTTGTGTGCAATTAAATTATATTTTAAATTATATATTTTAAAATACTTTGAAGTAAATAAGTTATATCTTAAAAATAAATCTTGCTATGCTTAAGGTAATAATAAATGTATCAAAAAATAAGTGTATGCACCTGAAAATAAATCTTGTAAGTTTACAATATATTAAAGAATAAAATGTTGTCGAAATAGTCTAGATAATATTTAAAAAAAAACTTATCAACTTAGGTGTAAAAGGCTTTCAATTATTTTTATTTATTTATTTATTTACTGAGTGTCAATTAAAAACAGTTGACTTAAGTTAAGCTTAAATTATGAAAATATCTTTAAGATTCAAATTTAAAAGATTTCAAGATTAAAAATGTAAAAGAAGAAATAATGAATAAATGCGGAAATGATTTAGTGAAGTAGCTCTTTCAATCTAACGATTGAGAGTTCTAAATTAAATATGAAAAATATTTGACTTACAAATTAATACCAAATAATTTTGTTAGCTATTTAGTTGGATATAAAAATGGAACATAATATAAAAGTTTTATTTTATAATAAAACACGTTTAAGTTACACACTTATACAATTAAAAAATAAAGATTTCCACGCAATTTGTAATTTTAAATTTAAAGAATTGTTGACTTTAGTTTTATTATATTGACAATTGTTACTATATTTATTCATCTTACACATATTTTCTCTATGTGTATATAAATATATAAAAAAAAGTGTGTGTGTGTGTGTGTGTGTGGCATAATAGCCGGCACAGGAAGCACTCGCGATGGCGATCAGAGCGCACTTACAACTTTGCAAGCATAGAGCTTACGGCCATAAGCAGCTATAGTCATGGCCATAGACATGGCCAAGTTTGCAACTGCCACTTGCCACTTGCCACTTGCCATTTGCCACTGCAGTAGCTGTTGCAAGTGTAATCATGCGCCAGTTATTTACTGTGGAATTTCAGTATTCATAAATTTGGCGAGATTGCAGCAATCAGTCGGGAAATCAAATGGGGATAAGACTACTCCAATTGCTGTGGCAAGTTGGCTGCCACAGTCAAAAGCGGCATTTCAACTGAATAATGTGGCAAGCATTAGAGTCCCTTAAATAATTCATCCTAGCAGTGAACCGCAACCAGTTCATCTTCTCTTTCTATTCACTTTTCAATGTCCCTTCTTTGTTCTTTTAGCCAATTAAGTAACCACACATGCGACTGTTCAAATTTAAGAGGTGTTACCACCGACCAAAAAACAAAAGGGTTGATGGCCTTCTGACCGAATTCCAAATAGCCAACATATCTGTCCTCCTCCTCCTCCAAAAAAAAAAACAAAACGCAGGCGGAGCGTATAATTGGGGCCCAAATGAAAATTCGAAATGGTAACAAAACTTATTCCAGCTGACCACAAAACGAGACAGTTTTTCTTTCTGCTTGGTTTAATATTCGACTTCGTTCCCAACTCTGGCCACAGTGTTTACCACAATTTAAAACTTAATGATTATTTGCATCTCAAAATTTAATAATTTGCATTTTCCAAATCAAAACCAAGCTACAAGTTGAAGTTGAAGTTCGACTCGCTTTTTTGACTGCCAGAATGAGCTTACGTATCATTTATAATTTATGTTTTTTGTTGTTGTTTTTGGGGCAGGCAAATAGCACAAATTATATAGTAGTACTGTATAATAGTTAGTTACACATGTGTGTACACTGTACACTGTACATTGACTGTGGACTGTGGCTACAAATTGTGGGTTATTGCATCCGAGGGATACAGTCAACTGGCTTTACCTTTTAGCAGGCGTCTTGTCTTGCCGTTTAAATCGTCTTTTGTCTTCTGTCTTCGGTCTTCTGCTAACTGAAATGCAACTAAAATATTGATGGCGACTTTTGGTAATTATACGGGTCTTAAAAAAAAAAAACAAACGAAAAATAAACCAGAAGATGTGACTCAGTGGTCCCACCAGCTGATAGAAATTGGAATAGATGGATGTTTTCCCATGGATATCAACGTTACGGCCAGATTTCGACATCGTTCAATACGCTCAAATGAGCAAATGAGCTCAAATCGAATCGCAGGCAACTTCTAAGTAAAACTCAAGCCAACTGAACGATGAATCTCCATAGAATTATAAGAAGAACGCTACGGTTGAGTGTTCTCGACAGGCGGATACCCAGTAAGTGCAGTAAACGAAACTTAATGAAATCAAAAATAGTGAAACAAAGACAACGCAAATATTCTACATAATTATTTATGTTACAGAAATAATTAACAAAAAGTTTTCCAGCAATGAAATCTTTATAAATAAAATTGTAAACGAGTATTGTCAAAGAAGTTTATCACTTCTTCACTTTAATTTCAATTATTGATGTGTAGTAAAAACACTCGACAGAAAGTATAAACATTTAATTTAAATAATGTGAAATTAAATAAACTAAAATAATAAATAATAGCAAGGATTAAGGAAAGTCAGAAAACATTAATTGGATCAATTCGAATTTTGAGCCTATTCGCAACATTTTTGGTAGATCTAGATTTTGTAGTATCAGAGATTCCTTCTTCTGCCTGTTGCATAATTAATATACCCTTTTAGCAATGGACAATCGATATAATATAAACACGTTTAATTTAAATGATGCAAAATTAAATAAATTTAAATTAAAGGTTATTGGCAGAATTCAGGAAACTCAGAAAACTTCAATAGGATCAAATATTTGGTAGTAACAGTAACAGTAAATTTATATACCCTTTTACCCTTTGGTTACTGCGTATAAACATGATTCGCATAATGGACACAAAAGGGAAACTTAGAGATTGATTTTGTTTTCGATTTCATTGGATTCATTTAATCCAATTAGGCTAGGCTGTGTGGTGGGGATCAAGGCCCCGAGGCATTCAATGTGAGGTGAGTTATGGGAAAGCTTTAAAAGCTAAAGTCTCTGATCGCTGATTTCTGATCTCTGATCTGTGGTCTTGATCTGAGCACCCTTTGCCGCCAG